>OX637863.1:52333202-52933202 GCA_951802705.1 Netelia virgata
GAGTAAACAAGAGAGAGAGAGAGAAAAGAGAGAGAAACGCGCCACGCTCGTTCGCGGGGTAACTTGTGTGGTGTATATCTATCCTCAAGTTATTTACGACACGCTCGGCGATAGTGGGCCTCGCGTGGAAAGGGACTCCCTGGCACTGCTTGCACGACGACGACGACGACGACGACGACGACGACGACAACGTACGACGAAGTAGGATGAGGACGAGACACTCGATTCTTCCACCATTTTTTCTTTCCCGTCTTCCAACCCCCTGCCCCCCATCCAACAATCCCCTCTTCGTCTTTCTGATTTTTTGTCCTTCTTCATCGCTCTTATAAAACAACTCTCGATAAATTCTCCCCTCCCTCCCTCCCTCCCGCGCTTCTCTATCGATATCGAGGGGAAAAAAAATCCCTATTCGAGGAAGGAATGAAGAATATTATTACGTAGGAAAATAATATCGCTCGTGCACGAATATCTCTCGCGGATCGGCTCACGTCACCCGTCATTTTTATTTCCATCGCTACGTAGAGCGTCGACTTCAGGAATATTATTGCGCTCGTCGTTTCCACGGTTTTTTCTTCTTTTTTCTCCCCCGTTGCCTTCGTGCATCGATACGTACACGAATCGGAACGAGAGACAGACGCTATTAAATATCGATGAATGAAAAACAAACGATAGGAAGGTATTTTATTAATTTATGAAAACAATAAAAAATTAAGAAATATCTTTAATTCTAATTATTGGCGATACGATTGTCGAATCTTCGATCGATCTCTACCATTCTCAGCCCCACAGAGAACACGCTCTCTCGTAGTACTCTCGACATGGGCATAGGGTCATTGTCATTAACATGACGGAATATTTATCCCGAGTACCAGAGTGCGAGGACTAAACAGATGTCTACCTCTCTCTCTCTCTCTCTCTTCTTTCTCTCTCTCGCTCTATGTATTCTCTTATGGTTCTCTTTACTCGTTAATACACCCGGAGCACTTGATTCGCCGTCGGTATCACCGAGTGCCAGGCAGGAAGGCCCGTATTATCGAGGCAATTGTCTCACCCCCGCCCCCTAACCGTGTACACAGTCAACTATATGCATTCTATACACACACACATATATCTATATATATATATATGTATATATGTATGTAACTAAAAGCGTACGTCGCGATACATATATATCTCTCCTACTGACTATAAAATCATTATCACCAACCCGACCCGATCCGCACGAAGAGAGAGAGAGAGAAAGAGAGAGAAAGAGAACACCCTGTACACTCGTGCGTTTCTCTCGCGACGAGAGCGGAGAGCCGATGATGAGACTCTCCCCGGGCTCCGGACCGCTGGACTCGCCCGATTATCCCATTAATACTCTCAGGGGCCCTGTCGGTTCATTTCTATACATGTGCGTTAATATACACGTGTATATATATGTATATATATATGTATATATATATATATATATATATATATATATATATATATATATTATGTATAGAGGCGATCGTTGTCGATCCGCGCGTCCGTCGGATCTTTAATTATTTAAATGCCCGAGCCACTCTCACTCTCCCTCGCTCTCTCGCACTCTCTGGCACTCTCTCCTGTCTCACTCGGTACCAACAGGGCGGTTATATATATAAACATATATTTTTATTTTTTTCTTTCGGGAGGGACGTCGATCGCCCTCGGGGGACTTTGGTACCACGAGACATTGATTCAAGGACGAGGAGGGACTTTGATTCGGCTCGATCGTCCAACCGCGCGGACTCGTTGATCCCAAGGATTTATATCGTTGTCGTCCGTCGATTAATTTCAGGTTTTATAATTGAATTTCATTGTTTTTTTGTTTGTTTTTTTTTTTAATATTTTTATTATCATTTATACGATGACGATTTGTTGAGAAAATATGTGAATCGTTTGAAATCGATTTAATATGGATTCATTAATCGAGGTTTCCGTGGGATAGACGCGAGGAGAATTCGGAAGGGGGAGAAAGCCTCGTTGAAATACTATTACGTGTCATCGGGTACTTAAACAACGGGACAAATGATACTGATAGAAACGGATTTAATAGAGCCAAGAGTTATCGTGCTGTTATATATATATATATATATATGTAACCTTATAAAGATATATCTATGTGACTAGTAACATTAGAGTATAATGTAACGCTCCGTAGAAGTAGAGAGGATGCCCATAGCGGGGCCACGTCGACCGATTGTCATTATCATTAAACGACGATTTAATGATCGAGGCGCGCCGGACGTGGGCAGTATATGGTTGCCCTCTCACTCGCAGCCCGCTATCGTTATTACCCCCTCTCCCCCGTGTCCCTCTCTCTCACTCTCTCGCTCGCTCGCTCGCTCGCTCGCGCGAGAACGAAGCTAACGCTGTAATTACCCTCGCTTCGATTATTAGACGATTACCGTGCCTGGTAATGGAGCTTCGCGTACAAAACGTGTGAGGAGTTATGCGCTGTGACGTGGCTGTTACCAGTGCCTCGAAAGACTTTTCGCGAGAAAACTCTACGACAATTTATTATAATCGTAATATTTATTTTTTCTTGAATTAATAATTACATATATTTTTTTTCAAACTGAAGTACAGTTCGAGGGAATGGATGAGAATTAATAATAATAATAATAATAATAATAATAATAATAATAATAATAATAGCAAGGAAATGGCGAATGTAAAATAAAATAATTGAAGAGAAAAACGTCGAAGGTCGCGAGACTGATAAAACGAGAGGGGTGGGGGTGAGATAAGATCGAGATCAATTAATGGAGGATGACCGATGGAGAATCCGTTTCCATTTTTATCCGAGCAATTTGCGATAAGTATCTTTTACGTGAATTCGAGAATGAGATAACAGATGCTACGAGGAAGAAAGATAAAAAAAAAACCAAGACACAGAAGGGGATGAAAGGCTTACCCCTTCGATCCGGGTCTCGTCACTTTGCCGCGAATATCGCAAGGACGCGAGCTAACCCTCCATCACTCGCGCTGTCGTTACTGTTGCGTATATACACAACGATATCCGGGGATAGTCGTTAAAAATAATTGTCAGCCGAGGATAATTAAGGGGGTGTGGAAAAAAAAGAAATTCTCGTTCTCGAGATAAAGAAGAAGAAGAAGAAGAAGAAGAAAAAAAATACACTCTTTGCTCTCTCCTTATTTAGCTTCGAGTATGAAGAAAGGAGACTCGAGAGATATAGACACACACACACACATACACATACACACGGGGGTAGTATATAAATGTATAAGAGCTTCTCGTTCATTCTGCACCCTGTCGATTCGCGGCCCACCGAGCGAATGATTTCTACGGTTTTTCTCGGCCTTACTTTTTTCCCTTCGTTTCACCCCCATTTACGTATATATATATATTTAATGCGTATTTTCCATCCCTTTCAGTCCTCGGCTCGTTTTTAGCTTCTCGACCCTTTTTTCTTTTTTTTTTTTCTTTCTTTTTTCTTCCTTTCCTTCTCTCGTCTTGCTCGCCAATCTGCTTACGTTCTTCTCGAGCGCTCTTTATCCTCGCTCTGTATTTTGTTGGCACATCGTTAGAAGGCCACGAGAGGGTGCCTGATTCGTGGGGGTTTTTCAAGGGGTGGCATTGCCATGTACTATATATTTTCTGCTATCTCTTTCTTTCTCTGGCTCACTCTCTCTCTCTCTCTCTCTCTCTCTCTCTCTCTCTCGGCCATGCTCGCCTAGAGAGGGAATAAAAATCGAAGCGGGCAAACTCTCGTGCCCTTTCTGCTATATATATATATATATGTATTTGTGTACTTCCATTTGCCTCGGGCTAAACTATATGTACTCTCCGACTGCAGCTTGTTACGCAGATCAGACGCACAGACCGGAATCGAATTTTCGCCACAGGAAAAACCCGAGCTAGGTACGAGAGTGGGACGACGCGAGTCGAAGGCCTGGAGGATTGCTGATGCGGTGGCCTCGTTTACGTACGTGCATACGTGAGTGCTCGAATTTTCTCGAGCAGCAATCCCACCCCTCTTTCTCTCTCTCTCTCTCTCTCTCTTCGCCCAATTCAATTCCAGTTCTTTACTATTTCATTTTATTTTTAAACCTATATATTTAGCATTCAAGAGACAAGCACGAGTGTACAGAAAAATCTCTGCGGAAAAATTGTTACTCGCGTAACGAAAAAAAATCTTGGAATTTTTTTTGAATAAGTCGAAAATTTGATATTTCGAAAAAAAAAAAAATTTAAATAGAATATTAGGGTTTTAAATTTCTGCGATTTTTTTTTAAGAATAACATTTGACAATAATCGCTCGATCGAAATTCTACTCGTTGCTGGCGAGGAAACCGAGTCGAATATTAAAATCTTGGTATCAAGGGCGGGGGTGAGATTCTTTTCTCGTCGACTTCGAGGGTAATATTATTCGCCTTTATTTTTTTCCCTCTTTGTGTCCCACCCCTGTAGCCTCTCGCGAATAATTCTTCGCGGATAACTAAGAATCCGGAAGTGGCGCTTCGCATTGTTTGCCAAGACGTTTTTCCTTCTTCTTTTCCTTCATCCCTGTTACACAGGGCCACGCGCGCGCGGCAACGATATCCTTCTAATTAGAAAATACCCCGAGACTTCGACGAACCCCTCGTCGACCTTATGTATATTTTTTCTTACCTCCAACCCCCTCACCCTTCTCTCTCTTTCTCTCTCTCTTTCTCTCCTCTCTCTTATCTTTTACCTCGAAGAATACCGCGGCGAGTGTACGAAAGTCTCCTCGCCCAACATCTTTTTATATTATACGCCTTTTCTTCCACCCCCTACCCCCTGCCACAGCTCGCTGTTAAGACGTAACGAAGGGTGGCTTGCTCCTTCGTAATTATTATTCAAATATTTTCCTTTGCCCGGCTGCCCGCATTAATATTTACAATAATACCCCGGCTAAAATCTCTCCGCCAACTCCTTTTCTCTTTATCTTCCACTAAAATCCGGAACGCGCGAAAAATTTTTTATTACAAGAAAAATCTCGAAACGACTAATTATTTTTCTGTCAATTGTTTTTTAATTTAAAACATTGTCACGCTCGAATCCTCGCGATTTTTTCAACAATCTCCGAATAGTCGCGAGTAGTCGCGAGGCTAGACACAATTAAATTCATCCTTAAATTGGATGAACGCTAATGCGCGCCAAGCGATGAGGAGAGGAATCGGAGTGATGTATGCCGGATTAAAATTAACGCCACCTCCAGTTCCGACTCTCGTCGCGAGCTTAATACTCGCTCTCTCTCTCTCTCTCTCTCTCTCTCTCTCTCTCTCTCTCTCTCTCTCTCTCTCTCTCTCTCTCTCTCTCTCTCTCTCTCTCTCTCTCTCTCTCTCTCTCTCTCTCTCTCTCTCTCTCTCTCTCTCTCTCTCTCTCTCTCTCTCTCTCTCTCTCTCTCTCTCTCTCTCTCTCTCTCTCTCTCTCTTCTTTCAGCTCATTGCTCATGCGATAATTTTATAAGGGCGCGAGTACGAACGTAGCTCGACGACCGGACGCAGGGGGGAGGGGGTCGAACCAGAGGGAAGCTACGCGTTTGAGCATCGTGAAATAAGCACGTCAGGGTCTTCTCGATGGCCTCTCCTGGCCTCTCGTCAACTCGATTCTCGAAATTTCCAATAGAGCCTCGTACACAGCCTCGGCTCGTTTCGTGTACGTACGTTCATCGTCATTATATCCTCGACACCCACGTGATGAGAGCAATTAGCGAGGTGGGGCGGGGGGAGAGTAAAGCAGGAGGGAGGAAGAACCGGAAAACTAGGGCGTGAGTGTTGCGAGACGGATTAAGAAACCCTATCGGAGATATATGTACTTATAGTTAGTGGGTGGGGGGCGAGGGAGGGGGTAGATTGAGAAAGCACACGCGCGGAATCGTTGCAATTTATATTCTTCGCGAATCAATTCTACCCGCGTTTGGTAATAATTACATTAATTTCAATCAATTTTCTTTCGTTTGTTTTTTTATCAGTTGACCAGTATCGGCGATATGAAGTGTACAAGTTTTAATATATTGAATTTTTATTTGCAAATCGTTTTTTTGTTGTTGATAAAATAGGAAAAAAACAGAAAAATTCATTCGATTCTGATGAAACGTCAGACAGACTGATTAACTTTTTTCTGCGTTTGTCGAACTCGAATTCCTACGCTCGTTGAATTTCGGAACACATCGATTTCCCATCAATATGAGAAGGTTCCACGAGCAGATAGGCTTCAGCCCGAACTTGTAATTATATCTCCATAAGTTTTTTTTACGAAAAATGTTTTTTCCCTCGTAGATAAATAATAGGGCTGGATTTTTAACACGTGCAATCATCCTCGTGTTTAATGCACCCTAGACCGAGAAATACGTGGGAGATGTATATGTATATAGGCTCTCAAAGTTCCGATATATATATATATATATATATATATATGTGAATTGGCACTTTAACGTTTTCGTTGGCGAAACGTACGAGCGAGTCAGGCCAGAATGCCGAGAATTTTTTGATCGTTCTTTCGCTCTCGGACATTCTTGTCCCCGGGCGATATTATATGTTGGAGTGGCGCGGCGCGGGGGGGTCTCGGCCATTATCGGCCCGCTCCAATTACCATCGTCTAGAAAACGAGACCTCTCGAACCCTGTCGGCTTGTTCGTTCACTCTCTCTCTCTCTCTCTCTCTTCGTCTCGTTCTGCGTGTCTAATATTAAATATAAAACGTGGGAACTACGGTCACCATTTTTATTAAATGCATAGATCAATTTTGCAACTCATATTTTTCACTCACAAATCATTCAATTTCAATCAAACTATCAACTTTTTAATGAGTTTCGTGCTTTTCTTATTTCGTTTTTTTTTTTTTTATTTATTTTTCTCGCTCCGTTTTTTTCTTCTTTGCATTTCGCCATGTCGGATCGCGAACCATTGCTCCTGACAGTCATTAGGGTAATCAACGAATTAGCGTTTCCGCGCTAAGGACTGGATAAGGCATAAGGACGAGACAGAGAGTTACACGTCGGAGGGACAAAGTGCGTGCTGGCACGCGATCGTTCGCACTCTCTGCTCGAGCAAAACCCGCACTCCTTTCATACGTGCATGTACACAAACACATTCACACATATATATATATATATATATAAATGTATATAGTAATCCGTGTAATATGGGAACATACGGGTCTGAGATTCCACGCAACCCTTTGGATTCCATCAGTCTCGTGCGACTCTTGAGAAAAAACAACTCGCTTTCGTAAGAAAAATACTTGATATTTAGATTTAAAAAAACACACACACACACAAATTCTAAAGAAATGAAAATTTAATTAAACAATTAAAATCATTCTACATTCGTTTCGTCGACAAATCGAACAACGATGATTATCGCGATGTGGCGGGTAGTCGTGTTTTCAATTACTGTAAATTATTCGCTCGATGAAACAAGTCCGAGATCACGAGGAGGAGATATCGAGTAGTAAACAAAGTAACAGAACGTGGTCAAGAGGCTTGACTATCTCATCGGTGTTCACACGCCGTCCGGAGATCCATCGACCGAATCGTCCGAGTGTCCTATCTCTCTCTTTCTCCCTCTCGCTCCAGGCTCTCTCTTCTCTCTCTCTCTCTCTCTCACTCTCTCTCTGTCATCGTGGGTGAAAAAGAGGATGGGTCATGTGCACGGAGGGAAGGGAAGACGGAGAACGAGGACGAAGGGTGCGAGATCGTGCGCGATGAGACCGACATAGAGAACTCTACATATATATACATATATATATTTATATATTTATACACACACATATATATATATATAGTTTGTCGTACGAGCAACTTGTACTAATTAAACGCTCCTTAACCCCCGAGCGGAAACGGCCCGTCACCTATATATTACTCCCGTCGTTATACGCGTACGTCCCTTCTCGTTGTCGTCGTCACTCTCGTTCTCTTCACCCTCTCCCTCCTCTTCTTCTCCCCTCCCTTAATTCGTCTGTACTGGTTTTATACACCCGGACTATACCACGTGTACTTCTATAAAGCTCGGTCTCGATTGATCGTATAATAATACATATTGCGGCCATGAATATCTACGTATGCATTTAGAGTCGAATTATACGTCTCTATAAAAAAGAAGAAAAAAAAATAAGCCCTCGGATCGATCAGGTTAAATTTAATAATACTGAATATGCCAGGAAATACATTATCGTCTTTAGACCGTTTTATCGATATTTCTGGATACGTGGTATGTGTGTAGTTTAAATATCGTCGAATACAGCGACGAGAGAGATAATATCATAATTCGATTAATAGATCCGTTCGATTGAAATGGTAATTTGAAGAAGAAAAAAAACACACACACAAACGTTATTTTTCAGAATATAATTTCAATTTTCAATTCAACCGAATATATTTCAATATTTCAAACAAATCATAAATATGTTAAATCAATAGATTTTGCTTTATTTTTTATTATTCTATCTCGTAACATTTACAACGTAAACGATCGTTACGATGCGAGAGAGGGATGAGAGTCTACGTCGTTCCTCGGGTCATACAGCGTCTTCTTTAAGGGCTTCTCGGCTTTAAGCCTTTAAGCACCTGGCAGTAAAGTCTCATAATTGTCTCGACCGAATCACGCCGCGCCCACTCCACCCTCGTTCTCTCTCTCTCTCTCTCTCTCTCTGTCTCTCTTTCTCTCGCAGGGAATGCCCAGACATGCAAATAACTCGGGGTTAGTTAGCTAATGGGGGTTGGAGGACGAGTCAGCGATCCTCCCCTCGCGTTTCACCGCCGAGAGAGAGAGAGAGAGACTTCATTCATTAAGGGGTTGATGGCTTAATTGCCACAGCATCATCCCCGCGGACTCTTCGCACATTGCGAAGCACTTTCTCTATCTCCCTCTCTTCGTGCCCTCCGAACCGACCCTCGCTCTCGTGTTTCTCACTAAACCCCCCCGGAAACCTCGCTATATAACATTTTCTCTCTCGCTCGTTCAGCAACAGGTTGACGCTCTATCTACGACCAGAAATATCTCCGCAACACGCTCTCGTTCTTCTCGTCGCGTATTACGCAGCTTTTACGGGACCAGAAACAAGACCAAAGGGGTGGGGTGGGTGGGGGTGCACTGAAAGCTTGAATTCAACTCGTTTACACTCAAACCCCTCTGCCTCTCTCTGTCTCTCTCTCTCTCGTCCATAATTGAATGCGAAACGACCGCGTTAATTAATTACACCCTCGTTTTGTGTTCTTCACGGTCTACGCAAACCCTCGCTACCCTCGTACTTTTTCTTTTACTTTTTTTTTTTTTCGTTTCCACGTTTTACAAACAGCGCGAGAGGAAAATCTGCGGGAATGAAAATGAGTTAATTGATCCCGAGTGTCTCGTTAACGCCATATAAAATATCTCACCCTCGTTACATCCGTTTCTCATTTTATGCGACGGAGTGTTCTATGGGGCGTTTCGTATCAATTTTTTTTTCTTACTTTTCTTCGGTAAACGTATCTTCGATACTAAATTATTTCACACTTTTTGCTCAATGAAAAATTTACTAATTAAGATCGTCGTGATCGATCGACGCTCGAAAAAATTCGTAGAATTTACGTTCTCGCCAGGAGTCTTCGACCTCGCGAAAAATTCTTTCTCGTGCACGTGGAGCCGGGAGGAGTGAGAAAGGACGGCTAAAAATCGGTTGTCGCCAGATATAAAACGGCTGCGCGAGTGAACGGCCGCGCCCGGGTCCGCAGCGAGCTCCTCGTGACGAATGTTAAATCGTGAAATTTGCATTTTATTCCCAACGTTTGAATTTCGTCTTTCTCTCTCTCTCTCTCTCTCTCTCTCTCTCTCGCTGTATATACATATATAGATATAGATATGTATGTAGTAACTACGAGTGAATACATGATCCGCATGTGGCAAAAGGTGCCACCTGTATCCAAATCGTTCGATCGTGCCACCAACCCCCCTTGACATTTTTCTTGATTTTTTTTTCTTTTTTATAGCTCGCTTCTTCTTATTTCTCCATTCCAGCGATGCTATAAATATACTATATAACAAACGGCGCATCGCATTATGATTAATTCCTCGCATTCGTCGTGTGCATTCGGCACGTTTTACTCTCTCTCTCTCTCTTCACTTCAACAACCCCTCTCTTTCATTCGTTTTACAGATTCGCTCGCTGCATATAAAGTTTTCTTTAGACTCACGTCACTCTTCGATTTTCACCTCCTAAGTTTAGCTATACAGGTGTGTATATATATATATAAATAATGTATGTATAAATACATGTAAACACGAATTTTTTTAGCAAATTGTTATGCGCACTGGCTAACAACGCGTCAAGCAACGGGGAACGAGCCGGGCCACAGCGAGAGAGACGACGTGAATTATCGCTTGTATGGTTGTCAGTCTCTCTCTCTCTCTCTCTCTCTCTCTTTCTTTCTTTCTTTCTCTTTCTTTCTCTCGCTCTCTCGTTGCTTCGTTCTTCTTAAAAAGAACGAGAGAACGATGAGAACGGTTTAATTTAAGGTCGTACACGCTTAATTCCTCGTACGGTAAAACGCATTTGCAAATCACAACGCGAGCCTCTCCTCTTCTTCTTCTTCTTCTTCTTCTTCTCCTCTCTTTTTTTCTTCTCTTCCATACCGCGGAGAGAGAGAGAGAGCGGCCTTTTGACATTCTCGAACTGATCTTTCTCTCGCTCTCTCTTTCCTTCTCGTTCTATCTCTCTCTCTTTCTCCGCGCTTTCGTCGGATTCCATCAAGCTCAACCTGGAACGAGCGCGAGATATGCATGGACGACGATGAACGAGCCACGTTGCCCGCATGGAATTCTCGATGTAAACATGCGAATTAGCCAGTACGAATAAATATTAACTTCGCTAGTACGTACATCTGTTGTTTCGTTTTTCAACGATTAACAAGCTCTACGTGAGCTCGAGCAACGTGAACTCGGAAAAACTTACAAAAACGTTTCATTCTATTTTATTCATTTATGTAATTTAATTAATTTCCGCATTATTATTATTATTATTTTTTAGGATAGATACATTTTATCGTAGCGTAATGATAATGTTCTGATCTCGAGCCGAGCTTATGCGAGATCGTTTATCACGTAAAATAGACCAGCCTTGGGTAAAATACTCCGAGGCGCGTTCTACTTAATGTTTCCGCGACTGGAAGGTTGCCCGCATGAAATAATATGTAACGCGTACTATTACTACTACTACTACGGGGGCTAAATTGTCTGCGGTGGTTGAGGGATGAAAATGGCCAGTTTGGAGGGGGTGGGAATGGAAAGGAATAATAGTGCGTGTGTACGAGACGCAGAAAAGCGCATGACGCGAGAAAAAAAAGCACACGGATATTTATTTATATATATATATATATATATGTGTGTGTGTATAGGTAGGTACGAGTAAAAGCGTCTGGAGAGATTCGCACAGGAGTTCATGGGTCTGAGCCATATCGCGCCTCGTACATATAAGGGATGATTTAGTAATGAAGATATTAACGGAGCGAAAGCGCGCCACGGAATACTGAGATTCAACTATCTAACGGCTTACATAACTCACGTTTATGACTCTTCCACCTATATATATTCGCATAGAAGAGCTAAAGCGAACGAGCGAGAGAAAAAAAAGAGAACGAAAAAAAAAAAGAAAGAAAATAATAAAATAACGAAAGAAAACGTTCGCGAGAGCGACCGCAGTACGAACACATCGCTCGCGCCAAACGCGATTTTCACCCTCTTTTTCTCTCGCACACAGACACATAAACACAGGCCTTGCACACTTTCTTTCCGGCCCCGGAGCCCGTTATGTCGGTAATTAACATTGAGATTGCCGTGGAAAAGTGGATTGCCCCGAGAGAGAGATATATACTTTGCGAAAAAGTAAAGGGAAATATGAAGAAGAACAAGGACGAGAAAGAAATCTTTACGACTTGGAGGAAAATATGTGTTGGCTCGATCAAGAACGGGCAAAAATATAATGGATTCAATTCTCGCGAATTCATACGAGAGAGAGAGAGAGAGAGAGAGAGAGAGAGATAGCCAATTGAGAACAGCGGCCAATTTCGCTTTTTCAGCGCTATCTCCTCGTGTTTTATTCGTTGCTTCGGAACATTTCCAATTTTCTGTAATTTTCCTGTTTTCGGGCTTTAACTTTGTCTCCTTTCATTCGACCGCAACCCTTGGATTTTTCTTGTTAATTTTTCTTCATTCAATAATAATAATAGTTTATAATAAATTGAAACTATACATCGTGTCCCACGTACGTATATTTACATGTAGCGTGTCTGTTGCACCGTGTCGAGAGTCCTCCGGTGGTTCACCGAACCTCCTCGTGACACGAGAGAGCGTGATACTGCCTCTCACCATTTTTTTTTCCTCTTCGTCTCATTCTTTCATCAGCATGAAAGTACACATGTTTTGTGCCAACAGCGAGAGAGAGAGAGAGAGAGAGACGAAGAATCTTTGCTAGTTATTCACTCATGCTCGCGTGAGAACGGTGAACGTTGCGCAAGTGTTGGATAAAATGAATCTGGGCCGTTCCTTCGGGTGGTGCTGGCAATATAGTTCTCGATGACGAGTGTTTGTGTAAAAGCAGAATGAACGAGATGATTTTATATATAAGCTTGCTTTTTTTTCTCGCCCCATCTTCGCCCTTGATAGCGAAAGTTGCCAAGGGTTGTTCCTATATATATATATATACAAGGGGGTGAAACGAGGGTAGCATTTTTTTGTTATTTATGGCCACGATGGTATTAATGCGTTTTTTGCCACGTCTTCTCATTCTTTCGTTAATAACTGCAGCCCTTCTCCACTACCCCGAAAGAGAGAGAGAGAGAACGAGAGCGAGAGAGCACAGAGTGCGAGCTTTTTCGTCCAAAGGGGGGTTGCTCGTCAGGCAGGGGTGAAAAAAAAATGCTAACGGTAACGAAATCCAAAAGGGGGCTTCTTCTCGTACGTGGTCTTCTTCCCAATACCCCTCGCCTTTTTTTTTGTCTCGTGGTGTAGAGGGTGGATTATTATTTTTTTTACCAGAAAAAAATTCAGGGGATGACTATCGCCCCAAGAACCAATACGTCGATATTATTACGAGAGTGTTGCGGCTGTTTTTGGCACTCGCGATCTTCTGTTATTTATTATCATTATTATTATTATTATTATTATTTCTATTTTCCCGATATTTTGTCCTTTCATTTTTTTTTCTCTACTATGGGGTTGAAACTCGACAGGCCTGCGCTACCAAACCTCCTACCCCCAGGTTTCTGGAATGATCTAGGGGGATGACTATGTGCGTGGTTGAACCTTTCCAGACTGATTGCAGGTCGATGACAGGTCGTTCTGTGCCTCGGTACTGTCATTCACGTCGCTCTACGACGATGACCGTTCCGCAAAGTTTCAACGACCAACAACCGCTTACCGAACGGCGTCCTCTACGATAACACTGTACAGCGGGAAAAAAAATTTATCGCACACGCGCCCTTTTTTCTTTTGTCTTTTTTTTTTTTTTTTGTTATCCGCGTGCATCTATTTTCCGCTGCTCTGCTATTTCTAATGCAGTTGAACGCGTTCGATCAACCCCTCGATACTGATACCGGGACGCTTTTATCACCCCCGGCACTTTTTTCTTTTTATTCAAATCGTTCTTACCACGCACACACCCTTGCACTGGATGCTTCTTTTTTTTCTCTCCTCTTTCCCTATGGCTTTCGAACAGCGATCATTCGACTCTCGTGAATTCTTAATTCTCTCGTGTACTCGGATTCGCCATTTTTCCTATCACTATCTCTTCGTCTCGCTTCTTCGTCATCGTAATGGAAAAATTGCTCGTTTTATCGGGACGAAGGAGGATAAGACAGAAAGTTGCAACGCTGACTGTATCGACCGCGCATGAATTTCAAATGGATGCCAACAGTTTTTAGCGATAATGATTGGTTTTTTTCCGTTTCCCCTTACATTTATTTTGAACGGCGGG
Source organism: Netelia virgata (assembly GCA_951802705.1). Lineage (NCBI taxonomy): Eukaryota > Metazoa > Arthropoda > Insecta > Hymenoptera > Ichneumonidae > Netelia > Netelia virgata. Next base: position 52,347,150 of record OX637863.1, read on the forward strand.
TAATCGCGGGGTAGCCGAGACTCGCTAGTCGTTAAAGAAACCGAGCTCGACATATCGATATCCGAGTTTCTTTTGATCTTAGCTTCGTAGTGATACAATTTATATCCGGTCTTGGCACTTTGAAGAAAATCGTTTTAAGATTTACGTGTTGTGCGAAGAGAATATATATATATATTTTTTTAAAAATACTTTATATGTAAAAATGGGAGTAGGAAGTTTTCATCGGGATAGTTCACGTGTCGAGACAGCGCGTCGCGGACGTTCGATAAAGGGACGAGAGGGAAAAAAAGAAAAGAGAGGTCAGTGCGTGATCGTTGACGAAGAATATTACAAGGATAGAATCGCAAGAGCGATATTCGCGAAGGGAGGAAAAAAGAAAGTGAAAAGACACGTAAATGTAGAAGGGTGCAGAGCGGGGGTTGTGGCGATAGTGGAGTATAAGTATATGCGCGAGGACGAGGGTCGAGACTCGGACCGCGATGTACGTCTGATGCGATGTCCGTCAGAAAAATCGTGCGTGTATTCTGATTATACGCCTACGGCATTCTCCATCTTTTATTTCCTCCCTTGCTTCGATGACGCACCGTCTTCGAACGATACGACACCGTCGACAATTTTTTTTAACGTTGCTTTATCGATTTAATAAAAAATGAAAAAATTATCGTCGATTCAAAAAATTTGATAAAATTAATTCAATTGAAAAAAAAGGATCGTTTTGTATTGTTTTTTTTTTAGTTAGTCGAGTAAATCCGTGTACGAAACGAGCTACGAAAATATGGAGTAATGGAAGTCGACGAGAGACACGTTTGTGTCGTATAAACGAAGGTGGCGGCGTTAGAGAGAGAGAGAGAGAGAGAGCGAGAGAGTTAGTGAGCGTGTATCTCGTGATAGCGCGAAATAAATAGCATTTCTCGGTCTCGCAGGTTGTAAATATATATAAATAATAACGAAACCGAGCCGCCATAGTAGAGAAAAACGGGCGTCCCCGAGACAGTCGATCTAATAAAGTTTACCGCCGCCTCTTTCTCCTTCGCCCTGCGGGGCCCTTATAAGCTATACGAGCGCGAAGAATCCCCGAGAAAACGGATTTCGATTACCCAACGGATGGGGGTGTCTCTCGCAGACGCGCGATACTTTTCACGCGCGCCACGCGAGCCGACTTGTCACTTTTGCTCGTGACACTTTGTTTAGTCGATATAGAGAAACGGCTATGCCGGATATATTTCTTCCAACATCTATCTCCTCTCGTTCGAGTTCTCGCGGCCCGTTTATCTTTCGTTCTCGCGATCGTCGGACGAGATTGACGTTCGGTCGTCTCTCGAACGAGCCGCGACGTGAACATTGATAAAACGAGACGAGTAAAAAAAGAAGAAGAAGAAGAAGAAGAAGAAGAAGAAGAAGAAGAAAAAAAGGAAATCATCGAGTCTACCGTTTTCAGAATATTTTCAATTGTTTTATTTTTTTATTTTTAGAAAATCGTTTATTCGTCTACATATAAAATGGATGCTAGAGCGATGAAGCGATCGAGAATAAAGAGCAGCTCGGTGGTTTAGATTGAAAAAAGAATGTATGGTTGGAGAGGTAGCTGAGCGCGTAATGTGCATGCTCTGTATTATCATAGAAAACGTACGTATATATAAACACGATATAATGGGCACAATGCTAAGCGTACCGTCTCTCTTTTTTCCTCTCGTAATTTGCATGACAACGATAGTCGACGCGCACGCTTCACTCGTTATACATATTATACTCCTTTATCTCTTCGTTCTCTTTCTTTTTTTTTTCTTTTATTTTCGTCTCTCGTTCGGGGTCGCGGTGTCATGGGTCGGGGTGACACCCCGCGGGATCTGTTTCACGCGGCAATGGGCGAGCTACGTTTACAAGCGGCTCAAGGTGGCGCGTCGAGATTATCTTTGAAATTATGAATAAAATTGATTTTCTATCAAGGTGTGTTTAGAATTTTTCTAATAACCATGAGGAATGGTATTGGTTACTTAATAAAAAAAAAAAAATGATTCTGATTAGTGAAACATTTTCTGTCTGTTTTTTTTTTCATTACGTTCACTCGAAACCCCTTTCCCTCGGGGTTGGTGACTCTTCTCGTGTCTCATTTGCATCAGGGGGTGTCGTTCTGCCTGTGCTCAGTGAGTGAAGAACAGGAGAGAGAGAATAAACAAGTTTTTCGAACGAGGCAGCCACAGGGAGAAAGGAAACTGTGAAAACAAACTATCGTCGCTTCTCGATATCAAATTACGAGACGTACTACGACTCCGGGCTCTTAAGGGCGATTCGTCGTGTCCCACCTCGGTTAATTTGAGGTTTGACTAATTTTCCACGGGGCAAAAAGTCCCTCGCAATGAGAAAAAAGCGTAAGAAAAAAAAAGTTTCAACCCCCCCACGGGACCAGTGGGGTATAAGGATTTTAGGGGTGTGTTGTTATAATTGTATATACGTATATACATGATTCGTGGCCATGAAAACGAATCAGCATGTTTTAAACTCGTGGTACGTTTGTTTTTTTGCTCTCGCTCCACTTCTCGCCACCATTTGTTTCCCAGGGGGTTGAAACTCGAATAATGAACGCACCCTTGTAACGTTGTTCGAGCAACGAGTGCCAGGTCAGGTTGTTACGAGTGGCGTAAGAAAAGAATAGTAAAAAAAACAATTGGGACACGGGAAAAAAATTTATACGCAGCGGTAATTACGACTCGGTGACTAGTCGTGTCGAATTCGTGTACGAAGGAACGAGATACGGTGAAAAAAATGGACACAAATACAGGGTCGACACGCGCAAGATAATGAACTCTTCGGCGCAATTATATCGATGTCCCTCTGTCGGTCTTGTGACCATTACCCTCGTAGAACTAGCTCCGAGGGTCGTAAGCAGGTGTTGCTAATTTTTGTTTCCCCTCGCCCACGATCATAATTGCGTGAGCGTGTCAATCATGTGAATTATAATACGAACATCTAATACTCGCGATTAAACCACCAACACAAATTATTCAAAAAATCTATAACTAGGGAAAATTCGTTTTTTTTTATTTATTAATTCGTTAATTGATCAATCGATTAATTATGTTTTGAATATTTAAAGGTTTTTTGTTTTGTTAATATTAATGGTTTTATCGCGAGCCTGGTAAACAAAAAAAATAAATCTCGTTGTTACTGACCTGTTGGTGGCCAGGACGGGACTGAGGCTGGGAGAGAGCCTGGCCTGCATGGTCTACTTGCACCGCTGAAACTATCGAAAGCATTTTGTGTGTTTTATTTTCCGTCCGAACGATAACAGATGCAAAGATGCATATATTATGTAGAACAATTTTTTTTTTTTCTCTTAATTTTTGTTAACTTCGTTTTAATTTTAATTTTTTTGTTTTCGAGCAATACGAACAAGTAAAAAGCATCTCAAACAATTTACGCTGGCAATCGAGCAACTAAGAAATGCCAAAATCATTACGTTACGTGAATTTTGTTTCGATACGTGTACGAGAAATATCAAACGAGACAGTTGACCACAAGGAACTCTACGAATATCAAAGCAGGCCAAAAGTTAACCGTGTCAATTAAAAATCCGTCAAGGACTCTGGTATCGATCAATCTAATTATCTATTTCAGCTTCAGACCAATTAATTTATACTTTTCATTTTATATGATTCTTTTTTTTATCATCAAGGAAGAGACAATCAGGCCAAACTCCTCCTCGCCTCTGACTCGACGCCTCCAATGACAATTTGTAGAATTCGCTTTCGCTCAACTATAATTAATTATCGATTAATCGCCATTAATTACATTACGAAAATGAAACAAGAACAAAAAGCGCAATTCGAAAACATTAAAATTATACAAAAATACACCAATTATAAGGACTAATTATCTATAAAATCATCGATAAAATTGGGCTGAAAGAAAAATTCTCAAGCGGGCGAACATAATTTCCATGTTCGTAAGTTAGCGTACATAAAATTTCGTTCGGTTCCCGTTATTTTGTCTCTTTCTCGCTGATAAGCTATCGGACTAGCTATTGTAAGGCATTCATGCGTGAAACCTTAAGGTGTGTGCATGTATCGGTGGACCAAGGTAACGCATAGCGGAGAGCGCTCAGGTAGTAGAAGCGAGAGAAAGAGAGAGAGAGAGAGAGAGAGAGGGAGGATACACGGTGTGACGTAGACTACACCTCGTACTAGTCCGAGAGGGGATACCGACGAGTGTGCATCGGCCGCACAAAGACGCATTAAACGACGAAACGACACACCAGACACATTTATACCAGACTATATACATGTATATACATACATATATACGTATAAAAATGCATTGGCGAAAAGAGAGATGGTGTAGAACGAGAGAGTACGGTAGCGATACGTTTTCTCCGACAAATAAATAAAATAAAAAGGTAAGCGAGGGAATAAAATGTGATTTACAACGGTGGAAAGACAATGGCCATGGGGGACCCCGTGTGCGCCCTCTCACTCTCTCGCTCACTCTCTCTCTCTCTCTCTCTCTCTCGCTCACACTCTTTCGCGAGTCGCGCTGGCTGTGCCTCGCCTTCGCTTTTAGCCATCGCCTCGCGGCTTTTGCTGACGTCGTGGCTCTTTCAAAGGGTGAGGCGGGAGGTACAAGGGGAGGTCTTTGGGTCCCTACGGTCGCCAGAGCGAGAGGTATATACCGTACCACACGATGATAATGTATGCGCGGATGCAGAGACTGCTTCACGTGTTTCTATATATGTATGTGGCTATATAATATATATATATATATACATATATCGATATATATGTACGCTGAATGCCTGACTTCTGATTGGCCGGTAACCGATGCCACAGCTACAACGGAAAGCGATAAATAACTGTGTGGCCCTGCTGTGGCCCGAGCAGATAAAACCTTTCTTTCGTTTCTTTAAGTTTCTGTTTCTCTTTCTACGTGTTCGTCCCCTGGCTGTGGAGGTACACACGTCTGCGTATGCGTTACTACGTAGAGGATTTTTGTCTCCCCCTCGAAACGACGCGTAGTCTACGACCTTGTTGAATTTTTCATTTTTTCTTTCTTATATCGAATATAAGTTTGATATAATTTTAGAACAAAATTGGAGGGGAAAATTGCATTTATGAAACCTTGAATATTTTTTGAAATTTCGGAGGTGGGCTCTTCTTCGGGACGGGTTCGATCGTTATTCGCCCGCACGAGATATTACGGTGACTGTAAAGGGGGAGCTTCGTTCACAGAGATATTTCTCTTCTCGTCTCGGGCGCGATGTAGCTCGTTTAAAAAAAAGGTAAATTTTGTGAGTCTTGTCTTCATGCGACGAACGGGATCCTGCTCGTCCTCGTATTTACTAAAGAAACTCATTCGACCCTGGAATAATGCCTTTGCAAGAGAGCTACATTTTTTTATACATATATCTGTACATATCGCATATTTTCGTCGCGAAAAAATCGCGTTCCCGAATGCTTGACGACGTCGAGAATCGAGAGTAGAGACGGGGATTTTTTTTTATCGAGGGGGAGACGTACCCTGCTGGTTTGAACTTTCTCGTGATCCTTGCGGCAGTGCCGAGCCCTTTCAGCCAGCTACTTCACGGCTCGTGTTCAGCCATTATTTCGTCTCTCGTATGTTTATCGTGAGTACTGACTGTTGCAAATCGCTCCAGTTTTTAGGCAGCCAAATCGGTACAGTCCGATCAAACAATTACTCCGATCTTTTTACCAACATATGTTATTGTAATTAATAAGAAAGAAAGAACATAAAAACGAAAGAACTTTCATTTCCTAAAGTTCGATTATCGATATTGATCGATAATCGACTGTTCGATCATTTTCATACAAAATTTGTGAATCAAATGTTTGACTCGAGTGTACCATTTGCTTCGAGTCACACATTGACGATTCTCGTGCTCCATTGTGTCTCGGGCTCTCTCTCACTCCATCGAAAAGTTTTGGGTCTCGACCTCTCTCTCCCTCGTGAGAGATCGATACATATGCACGTATCGACAGAGAGAAAGAGCCCCGGTTCACGATCTCCGGAGTATTTAAGTCTTCGGTTAAGAAGTATCTCAGCTATTATGCGATGACGTGGCGCGATTCTCCCGATTTTTCTTCTTTTTTTTTTTTTTTATCGAAACGATCGCTTAGAGTGCCTACCCTATTTTTCCCTTCACCCGTTGCATCGTATTGTATACATACAGACGTATAATTCGATGCAACGATAAGAGGGGACCGGGGAAAAAGGGGTGTGGGCGAGTGCAACCCTCTCGCGACAACGAAGCGTTAAAAATAAAAGGGATAAAAACCATATAGAAAAATCGCGCGAGTTGCCCGGTCCCGTAAATCACGAGCAGCGATGCGTGAGTCTCGGAAGTGTCGGCTATCATGCCACACATACGTTTTATAAACACACATACATAGACATGCGTTGTATAAAACACACATTATTATTGGTATGTGTGTTTTGTGCGAACGAGCGACATTCGACTATTTTTGTACGAAATGATCGGACTGCTCTCTGCGTCTGCCACCGTTTTATCACGGCATTTCGTATTGTCATGTGAGCTCGCGGCCCTCGTTTATTCCTACGTGTATCAAGCCTCGATTTATACAAGTATATATATATATCATGTACAATTTTTCTCGTCGGTGCGAAAGCTCGTGGGCGAACCATTCGGGTCACGGAGCTTTTAATATTCGAGCCAGAACCGAATGTTATCGTATCAACTTTTCCAACGTTATATATATATACACATATGTAGATATATATAATATATTCAATGCACGAAGTTTCCGAGCCAAAATATTTTTTAATATCACTCTCTTGCCGCGATGGGATCGAAGGTTCGATTAATTATCCAGAATATCGAGAATGCACTCGGAATTATTAAAGGGGCCATTCACGCAACTGCCATACATCGGCACATATACATTCACACACACAACAGCCACACGAAACACACTCAAACACAATTATAGGAAGGTTTTTCTATTAGACGAGCCCCAATTTTCGCATAGAGAATATAGTTTTGGGATCAGGTAAGACCCAGTTCTCAACCAACAAATACAGCAGTCATTCAATCACATACGATAGATATACACCGAAGTTCTTTTTATTTCAGCAATTTGCAGCAATTGATTCCATTGTGTTTTTTGGCGTGAGACATTATGGGTTAAAGCACAGCATTATCCGTTGTGTAATTTAATGCTACAGCGGTTATTGCTGTGCTTTGTCAATAAATGTTAACAATCTTCGAGAAAAACATATTCGTCTCGAGGAAGACCTCGAACAGGAGGTAGTGACGTTGATCGACATGACAGCGCCAACGAACACACACGCAACACACGTAAGTAAACATCGCACACACATAGCGAATTTTTCTCAAAAAATAGACGACTCAGGACAAATTCACCCCGTGACTTTAGACAGCTAGCTAAAACTAAGGAGGAAAACTTAAATTTCTTCTCCGTGACTATCCAATCAGCTAAAATCACGGAAAACTGAGTTTTTCAGGATAAAGCGACTCCGTCACTTTAGACAAATCGCTAAAATCACGGAAAACTGAGTTTTTCAGGATAAAGCGACTCCGTGACTTTAGACAAATCGCTAAAACCACGGAAAACTGAGTTATTTTTAGGATAAAGCGACTCCGTGACTTTAGACAAATCGCTAAAATCACGGCGGGTGAATTAAATTTTTTCTCCGTGACTCTAGCCAATCAGCTAAAATCACGGAAACCGTAATTTTGCAAGATAAATCGACTCCGTGACTTTAGACAAATCGCTAAAATCACGGAAGAAAAATTAAATTTTTTCTCCGTGACTCTAGCCAATCAGCTAAAATCACGGAAACCGTAATTTTGCAAGATAAATCGACTCCGTGACTTTAGACAAATCGCTAAAATCACGGAGGAAAAATTAAATTTTTTCTCCGTGACTCTAGCCAATCAGCTAAAATCACGGAAACCGTAATTTTTCAAGATAAATCGACTCCGTGACTTTAGACAATCGCTAAAATCACGGAGGAAAAATTAAATTTTTTCTCCGTGACTCTAGCCAATCAGCTAAAATCACGGAAAACGTAATTTTTCAAGATAAATCGACTCCGTGACTTTAGACAAATCGCTAAAATCACGGCGGGCAAATTAATTTTTTTCTCCGTGACTTTAGCGATTGTCTAAAGTCACGGGGTCGATTTATCTTGAAAAATTACGGTTTCCGTGATTTTAGCTGATTGGCTAGAGTCACGGAGAAAAAATTTAATTTTTCCTCCGTGATTTTAGCGATTGTCTAAAGTCACGGAGTCGATTTATCTTGAAAAATTACGTTTTCCGTGATTTTAGCTGATTGGCTAGAGTCACGGAGAAAAAATTTAATTTTTCCTCCGTGATTTTAGCGATTGTCTAAAGTCACGGAGTCGATTTATCTTGAAAAATTACGTTTTCCGTGATTTTAGCTGATTGGCTAGAGTCACGGAGAAAAAATTTAATTTTTCCTCCGTGATTTTAGCGATTTGTCTAAAGTCACGGAGTCGCTTTATCTTGAAAAACTCAGTTCCCGTGATTTTAGCTGATTGGCTAAAGTCACGGAGAAAAAATTTAATTCACCCGTCGTGACTTGAGCGATTTGTCTAAAGTCACGGAGGGTTAAGTAAATTTTGCTTCCGTGATTTTTCCTGAAAAATTAAGTTTTCTGTGACCAAGTCAAATGTTTAGGCGTGTGCGTGGCTGCTCTTTGCTATTGTGTGTATATGTGTTATGTGAATGTCGCTGTCCTATCGGTTGTCTGTATGATTTGTTTATACTGTGAGCCTGGTGTGTGCGTGTGTGTATTTAGGTGTGTTGTATGTGTACTGCGTGTGTGTTGTGTACTGCTGTGTATCTGTTATGTGTGTAATCTGTGTGTTTGATGTGTGTGGGTGCTTTTTGTGTATGTAGATATATTGTACGTGTTGTATGAGTGCTGTGTGGCTGCTGTGTGTAAGCTCTGTGCATTCTGTCTACTGTGTAGATTTTATGTGTGTAATCCATGTGCAGTCCGTGTGTCCTGTGTACCTGGTGTGTTGCAGGTGTGCTGTGTATTTACTGTGTGTGTGAGTTAAGTGTTTGTACATTTGCTGTATGCACTGCGTTCTGCGCTTCAGGCATGTGCTGTATATTTGATGTGCGTATAGTGTATGGTGCCGTGTATGTGCTGTGAAAATTGGGTCTCACCTGATTCAGCGACTTGCTATATTTCTCACTGAAAATTGGGCCTTAACTGATAGAAAGACTATAGGCTTCTAATGGCACTTTAATATTTCATTTCCGAGATCGGGGCGATGGTGAGTTTTCAATTATTTAAAATAGCAATCACGAAATGAAAGCGGATCGACGGTGAGGGGTGGGAGGCGCGAAGAGAAAAGATATGGGGTGCAACGGGAGTTAGAGAAGGAAAAAGCAAGGGCGATACGTATTACACCGCGCGTATTTATATATTTGCCAGAGGATTTTTCAGGCGGAAAAACTCTCTAAAGGTTTTCTCGGTCCAGTGGGCAGCAATGCAAAACCCCAAAAATCAAACGCGTACGGCTAGCATATCCCTGTATACACTTTTTGCCCGAATCGGTACTTTGTACACTTTGTATCAGACGCTATGTGAATACACTAGAGCGCAATTTTATACGCATTACGGATATAGAAACGATGGAAAAATATAGGAAGATTGAATGCATACTCGTATCGTAATACGAATTATTGGGGAATTTATTGATCGGGGGCATTATTTTTATTATTGCTGTTGGAACAATTTTTGTTTTTATTGTGCTATATATTCGACAAAAGTAAAGGTTTTTAATTCAAAGGTTATAACGAAATTGGGGCTTTTTTTTTATACCAGACGATATTAGTTTCAGACGTCCAAGTTTCGTTGAATTATTAAACCACGAGATTATTTTCTTTTCGGGGACATATGCGAGCAATTTTTTATTCTCTCGTAATTAATCCTCCCTCGATCCACATCCACCCCTTTCGGGACCACCCTCCGGGAATGGTAGGATCCGCGGGATATTTCTTTCTTTTTTCCGATGGGGTTGGTGCACGGGGGGTGTGTTCCAGTTTATCCGGGCATTCGATTCTTATTTACGAGCGAGTAATGCACGAGATGATGATCAGCACGAGGGGTGGACCACTCGCAAGATCGGAATAAAAAATCGAAACGGGTAACGCTATTGCCGTCGGTTCGATTTCGTTGCCACCGAAGGAAGAAAGCTTCGCCGGGGTTAGGGAAAAAAGGGGTTCGAAGAATAGCGTGAATTAGTCCCGCCGGATCGAACCCCCGTTCGATCGAGCGCGACTCGGTGTAATTTTAAATTTATGATCATGGACCTTTTTTTTTTGCTGCCCCAGGGCGGCACGTCGCGCAAGGGTAGTTTTTTCCGTGTCTCTCCCGCGCGCGCGCGCTGACCTCTCTCCTCGTGCCTGATTCACGAAAACGTCGATCCAATCTGCGCCCTCATTTTACATTTTATCTTTTTTTCTTTTCTACCCCGCCACGTTCTCTTAGACGGTTTGATCGAGTGCCCTCTCGTGCCCAGAAAAATAAGGGTTGGCACTCGAACAATGTCGATCCAAACCGAACGAAATTCTATATCAATCGCATCATTTTTATCACAAACAATATTTCCAACAGTTTTAGAAACAATTTTCATCGATTATTCTCCCACAAAATGTCCACATTAAAAAGAAACGTCAAAAATAGCATCTCGTCAATTATATTCGTCATCGATCAGCCCGTCCAATATCCGATACATCTATAGATACAAAGTATTATCAAACCGTCTCCGCATACTCGAGAAACACACAAACGGACCAAGCCCATTGTCGTGCCCCTCTCTTATACAATTCTCCCGGCAAAACCATCGAGAGAGTGGGAAAGCGATCGCATTAACTTTATTGTGAAATTATGATCGATGGATGCTTTTCTCGGCTACCGTAACGCGTCACTATACATTTATCAGATTAATACAGATTACGTATACGAATATATTACACTTCGTATGTGTGTTTGATCGCACACGGTCTCGCAAAACTGGGGTTTATACGTATGGAGATACGTGAAAGAGGGAGAGGCGTCCGTGTGTGCGCACCTCGGCGGAGTGAGACGAGGGAGTGGAGTAACTTCACGAGAGAGTCCTCTCGCATCTCCTTAAAAGAAGGGCAGAGTATATCACGACGGAGAGAGAGAGAGAGAGAGGGAGAGAGAAAGTTTAATATTCCAGTGAGCGTCTTATGGCTCCCACTATAGTCGTTTTTCGCAAAAGCGAGATGCTATGCGTATATCTGTATACGTAGAGGGAGAAAGATTTCTTTTTTTTACTTTGCTTCTTTTTTATTTTTACTTCTGTCCTTTTCCTATCCCTTCGCCGCTTTGAGAGCCCGAATCGGTTCTTCTTCACTCCGCGCTGTATCCTCGTGCGCGTCTCGCTTCGAATTTTAATAACTCCGGGAATGCTCAGAATCCAATAATGTCTCCTATCCCCCCTTCTATTTCTCTCTCGTCTCTATACTTCACTCTCTCGTGCAGCTTCCCCTCGTACCTGATCTCAACGGTATAACATTTTATATGCACACGTTGGACGCTACGAATCAGTTTCGTTTTTTTTCTTCTATCGCATAGTTCGATTAATCAACCAATATTATTTCCGTTGTGAAATTAATCTTGATCGTATTACTTTATTCTGAAATAAGTGAGAAATACTCGAGGAGGATTTTATCGTACACTTATATACCGGGCTATAGTGAGATGGGATGAGAGAGAGAGACAGAGAGAGAGAGAGAGAGAGAGAAAAAGAAGGGATAATCGAAGCAATCGAAGGATCGACTGGTTCTCTATATAATGCTATTCCTCGCGATATACATAGGCAGATAATGTCTACGTATACCTATACACATATACGTATGTGTACATATGTGTATGTAGATATAGAGGACGAGTGCGTCGGTCCGCGAAATGAATTCCTCCCTCGCGTGCAGAAGCGCAAAAAAGCTTCGACGAAGACCCAACCCTTGCATACTATACTATATACATATATGTATATGTGTAGATGTGTATGTATGTATAATATATGTACAGGAACGGAAGGGAAGAAAGAATATAAGGCAAAGAGGCGAGGAGGACTCGAAAAAGAGGGGGATGGGGATTTTCGAGTGCTCCTATCTTTCTCTCCTGCCTCGCCATTTCTCTTTTTCTCTCCCGTCCCATATCGAGCCAGGTATAGACACAGAGAAAGGACACCCGAAAGCTCACCGAGGACATACCGAGAGCCCTCTCTCGTTCTCTCTCTCGCGTGCTCTGGGAAGAATGATAACGTTCTCCCTGTGGCGTTAGAGAACGAAGATTTGTGAATACATTAGATCCACCGAGTGCGAGAGTAGAGAGCGAGACAGAGAGAGAGAGAGAGAGAGAGAGAGAGAGAGAGAGACTAAGCGAGGGTGGCTTTTCAACCCTGCCCGGCATCTCCGCTCGCGCGGGCGTTTAGGGTCGCGGAAAAAGAAAAAAAAAAGAAAAAAAAAACACGAGCTAAGGAAAACTCCAGGAATTCCCGGCGAGAAAATTCCACCTCTGAGCTCTCGTCGCTTCTCGTATTTATCTTTCCTCGATCGCAGGGGACAGTGGGAGGGGATGATTTTTCGTAGGGTGTCGCGTCGACGCGGGGGAAAAAAAGCTCTCTGTTTCTCGCGAACTTTGACTTTGGTGTCTTATATGTCACGCGTAATCAGCGATAGAGGGAAAAAAAGAAGCGAAAACTTTATATATACATATATATATTATATATATATATATAGATATATAGTTATAAGGGAGAAAAAAAACAGCCAACGAAAGTGTGAAAGAACGAGAAAAAAAAGGCTCGAGGTGAGGAGGGATCGGGTCGTGTGTTATTAACGTGGAAACATCGATCCTGGTGAGTCTTCGGACACACGAGTAGCATTTATACATACATATATATATATATATATATATCTATATATATGTACATGTATCTATAGGTCCGACTACATTTCTCGTTTTTTTAACTCGTATTTTTCTCTCATTTCTTCCTGGACAACTATCCTGCTATACGTATTTCAGTATATACGTATACACATGTAGCTCTCTCTCTTTCTCGCACCCTCCCGGCGCGAGACTGATGGCGGTTTATATTACGCGGATTCATATTACCACCAATTAAACTCCTATACGCAAGTTCACGATTCTTTCTCGCGGTGTTCATACCTTATGAGAAATATACATATATATATAGATATATATATATACTTATATACGTATACAGGTATATAAAGCTCGAGACTCGTCCCTTCTCTCGGTTAGTTCGAGCCTACCGGGTGAGTGTTAAGTGAGTTCTTGCACGACGAGGCTCACAAGCGTGGAGAGACTTTAACGATTATGGCGCATATTTGCATTACACGCGTACGCGTACCCGATTATACGTGTATACTTGCCTACGAACGTGCGTGTCGTACGACAATTACTCGAGCCACGATAAGATTAATGAATCGTTATCACGAGGGTTGATCTGCCTAATGATTTGAAAATTTGTATTATCTCACGACGATGAATTTGTACGAGGAGAAATTATTATTTTTGCGACACCCAGTGTATCGCGGCGCAATAATCGTCGATTCTTCCTGCTACGTGTCTCGATGAAAAAATATATCGACGCTTTTTTTTTACGATGATAATTATTTTTTGAAGATTTTTTAATCGTATCGCTGATTTGATTTTGGGATGAAAGAAGTCTGGATAGAGAAGATTTAAGAGAGCAGTCGCGTAATTTCGAGAGGACGAATGGAATTGTCTATAGCGTAGCACTTTCGTTCAATCGACCAGATAGAGAGAAAAAGGACAGGCAGCACGCGCGCATATATCTTTACAAATCCTACGAATGTGGCTCTGACCCTCGAGAGACAAACTCTCATTCTCCTTCTTTCTCTCTCTCTCTCTCTCTCTCTCTGTCTCTTCTTCTATTTCTCATCCTCCCTTACGTTCGTCCCCGCGACGAAGAGTAACTTTTAATTCGTCTGGTAAGTTTCCGGGGGAGCTAAAACTCTTCCTTTGCCTCTGTAGCGAAGGCCGCTCGATCGCTCGCGGTGTGGCTTGTTTAGATCACCGAAAAGGGCGCAAAAGCGGTCGCGAAGTTGTCCCCCGCTGCGATGCGAGACGCGAGCGAGAGGGAGAGGAAGGTATAGAGGAAAGAAAAGAAAAAAAAACCGGTCGCTTTTCGTCCCGTTGAAATAAATAAAAACGAAACGAAAACGAAAAGTGCAAGAGAGCGAAGCGAGAGTGAAAAAAAGGATACGGGCGGAGGAGACCCGGGAGAGAAAAAGGGCCGAGATCGGAGGTAGAGACGAGAGGAGGGAAGGGGGGAAGCCCTTTTGTAGTCGGTGGGTGATAATTTTTAATCAGTGCGTCTCTTCGCGCTTTCTTCGCTCGCGCGCGTTTGTCCCCATCTTTAAAAATATATCTATATATATATATATATATATATATTCTGGTTCACGTTGTGCCGAATCTTTCTCTCCTGTGTCTCATCCTCGGTATATTTTCGCCACAACGCGCGTGCAAAGAGAGGATACGCCGCGAGGGAATCGAGCTCGACGAAGAGAGAGAGAGAGAGGAGAAAGAAACGAGATCCTATTGACCGTCGTCGGAGAGAAGCGAGAGAGAGAGAGAGAGAGAGCCGGAAGGACTAAAGTTTCGGGATAATTGGGGGAGTGAGGTTGCGGGCGGGCGAAAACGGCGAGAGAGCCGAGTTCGCGAAGAGCCGAAACGACGACGACGCCCTTTTGGACAAACGCTTCAGGGTCCCGCTTTAGCTCCTCGTTCTCTCTCTCTTTCTCTCTCTCTCTCTCACACACTCTCGCGCGGTTATATCCTTTATAAAAGCGAAAGGAGAGGCCAAGCGAGGGAAACTTGACTTTTTGCCGCGAGATCGTTACACTCTTCAGCTACCACTATACGCGCCTTTTTTTTGTTTTTTGTTTTTGCCGCGAGCAAAGTGATGCCTAGATCCGCGGGAGATAACGATCAACCACGCACTACCTCTGAACCCTCGGACGTTTGTTGTTTTAGACAGGCACGAGCCACGAACCGACGGATAAAAGTCTGATTTCAGGATTTTACTCGGAAATTTGGATAAAAAATAAAATGTCGAGTTCGTTCGAGATCAAGAATTTCGACGTGACCGAATCGGATCGTTCGAGGGTTGATTTATATTTTAATTAATTTAATCCGTCTATGAATCAATGATAGAGAATGGCAGTTACGCGTGGGACGAGTTCTCGTGTCAATCGATTTGCGAATACGTTGTAACGCGCATATAGCGTGTACGATGCGAATGGTGGACATATAGTGTAATATATAGTTAGGTAGGGTAATGTAACAGCGGAGAAGAAGAAGCGGGCGCGTGAGCTTGGAAATACACGAGCTTCGAGTACTATACAAGGACAAGGACAAGAGAGATACTCGGCGAAGGCGCGTTCCTAATTGAATTTCCACGTGGGATGAAAGGAGAAAAGAGTGAGTGAGTGAGTGAGTGAGTGAGTGAGTAAAAGAGAGATAGAGAGAGAGAGAGAGAGAGAGTCACGCACATATATACACGACGACAGCCTCCCACGACAGAACGATCGCGCTCTCCGCTGCCTGATGTTACTCTTTCTTTTGCCGCGCGCATCTCATTTCTTGTTTCTCCTCTTATTTCCACCGTGTGCTGGCTAACTTCTCGCGATAGGCGAAAAGAACGAAGAGAGATCGGAATCGTGGAGAAGATCCTTTTCTCTCAGATCCTCCGTTTAATCGCCGACGCGTTCGTTTTCTCCACATCGTGAATCCATTGTCTCTCGGAACGGAATTAGGCTCGCTCGAGTTTGCCGGCAAACGCGATATTCCGTCTCGCTCGCCTTCCCGCAGCAGTTACCCCTTCTTTTTGTCCCTCGATAAAGAAGACGATCGAACGAATGATATTGACAATATTTTTCGATTCGAATTAATTTTAAATAAATAAACAATTTTATTCGACCAATCATCCATTTTTTTCCTACGACGGATTTATAAAAAGAAAATTGATGAATTTTTATCGTGGACGTTTCTAGGGGGGGGTTTTTTTATTATTTTTATTTCGAAGGATTCTCGTTCTCTTCGCATACCATCGATAGCCGAAGGGGGCAGCTGCTGCCTAGGAGTAGCGCATTCGCGAACTGTTACGGCATTTAGAAACTTCTCGGTCGTCCAATAGCGGTTAGCAGAGGATAAAAGAGAGCGAGGAACGAGAGTAGAAGCTATATGAGACACGCTGGCGCGATGACGGGACACTATAGAGCGTAGAAGTTAAGTGGCGAAACGCGCGGGCAAAAAAGTCTCGAAGTGGCGACGAGGACGAGGACGAAGACGACGACGACGACGACTACGACGAGGACGATGCGGGGTAGAGAGAAACGATGAAAAACCAGAATACGCGCTCGGGAGTGTAGCAAAGCGCCGGAGAGTCCGAAACTGTTGGAGCATCGCGAGGATCGCGCGAGAAGCGGCCTAAAACAAAGGATTCGACCGATGCTCGAAGGTGTGACGAAACGCCGGAGCATGTGGATCGCACCACGAGGACAACGACGACGACGACGACGACGATGACGACGAGACGACGACGAGAATTACTCTGGCAAAGGAGAGACGCACGAAGGACGAAAAGGGACCAACTCTCTCTCTCTCTCTCTCTCTCTCACCTTCCTCGCGTTTTTTTCCTCTTTCGCCCCATATATTCTTAAATCTTCCGCGATAGTCTCGCGCCTTCGACTCATTTCTCTACCTCCTCTCATTCTCGCTGATTTCTTTCTTCTCTTTAACTCATTGTCGTTCCTGAACGATCTTTCAAAAAATTCATTCCTGTCTGGCGAACGATCGTTCTTCTCACCCCTAATTTCGTCATTTGGAACTTATCATTATATTACCTCGGTCTTATCATCGATCCGATATTTTTTTTTTCGTTGTTATTATTATTTTTATCTACGATGTTTTCTCCATTCGGGTCGTTATCCGTAGGGTTTATTATTATTATTATTTCTCTTATCGTTATTACAGGGAGTCGCATGAGAAAGAGTGAGAGAGAGAGAGAGAGAGGCGAAACTCGATTAGGAGAGCAACGTAAATTATTATAGAGGTCGCGGTAGAATTGCGGTAAAATCGGGACATGTGTTAGCCGGTAATGTTACACATGTGTGTGTATAGGCACGATCACTAGATATCGAGGTTGTCGAGGGGTGGGAGGGACTCGGGGAGAAATTATTTTTCGCCTTGATTGAGATCTCCAGGGAGGCAGAGAGAGAAAACACGGGAAAACACGCGTGTTGGCCACGATTCATATGTGCCCTTCGCATTACCGAACCTATACAGTTATATACGCTCTATAGTGTATATAGCTGTATAATACACACGTATTATAGATCACGGAATATATACCTAGTACGTTTGGCCTCACGTGGTAATATCAATGGCTTATCACTAATATAATATTCCCGCTCAATGTACGATGATTGTCGCTCCAATGTGTACGTCACCCTTCGTACCTTCTTCCGCCTCGATGTGACCAAACGACACACACGGGGATGATTTTCTGCGTGCGAGATTATGGCTTTGAGGAATCTCATAAATATCTCTCTCTCTCTCTCTCTCTCTATAAATATATATATATTTATATATATATATCTCCGTTCGCGTTGACGAAGGTTCGATATTTCGATTGTCACTCGGCGAAGAGACGGTACGGGACAAAGAAACTAGAGAAAATTGGAAACTAAACGCGACGAAGAAACCTGACACCGCGTTCGCTAGCTCGAGAGAATAAATGGAGGTGGAGGAGGGGGGACAAGAAAAAGACAGTTAGGGAGAAAAAGGGTACGGAGCTATAAAAGAGACTGTAAAATAGGTTATTATTGTTGTTATCTGTATTATCATTGTTCCGGTACCATCAATTTTAATTACATATCGCGCCGTCGACTCGCGGAAAAGAACGATTTGTTGTACGAGGACGTTGGCATGGCGATACCTATTTCTTTCTCTTACCAACGTACAACGTTTAAGCACGGAAATAAGTATACGTATATATATAGCCCGTGCATATTATGCGCCAACGATAAACGCGTAGCTCTCTACCCCTAATGATCCCGAACGGCCTTTCGCAGATTATCTCAGTTTGTCAAATGCGAGCTAATATTATCTCGCTGTTTATTCTCAATCGAATGTTTAGACTTTCGATGCGTGTCTAACGATGCTTTTTCACGTGAGCGTGCGCGAACGACGAAAGGTCCACGCTGCGAAGATAACGATCGTGCGATAAATGCGAGTAAAGTTTCGACGAGAAATGAAGAAAAAAAGAAAAAGAAAATAAAACGTTGGAAAGACTCGCGAGGAAGCGATATTTTAAAAAATTCCATCGGGAAAGTAAGAGAACCTCATCAAAGGAGGGAGGGGGGGGGGGGGGGTATGATTGTAGTGACGGCTTCTTCCATACGCGTTTTTCGCGACGCGGAAAGTATAGCGACCCCCGTCGCGAAGAACGTCTCTCATCACCCTCGGGGCAACGCTCGGCATCACCTCGGGGGTGTTTTTCTCCTTCTCGCCCTTAACGTTTTCTTCCCTCTCTTGCTTTACCTACCCTCCATCGAGGAGAAGCACCGACGAATGTAATATCTAAGCTCACGGAACAATTTTCACGAAGAGGAAAAAAAAACCGTCCCTTCGCGAAGCGTCTTTCGCTTTTACCCCTCTATTAAAGAATATTTTCTCGCGCGCTCTTCTCTCACATTTATTTTTTATCGAATATATATATATAGATATATAAACTCGTGTATCTATATAAAAATGTCTGTATCGATCCCGACTACATTCTCACATTTATAGTTTAACGCGTCGAAATTCAAATTTTACGGAAATATTTCACATTTCGAAGGGATTATGACAATTTGATGCAAGCTACATTTTCCTTCGACTAATATCATCACGTGTGTTTCAGGATGAAAGAAAATATAAATGCATGTGAGTGTATATGCATGTGTGTGCGCGCGCAGTGGAATTGGCTCGGTCACGTCTAATAGTACAGTCGACCTCGGGTAGAGATCCTTCTCGTTCTCTCTCTCTCTCGAAGAGGTTCGCTCGAGTGAAAGAGAGAGAGAGAGAGAGAGAGAGAGAGAAAGAAAGAGGGAGAGAAAGAGCCTCGGGTACAAACTAATTTCAAATTCATTCCCCTGCCTGGGTGCCTCTGCGCTTGGCTTCGCCTCGTCCGGCTCGCTCGCTCGTAGAAAAATCTCATTTTCTTTGCCCTAAGGGTCCCTCCGCACCCACTCTCGCGCGCATATACACGTACGTGTATATCTTACATACACACACGCATACACATACATAGACACACATACGAGCTCTCGGGTTCAGCCGAACGACCCGCGCTCGCCCGGGCAATATTTGCCTAAGGAAATTCAGAAAAGTTTACACACGAGCCCGGGTACTTTAGACGCTTGGAAGAAGGAGGTAGGTGGGGGAGGGAGGAGGGTTGAAGGAACGGGGTGCTCCAAGCTCTCGGGTTTCCTCAGTCAATTTCCCTTTCCAACGCAAGCATCTCCCGCAACCACCCCATCCTCGCATCACCCCTCCACCACCTTCTCTCACTCACTCACTCACTCACTCACTCACTCACTCACTCCTCTCGTTCTTTCTTTCTTTCTTTCTCTCGTCCTATCTTTATAGGAGCACACCGTCGTTTTCCTTGTACCTCTCTTTTATATACACACACGTATATATATCCTCGCGTTCACTTGACTCACTCTACCGGTCCCCTTCTTAATAATATTCGCGAACGATTTCCCTATATATATATATAGGCGAGAGAACCCTCGCACAGCCCACGCTGCTGAATATATCGAGGCGCGTTGACTAACGTCTTCCCGACATTTTCATATTCGAGCCTATCGACGGTTTGCTTTATCGCCGGATTATATAAATAGGGCAGAAATGAGATTAACGCTACGATCGCTTTTTTTTTTAAACGAACGTCGATCGACGAATCGGGAGAATCGAATTCTGACCATGGAGAAAATGAGGTGGAAAAAAAAACGAAGGATTTTCAAAGCTGTATAGGAAAGAGGTTGCCATGGGGTATATTAGTTGGTCGAAGGTGCGAGAGGATGGTGCGAAAGTTAGTCTTGCGCAGGGAGAGAGCGAGAGAGAGAGAAGGGGTTGAGAGGGTGGATACGCGATGGGCGGGATCTTCTCACCGGTGGTCCAGGAGAATTTTCACCCCTGCGAACCGAGAGAAAGAGAGAGGGGTCGAGACTGAGGGTTACGCCCACGCGTTCGTACACCGTGCGCAGGGGATGAAACTCGAGGGTTAAGACACGTTACGTATATACGAGACGAGTGTATGTTTTTAAATGAAACGTCGTTATAATTTCATATCGCGAAATATCGTCGCCTACGTAACACGGAAGAATAATGAATTCTTAAATTTCTATAGAATTATTCTGATATTTATCGTTGACGACGAAAAAGAAAATGTCTCTTTCTCTCTCTCTCTCTCTCTCTCGTGTACAACGCGAACGCATGTATTACTGTAGGATCGCATAGGTATCTCGTTTTGCCGCATACGCGAAGGTAGCGGGAGAGCCCAACGGGGAAAGAGATAAAATACGTATGCAGCTCGAGAGTCCAGCGAAAATGCGAGATCAGAACGAGGGACAAAGATATAGAGAGAGAGAGGGAGAGAGAGAGAGAAAGATAGAGTCAGAGAGATGCTGAAAGGGAGAGAAGTTATTTGGACCCGTCCGCTTGACGATCTGTCCCCTTTCGCGTCCATCCGTCTCCTCGTTCTCCTTCTGTGCATGCTTTCCATCTACTCGTTCGTCGTCGTTGTCGTCGTTCTCTCGTCTCCTTTGCCTTTTGCTCCGAGAGGAACGCGAATTCTTCGTGAGACATTCTGCGTTTATTCGTCAGCTCGTTTGTTCGGCTATATGCAGAAGCTGGGAGGACGGGAAAGTGGTGGCGTGGGGAGGGGAGGAAATATTTATATGGGATAACTTCAATGCATACGAAGAGACGATGCAATTTTTCTTCTGGAAATATACCTATATATATATATATTCTGTTTTAATCTAAAACGTATACGTAGCAATTTATTAAGACCGATATTATCTACGAGCCACTCGTCATATATTTATATTTTCGAAATGAGAATTACAAGGAGAAATGGGCAATCACGTTTCGCCGCGATGTCATTCGATTTTCTCGTGGACAGTTGGCTTTTTTTTCGCATTATATATATATATATATATATGTGTGCACGTGTGTGCGTATATATAAAGTATCGTGGAATATATGTCCAGGCACGTCGCCATGCGAGCTTCCCTTTTTTTCGTTATTTCAAAGTTATCCCGAGACCCCAGACGAGTTGCAAAAGGGGCGAAAGGGGGTTTTGGTTGGTCTCGGGACGAAGTGAATCCAAGGGGTTGGCAATTGAAGGGGTTCGGGGATGAAGAGTGTCGAGAAGAGTCGAGACGTAGTCCAAGGGGTGGGTGGGTGGGGAAGCCGCGGATTTTGTCCCATGAGAGAGAGCGAGTAAGAGAGAGAGAGAGAGAGAAATAGAGTGAGGGGTTGAATTGCCGGGAGTATGGACGCGTACGTGGGATACGTGATCGGAATTAACCCTCGTCAGAGCTGACTTCGATTTCTCTTCGCTAAAAAAAAGAAAAAAAAAAGAAACGAAGGGAACAGATGAGGAGGCGAAAGAGGGAACGAGAGAGTAAGAAAAAAAAGAGAGAAAAAAAAAACACGGAGTAAAGAAGGAGGAGAACGACATAGACGCAGTTTTAAATTTCCTCGGCTATCTCGTCCTGAGAGGGTGGCTCGTGGGCTCTCTCCTTTGATCGGGAATGTCATTAGGCCATCTCTTCTTATGGGTCTTGCCGCAATTCGAAAGGGGGCGCGCCGATAGAGACGCCGAAGAAAGCGAGTCGTTTTCACATAGCGTATTACATATATACACATTATATATTATATTACGTTTATATATATATATATATAGGAATATATACCTATATATGTACATAAATTCCAATATGTTCTCGAATTCAATATTATTCGCTAACGACGTCCAACCACCAGATTTTATATCGCACGATTTAGCTAATCGCCATTTTTAATACAGTTATATCATTTATATGCATATATATATATATTTATGTTAGGTTCAAATGTCTCGATATGCGCGTGTCCAATCGTTCGATCGAGAACGGCCAATTCTCATGAGCTATCAGTAAAAGCAGTCACATTTATCACTACCCCTCTCCTTCGTGGCCTCGTGCTCTAGCCTTGTTCTTTCTCTCTCTCTCTCTCTCTCTTTCGTCTTTTATTTGTCTACACGTCAATAGTCGAATGGGGTTGGCAAGGGGTCGCGCGCGCTTATATATACTATATACGTAACGACCGCGTGTTGCTGCAAGCCTGCAGGACACGCGGAATAGTACATAGTGCACACTATTTTACTTCGTAGCGATCTCAGTCTGTCCGTGTCTAACCATTACTAGAAAAAAAAAAAAAACTCCGACTACTAAAGAATGTAATACAGGGGTGAGTGTGGGCTCATATATATATATATATATATATATATATATATACCATACCGCTACCGAAGTATCGATTGCTAATGGTCGTCCCGCCACCCCAACGTAAATTATCATCATCGACAGTGAAAAGGAAAAAAAATCCTGACTCATCGATGTAGGCCCGGTGCTGCTGTCGAACGTTTCGCTGTTATAATCGATAACGCTTCGGCTAACTATCCCAAATCGAGTGTACCTAAAGTCTCGAGCCTACGTCTCCCTCGAAACTTTTCCACCGCAAAACGTACGAATTACAATAATATTTGAAAAATATTCGAGCCATCGGATAACTTCTGTTTTATTTTCATGATTAATTTTATTTAAAAAAATATAAAATAGCACGTTTTTCGTACAACGATAATGCAGATAAAGTTGCAGTTCAGTCGTTGCGTATTTATATATTTCAACTCGCGTCGCGTGAGAACGAGGCCTAAAGGACCGAACACGTTCCCGGCGTATTTCCCTTGTTTAATTCTATCAGCGTTGGAGAACGCCCACCTCTTAATGAAGAATTCAAGATATCACCAAGACCGAATTTGGCAGCTCCTACGTACTCTCGCTACGACGGTCTTATATTACCGTTCTCGGTGTTACCGGTCCTAGCAAAGAGAAAAAAATACATGAAGCGGAAAAAGACGAAAGAGTGTTCCGAAGCGTCTAGTGCACCCTCGAGGCTGTGGCGCACACCGCGCGCCCGACGGGGCATACCGAGTAGGCATTACCTGATTGTCTTACTACGTTTTCCTCGATCCTGGACAGACGTACGTACACGAGATGGTGTACGTATCTTCGCGCGGTATACAAAAGGGGATAAAAAAAGCGAGGTCGTCACCGCTGGGGCGAATACATACATACTTATCTTCTTCTTTCTTTTTTTCTTGCTTTCTTTCTTTATTTCTCGGCGCGATTTCGCTCGAGAAAATTCCTCACTGATGCGAATCGTGACGTAGAGAACGAGATAGACGAGAGCATTTTTTAAAAACTGTTACGAATGAAAATTTACCATTTAGAAATCATTTTTCGAGAATTTTTTATTTTTCGAATTTACCAAGGTCGAGAGAATTCCTAATTGACGCGTCATAAGGAGATAGAGAGTTTGATACGGACAGAGAGTAGGATCTGCGTTCTTTCACGGAATATCGGAGTATGTGCTATCTTTTCTCATCCACTGGGTAAGAATCGTCTTGAAAAGATAGACGCGCAACCCTCTGCCGCCATCTAGCGTATGTTCCTCCACTTATTTCTAATCTCGCGCGCGGCACTTTGTATGCACAACGAGACCTATACAAGCGAGATTTTCAACTCTCGTATAAATGAGAACACGCGTTCCGCGGGTTTCGAATTCACGAAGGTTAGAGAAGCGGAAATTGACCAACGAGCCCTGAAAGGCCCATGAAAAATATCCCAGTCAATTTATATTCCCATAATATTTTCCTACGAGATACTGATAAACGTACGTGCTTCAAAGGGCGGATAGAAGTCACGTAATATCGTGGTTTTTCCTTAAATTCGCGAGGTTTCTCGTTATCGTAGATAACCAAGGATATTCCACACGAACTGAATTACGCGCCCCATCTGCATGCTATATTGAATTACGTGCGAGCTCGAAAAAAAAAACAAAAAACAAAAAAAAAAAAAAAAGAATTACGAAATAAAAACGTTTCTCTTTTCTTCTAAATAGCAATGAAAGCCAACAATCCTGTTCGCTACGTACGGTCTCTTCTAGAGTCAAGCTGCACGAGTGTAACGCTTAATTATCGCCGCTCGGTACCAACGCATCGCGTCATTTCTGTGTCTTTCACTGTCCTGAATACACGTGATGGAGCACGCTGTGTTATCAAATAATTAACGCCACGTTATTAACAGGCGGGCATGATTAGTTAAACAAATTAAGGGAAGGAAACGAGCGGAGATTTGAGGCGAGAAAAATGTTAAGTGGACGGGAATCGTGAGTCTCCAACGCGATCGCGTTTTTTTTTCGCTGATTATCGGTATGGAAGAAGCATTAATCTATAGTCAATGGTCCGAGGTGAAATACAAACACATTAACACGTATCGTGTATATTCGGCGCGAGGTACGAGTGTGAGTTCTGTATGTAGATGCGCATCCCCCCCCCTCCTTTCCCGCCACGTCATCCTCCCCCTCATTCTCGGTAATTAGAGGCGTGCATAATTAAGCCGCGCTCGTTGCTTGATTGTTGACACGGGGTGTTAGCGACCCCGCGATGAGTGTGGTCGAGGGCGCGTCTCAATTAGAGCCTACGGCTCGGCAGCTCTCGCTTCTGCGATACTCTCGCACCAAGAAAGCACAGAGAAACGCAGCGATTCTTGTTTTATCTTCATTCGAATATTTATATATATATATATAGAATGTTTACTCGAGCTCTTGACGAGTCGTTAATTTCGCCTGCCTCGTTCATTAATTATAATTGTGGTTCTTTCAACGATTTACCATCGTAACCTTACCCCGACGGGAAAATTATGAAATCAAATGATCAATGCTCGCCGACCCAATTATCGGTACAAGAGCCACCCTCGAGAAAGATCTGAATACGAGGAATGCTGCATTTTCATTCTCACGAGAATATTTTGATTTTCGTCCCCGCCCCCAACCCACAAGCTGGTCAAATATAGGAACTGCTTCTTTTTTTCGTTTCTATTCGAGGCATCATCCCTGATTTAAGGGGAGAATCTCAGACACATATAAATATATATATAAAGATGTATATAAATCGACGTCGCAAGAGCATGATTGATCAGTAGAGGGGAATGAATTCATATATTGCTCTTACCCAGCGAACTCGATTTTTTCCTACTTTTTTCTATCACTCTCGCCTTTTTCCAAAAATGATCAATAACACCTAACAGGTTTTTCCTCGATTATATCCTCGAATCTCGACGAGAATCTTTGGCTCCTCGTAATCGCGTCCAACGACGAACGTTACGCATGAGATACGGTCCGAACGATCGATCATCGCTGGTGCTCGAATTTCTCATTCATTTCGTAAATGTATAATGTAGCCATTGTGCCTCGCGGTATCGGTCGTACGTGGTTTAGGATTGGCCGGGCTAAAACGAGTCTGGAGCAAAAATGAGCCAAGTTTTTGGGTCGGCGAGGGAGAGGGGGGAGAGAGAGAGAGAGAGAGAAAGAGATACGTCGAGTGGAGAGATAATAAAAAGAACGTGGTCATGAGGGCAGCAGCTGGATTGGTGACCGAAGAAAGAAAAAAACAAGTTTATTTTTTTTCTCGTGGCTTCTGATAGTCGTGACCGCAGACTAATATATATTCTTCGGCTCACCAATGGCCAGAACTCATTCATACATACAGATATATATATATATATATTTATACATACGCGAGTATATGCATTCTCATAGCAGACGCATTTCCGTCGGTCCCGAAGTGCATTCGCGAGAGAGTTCTGTGTATACACATAACGCGCAGCCTCTATTTCTGGAGCCTGCTTCTCTCGGCTCGGGCCAGTTTTACTATTGCCAATCTGCATAAGCGTTTAACCGAAGCGACGGGAGGACTGAATCATATAACTGGCCTCAAGGTGGCGCGCGGAGAGGGGCTCGAGAAAAGAGAGGCACAAGAAACGACAATGGCGAGAAGGTGAGAGAGAGAGGGATGAGAGACGAAAGAGGGGGACTATGAGGAAGAGAAGGAAAGAAAAAAAAAAACAGAACGGAGAAAGAGGAACGAAGAGGAAATAAAGGTGCGTCGAGGTTTTGTTTGTTCATGAAAATTAGAGGAATTCCGAAAGTTAAATATTTCGAGTTGCACAAAGTGGGGTGTGAAAGGGGAGAAATGTCGGATTATAGGGGAATGAGATGAACAAGGTGAAAATAAGAGGGAGGATGGTGGTGCGGAGAGGGCGGAGAATCGGGTGAGAGGATAAAAGAAGAGGAGTACGAGCGAGGCGGAGGATCGTGGAAGGCGCGAAGACTCTCCTCGCCCTCGATGGAGGCGAAAGTTTACGACGCGTCTACCGCCAGAGTTACCGACCCTACAACTGCAGCATTTCTCTCTCTCTCTCTCTCTCTCATCTTTTGTCCTCGACTTCTCTCTCTCTCTCACTCTCTCATTCTCTTTCTTCTCTTATCCTCATCACTATCTTTCTCAAACTCTTTGTCTTTCCATCGTTCTCACTCGTAACATTTCGTACGTTAAAAAATAAAGCAGACAAGAATAAGAATATAAGGAGGAGAAGAAATAGAAATTGCCGGGAAGTAAAGGAAATAACAACGACTGTGGGTAAACTAAGCTTCGATGCGGAAGAGCGCGTGGACACAGCTCAACGAGTCTGGTCCATAATAATAATAATAATAATAATAACAATAATAAATAAATATATATATATTTAGAGAGAGTGAGAGAGAAAGATTCATCTCCGGTGATGCGAAAGTCGAGAGATCTTCCTCTCTGTCGTGTGTGAAGCGGAAACTCATGAGAATCCTCCCGTGGCAATCCTTGGTGTAACGCTATACGTTGCTACCTGCTTGCCTATACAGTGAGATATAGCGGATAGTACACGGGTGTATCCAACACCGCCTCTCGTTGTAACAATGTGACAGGCAAGCAAGGCAGGCAAACACTTGGCCGGCGCTCTCCTCTTTCACTCTCTTTCCCTCTCAGTCACTCTCTCTCTCTCTCTCTCTGCCTCTCTCTCTCTCTTACACACACCCTCTCTCTTTGCTGCTAGTCAGTAGCTCGAATCACCCTGGAGAATACGGGTAATCCTTCATCCTGGAGCTACTGGCCGTGCTTGTAAGGACACTCGACGTAGTGTAAAATAATACTTTTATCACGCGAAAGAAAAGAAAAAAGAAAGAAAAAGAAAAAAAAATACCACGTAGCCACTACGGACCGCAGTTAAACAGCAATGATAACTGACTGTTATTACCAAGTTTATGTTTACCGGAGAAATAACCGCGATGACTCGAACGGTGTTGTATGTAAATTACTCGTTCGCCCAAACTTTATGTACTCTCCGCAGCTTCGAGATAAACTTTAGGAAAAAAGTTTCATTACGCGCCAAACTTATTTTCTTTTAAGAAAATTAACGGAGTACGGGCATTGAACGATTTTACGATAACGGACGAGTTTTATCAACAAAGCGGACGAAACAAAAAGAAAATATAATAATACCTCGGGCGTGTATGTATATGGCGAGGTGTCTCCGGCGCGGTCTCTTTAATTTGTAACTCGCGCACCCGAGATTTACCCCCTCTTTTCTCTCTCTCTCTCTCTCTCTCTCTTTTCTCCACTGTTTCTCTCGAGCAAAGAGATTTATCGAGTTAGCCTTGAGATTCGAGATTTCGAGCGGTCGCGCGCGCGCGAAAGTCCACCACGAGTCCCTCTTCGATATCACGCTTTACGGGGGCTGCTGGCTATACGCGCGTTCGCGGACTCTTCGGGATCTCTTTCGCACGTACGGCTAAGAAAGAGAGAGAGAGAGAGAGAGAGGAAGGAGGGAGCATATAAGCCACCGCGGCTGACAAGAACAAGCGAGACTCTGGGCATTTATCTCATTGTTCTCGCTCGTCCTGGAACAACGAGAGCGATTCTTACATACATAGTAAGAAATAAAAGCCTATATATACACCTTCGCACTCATATACATATACATATATATGTGTTACCCACACGTTAGATACAGCTCGTGTACAAGAGAAGGTGTACGAGAAGAAAGATTCCGATGATACAGTGATCGCGAAACAGAGGAAAAGAGAGTCTCGCGAGAGGGCACCTCCGGAGCAAACGAAGAAGTATAAATGCGCGAGCGAGCTCTCGCGACCGCGAGAAGACGAAGGAGAGACAGAGAATGGGTAGATGAGAGAGAGAAAGAGAGAGAGAGAGAGAGAAGGAAGAGCATAAACTGCCCGACTAACAACCCACACGTAGCTCCTCGGCACGAGAGAGTCTCCGGTGTGTCGAGAACACGAGCAAAAGGCAACGGCAGCAGCACCACCAACAGCAGCACCAACAGCACGGACCGAAGCAACACGAGAGACAGAAAGGGGAAAGAGTGTTGCCTTGTGTATATATCACACACCGAGGTTATATACCGAGAGAGGACGTACGAAACGAACGGACAGACGGACGCTCTCCTCAGCACAGACACTATTAAGGCACCCGCGAGAGAGGGCGAGCTTCACAGAGCAATCCGGGTCCATAGTGTGCTGCACTCTGTGCTTCTCTCTCTCTCTCTCTTTCTCTCTCTCTCTCTCTGTTTTGTACCACCATCCACATGCCGTGGTCTCTCGGAACTCTGCGATGCACAGCGTAGCTAGGTGCTGATGCGCGCACAGCCAAAGTACCTGTGTATATATATATATATATATATATATATATATGTATATATATGTGTGTAGGGGGGAGAGCAAGAGAAAGAGAGAAAAGCTGAGCGAGAGCGCCCGTAGAGGGCTGTAAATTATAACTCCACACCGCGAGGAGTCGAAGCATCGCGCTCTCGCGAGGATAGCTCTCGCGAGAAAGAGAGCGCGAGTCGGTAGATATGTATATATGTAATATACAATATATATATCGAGAGAAAGAGAGTGAGGGAGGGGAGGGGGGTGGGTGAAGAGAGTCGCGCGGTGAGTCCCAGCGACCCAACTTCCAACTCCAGACTCGTAAAAATATCCTCTCGCTCTTGACTTCTCTCTCTCTTTCTCTCTCTCTCGCTCTCTCTCTCTTGGTTATATTCGCTCTTGCGAGGGCGAAGAGGCGACTGAAAGCTGAGCGTTGTTGCGAGGCTTCTCTCGCTTTCGGCCATTATGGTACCGGGGGCATAAGAGCGAGGAGCGAGACAGAACTCTCGCAAACATCCCGCGGGATCACTCGCAGTAAGTCACCGACGAATTACCACGAGGATACACTCCTCGAGAGCTACAACCCTTCTCTCCTCTGTCTCTCGGTCTCGCCCGTTTCGCCGAGCCAAAAGTCTTTGTGCACAGTTCGTATTATCTCTGGAAGGAAAATACTGCGGTAAAAAGGTAGAGTTTGCAGTTTTTTTTTATTTCTTTAGAACAAGGGGCGAGGGTGGTGGTGAAAATTTTTCACACCGCGAAAATTGTATGTTTTTCGTAGATTTTTTTTTAATGCTTCTCACAAGGGCTCTTTCATCCCGTTGATGACTGAGTGCGCGAGCGAGAATTCCTCTAGTCATCTCGCTATATATACGTATATATAAATGTATTCTTTTTTTTTTTTTTTTTTTCTTAATACCCTAGCACCCTCTACGTGCGTAAATCAAAGCTCCCAACCGTACAGATACATACGTCTAACGCCGGAACGCGTATAATGCTTGCCACGGTTGTATACGCTTCTTCTGAGGATTCGGCGCGTCCTCGGACACCAAGAGAAGAGTAACCGCCATATACGCTTCGAAAGAGAAGCCATATCCCTTTTTTTCTCTTCGTTTTCGTCCTCTTTATTCTTCTCTCCTCCTCCACCTTCTCCTCTCTACCCTCCACCCACCCTCGCCTCATTCATTCTTTTCGCTCCGCGAGACCCCCCTTCGATATCTCGCGGGGTCTCGTGCATTCTAAGTAATAATTTCGAATTAAACGTTCCACGAGCCTAGGCCATATAGTCAGGTTAATGTAATAAAGTCGTTCGCGGGGATAAATTTAGTGCGGAGCTCACGAGCGGTGCTATATCGGCATATCTATATAGCTGCGAGAGGAAACGAGCGAGTGAGAGAAAGAGAGAGAGAGAGAGAGAGAGAAAGAGAGAAGGTATAATATCGCGTGGTGTGTTTGCGCGGCCGATGCCGCTGCTTTTGCTGCTGCTACGACGACGTCACGTGGTGCATGTGTTCTCTTCGGGTTTCCGAACGTTCTTTCTCCTTTCTCGTTCTCTCTCTCTCTCTCGTTCTCAAATACAGTTGTGTTAGCTGGTCCGCCACACACGGCACACCGCGGGCGCGAGATATACACGAAACACACCCTGAGGAAGAGAGAGAGAGAGAGAGAGAGAACGAGAGATTTTCTCGAAGAGCGTGAGGAACTCGATGTAGGTAGGTGTTGGACACCCAGCGGGGTATGTGCCAGGAGAATAAGAGTGGGCGGCTCTTTTCTACGTGTATGAGGAACTCTTCTGGTCTTCTCGTTTTCTCTCTCTTTCTCATCGGAGAGAGAGAGAGAGAGAGAGAGAGAGAGTTTAGAGAAGTGTGCGAGAACGAAGGAGAGAGGAGGTGGAGAGAGAATCTCTGTAGCTGACAGAGAGTCCAGGCTGGCTCTCGTCTGTTATAGTAACGTCTTCTACCTTCTCCTTCTTCTTCGTCTTACTCTCTCTCTCTCTCTCTCTCTCGCTCTCGCTCTTCCCTGGTATCTGTATCTGGTGTATAGATACCAAAGCCCCGGAGCTCCGGGTTAGAACGAGGAGGAAGAAGAAACGAGATGAAGAACAGAGGAAAGAAGGAAAGAAAGATGTAGAATGAAACAGAGAGAAAGTGGCGAACGAAAGAGAGAAAAAGCGAGAGAGAGAAAGAGGATAGAGAGTATACCCAACACCCACACACCCGGAGGACATTGGACGCGCGAAAGACTCTCCGGCCATAACAATAAATAACTCTATCCTTCCATGTGTTACTGCTGGTCTCTCTTTGCTCTCGTCGTCGTCGAGAATTCTCACTCTCGCGTTAACCACCGCGCCCTCTCTTGTCTCTCTCTCTCTCTCTCTCTCTCTCTCTCTCTCCCTCCTCTGACGTTTTTCGAGTCTTTCACCATTTTCTTTCCCTCTTGTCTTTGGCTGTAACTGTATCGCGCACATTGCGTCATCATTCCTTACTTAAGGCAGCAATGAAACACGGAGAGCGCCCTCTTTCTCGGGCGAACCCTAATCGCGTTACGCCACCCCCTGTGCGAAAGCTCGGTCGGACCGGATATACGAGAGAAGAAAATCCGTGCGGAGAGTTCTTATTCCCGCGTCTGCACCTTACCTTAGCTTCATCCTCGCGAGAAGTGATCGGTCCGTACGCGTGGATGCATAACACGAAGGCTGGGAGACGATAAGCCAACTTGGTGACTCGCACTGTCGTACAATGTTCGCGAGAGCGGATGAAGACACTCGAGGCTTTTTCTCTCTCCTATCCTCTCTATCTCTGGACGTGTGACAATGCTACTCTCTTGCCACGGTCCTACGACTTCTATCGTCTCGCACGAGACGAAGCCTTTCACGAAAGTAGCTTCTTTAAACGATATCGTCTTTCATTTTTCACGAACGAGCCCATCATATTACTTCCCCATTTACTTATTATATTACCGCCTTATCTAAAAGGGGTACGAAAGCGTCTCGCTATGTAGTAAAATCGGGTAATGCAGCGTCAAAAGAAGTTCTAACTAGATCGGAGTCCCTATAAAGGAGTGGAGGGATTCACCTTTCGCGAGAACTAGGTGGTCGCTCTCGTTTTTACTCTCTTCTCGCATGTGTTGCTATACATATACATATATATATATATATATATCTAACCCTCGTTCTCTCTCGAGCGTTCATATCTCCTTTGTGTCTTCGTCTCTTTCTTTCTCGCTTTCGGCATTCAGGGCTGCGCTCTGACTCCGCGGGCCGCCTCGGCGAGAGAGGCGAGATATATCCCGAGAGAGCGAGACCAAGGGCTGTCCAGGAATGGAATAAAAAAACGTCCGTAGCGGCAATAACCCTGTGGGCTCCGCGAAAGAGTGAGCGAAAGAGGAAGAGAGAGAGAGAGAGAGAGAGAGAGAAACGAAGCGCAGCATCCAACGAGCAAGGGAACGCGCGCTTGCGCCCGGGCGCAAAGCATGCAGAGATGCGAAAGGCTCGCGAGAGCAGCAGCAGCAGCAGCAGCAGCAGCAGGAGCAGCAGCAGCAGTGGCGATTTGCGAGAGATATTCTCTTCGAGAGTTAAAGAGAGAAAGAGGCAATGGAAGGAGAGAAACGAGAGACCCGGGAGAGAGTCCGAGCGAACACACGAAGGGACCAGACAGCTTGGAGTCTCTTCTCCTCTTCGTGCATATCTCTTTGCTCTCGTCTCCTCGCCTTTGTCTTTTTTGTTTTGTTTTTTTAATTCGTTTTTTTTGTTTGCGACTTCTCTCTCGGTTCGCTTCTGGGTATCGGTGAAACGTCTACTCGGAAATCATCTGAATTTCTTTCAACGGAGATTCTCCGTGATGTTTCGTCTCGCGGGCCATTTTTCTGAGGAACCGCATAAACATATCGCGGAGACGGAATAATGGACAAAAATGTAGAGAGCCCCGCGTAGAGAGTCGAAGAGCGTACGATGCATTCTTTTTTAAAAATTTGTCTCTTTATTTTTTTTTTCACCAAACGATCGACCAAATTTGTTCTCGACCCAAGAACTTCTCTTTAAGTTTTTCACGCATTTTCGTTTATCATCTCTCGTCCTAGTTTTCTTTCTTCTTTTTTTTCTCATTCATTCTCGCGAACGAGGTGTCGGGCTTTCCGTTTATATCGCTTCCCCTCCATTCTTTCCTTCCCTCGGAGCTGCCGTTGTACTTTTAGATTTTTTAACGGTGGTATACACACGCCTACGTCTATATATCCGGCCATTTTTAATATACAACGCGCCGTTTGGAACTAGTTTATGAAGGGTCGGGTCACAAAACCACCACCACCATCATCCCCCAGCGCGAAACGAGACAACGGAGGTGGGGCGCGACCGAGCGAGAAGAAGAAGAAGAAGAAGAAGAAGAAGAAGAAGAGAGAAGAAGAAAAAGAAGTGGAGTATCGCGGGTTCGCCTTAAGGGCGAAGTATATCGGGAGACAAGGGTGATGGGTTTCTTCGAGATGCTCTAAGAAGGAGAATGCGAGCGAGAGAGAGAACCGGAAAGACCGGAGTATGTTATATAGATAGTAAAAGGTACTGCAACGCGGACCATCATCGATATGCCCCGCCACTCTCGCGAGGGGCCCGCTCTCTCTCTCTTTCTCTCTTTCCCTTTCACCATTTTCACTCTCTCTCTCTCTCTCGCTCCCACTCTTTCGTAGCGCCCCCGAGGCACCGTTTAACAAGACTCCAAGTTAATGCGTCTCATAGATCATCCCCGCGTGTGCACTAAACGCTCGAGAAATATAAATAAGTATAAACACGACGTAAATCAACGTGATTAGGTTGGGATTCACTGCCATTATAAAAATTTTGTTACGTCTCGGATCTTCTCGTTTTTCGTTGTACAGAGCGAGCTCGTGCAACGAGTATCTCGAAGGCTGTCTCTGGTGCTGTCGCGAAAAACAAACGGAACCCCAAACGGAGAAGAATCATGGTCGCAGATCGTCGTTATAAAAAATTGATAAAATAATAAATAAAAAGAATAATAAATATATAACAGGACTATGTTCGTTACTATCAATTATTTATAACAAAGTCTCGTCATAAATAATAGCGAGAAAAACAGGCAACGATTGGCGTATGGCATTTAAAAATTTTTCTATAAATTCAAGCGGGGGAGTTCGTATTCTCGGCGCGACCGGGTGGTGGCGTGGCTTCTGCCGATTCTACCGCGGCGGTGGCGAGAGATGCCGGACCATTACGTCGTCGTTTCGCGAAACCGGTTTAAAAGCCCGGGCGAGCGAGACGGAGCGAGAAGAAAAGACGAGAGTAGATCGCGCGCTCGGAGCCCCTCCCCGATAATAATATTTTTTTTTTTTTTGTCTTATTCATTTCTTTCCCGCTCTCTCGCCCGACGCGCATATTTGACGTAATATATCGACACACGCGCGCGCCCTGACCAATCGAGACGCAGAATGGGGGGTGAGGGGGAATTGTTCCGTCGGACTTTACGCGTGTTTTCCGGTGAGTCGGTGAAAATAAAAAAAAGACCGACTCAGGGGGTAACCCTGGATATAATCGTTTATATCCTGTCCGTGTGTGCGTGTGTGTGTATGTATGTATGTATTGTGCGTGTTGCAGGGAGGAATTATCAATTTTGTTCGCATTAAGTTTTCCCGGACAGCGTGGACGAATATAAGCGCGCTACCTGACGAGGCCAGCTGTCGCGAGTGAATCGGCTCCCTCTCTTTGCCTGTGCAGTGTGTGCCCGCGCGCGTATACGTATACCGGTCGTTAGAGAGCACCGCAAAGGACTCTCGCGCCGGTTCTTTTTAGTAATGAGCATGCCGAGAGAATCATTAGTCATTTCGACGAGAAAACACACGCGGTACACCCCTTTGTGAGCGTTCACGTGCTACCGTGAGCGCGACATATCGTCTCTCTACGTACGAACGTGGTAAAAAACAAATTCCATATTTCTACCGGAGCAGAGATTTTATCGCGGATCGAATTATCATTTTCCAGAAGAAAAAAGAAAAGAGAACGAAACGAAACAAAAAAAACAAGATTTTCCCCCGACCACGTATTTTTCGCGAGGATTATCGAGTAGTTTACCCCCTTTGGGTATTTCGGTAATGCGATATAAATGTCGGCGAGGGTGAATGAGGCGGAGGGAGTGTGTGAGACGCGAACGCGAAACGTGGGTGCCGAATGAAAACCGCGTGTCTGGCGTTTGCGAGCGTTTTGTTAAAGGAAGAGCGAGGAGAAAGGGTGGACGCATCGACCAAGAGGAGACGCATCAAGATCGGTCTGACGGTTTTTGACTCTCTCCACTCCCTCCTTTTGCCCCACCCCCACCAACATCCCAGTAAACGATCACCCTCTCTGTCTACATCGTTCTCGTCTATCTTTCTTCCGTTTCCTCTCATTTCTGTCATCTTCTCTCTCTCTCTCTCTCTCTATCTCTCTTTCTCTCGACATACGCGATTCCTCCATCCCTCGATCGTGATAAAAACTGGATCTCTCTCCCCGTCGACTCGCGGAGGAAACGGGAGCGCGGAGGGTTGGATGAGTATCTCTCTCTCTCTCTCTCTCTCTTCGCGAATAGACGTTCTCTTTCGCCAGATGGACCGACCCCTTTTGATTTCTGTAAAATCTGAGGGAGGGGGAAAACAAGGTTTGAGCACAGCGAGGAATAAATATAAACGTTTAATCTTACCCGTGTGTCTCGATTATAATTTTTGTGCGTACCAACGGGTGATCCTCGGATTTGTCCTTTTGATCAGCGATTTTTCCAGGATGTCTAATCGATGCGCGTATAAAGGCGTTAGGTGAATTACGAGTATAATATAATATAATGATCATAAAGAGTGCGATGCTTGTCTAATAATGCGCATCCTCGAGAACGAGAGTAAAGAGGTCGACGAGGCTCGAGCGAACGCATTCGACACCCGCCTGCCTCGCGAGATACATAGAGAGAACCTTCGGTAGACCGTGCGGCGTTTTCTTTATTGGAACACGAGAACTCTTTCGTTTTCTCCTTTTATTCCTTCTTCTTCTTCTTCTTCTTCTTATTCTTCTTCGTCTTCTTCTCTTTGACAAAAGCCTCTCGCTGGTCCGTTCGCCGAGTGTGGAACGATGCGTAATTCAACTCGCTTCTTCTCGCACACGAGAGCGTACCGAACGAGCTTACGTGTATAAGCGCGTCTATGCGCCGGCAATCTCTCGAAAATCGTTGATTCTTTGTCATTTTTTTTCTTCATCTTCTTCTTCTTCCTCGTGAAGAACCCAGAGCCTTTTGTCATTTATGTTTCCGTTTTCGGGGGTGAGCCCGTACGACCCTGGAACGTCGTCTCTGTGTACGTCGATGAACGGAGAGAAACATCGTCGGTGTGTGTCGTGTACGTTCTCGCGCGCCACCCAGTAGCCAGGTGTGTCGGAGTTTCTCTGTTTGGTTACCGGGATTTTTCGTACACGGCGCAGACGCTACGGAATTTACAGGAACGCGTTACAGCATCCTGGAATCCTTCGAGTTCCGTACAATCTCGCTTTTGGGTGTCGAGACAGCCACCGGAGCTACGAACAATGGAGGACTCTTCGGGCCAACGTCTTTCGTTACTCGTGCGCGTCAAGTCCCTACCTCTTCTTACTACCACCACCCCTCCCGTTCAAACATCAATGAACGTATGAAACGCGTTCACCGACCGATTGCGACAATTTACTATATTCTAAAAATCTTCAAAAAAATAAGTATTTATTTTTCATTTGATATTCGGGAATTTTTCTCCTCGATTCGCGATGAGAGTCATCACGGTACATCTCTCTCTCTCTCTTCTTCGATATATACTAAATACAGCACATATTGCAATACGCTCTCTCTCCCTTTCTCCGATCTTTCGTGTGGTATACAGAGAAGAAGACGCGCGCGCGCGCTGTCGCGAGATAGAGTCGCGCGCATGCACGCCGTGCACATGCACGGTGCCTCTCGAGTGTCGCAGCAGCAGCAGCAGCAGCAGCAGCAGCACACTCGTACTCGTCGCGTTTGCGAGAGGAGAACCAATCGACGTTACATTTGCCCTTCGCTTCGTAGCCTCCCCCGGCGAAATGGCCGCGCGAGCTCTCTTGCGGTCCAGAACGCGAGACCCACACACATATACAGAGAAAGAGAGAGAGACACACACAAGTACACATTTCTCTTTCTCGTTTTTCAGGGGCGTAACCCTCGCGCCATTACCGCCTCATCTTGTACAAATAACAATAATGATCACATCGCGATATAACGATGATAATATTGCGATACGTTAATGACATAAATTCTTTTATAAATAACGCTAGAGATTCGAGGAAAAATTCCGCGATCGATCTTAACCGCGATTTCGCTCTGGAGATTCGCATTTTGCAAAACCCTCTCTCTCTCTCTCTCTTCTCGTCTTCTTCTCGTATATTTTATGAGTCGCAGCCTCGCCCGTTGCATTTCATCTCCCGGCGAATATTGTGCATACAATGAGATCGTGCGAGAGAGCCTACACGTAGACATCGGCAGAAGGACATTCGCCAGAACAGATCTCTCGTGCGCGTTTAAGAACGAAAGGAACGAACCGATCTCGCGGTCGGTCCACCGTGAGGGGCAAGGGGGTAAGGGAGGAGGAGGAGGAGGAGGAGGAGGAGGAGGAGGAGAGGGCGAACGAGGGAAAAGACTATACGCATACACACGAGCGACTGACTGATGGACGGACAGGGAGAGAGAGAACCCGAGCGAAATAGGCGCACACACGGTAGAAAATACAGCAGCGCTCCTCTCTGGGCCCGCCACGGAGTGTTCGAGTATTCAGCCCGTTGACCGTTGGCAGATTTACGGTCGGCTCGCCACGCAGACGCGAGAGCGAGGAGGAAGAGCGAGACGGAGCGAGAGTAAACGCGAGTTATAATACCTATTGCCGATGTATATATATATATATATATATATATATTTTATATATACATACATGAACAAACATGTATATGTAGAATCGAAAGAGATCGAAGAAGCGCGACGCGAGAGCCTCCACCCTTCGCGGATTCTCAGGCATTCGCCGATATTATTAGCGATCGCGTCCTCTTTTTGATCCTTCGAGATCCAACCTCTCGCTCTCTCGATGCCCGAAGACGTCTCGCGTATTCGCTCACATCTCTCTTTCTCTGTCTTTGTCTCTCTCCCTCTATCTCTCTTTCTTGACGAAGCCTTTTTTCCGCGCTCTCGCTCTCGCGGGGACCTTTCCGCGGCCGCGAACGAACGCATAATATGTATATAGACGCAAGACCTCTCTCAAACGCCGCGCATTCTCTCTTTCTCCCTCATACGTGAGATAGAAGGCGGCAGTCAGGAATCCGTCGAATCCGGCACTCGTTATGTCGTGCCTTTCCATTCCCTCTTTCCTCCAAGTCCCCCTGCTCTTTCGCCATGATCGCTCTTCACCCGCCTCCTCACTCCTCCTCCTCCTCCTCCTCCTCCTCCTCCACCCCTTTTTAGCGATCTCTCCTCCTTGCTCTGATTATTCAACATCGCGGCTCGAAGGAGAACCGAGCCGAATTATTAACGCAGTAGGGACATTTATCTTTGACCCTTCGTCGTGATATTATTCGTTACACAGCCCGACGATCGGATTTTATCATTTTCAATCGCTGCGTCCAGTTTCGTCCGTCAATTTTTTTTTTTTTTTTTTTCTCTGTTACTTTCTCTCCAACAATCGTCTCGTAGTATCGTCGCGTTATTTAATTCTCGACAGATCCGCAAATTCGTCGCGCAACAACGATTACAGAGTCTCGCGAAAATCCGAAATTCCATAGATTCTCGCGTGTCAGAGCGGCCCAAATATCCTTATTGGCTATTCAGAGAGGGAGGGTGGAAAGAAGCCGCGATATACCTTTAACTGCCGGGATTCGATGTCTACGAGCCATAAAGCATTGGCCCCCTCGCGGTGAACATCTCGTGCATGCCACAGAGAGCGACAAAGAATGAAAAAGAGAGAGAGAGAGAGAGAGAAAAAGAAGAGCCTTTGCCTTTGCTCGGCTCTCGTCCTCTCCTGGACTAGCCTACGGTAGACATTACCGAGATTACAGGCGAGAGAGGGCCCTCTCCCGCGCAGTAGTAAAGGTACGTAATAACCCTTTCTCCCCTACTGTACACTCCCTCGCCTTCTCCGATACACACAAGAATATATATGTATATAAAAGAGTGTATCGTGTCTGGTTTATCCCTTATCCCTTTTGTGTAGCCTCGTTGTCATCCGCGAACACACCGACGTATAATATTATTGTATAGCTACGGACACTATATCGATGTTATATTATATATATATATATATATATATATAACTCCTCGGACGGTATATAGGTACTCTCTTTCTAGGTCTATTAAAATCGTGCGAGATAATCGAGCCGGTAATACACCGCAAACCCGCAAACCCGCCAACCACCGCAATTTACTCGCCGGAGAAACTCCGAAGGGCGGGGAGGGGGGAGGGGGGAACTGACTCTCGGTCATCGTATCTCTCTCACTCTTCTTGCACGTGTCTCTACCAGCACACCTCGCCCCGAGAGCACTTTTCTTTCTCCCTCTATTACAACCTCTCGACGTGCTTTCCTTCTTTTCGTTTAATCGAGAACCTTCTCAAACTACCGACCGCTCGGTTATATACTATATATATATTTATCTATATCGATACGTAGCGTTGTTAATATACTGGAATTCGCATGCGACGGTCGAACTCTGCAACGAACGAGAAAAGTAGAAGAAAAAAGGAGGAGGAGGAGGATAGATTGGGAGAGAAAAATGTGTACGAAAATGCCTGGGAGGAAGGATTGGGCCCGCATGGAATTTTCCTCGTTTCTCCCTAATAAGCTCGGTTATCCTTATATATGTATGCTGGCAGTCTGCTGCGCTTGAAGCACAAGCTTCTATACCCGTTAGTCATACATTTATACGTAATATGTATGTATCTTCTTCATTTTACGTACATACACCCCTTCCCCTTCTCTCTTTCCCTCTCACTATGTCTATCGCGAGGGTGAGGTTTTCCCGGAGAGATACATTTCCTCTCTGGTTATTAATGTATGTCTGCGGACCTCATCCCTCTCACCGATTCTCATCCCTTTTGCTCCTGCGAGCCTAGATCCTGAGAAGAGGGCTCTCGACGTCTCTCCTGCCAAGGCGTATTCTCGTCGAAAAAGATATCCGAAATTACGCGAAAACATCTTAACGATGGTTCTCATCTTCGTACGCCAACCGGATAGAAATATGCATCGCTACGGATCAATCGGACTTACCATATCCTTATTTTCCAATTTGTCATAATGATTTCATTCGATATGATGATTTTAATACTAAATTAACAAATATTCCATGATTTTTGCATAAACTTATTTTTCTTCCTTTCCAATAAGTTTCGTAATTTTGAAGTATTAAACGCGGGGGGGTTGAGTATCGCTGGCTATAAGAATGAGCCCGTATTGATCACACTTGAAGAAGCCTCTTTCCCGTCGTTCGAGAGGAGTGAGATTGTGGGAAGGGGGAGAACACCCCCCTCGCGAGCCAACCCGACATATGAATTCCTAATACGCGAGAAACGGAGAATCCTCATCCCCTCCACGGGGGTGTATGTGCGCGCTCTCGATACGGGCGCCCTCCCGCGTACCTTCATCTCCCTCGCATATATCTCGCGCCTTGGCCGCGAGCCCTCAACGCCGCCGCGCGTTTCCAAAGTAAGAATAAGGAGGAAGAGGATCAGGGAGAAGGAGGAGGAGGAGGAGGAGGAGGAACGAAGAAGCGAAAAGAAACTCGCGCGAGGAGGACTTAGTTACGCGTCGACGAGAGAAGACGCGCGCGCGCGGCTTCTACTCTAGGTATATACGATATAGATATAGATATATATATATATATATATAAATACGCGCAATGTAGATATATATATATATAGTCGCTGTTCTGCTCTGGCCACGATCCAACGGCAATCACGGCCATCTTTAATTCCTTTCTTCTGTCTGGCCGAGTGAGTTATGCCCTGTTCTCCACAGAACTTACCAACGATTTCTATTCTGTCTTTTACCTCGTTTTTTTGTCCCCCTACTACCGCTACTACTACTACTAATACTACTACTACTCCTCTAACTCTGTACCTCCGACACGATTCCGTTTTTTTCTCTTTCCTCCACGTTTTTGCGCCAGATCGCGTTTTACAAACGAGTCGGTTTTTTGTTGTCTCTTTTGTTTTCAATCTAGAAACGTTCGATGAATTACAGAAATTTGTAGATTTTATAATTATAACAGTACGAGGGAGACGTGATCCTCACGGTGGCCGTTGCATTCCTGTCTCATTTATTTATAATATACGTACTAGACAGACCGAGACCGAGACACCCAACTTTCCTTTCTGGAATTCCGGTTTTTTTTTGCGCCTTTACTTCGCTGCCGGTGCAGATCTACGGATCTCTCATCGCCCCCGACGTTCACTCGAGTTATATTCCCTCCTGTTGACGAGAGAGAGAGAGAGAAGAAAAGAGAAAGAGAGAGAAAGAGAGAGAGAGAGAGAGAGAGAGAGAGAGAGAGAGTGAGAGAGCAATGGAGCCGCGGAGATCTCGCGTTATTCGCCGCAGGTTAAATTATACGCGAATAATTATAGAATGCGCGGGGGCAACCTGCCGCGGAGACAATAACGCGCGTTGCGGATCATCATTATCCTTTTTTTATTTTTTTGCTCTCACTCCCTTCAGCTCTGTGCCATGCTGCTGTTGGCTAAGAAAGACAGAGAGAGAGAGAGAGAGAGAGAGAGAGCGAAAAGAGAGGACAGCAACCGCAATGTACCGCCGCTACAACGACCGCGAGGGAGCAGGGACTCTCTTCTGCGAGAGTTATTATAAGCGAGTTAGGGCTGTCCGAGGGATCGTTACGTTTGGAACGCGCGGTGGAAGCGAGAAAATCATGCACCCCGCGTGGTAGGTCATCGTGTCTACGCGCGCACGCGAAACCATTACGGAGAATCGTGCGAGCGAAATCTCTCCGCGATAAGTAATTTAACAAACAAACAAACAAACAAACAAACTAAAAAGCGTTATATCCAGATAGAAGAAATGCTCTAAAGTGCGGTAGAGATACGATATGTATAGTCTATAATCTTTGACCTGCTTTTTATCGTTTCGTTCCATCCGTATGATAACGCGTGAAAAACGCTTCGAGCTAATGTTCGAAATCAGGAGCGAGGGTAAAGGTAACCGATGCTGGAATGCCGTAGGAAAGCAGGCGGTCATAAAGTCGGTGAATTCAAGAGAGAGAGGGATGAGGGAATAGCTAATTACGCTTCTTGTCATTCTTATTTCTGGTTAGCCATCAGGATTTCGAGGTAAGGTTTGCGAAGAAATAATATATATGTATATATAGGCGCGTAGACCGCGTGCGCGAGAGGCTTCAGGATTACAAGCTAATCCGACTTGTAGGAGGACACGAGCAGCCGCGGTCACCACCCCCTCCTCCTCCTCCCCCACCTCTTCGGCATTTTCTTCTTCTTTCTCCTCTTCTCTATACCTCGCCATAATTTTTATACACAGCGACCCTTG
This sequence comes from Netelia virgata, assembly GCA_951802705.1. NCBI lineage: Eukaryota > Metazoa > Arthropoda > Insecta > Hymenoptera > Ichneumonidae > Netelia > Netelia virgata. Next base: position 52,389,669 of record OX637863.1, read on the forward strand.
ATGCCTCGCGTCGGTTTCAACCAACAGTCAAACACATACCCCCGTCTCCTTTATATACGCGTTATATACCTATGCATACAGACCGTATAGCGATCGTCCTTACGCCGCGTACCAGCGGCAAAAGAGAGTAACCCACCAGCTATCCCCGCGTACTTCGCCCGTAATGGCGTTGTTTAATGTTTAATCATAGCCGGCTGGCACACTGCACTCTGCGCAGTATAATCAGAGTATAATTCAGACAACAACTTCAAACCAGCAGCAGCAGCAGCAGCAACAGCAGCAGCACCGTACAACCCGATGCGCTCACGCTGGCATGCGGCGAACCCGTCGAGACTTTAGACACAAGACGATGAGTCTCGTGCGGACGCACTCGACTCTCTCCCCTTTCCGTCTTTCTCTCTCTCTCTCTCTCTCTCTCTCTCTTCCAACGCGATCTCTGCGGTCGTGTCTGTGTTGTGCTCACGCACGAGCGGGAATTCAAACTCCCTATAGAATCAACCCGCGCGCAGTTCGTGCCAACCGGAGTACGTGTACCTCTTTACCTCGCTCGGCCAATATTAGCGAGACGATTTCCTCCTCTATACGACATCATGGGCGTCCCAGTTTTACCGAACCCCTTCAGGATCAATTACCGAATAGATTTCTCTGCCGAGAAGAGCGTTTTACCAATTTTACCAATTTTTATCGATTATTCGGTCAAGTCTCGCGAAGCTTGAATTTTTTTTTGTTCATATTTTCGCCGGAAATTGTGAAGATGGAAACGAGGATCTGGTAATTGTTATCGAAGAGCATACAGACAGGTTTTGGCGTGAACATTATGGGTAGAGCGAAGCATTAGCTGCTGTGTTATTTAATCGTGCAACGGCTATTGGTCCGCTTTGTCACTAAATGTTAATTATCTGCGATGAAGACTGGATCGACGATTGATCAAGTCACGTTGATCTTTTGTAAAGATTAATGAGGAAACCTACCGAACGAGTTATCGCCGAATGCCCATCGACATTACGTTCTACTGATTCCAAGTTCGATCTTCGATCCCCGAAATATTCGTCGATTAATTCCTCGTGCTTACCGAAAGATGACGCCACCTGTAACGTTTTGGCGGATTTTTTGATCGATTAGTTTCCATCGTTTGCCGAGAGATGGCGTTTACTGTATTGCAGAGCCTCATGGGTGTCTCTCGATCATCGACGTCGTCATTTTTTTAGCTGTTTGTTCCCCCTATTTACAAAGCTTCCATCTTTTGTTTTTTCGTTGCATTTTCTCTTCTCTCTCCTCCATCCGCGATACCCCAGCAAAACGAACAAACCCCTGTTGAAATCATCAGCCGTGAGTCATAGATATAATGGCTTTCTTGTATGGCTCTCGGGCACCAACGGCACGTACGCACACTCTTTCATACATATACGCGACTAATGATTTATGCTCCTCGTCTTTTATGTATTTTCCGTACAACTGTGGTTGTCATAGTCCATTCTCGATAGTTTTTTTTTTCCTGTCCTTACCCCTCGCGATCGGTTAAAGGGTGTCGAGAAGTGGGGGGTATCAATCGAGTAAGGATGGAAGCGAAAAATCGAGGAGAGGTAAAACGTACGAGCGACTCCGATTAAAACGATGTACAGTCGAGTCTGTTCCATATGTACGCGAGTATACGTGTGTATGTGTGTTTATTCAACCTCGTACGATCCGAGCCGTGCGTGTGAACACTCGCGCGACCAACTAAACACGCGCGCGGACAATATAGATCGATATAATTAATAGCTTTGGCCCTCTGGTGGGATCGGGTAACATATGGTTTAGACCCGGCGGCGGAGACCCTGCACCGGGACGAAAGGAGTCACGGTCCTTTGGAGCATACGTATTCTTTTCCCTTTCGTCGTTCCTTTCTCTAACCCACAAATTTTTCTAGCTATATCGACATAAATATATATATATATATATATATGGCGAATGACATACCTGGGTATAAAGAAGGTAAGATAAACCGTCGGAGATTTTCGTCACCGAAAAAGTGGGCCGACGTCGTCGTTAATCGATATTCGCCGATAGACGAGAAACACACGAGTGCTCGTTCTTTCCGCGAGAAAGTGTAAGATCGCATGATGAAAAAGAAACAAAAAAATTAGAAAATACGTTGAATAACGCGTCGCTATACTGAAAACTGGAGCTAATCGATCAAACGATGCCGACGGTCCTACACTCTCGTGGCGCGAGAAATCAATTTTCACCGATCGAGCATGTATACAGTGTTCCCTAGCTCGGCGATTAGCGGTCGCCTCGTTTTTTTTTCCCTCGCGTCATTGAGAACGGCATTTCGAACAGCACGATGACTTTGTCCAACGAGGAAAACTTCGTAAGATCTCGTTCTAATTAAAAATTAATCGAGGCTCTTATGGCGCGCGAAGAAATCATTTTCTGTATAATCTTATCCTTCGCGATGTTAATTAGTCCTGAGTATTATGTACACAGTACAAAATCCTTTGAAATAAGGAGAAGCACTTGTCGTTGATCCTCGTGCAAAATTATTGTACCATCATATATATATGCCGAAGGTAGAGAGAAAACGAAATATTTTTGTGACGCAGAACAGCAGCATCCCCTTAAGTAGATTCCCGGAAAGGCGTATCCAACGACGAACCGGGCACGAGACAAAAAAAAAAGTTGTATACCATGGCTAAGAAGGTACCGTCTATATAAATATACGCGCTTATAACAGTCCAAGAATACGAGGTAGCTATACGTTCGAGAACGTACGGATCTTATACATAATGACCGTGGTGTATAGTTGAGAAGCTTGGTAGTTTGTACTCGGTGAATCGGTCATTCATATTTTTATTACGAACCCGGTGAAGATCTCGTGGTCTTACAGCTGGATCTCTTCTTGCTTATATCTATGTATTATATATATATATATGTATATATATGCTACCGAAGTCTCGCTATATATATAAATATATAGCGAGTCTTCGGTAGCATTTAACTTCGGTCCTCCAGAACGTTCAACCGGAGAATACGCTAAAGCGTTTCTCGGTCGCCGGTGGGCGCATTTCTCTTCAGCTTCAGAGCCCGAGCCTGTGGATAATTCACGGCCACCCGAGAGACTTCTCTCTCTCACTCTCTCTTGTTCTCTCGCCTCGAGAATCGCGACCTTATGGGCACCAACGACGAGTGAGAGCGAGAGAGGTTACCACCAACGACCCTCGCGAAGAACCCAAGATAATCCCCTTGCCTACAGCGTCAGTGAAACTATTCGTTATTTCGTGGAACAACGATATTATTCCGGGTGTTGTTGCTGCGGTTGTTGCTCGCTCTCTTGCACCTACATTCTCGACTGCCGGCGTCCGTTTTACTTTACAATCGTTGATGCAGCATGAAATATTCTCGATGACAATGACATTGGATATTAATGGGAGTAGGATTTAAGATAATGGGTTTTGCGTAACATACGAAATAATAAAAAAACCAACGAAAAAAAATAATAATCTTTCGATAGTATAGCTTTATTTTAGACTAGAACGGAAGAAAATAATATAATATTAATCATATAAAATAATAATAATAATAATAATAATAATAATAATAATAATAATAAACTATTTACACAGGAGTAATGGGATCGACATACATAACATTGTAATGGTGTATTTATCATGTGTTTCTGTCTGTTTCGTGTTGTATACGATAGCCGAGTACGAACTCGCGCGTATGTGTCTTTCTCCCTCTCTTTTTCTGCGCGCTCGTGCACGCATGTGTGTCTATGTATCAGTGTGTATACACGAATCGTGTATCCGTTTCGAGGGTATCAGAGAAAAGCGAGAAGCGGAGCCACACCCTTGGCGACCACGTTCACGAACGAGCTAAAGAACGCGGAGTGAACGAACGAGAGAAAAAAAACGAAACGAAAGAAAGAAAGAAAGAAAAAAAAAAAAAAGGAAAAGAAGAAACGCCTTGAAATGAAGACAAAAAAAAATAATGTACGAGTAAAGGAGGACTTTCTCCCCCACTCTGCTCTCTCTCTCTCCACACTGTCTACCTCCTCGAGACATCTCGAGGACTTCCCACTCTCGCATATGCGCGAGAGGTAAGAACCAAGAACAAGAGAGATGAGAAGGGAGAAAGAGAGAGAGAGAGAGAGAGAAAATATACAACGACGACGTTCGCGGGTGGGTCAGGTCGCGTGGGCGGTCAAGCGTGTGGCTATCACAAGGAAACTCATAAATAACTAACGCATAAAACAATAATAATAATTAATGGTAGTAGTAGTAGTAAAAAGTAGCAGTAGTTAATAGTAATAGTAGTAGTGGCGATTAAGATCAATGTCATCGTAATGGCGGGTGGTAATTGATTCTCATCGTCATTAAATAAAACTCGAATCTGCGAATTGACGCGGACTTTGACGATGAGCTTTCGATAAGAGTAAGGGCGAAGAGTTGGGAGGGCAGTCGGAATTGATAACAAATTATCAATTCCTAGCGAAGATCGAGCAAAATTAAAATGACCATCGGTCGATCGTTGCTATGAACCGTGCGAGGTCTGCGAGGTATTTACAGTGTGATCGGTGTGTGTGTGTTTTTTAAGACCGACGGGACATGCTACCGTAATCTGAAACCAGAGACGACAACGACTCTCTTTTGGAATGGCTTCCAGGTATCGCGGCTTTTAAGATGGGGGGAGGGTATCGCCCAAACTGGGGTTGCTTCGCTACTTACGAATTAAAAAAAAACGAAAGGACGACAATAGTCCGTTCTCCGTTGTAGGGGAAGCTAATCGTCGGATAACCAGAACGTGACTGATTGTAAACAATATATATATATTGTATGTGTGGGGACGTGTTTGTAATTACGATGAAAACTCGCTAAATAATAAAAATCTAATATAGTCTTTACTGTACAGAAGATCTTGGCGCGAAACCACATTCTTTTATGTTTCTTTTCATTTCTTCATTTTCTTTAGGTCTTCCGTTCGGGGCAGCGATCATTAAGAGAAGAAAAAAAGAAAGAAAAACAAAAACACGTTATTCGTAAAACTTAAAAGATAAAATCGAAATGAACGCTCTGGGCGCTTGCACGATTTGCAAGAAATCAATGACGTATTATGAATCATTCGATAAAACGTCCAAGAAAAAAATAAAATAAAAGTATTGGCCAGAACTATCTTTCACCTTCGAGTGTGAATGTGTGCGCGTGTGTCTGTGGGTGTGTCCGAGTGTCCGTGTGTGTGATCATCGTTCGCTTTATTTAGTTCATTCTTTTCCTAAACTTCCCTTATCGCTACAATAGTCATCTGATAGGAACTTTCAGTATTGCCTAGCTCTGGATATATTATTCGTAACTATATTAAAAAAAAAAAAAAAAGAAGAAGTTATTTACTTCTCGTCGTTACTCATTTTCTATGTTTCTTTTTCTCTTTATAACATAAGACACGATAGTGTTATCAGGGCCCCCTAGGGTATCACACGGGCCCGAGTTTCTTCCTTTCTCGTTCGTTTTTTCCCTCGTTTTGTTTTCTTCTCGTTTGTTATTCTCATAAAGTAGAGTTCGTATATATATGTGTATATATATATATATATACGTATAATTATGTATGTATACAAGCTAGAGACGTGGAACAACGAGACGTGCACACACGACACAAAAAAACTCTTTCTGGCTCAATATACTCTCGTGCTCTCGAGTCTCCGCGAATAATTCGTGCGCTACCGAGCGACGAACTCTCCTTGGCGCCATGTATATGTCTGTCTCTCTCTCTCGCTCTCTCTCTCTCTCTCTCTCTCTCTCGTTTTGTACGAGCTCTTTTCCCTACCGTGCTTCGCTATCCCATTACATGTACATATCTACTAAAAACACAGTCGTGAAAGATCGACGAATCTCTCAATGTGCCTTGGCTATATATTTACTTTTGTATATTTCTTTTATTCGTTCGCCTACGCAAATCGTTTTCTTTTCTTTCTTTTTCGTATTATCATACGTCGAATCGAGAACACGAGTGGCACAGTATTTGTAGCGCATTACGAGTCTAAGAGGTCAGCGAGACACTCACCGGCGGTGGTTGTAGCAGCGCTCGACGCAGAGTTGCTCGAGTGTTGCTGCTGTTGTTGCTGTTGCTGCTGGGTCTGGAACATCGCTGTAGGATGAAGAAACAACGATCCGTACATCATATTCTCGTCGGTCTGTTGCTGATTGACCGTCGATTGTTGATTAACGCCGGTACCACCGATTTGAGCCGCGGAGGTCGTCGTATTGCCGCCCGAGCTGTTGGTCACGCTGTTCGGAAGAATCGGGGCGCCCGGTGTCGGTGGCACGAGGCTACCCTCCTCAACCGCGACGCGCACCGATTCGATGTGACGTCTCGAAAAAACGTGCTCCTGAAGGGGCGATTTTGGCGAATAACGCACGGAGCACAGCCGACACTCGTCCGGTCCGGTTGGTCCACGATGTGGCTGAACCGCCGAGCCCTCGGCAGGCAAGCCGGCAGCAAGACGAGCCTTCTTCTCCTTGGCACGTGCGTTCTGGAACCATACCTGCAACTCGTCTCCATTAGTCCAGTCTCGTGGGTTTGGATATTCGCAGCCGCTTGTGACACGAGAGACAGCCGCATGCGAGATTACTCGTAACTCACATCGTCAACGTGTACGCGTCTACTTATTTATCGTTATTTATTCATCGTTCGTCCCAACTTGTAATCAAAGTTTGCGGTACGCCCACGTTCGTCTTGCTCGCATGCGACTGTTCTCGTTATTTCGGTTCAGCGATTCTCGCCCGCGAGATCCCGTCTCGTGTTGTCGTTGTTGTTCTCGACGTTGTTGCTCACCTGGACAACGCGTTTCGGGAGTCCGATCTCGCGTCCGAGCATCTCGCATTCCGCCATTGTCGGTGTCTTGTAGTCCGAGAACAGTGACTTCATAACTTTGACCTGGGTCGCCGACATCTGAGTTCTGTATCTCTTTCCACCGGACTGGGCACTTCCGCTTCCGCCGCCGGCGCTACCGATCGGTGGACCACCCCCGAGACCACTCAGACCGCTCGTTGCACCCCCGTGTCTCGAGCTCTGCGTGCTCGACGCCGGGCTCGCTGGACCGCTCTCGTCGTCGAGAAATTCCGTTGTTTCGCTCATACTATCGTCGTCGCATATGCTGCGTTCCGAGAGATCGGTCAACGGTCCGCAATCGCTTCCACCGCGAAAATGCGAGACGTTGTGCTGTTCCTCGAGCAGATTCGAGAGACCACCGAGACTGAGCTTTACCGGACGGCTTAGGTCCACCGGTTTGCTCAGATCCAAAGGAGATTCGCCGGTCGTTCCACTCGTACCCTGATTCGTCGTCGTCGTTGTCGTCGTCGTTGTCGTCACCGAGCCTGACTCTTGCTTGCCGTTACTCGTGTGAGCCTGCAACTCGCTTATATAACGCTTCATAGATTCCTCGTAGTATTTCTTCAGCGAGGCTTCCATATCGGTGTTGAAGGGTGGAAAAAGCGGTGGCATCATGTTTGGCGTGCTTGGATTCGAGGGTGCCGATTCCATCGACAGTTCTTCGTCCGGTATATTGTCGATGTTAACCTCGCCGCGCGCGATCTGATCCGCGTGTTTGCTCGACAGATGAGACTCGAGCGCCGACTTAACCTTGAACAACGCCGGACAGAACGGACAACGTTTGTTTATCACTTGGCTGTGAGCACGAAATTGGCCCTTTCTCTCGCGCGCTCGTGTATTCTGAAACCACACTTGAACGACGCGTTTCTTGAGGCCGACCTCGCGCGCGATAGTCTCGAGCATTTTGCGCGACGGATTCGACTCGACCTGATACTTCTGATAGAGATAGTCCAATTGTTCCGGGAGAATGGTCGTCCGGAGACGCTTGTCCTTGGGTTGCTCGTTATGCTCAGAATTCGGTCGTCCGTCGCTACCCGTGCTCTCCTCAAAATCCTCGTACTTTCTCTTACGATCTTGCATCATCGCTATCAGCGGATGTGGCGAGTCGGACGTTATACCGGTACTCGCGTTCAGTGCCTGTTGCTGAAGTATACCGAAAGGCGAATCGGGCGGATATGCTGGAGGAAATAGCGATGGATTCATGATATGTACGAGCTGATGTTCGCGCCACAGTTCGAATCTCCCGAACATCAGATTACACTTGTCGCATTGAAAACTGCCCTCTTTCGGTTCGGATTGTGATTGTTGCGGAGCCGCGACGATCGGTTGCTGCGGCTGTTGTAGGAGTGGTTGCGACAAGGCTTGCTGTTGAATATGCGGTGGCGTTGCCACGGTCATCGGTTGTTGCAATTGTTCGGTGAGTGCCGGTACGGTCGTCTGACTCGTCGTGACGGCGTTCGTCGTTGTCGTTGAACTGCTGTTGCTGTCTTCGGAGCTCAGGACAGCGGCGACTTGAGCAGCGGCAGCCTGAGCCTGCGCGCTTCTCTTCGCGTCTTCCTCCTTGAAGCAATGAGTCTTCTGATGGCGTATGAGCTCGTAATAACGTTGAAACACGAGTAAACACTTTTTGCACTGATAATTCAGTCCCGGTGTACGCTGAAAGCGTCCCGAACCGTCGTCACTCTCCCGCCCACCCGGTGTCACGGGCTCAGCCGCGGGCTGATTTTCGTAAACTTTTCGAGCTTTTTGTCTCGCGTTTTGAAACCAAACGACGATCACGCGCGGACTCAGCCCGAGAAGCTTGCTGAGATACTCGAGGTCGTCGTCCTTCGGATAAGCATTATTCTCGAAGAATTCTTGCAACACTTTGATCTGATAATCGGTAAAACGCGTGCGATTCGCTCGTTTTCCCGAACTACCACCGGAAGAGTTGCTGCCGTTGCTGTTACCGCCGAACGAATAATCAGCCGGTCCACGTCCGGGGCTGAGAGAACGTTGGGGGGTGAGAGCCAGTGCCGCGATCGAGCCCGGCACTACACCGGCGGAACTCGAATTTGGACTCGCAAAGTTTTGAGGAGCTATCTTGGGAGGTAACATCGGTGTACTCGGCGAGCTTGTCGCCGTTGGTCCGTGAGAAACGATATCGTGATGAAGACCCGAGAATACGGAATTCATTAGCATCGCGGGTGAATGCGGACGCGATTGTTGTCCACCCGAACTTCCGGGAGAATGATGCTGCGGCTCTTCCTGTTGCAACTGTTGTTGCTGCAACTGCAGAGGCTCGGGCATTTCTTGCTTTATCTCACTTATTTGTGGCAGAATCGAGCTGGCCATCGAAGCGGGTGGTGGGGAGGCTTGTTTGTTCGGGCTTTTGTCATCCGAGGAACTGCCACCGGAAACACTCGAGTTCAATGGTGTCACTTTTGCCTCGCCGGTCTTCTCGTATTCCTCGAGATTGAGGGTCGTACTCGGTGGATTGTTGAAATTGTACGGGCTGTCCTTGTTTCTCTGACGTTCTTTAAAAAGTGTATTTCTGAACCAGTGCTTGATGACCTTCGGCGGTAAGCCGCTCTGAGCTGCCATATCCAAGATCTGCTCTTCACCCGGTGAATTGTTAATGTCGAAGTGAGCGCGCAATATTTTTAATTGCTCATCCGTGATTCTCGTTCGAGCACGCTTCTGCGAGGCTGCTGCGTTTGCCTGTGTACACAAAAAACATACCGAGACTCGTTCTCATCAATCTGGAGGGACGAATAACAAAATTTCGAATCGCGGCAAAAAAACAAATTTAGTACGGTTAAAGGGTAAAAAAACGAAACTATCGACTCACCGCTGCGGCTTGCTGCTGCTGAAGAACGAGATGTTGCTTCGCCAGAAGATCAGCCTGCGTATTTATCGGTGGGTAACCAGCGGCAGCTCCGTCGTACGGGGGCGGTGGTAGCATCATCGGTACGAGAGGAGGCTGAAGGTTCATCGCCGCGAGAGCAGGTACGTTCAGTCCAAGAGGAAGACCCATCATGCCCATCATGAGACCGGGATATTGTTGCAATTGTTGTTGCAATTGCGAGGCCGCCATTGCGTTTAGCGCAGCTTGCATCTCAGACATTTGCTGAGCGAGTGTCAACTGTGCGTGTTGCTGTTGCTGATGTTGTTGCACCTGTTGAACCTGTTGCTGTTGTTGTTGTTGTTGTTGTTGTTGTTGCTGCTGATGCTGCTGATGTTGTACTACCTGTTGTTGTTGTTGTTGTTGTTGCTGTGCGTGTTGTTGTTGTTGCGCTTGTATATGATGATTCGGATGGTTCGACAGAGTGGTAGGAGTGATAGAATCGGTGCTCGATACTGGTGTAATGCTCAATGCCGGTGTCGTTGCCGGTGTGGTCGAGGTGGCTTCCGGCGTACGACTGACGCGCTCTTTCACACTCTCGGGACTGTCTTCCTTATCCTTATCTCGCCTATCCTTATCCGAGCTCAAGTCTTGCGGCTGATTGGACGCCGGTGTCGAACATCGGGGCGCTGTGTTGGTCGACGACGAAGTCGCCGCTGTGACGACGACGCTTTTCTTCTCGTACTCGCATTTGAACTGTTGCGCATATTTCTCGAGAAATTCACGAGGTACGAGATCGCGATGTACCTCTTCGCAGTGCGCCTTCAGTACCCACACACTACTGAACTCTTTGTTACAATGTTGGCATGTACTTCGCGTCAATTCCGGTATCGCTTCCTCCTCGACGTTCTCTTCGGGCTCTTCCTCGCGCTCCTGCGCCGCCTGTGCCGCCAGCGCTTGCTTCTGTTGTTCTTGTTTCTGTTGTTCTTGCTGAGCTTGCAACGCCGCCGCCGCCTCCTCCTCCTTCCTTTGTCGTCTCTGATGATTCTCGTTAAATTGCATCACGAGATCGAAGCCAAAACTCTCGAGCAAGTGTTTGTACATCTGCGACGTCTTGTGACGCGGCTGACAGAGTATGTCCTGAGCCACTTGAGTCTGTTGTTGTTGCACATTCGTCTGTTGAGAGTGCTGTTGAGGCCCGGGTGTCGTTGACACGGGCGGTGGAGTTTTGTCTGGTGTCGATGCCGCCATCTGTTGCGAAGCGGCCAATTGTTGAAACAGAGCGAGCGGATTACTGAATATGCAATAGAGCTGCTGATGAGTCGTTAGTTGCTCTTGATTAACGAAGAGCGCGCTGCAACGCGGACACGCGAATTGATTGCCCGCGTTGGTGTTGGTATTGCTGCATGGCGGACTCGTGGGACTCGTGGGCGGTGGCTGCTCGATCAACGGACGCCCGACATCGAGCTGACCGCTCGCAGCAAGATCCGGCAATTTACTGGCGCGCGTTTGGTGCAACACGCTTCTCATGTGAATGTCTAGCGTGCTACCTTGCGAGTACGAGACTTTGCAGAGATTACATTTGTACGGTTTTTTGTCTTGGTCCTGTTGAGAATCGGGCGATTCCGTAGGACTTGCCGGTGGTACGACGGATATTAACGTATTGTTGTTACCCTGTTCCTGCATCGCGCGTTTCAACTTGTGCAAATGGCTCACGCTGTTGTAATGCACGAGAAGTATGTTCTTCTGGGTAAAGCTCTCTTTGCACACGTCGCACTTGTACGGTCTGTTAGGATCGAGATACTTTTCCATCGGATACGACATTTTTTCGCCCTTGCGATGAAGTAACGTCTTGTTGTGCCCGGTGAGATAGCTCTGACGGGTGAACGCGACTTTGCAACGATGACACTTGAACTTACGTCCCGGATCGTGATAACTGTCCTCGGCAACGGGTTGACTGTTGAGGTAATCCTCGAGGAGACGTTGCTCCTTGTGCAACGGGGACGAGTCGCTCGCGTCGCTCTCCTCCTCGTCACCGGCACGATTTTCTTCGTCGACGTTCGTCTCGGCTGCGAGACCACCCTGTCTGCGAAAAGCTTCCTCGGTGAGCGCCTGGAGCAACGGGTGAGCGTGCAACAGGCTCTGCTTGTACTGTGCCAGCTCCTCCTCGTGCACGTCCGCGTGCGTCGATTCCAAGTGACGCTGAAGGGCCTGCACCGAACGAAAAGATCTTCCGCACAGTGCGCATTTCGTGGCGTCGCGTATCGCGTGATACTGCGAGTGTTGCTGCAATTTGTCCAGAGTCTTGAAAGCTAGACTGCACTGACCGCAACGATACTTGTGAACGTGTTTCTCGCTAACTGCGAGGGTCGGTCTCGTTGCGGGATGAGCTTCGCGATGATGTTGCTGAAGCTCCTCGATCGAGCGACAGACACGTCCGCACACTGTGCAATGAGCGATCTCCTCGACCTCTTCTATCGTCGAACGTTCGCTCACCTCTTCTTCCTGGTGATGCAATTGTTGCGTCTGCTGCTGCTGCTGCTGCTGCTGCTGTTGTTGTTGTTGTTGTTGTTGCTGATGCTGCTGCTGTTGTTGTTTCACGGTTGTCGCACTGGGCGAGGTAGGCGTCGCAGCGGGTGTCGAGGTGGTTCGCGGATTATTATTGAGCCAATGGCTCTGATCGACGAGAAGCAATAGCCTCTGAAGACCGTCGGCGTTTACCGAATGAATTTGCATCACGTGTTTCTCGAGTGCGGGACGTTCTTTGAAACCGTCCTGACACAAGGGACAGAGCAATTCCGGTGTCGGCTCTTCCTTGACCGTATCAATTTTCTCCTCCGAATCTTGCGTGTGAGCGACTAAAAGATGCTGCCTGAGCTCGTCTCTCGAGGTTGGCTGATAAGTGCAATAAGGACACGTCACGAGATCCTCGCTTTCGTCCTGTTCCTGATCGACTTCCTGATCATTGTCCGGCTCTTGTTTCACCTCGCTACTGCAATCGCTGCTCGCTTCCTCGCGCCGTTCTGTAACCCGATAGATGGGCAATGTTTTACCTAATAAAAAATTTGCACGTACCGCGATCTCGTAATTTTACTACGGGGCGATGGACGATTTCGACTCGCTCTCTCGATCGCGTCGCTGTCGAACCGGAAATAAAATCGATTCTCCGGTAGTACGTGACGCGCGCGTTCCACGAGGGCCTTTCTTTCTCCATTCATCTTTTTCTTGATTGTATTTTTCATTGGACGTAAAAATATTACCGGAACGAATCGATCGTCCCACGCAACGGACAACGATATGCCGATGTGGCCAAGCGGTTTGCCTCGCGAGACTCGACGATCGAAGGCCCGCCGCCACGCGGAGAAAGTTCCAATGAGAGCCGAGTCTCGAACAAACGCGGCGGGTGGACATCCAGAATCGAAAAAAAATATGTCGTGGCCATGTATATATATATATATATGTATTCATGTAGATGACTTTGTAAAAGAGAAACGAGAGGCCCGCGAGGCAGACAGGATCGCAGATGCGTCTTTACAACGGATAATCAAATTCGAATTATAGATCCGTAGTACGAAATTAGCGAATGGGGTTCCCGCTTCCGACTGGTATGTATATGCGCGCGCGTGTTTTTGCGTAAACGCAATATTTTTTATCGGAAAAGAAAGAAAGAGAGAGAGAGAGCGGCCAAAGAAAAAAAACGCAAAAAAAGAGAAAAGCACATGAAAAACGGTACGAGGATCTGTTGTCGTTTCGGTACATAAAGAATGAGAGTGCATTGCTGGATTCCCTGGAGCGGCATCAGGCGCGGGTATTGTCGAAAAACCGCATCACGCGCACGAGTGCAGCAAGCACCGGCCCGATGGGTGTGTATTAACTATTCTCGGCCGTCAGTTGGAAGGATTGTGAAACGGGGTGGGCGCGTGCTTCGTTTCTGCGTTTGATGCTTCTGGCTTCTTCGCTAGTATCACGTTTTCTCTCTTGTCATTATAAATACATATATGTATACACTCCGCGGTAAGTACAGTGTAGCTCAAAGTAGCGCAGGCGTACGTGTGCTCAATGTGCTGCTGCGGTGTTTTGTCGTCTGTTGCCGACGATGGGGTGAGTTTTTCGGGCGTGCGTGATCGACGAAAGACCCACGCGCCACCGCTCCTCGTGCCCATATGTCACGTTTTCTATCGCGGTCTGGCCAAATAACGGTAATTTCGCGAAGCTAATTGCAACGGCGCATAATCGATTATGAACAATGAGAAGCACGGGGAAGAATAAAAGAACGCGACTGCTTCGCGAAAACCCGGTGAATACACATCAAACCGCACGAAGTGTTGCTTCGAGTCAAGGCCCGCGCATACAAAATTCCGTACAAGTTATTGCGCGATATGCCGCGAGGTTGTTTCCGTTTTTTTTTTTCGTTATTTATTTTCAACGCGCTATTGAAAATGCGGATGGCACGTGCCCGCGAATGAGAGACGCGACAGGTGGCACGATTATTTCGTTCATCGGCGAATGTAATACGAAATAATGCACGAAAGGAGTAAAAGTATATGAAATAATGAAGAATTTTTTCGAGACTCACCGTTGTTGGTATTGGCGGTGTTGGGGGTCGTTGGTGTCGTCGGGCTTGGCTGTTGACTCGCCGATAGGTCGGGATCGGCGACGACTTGAAAAACGTCACCGATATCCGTGTGAGGCGTTTCGTTTCCCTGTATACCGCTGCGTCGATGCAACTGATGCAACTGCTCCATTTGTAGATGCCTCATAGAGCGCACGTGTTGGAGCAGAGGAAGTCTGTGCCTCGCGCTGAATGCGCACAGTGCACAGTGATACAGTTTACCGGTCGATTGGGTATTGGCACTTGCTTCGAGTAAATGACGAAGTAAAAGAGCCGCGGCCTCGTGACGCGGCGAGGCTGCGTGTAGAGCTAATTTGTGAGCACTATTGGTGTAATAGTCACAGGCGTGACAGCGCAATTGTGCGGCGCTGGTAGGTGACGCGAGGAACTTGAGCTTCCACTCATTACGGGGACCACCCTCCTTCACGTGATTAACGTGCTGAAGACGCTGCAGATGCTTGTCAGTTTTACAATGCAGCTGGAAGTTTGCCTTGAGATTGGTCTTGTAGGAACATAATTTGCAGACGAAATTGCCCGCGACGAGGGCGAGAATCTCGCCTTCGCGAGTGCGCGTTCTATCCGCGGCCAAATGATGACCGAGTGCCTCGAGCGAGTCGGTGGCAAAATTGTCGCATACGCAACAGTGATAGAGATAGGAGGGATCGGGATCTGCCGTACCGGGGTGTGGCTCCATGCTCTCGGGCGATAGACCGACGTCACCGGCGAGGCTGCCCATAGCTCCCATACTCGCCATACCGCCCATTAATTCGGGCGGTAATTGGGGCGGCAATTGTCCACCGGTCATCATTTGTATCAGAAGTGCCTGATTGTAAGCCATATCGGCGAGAGCGGCCTCGGCGTGCTGGGGCTTGTCGAGACCACCGAGATGCAACAGTTGTTCGAGCTGTTGTTGGTGCTGCACGTGCTGTTGTTGTTGCTGCTGATGATGATGCTGTTGAGCTTGTTGATGATGCGACTGGAGGGCCGACAGGGTTTGCATGTGTTTCACGTTTTGTTGCAACACGAGCATATTGTGCGTGTGCTTCTCGCTCGTCATGTGTATCCTCAGATTGCGCGCGACATTCGTCTCGTAATTGCACACGTCGCAACGAAACGTCGGCTTGGGTTTACCTTGGCTGACCGCCTGTCCGGCGCTCAAGTGGGGACTGTGATTTTGCTGATGGTGCGGGCTTCTCGTCGGCATCGGCGCGTCCTGTGACGACGAGGGATTGGTGCCCACCGACGCAGCGCCACCACCCTGCTGCAACTCTTGCATATTGTTCAAATGTTTGTCGCTCTGCATGTGTATGCTCAGATTGCCCTTTGTCGTCGTCGAGTAATTACAAACCTCGCATCTGTAAGGCTTGTAACCGCACGTGTACGTCTCGCCCCGGGCTAACCTAGGATGCGGCTGACCCGCTATGCAATAGATACACGACGTTTCGCTCTCCGGGTGTTTCTCCTTCATGTGAATCTCGAGCGTCTCTTGATACTTGTAGTGCCAATTGCACTTTGGACACTTGAGCGTTTTGCAGGAATTTCTACTGTGTATACCAGCGAGCGGGCCGCCAGGGCCGGCCAGTCGACTACTCGCGAGTATGAGCTCGCATTTCGGACACTCGACGCCACTCGGTCGTCCTTGCATGTGCTCGGGACAAACGCCTATCGTCGTACCGGTGAGAAAATTCGGCGGTTGTTGGGTCAGTGCGGCGTACGACGACGGCGAACCCTTGGTCGAGGTAGGGGGTGGTGGTGGTGATGTATAATGCAAGCCAGCGTCCGGCGCTTTTGCCCAGGACGCCGCGCTCACTTGTCCACCGGTCCACTGATGCTGCGATTGCGACTGATGATTGAAACTGAGGGGTGTGTTCGAGTGCGACGTGGGTGTCGTGGGTGTACTCGGCGAAGGCCTCTCGCGTTGTTGCTGCTGCTGCTGATGATGGCTCGATTGCGACGGACTGCTGGGAATTCCAGGCGTGCTCGCCGGTGTGCTAGTCGTCGTCGCGATCTCTTGCTCGTTACCATCGATCCCGGAAACAGCCCTTTGACCCTGCTGGCTACCCTGCTGTACCGGCGAATTCTGGGGACAGGTCGAAGAGCCCGTGACGGGCTCGAGAAAGCTGACGAGGGGCTGTTTACACCTTCCGACGGATTGTATTATCGCCGAGGCTGTCGAGTGCGAAAGTACTTGTCTCTCGTCCTCCATGAGGGTCAATTGATGTTCCCCCTGTGCATGCGCCACGAAGCTCTTGGCGTAGCCGAAGCTGAGCTTGCAAATGAAACACATGAGTATCGGTTTAACCGGCACGGAAGCCGCGGAGGTCGGTGCGGCGGGGGAGGGCGTCGGCGCGTTGGGCTGCTGCTGCTTACCACCCTCCGCGCTCCTGTAGCTTATCACGCGATAACTGTGCATCACCGGCAAATCGGGATTGTGCTGTTGCGCCACGGATCTCTGCTGCTGTTGCTGATGTTGCTGCTGCTGATACGCCTGATGAGCGTACAGCCTCGAGACGTAATAAGCACTCGCGATTTGTGGAAAGACGAGGGAATGAGGCACCGAGACACCACGACCGTCGACGATGCAACCGTCCGGCAGCGAATCATCCTCGCTAAGCTCGCTCTCGCCTTCGATTATATACGCCGAACCATCGGGATTGTAAACGATCTTACCGTCGAATTTCTCGACGTCGCCCCCGGTCGGACTCGGGCTCGGACTCGTTCCCTGTTGCTGTTCCCGCGACTGCAACGTTAGTCCCGTTACACCGGCGGTTACCGAGGTCGTACCGGTAACGACCGTGTTACCACCTCCGTTGTTGTTGGTACTTCCATTGCCATTTCCGGCGTTGTTCGTACCCGACGCGTTGGTCGTCGTCGTCGTCGTCGTGTCCGCGGTCGGCGTTGGCGTCGGTATCGCGTCTCGGGTACACGGTTCCGTACCCGATGGTGGACTCGCGGTACGAGGGTGATGAGGCTGATGTAAAGCAGCCCCCGCTGCTGGAGGGGACCCACCACCCCGGCCACCCTCCTCCTCCGGGCTCATCTCTTGTTTTTGCTGCGCGTACGTGGAATTTTGAAAGCTAGTCGCCTCGTGTTGCTGCTGTTGCCTTTGCTGCTGCTGCTGGTGATGGGCCGCGACCAGCTGCTGATATAGCTGATGCTGATGCCCGATTGTAGCGCTCGTCGACGACGCTGATGACGACGACGACGACGAGAGCTGTTGTTGCAAGTGGCTCGCTTGAATAATCCCGTGATGCTGCTGTAGATGGTACTGCGAGGGATGGGGCTCACTGGAGGGCATCACCCCAAACGTGAGGCGGCCACCAGCCTCACATCACCCACGGTGACTTCGTCCACTTCGCTCTTCACCTTTATGACGCTTCGTCTTCTCCGTCTTCTTCGATTTCGGCTTAAGATGTATTCACTATCGCCCTTCGCCTCTTTCGTGCCTAACGTTTTCGCTTTTGCGATATTTATCGTGACCTCGAAATTCTTCTCCTCCGCCTCTTTGTCCTCTTTTTCTTCCTCTTCCTCGTCGTCACCACCGCCACCTGTCCTATCTCTTATTCTAACTCCCTCGTCGACTCTCGACGTCCAACACGTCGTTCTTATACTCTTCGCAACACCAAACTCACGACACTCCTTCGCATCGAAATCTTCACCCCCGGTAGAAGAGGCACTAGCTACCCCGTCGCAACCCCAGGTCGTACCTAGAACATACAGAAGAAAAGAGGGTTGTTATTTACTTTGTTTTTCCTCCTATACCTTTCTTTCTTTTGAGCATAAAATCAACGAGATTAAAAAAAAAACGTTACTTTGTCGCGAATGCTTTTATGAATATGTGTCTGTGTGCGCGCGCGCGCGCGTTGAGCGGGGGAGACGGAGAAGACGAACGAGAAGCCTCAACGGGCAGGTAATATGTCAGGCGCGAGTTTTTAGAAAGCGCGTCTAGTCGGCTTAATCCGAGCAAACAAGGCAAAGGCCCGACGAGCGAGTCGGAGCTCCGCTCGTTCACAGAGAGCATTGGGAACATCGGCAAAGTATGGTGAAGGTGGCAGGGGAGGGAAGGGGGAGGAGAGACCCGAAAAGATAGGGAAATACGCAGAAATGCGGCAAGCTGGGCATACACGAGGAAAGAACGCGAGAGAGAGAAAGGCTACGCGCAACACAAAGCCAAGGAGAGGCAATAAGCCCGAGGGAGAAAGAGAGAAAGAGAGAGAGAGAGGTTTCTCGCACACGGTTAAAAGAACCGGCGAACACAAGGCTCGCACTGTCCTCCGGATCGCCTTGTGTCTACCTGAAAACTCGTGAAACGCGGCCAGCTGTGTTTGCGACCGATCGGTCTAACTTATCTATATCGATTCAATACATCGATTCCTCACTCTCTCGGTCCTCTCCCGATGCCGACACAACCGCCGCGCATGAGAATGTCGGAATACCCGCAAATGTACGAGACTCTCGGTATTCATTTGTGAATGGCTACCCTGTGATGCGCTCCACATAGGTCGCGTATTTAAACACGAGGAGAGACTTATCGCATAACCATCGAAATCTCTCGTGTATTCATAGGGCAATCGAGGGTACACTCCTATATTAGTAAAACGTGTCCCACGCTTATCTCACTCGACTCGAACATTGTTCGCGGAATAACGCGACTGTACAAGATCCCTTTTTTTCGGAATACGTGGCAATAAACCGGAAGTCACTCGTCACGTTATTTTCCACCGGATAACATTTTTTTCCCCCCCAACACACCTAAATGCCGTCATTGACGACTTTCGAACGGTGGTAAGTCTTTGCAACGTGTCGCGACGATAATGCGTCGAATTATGAAGGATATGTGGCGAGTGAGAAAGAGAACCGATGGGAGAAACGTTCGAGAGAAGAGAGGAAGGGCACAAAGGGTTGGGCCGCGACTCTCGCATCTTCGCGCCCGCGGTGCTGTACAAGCAACGCCGCTTTCCTCGAAGCCAACGGTGTGTAAAAGCGCCGGGAGCGCACCGGCGATTTTATAATTGCATCCCAATTACGTGAAATCGAGCCCGGCCGTGAGCGCGCACGATCATCTCTCTCTCCCGGCACAAGCGAAAAGAGCGGTATACCCGCGGAGATACGACGAAGCTCACGGTGGTTAGTGTAGTCTTAGTAGTAGTCGTAGTAGTAGTCCTCGTAGTAGTAGTCGTCGTAGTAGTAGTAGTCGTAGTAGTAGTGATAGTATTAGTGGTAGTAGAAGTCGGGAAAGACAGAGTGAGATAGAAAGAGAGATAGAAAGAGAGATAGAAAGAGAGGGCAGCAAAGGCACACGGGGGGAGGAATCGGTTCGCGGTATCCCTGGAATCTAACGGATCGTCGGACGGATAAGTAGGTGTGTTGTGCGCCCGGGGACGAAGAGAAGGAGAGGAAGATAAAGGAAGAGGTGAGCGGCGCACGAGATGATTCTCTGTTGAACGCGTGTGCGCTTAGCCGACGCGTATCTATAGATATAGCGTGTGTACAAGTATACATATATATCCATAGAAACAGATATATATATATATATATATATAAGAAAGCCGAACGAGTATAATACGTATGTGTATGCGCGATCCGCCCGCACGTATTACACGTTGGGGGTGTAGAACGCCGTGACGGCCCGAGGGCTCTCTCATCTCGTAGAATCTCTCACTCTCTTCTCCAGTTCCTCTCTCATATCGTTTTCTCATTCTTGTCTTTCTCTCTCTAACTTCTCGCATTCTCTGCACTTTGGCTCATTTCTCTCTCGCTCTCTCTCTCTCTCTCTCTCTGGTTACCATAAGGTGTATATATATATACATACATACATATGTATAAGAGCGAGCCACCATTGCCGGACATTATGGTACGTACGTGTATCGCATTATACACCTCCCTCGTGCCCTCCTCCGCCTTTTATTCTCCTCTCCTTCTTGGCCTTTCGGTGAGCTCTCTACATCTATCTCTCTTTCTCGTAATTCCGCGGTACAAACTCCATAATCCAGTCACCGTAGAGCGGAGTGTATCCCCGAGCGGATCGGGAGAATCCGTGGAGGCCCCGCAGGACCGCAAAATACAGTACGAAGTATTATATAGAGATGTAACGTACGTATATATATGTATATATATATATATATATATATGTACACACGTACGTATACCGTGCCATATCACTTTGTAATGCGTGTGCGATACGGTGAATGCCCGGCTTCTTTCCACGATCGCATTATACATCCCTCTCGTGTGCTCCTCGGTATCCACACCCAACTCTCTCGACCCGCGAATTATGTATTATCGTGATGAGAGAGGATCGAGAACGCGCGGGACGAGGAGATCGATTTTCGCGATCACTGGCGTCGACGGCGAGGAAGAAGATCCTAACCGAGCGCGACGATCGACCCGCGATATGGATAAGCAAATTCTACAGGCATTCCGTTGACCAATTTTTTTTTTTTTCCAGGCTCGACGAAGGGGAACGAGATGTACACGGTTCGATTGCGATTCTATGGATTTTATAGATGGAAGTTTTCTTATCTCGTAATATATACCTCGCGATAAACTGTCATAGACTCGGGGTTAATCGATGGCAAATCAAAGAAGACGCGAAGAGTAAACTGATAAAACGCTGGACTTGAAACGTTTACTCAAAGAAATGACGGACTTCGAAGTGTTCTTCTTCATCCGGTTACTTTTTTTTATGTAGCCTCATGTTCGTGATACTTTTGACGCGGTCGCTACACGCGCAAAAAATTAATCTAACCGCCTCGAGTTTCATCGGAGGCGAATGAAAAAAATGTCGAAATTCTTTTTTTTTCGAATTTTGGCAAAAAATAGTTTGTCGTTGGAATGGCCATGATTTTTTTGAAACATTGTCCTGTCAATCGGTCCTGCGCGCGCATTCTATTTGCAACTATTTAAGCTTTAACATTGCACGAGGTTTATCATGCTGCGACATTGTACTGATTTGTAACCTGCTCGGTACTTTGGCGATGTACGCGTAGGTATACGATCGTTCCACTGAGATTTAGTTTATATTATAGCAATACCCACCTACCGACTCTTGGCAGCACTGAACCCAATAATGCCATTAAATATAATCGTGAGCGAGTGTTAACTGGTCTCGTCTCGCGTCTCTATTGCATTTTTATCGCGCAAGCTACCTCTTTATGTGTAACAAACATAGACCGAGACGGTGTACAAAACAACGCAGCGATAAGCTGCGCAAATTACGTATTTCAAATGCAACGAGGAAATCGTGACGGATTTAAAGGCGTAGAGAACCTTTAGCAAAGATTATTTATGGCTCTCCTTTCCGTTCTTTTTTCTTTCGAACAAAAAAGTCCGTCACGGGTGTGAAGCACGCGTTGAAAATTAAGTGTAAAAAAATTTCGTATATACGGGGGATGAAAGAGATTAGAAAGAGGGGTTCTCGGTGGTGCGACGATGTTTTTTGGGGGGAGAGCTAGATATTTAGAAGCGAGTGAAAGTTCGTAGTGTTACGTACAAAGGAATAACGACGAAGGAAACATCTGCCAACGTCTCTGGCATCACCTGGCCGAGAGGCTTTCCGTTTTTTCGGGAATTTACCGAAGTAGACGACTCGTTCGTTTTATCTACGAGAGTCGTCTAGGCGCGGAGATAAATTATCAGTTTTTTCTTCTTCTATTTTTCCAAGGGGCCAGGCGAGAATCTGGTAACGGGAAATTTGTCAAGAAACGAAAATACGTCCGAATGTACGAGGGAGAGAAAAAAAAGGTCGAGGCGTGGTGTACGACTTCGGGTCAGTCTCGGACACGCCTGGATTATTTTTCTTCGCGCCGGTGGCGCCCTGCGTGCGCCCGCGCGTTTACACGAGAGGGGCTTCCTCCAATTAAACGATAAGATCTTAATCGTCATCGGTCTGACGCGTCCCCGAGCTCGCACGTTCATTTCGCTGGTTGGTTTTCATCGTCTTCTCGGTCTCGGCACGCGCGAGGGTGTTCCTCGAAGCGAGGAAAGAAAATACCAAAATCCTTAGAACTTAAAAATTTTGCGACGAGACGCCGATTCGATCTCTTTTTCGTATATTTCGATATTTCTCTCACACCGAGAGAGTCAGAGAGACAATGAAGGAAAAAAGAAACAGTAACATCGCGTGACTCTGAATATTCTCTCACGTTATATATAGAGAAGCGACAATCGTCGATCACTGTTGACGAGTGTGCGAAAAGGAGGAAGATGAAGTAAGAAAGAGAGAAATACGAAGGTAAAGGATCGAGAGAATACACGGAAGCAGAGGGAGAAAGTCTCGCGAGGATATCACAGATGGTTGACAAGTATCGGTAGGACGAAGGATGAAAGACTTTTGCATACATCAGCATATATCGTGTTTTGGAAAGAGAGAGAGAGAGAGAGAAAAGGGGCCAAGAGATGGGAAAAGGAATGAAAGCGGATAAAGAAGGAAGAAAGAGAAAGAAAGACATTCGCGCGAGAGTCAAACGTTTTTTGGGAAAGAGCCACGAATTTACGTTGTCGATCTTCTCTCGTCTTTGTTGCCCAATCCCGTTATACTTTCGGACCGGAAACCGAGTCGATGGTATACACGACCATCTGATTCAACCGGATCCTTTTGTAAAAATGTATAAAAAAAAGAAAAAAAAGAAGACAAACACCCTATTGAGAGAAGGGGAGCGTCGAAGAAGGAAGAGATCTTCCACTCGGACCACATGACAGCGATTTCGACAGTTATACGGTACGAACCGGCCGGTGAGAGACGTTCATCATCAACAACAGAAGTTCGCATACATTTTACCCACTGTGCTACACGAAGATTTGGATTGTAACAACGCGAGGCACGCATGCCTAAAGTATTTTCTTTTCGGGCGCTGGCCTTTCTCCCTACACAAGATGCTCGTAATTAAACTCCCCCCTTTCACCAATTATCTCGTCCGCATCTCATTATCTTCGATACTTATATACACGTGTATATATGACAAGTTCGCGTGTACAGAAACGTCAGAAGAAAAAAGAACGAAAAGGACATCCGACTCCGGAAGATCGAGGAGCGCATCTTTAAGCTCACGAAAGAGCAAAACACCATTGTTCGCGCGGCACCCTTCTCTTCCAATAAATTTCTCAGGTGTCCCGTAGACCGATTGGAGGTCTTCGCGATATGTATATAGTCACCGGAAGTACGCATTTTACACGAAATACACAATGCGATAGATCGAAAGACTCGTTTTTATTATTAAATTTTCAAACTTTTACGAATTTTTTGTTAAAAGAAAAATCATTCGTACGAATATTCCTTGAAGACGAAGCGCGTTCCTCGGGGAATTCGCATTACGAGACCACGTCGGAAGGTTAATTCGCGATGCTGTTGGGTAGGCGATAGCTGACGATTATGAAGTTAAGTTGTCGGATCGAGAGAAAGGAAAAAGCCCGGGGGTTTGCGCGGTCTGTTTCATGCTCGTACGTCGTGTATAGATGTATATATATAATGTTGAATCGGTCGATATGCATTCTCCGCGATGTTTCCCTCGCGTTCTTCGGTACTGCATAAGCGCGCTTGATGGTATATGCGCGATGCTGAGAAAACCCAAGAAGAGCCCTCTCGCGGTCTTTGTGATATCAATTAAGTGTGATTTACCCCCTCGTTTCTCTCTCATATATTCCCCGCCCCCGCTTTCGAAGCCTCTTTCCTCACCTCCTGCATTCTCTCACTCTCTCCCTCTCTCTCTCTCTCTCTCTCTCTTCATCTCGTATATCTTTCCTCGGTATTATATACACGTTTCGCGCGGAACTCTCGGGGGCAACCCTCGCCCCTCCTCCTCCTCCTCCTCCTCCTCCTCCTTCTGGCGGAGCGTCTCCTTGCGCGCTAACCCGACTTTAACCCGTTCCCTTATAATTTCCCTCGAATGCATCCACGAGGCACATACAACACCATATATACCGTGAGAAACTCGTTCGTAACGCGCTGCACGCACACGGAACGTTGTATGTGCATCGCGGCGCGAGTGCCTGCTCTCCGGACGCGGCGCCGACGGGCCTTCATCCTCCTCCTCATCGTGGATTCCGCCACTCGACGAGAAGTCGCTCCTGCCTGATCTGCACAGAATCTTTCTCTCTCTCTCTCTCTCTCTCTCACTCTCGGTTCATCCTCGAATCAAGCTATATAACGGACGTTTTGCTTCCCTCATTCCCCTCCCCCGCTTTCGCGGTCACCGATTATTAGATTTCATCGAACTTTAGCGTGTAATAAATTACATCACGCTCTCCTCCGGAACGCGCGAGAGAGCTCGCTTTAACTCCTTTTTCTTTTCTTCTTTCATTATACACGATTCTTGTTGTAGTGTCTGTGTCTGTGCGTGTAAGCATTGCTCGCCGATATTATACCAAGATTTAGGGGTGCTCGCACGTAACGCCTTTTTTTTATAAACAATAATTCGCAAAATCGTGCTGCACGTGTGAACTATCGACGATAGGCTATGTTATATTTTTACATATATTCACGCCAGTCGCAAAATAATCGTGGCCGAACCAATACAAATTATTTTCCTGCGTACAGTTTATCAATGTAAGATAGTGACTTGACAAACAGTGTCTCACAGTCGTGCTTATGGAAAGTACAGCAGTTCGTTACATCTGTGAATATGCCTATATATATATACATATATATATGTATATATTTTTATATTTATATACATATACGTATATCGCATATGTATCACTGATACGCCGTGTAGTGGGTTGGTGAGCTCGCGCGAAGAAGAAGAAGAAGAAGCGCGAGAGAGAATGAGCGACACGCGAGGCACATCGAATTAGCGACGGGCCCATACCGAGGCATAGTCATATATATATATATATATATATACGTGCATGAAACATAGACACGAGAGAGACTTCCATACAAGCTTATTTTAATTCGACCCAGTATTCAATTTTTACCCATCGACCGGAGGGGCTTTATGTGTACACGCGCGCTTCGTGCTCGCGCTGTTTGCCTGCGCTCCTTTGATCCGTATATATATGTATATATGTATATATGGGAGCGCGTTGTACACCTCTTTCGGGGCACCTCTCTCGATACCTCTCTCGCCACTCCCGAGACCAAACGATCGAGACTGCATATGCACACATACGCGAGGCAACGTATAACCGTGTATAATATGTGTCCGCTTGCTCGGACTCTTGATAAAACACGAATACGTGTTGTACATAATATACGTACGCGGGAAATTCCGCGTAATTCCGTGTCAACACACGCGTAATGAGAACGTGCGTTGATGAATGGAGGCGTCGTCGTCGTCTCGCCAGAAAACGCCATAAGACGTTCTATACGTATAATATATATATATATATATATAAATATATTAAGGTATATCTAAATTCTGTCTTTGTCTACCCTATGATTTTATCGTATGCATCAATGTACATTTTCATTTTTTTCAAACCTCTATACATGTACGGTACCTATTATATTTTATTATTCCAACGATCGGATCGAGGGCGTGAATATATTATTATCGATTCAGTGTGAGCAGGGAGGGAGAGAGAGAGAGGGAGAGGAGGCCGAGACAGAAAAGAGGACCAACAGGAAGAGAAAAAATATAAATGTAGCAGAGTGTGTAAGTTGATTATTACTGTAACGTTAAACGGAGCTACGGGGCAATCGGTATATATAGTACGTGCTTTCTCCGACATTAATCTATATATAACGAAAATACAATGTACATGGTATATATGCACGTGTGTGTTACTCGGGCCCCTTCTCGTCGGTTTGTTAATGGCTGCGCACACCGAGAGTTGTTATTGGGACCATTATAATGTCATATATATATATACATATATGTAGCACGTAAATACGTGATTCTGTAACGCCGTATGGTGTACTCGAGTTCACGATATATAAGTATATTCCGTTAATGCCACCCGTTTGGCCGGCATAAAGCGATCGTTAATTAATAATTATCGTTGGTATCTGGGAGTGGCTGACGTTTTCGCGGTAAACGTTGCATTATCGGCGAGCAACGCGAGGAAGAAGTAGAAAAGTCGCGTCGATCGCGCGAGACGATGAAATATGAGAAACACGCGCCGAAACGCCCGAAATCTCGACGAAAATTTGTCGAGCGAAGAAAATAAAAGAAAGAAAATAAAATAAAAGAAGAAGAAAAAAAACGATAATTACGACCGTGCGACGAAAAGAAAACGACTGGTATATCACACACGTAGTTTCGCCGATAAAAAATTCAACTATACCCCTCCGGCACGATCGCCACTGTCTCGTCTGTCGTTTCCAAAATAGGAACTGACACGAGCGCGAGGGAGAAGACGACATCGCCGCCCCGCGTGTGCCTCTTTTCGCGGAGGTTCTTCTCATATTCTATTCTAAATTGCGGAAATAAAAGTCCACATCGACCGTGTGTAACGACTATAACCGCGACTTTACACCGTGTGCGACATATCGGCGAGGGAGCAATGGATCTCTATCTATATAGCCAATGTTGAGACGGTATAAAGTTGTTGACAATTGAGATCGTGAATTGAGGAAGGAAACGTGGCTAATCTCGCAAATAGCTTTTATTTCGGAACACGAGTAGGGAGATCCAAGCAAAACGAACGAATACGTGGACGAATCGTTCGGACTTTGTAAAAATTCATAAATAAAAACAGAACGGTTACGAGCGAGCTAGACGAAAAAAAATAAAGAAAAGGTTGGATGCAAAAAAAAAAAGAAAACAAAAAAGAAATATGCCTCCGATACTTCTCGCGGACTCTGTAATTTTGTGTGTGTTTTTTCCTCCTTGCCCCGATGTCGCTCGAGCTGCGAAAAACCAGGCTGACATGTATATATGTAAAGCAAAGGAGGTGGTGAGGTGGCGGTGGTGAGAGAAGGAGGAAGGAGAGAAGGAGGGGGGGGGGCATAGAGGTATAAAGTGGAGAGGGCCGGCTAATGACAAAATCAATGCGACATAATTAGACATGGCGGCTTCTACAGCTTTTACCTATACCAACCTACGTACATCGAGCTCTCTCGCCGTGAACCGCAGCAACGCGACATTTGAGCCTCGCGCGCGCGCTCCGTCGTGTCGTCCCAAGTATAATATAATAAAACGGAAGCGTATACGTGGTGCGGTTAAATATATATATGGACGTCCGTGTACCCGCGTACGAGGTGGGAAAATGTACGTCAAGAATTATTGTAAAAACATCCCTTAATGTGGTCGATAGAGATACGGCTTCGGACGTTTCAGGTCTTCCATCGTGCATTTACGTTTTTTTTCTTCTTTTTTATTCTATATAAATATATTTTTTCAATTCATTATACATGCGAGTTTCAAGATAATCAACGAGAGAATACCCACGCGACAGATAATAAAAAAAAAAAAAGGAAAGAAAAACGGCGTCACCTTGATTAGTAAAAAATGTTGTTTTCTTCTCTCGTAATTATTATAATGATTTATAATATACGCGTGTCGAAAGAGTGTGGATGACGAGGGAGTGATTGGCGACGAAACCTCGAATATAATATAGCAATGGAACGGTGGAACCTTGACCGAGTACATTAACGAGGGCCAAACGAGAGAATCACGTATATTACTTCGGATACGTCTATATGCGATAAAGAGAGAGAGAGAGAGAGAGAGAGAGAGAGAGAGAGAGAGAGAGAGAGAGAGAGAGAGAGAGAGAGAGAGAGAGAGAGAGACAGAGTGAGAAAGATGAACGGCGAAGGAGCGTAGAGAGTCTTGTCTCCCCTCTCGTGTCTCTCGTCCCCGCGTCGCGCACTGTATCGACGTTGTTAATTCGATCATTGAAATCTGACGTTTAATTCATCGTTGACGAGGAGACGAGAAGGGAAAAAAAAGAGAAAAGAAACGAGGGGCGAAAGAAAGCTGACTAGCACTCTGTACCTATATGCGTACATATACATATATAGATATATGCACCCAGTGGGAGAGAGCAAAGGACGTCCCACTGAGAGCAGCTTCGCACGATAATTCATTAAGGATGACGCGTCAAAAATGTCAACGACGAGAGCCTCTTTCTCTATGCGTTAACATATATATATATATATTTGTTTATTTCTCCAGCATCTCTTTCTGTGTATTTTCATCTCTCGTTCTCACGTGAAACGTTACTGTATAATTATCGCGAAAGCTCCCGTGGGTGCGAGTACCGCGAACGAAGGACGCGTCTCATTACATCGTCTTTTCTTCGGCATCGAAGTAGTACCGACTCGTGACGTATTAATCGTCGATCGTTTTTCATTAGAGAGAAATTGAATTTTTATTTTCTATGTAATTTAATGATTTGTTTTTATCAACCCCTATTTGTCAATTTTTGTTTTCATCGTGTATCGTCTCTGGCGACCGAGAGAATTTTCTCGAAGCGGTCCATCGTCGGCAATGGCTGCTGTGATATGTACGTGTATGTATATCGCGGACTCTGGCTCAATCTCGCATCATCGCGTCCATTAAATCGAGCCGACGACATGAATCTCTTATTGTGTCTCACGAGAGGAAAGGAAGGGGAGGCAGGAGGCAGGCACACTACGCAGACACGCATACGAGACGTTTTGTACTTGTATATGTGTATATTTTTCGCCGAGCTCTTCTCTCTCGTCCCGGATCAGATGCGGGCTCATTGTCTGACAGAATTATTACTAATTGCTATTCGTCCTTCGTATGTGCCTCCACTCGAGGCTATACGTGTGTATACCACGTATGAGCGATACTTTGCCGCCGCCTTCGTATATAACCCGAGTAAACTGTGTGTCTCTTTCTCTCTCTCTCTCTCTCTCTCTCTCTCCGACTACCACACGAATCAACGATTTTATTATTATATACGCAGACGTTAGAGCGATGATGCGACGAGCTTCTGCATATATTATATTCGAATTCGAGACGATAGAGCACGAGTCGAAAAGAGAGAGAGAGAGAGAGAGAGAGAAAAAAAGGAATCGAAAGACACGCCTCGCGATACTCAGGGATGGGCAGATTTAATTTTTTAATTAATTTCCTCGTAACGAAAACAAAACAAAAAAAAAGAAGAAAAAAAAAACCGAAACGCGTAAGCGATTACCATTTTGTATTTTTAATTTTCCATCGTGCATTGTGCGCTCACGAGGCAACGTGAATTAATGTCCTTGGCGCGTCTTTTTATTCTGCGTGAGAATGATCGAAACGTGATTAGGGGCGAATGAATGGGTAAAAAAAAAAAAAAAAAAAAAAAAACATTGACAGTTAATTAAAGTCGTAGATACTTTTTACGCCGATTGTCTCGTACGTACGAATGAAATTTTTCTGCCGCTGTGTGTTCGACGGGGGCGGTAACGTCGAGAGACTCGAGACACTCTCTCTCCCTGCCTCCCACCCCCGACAGCCAAGAGAGAGGGCATCAATCAAAAGTCCGCGGTGCACGAGCGAATAACTATAAAACTCGTGTCATTTATCAATTCGTGATTTCGCGGATCCCGCAGAGGTCTACTCCTCCTGAGTATGGAGAACAAGAGAAATGAACAATCCGACGGTATATATCTATATATAGATGGATATACACACACATATATATATAGTGTGCGTGTGTCTCGTGGCCAAATCTGGTTCTGCCTTCGCGGACCACCCGGACCGACGACGAGCGAAACGCGAGAAATCCACCGAATGACGAGTCAAAAATTATCGCGAACGAATAAAATAAAAGATTTCTCCCTCGGCCCTCCCCTCCCCCGGTTTCTCATTGATACGGATATATCGAGAAGACGGGAAGATGGGGCAATAAAAAAAAAGCAGCAGGGTTTAATTTCAATGCGAGCGCCATATTATTATTGGGGGAGAACGAGAGAGAGAGAGAGAGAGGGGATAAAAATAAAAATAATGTATAATTTAGATAGATAATACGGCGTGCAGGATAGTGAACGAAGGGTGAAGGAAAAAAATCGGTCGATGAGCAACGGAGCCGCGATGAAAAAAAAGTTGTATCCTCTCTCGTGCATTGACGAGAGAGAGAGAGAGAGAGAGAGAGTGAGCGAGAGAGAAAACTCTCGTTCGTTTTTTATTCCTCTCGCCTCACCTATCAATATAAAGTTCTGCTCCTCTTCGTCCGGTAAACGATCCAATGACTCACGCGCTGAATGATTAATCGAATGACGTTACCCGGCATTACCGGGACGCACCGGTGGTCTCAATATATATAGAAATTTATGCACGCAACGAAGATAATTTTTATGCCACCCTCGCAGACGTCACGCCGATTAAAGGATCCCCCACCCTCCCTCCTTTCCTCCTACTCTGGTGTCTCTCGTCCCCGAGGAGAATTCTTTGACGCGAGCGGCCATCTTTTACTAATAATATAACATCAGCGAGAATTTTTTTCAATTCCAAAAGTGTTCCGAACAGATGAGACACGAAGGGTGGCTGGCAGAGGGATGAAAATTGTCGGAATGTAGTTTCTACACTTCCTGGGACAGAATCGATCTTAGATTCTCGATCTCCTCGGCACCTTTTTCCTTATCTTATCTCCGATCGGCAAGCAGCATCTCGGAGGGTTGCAGTATAAATATATACGTCGCTCTTCCATCGACGATCGTTGAATCGTGACTTTAATGATTCTTGAATTTACTTTATCTAATCATTTCTCTCTCTCTATATCGTTATTGTAACACATTGTAGTATAACAATTTCATAACGATCGTTTTTATTCTCAAAGTACGAGGAAGGAGAGAAATTGATTCGACTGGCGAGATCAATCCGTGGCTTTAATTAATTCGAACGATTAATTGCGGCAGTTTATCGCAACGGGATCTCGCTGATATTACTCGATGATACGTATGTGTATAAATTCCGCAACGAGATATTGCGAGAAAAAGAAGAGTAAAAAAGTTGTTTTTAAATAGCGATAGCCAAAGCTAATCTCTGCAGTGAACCGATTCTCATCCCATGTACAAATATACAATAAGCGCAACAAAAA
Organism: Netelia virgata; assembly: GCA_951802705.1. Taxonomy (NCBI): domain Eukaryota; kingdom Metazoa; phylum Arthropoda; class Insecta; order Hymenoptera; family Ichneumonidae; genus Netelia; species Netelia virgata. The sequence continues at coordinate 52,420,904 of OX637863.1, forward strand.
AAATACAAATATAAATATTTGCAGACCCTCGAGAACTCGTACGGTAGAGATCAAACTCAAGAATATCTTTATATCGTTTTCTCGTGTAGCACGCATAGTAATCCTCGTTCTGCAAACCTCCCTTGTGTATCTGTATATTTATATCCAATCCCCATACCTTCTTCGTATATTATAATACGCATCCCACGCAATCGCAATTTCAAATCTACTCTCTCTCCTTGCGGAGAGCTCGATAATCGCCCGAAGCGTATGCACGTTGTCTGTATATGTGTATATGTGTCCCTGTGTGGGTGATATACCTTTTACGTTCCCTCTTCGTAATAAAATCGCGAATTCTCGCAGTTGCAAACGCGAATTATACGTCAACGATATTTTTATATTCTCGTAATTATTCGAGTCGATGAATAAATCAATGATTTTCTGTTATTTTTATACTGGTAGAAAAAAAAAAAAGAAAAAAGAAAAAAACTTGCGTCTCCGGCTACCTGAAGTGTCATGGAAATATGAAACTGGAAATAAAGAGCGCAGGTGTCCACCGGATGTCTTTTGCCAGATTTTCCTAACTCCACGAAAAATTCTCTCTCAAAGACAGACGGACAGACGGACAGAGAGCGAGTGAAAGAGATCGACGGGTCGTCGATTTTACATTTCGAAAATTCAGGTGTGCCTAATGTCTCGGTTCGGTCGAGCCGTAAAAGCTCAGGTATATATACATACTTGCCATTATACAGTTATAGTACATTCGAGTAAAAATGTTGTATAGCTTGTCTGCCAGGTGCGCGGGCGGACAAACTAAGCATTTGCACGGGACCAGAGTGTCCCTTCCTCTTATTCTCTTCGTGTAAAGCCTCGTAAAACCCGTAGCTGGTCACATTGTTGTGTGTCCCCGCGTTTCCATCTAACTAACCCTCCCAGGGTGCATGCGCGCCCCGAGAAGCGCATAGGTAAAAACCGCGCGCACCATCTCACTCGACCCCCTCCCTTTTTTTACCCTCGACAACTCCTACCTCGAACCTCTCTATCTCTCTCACACGCTCGTTTCCGCCTTGAATTTTCGACCATTGTGTGTGCGTTCGGCAATGAAAATTGACCGCTGGCCACCAGCACTTCTCCCTTCTCGTCGACGAGAGGGCTGAAAGAAAATCAGCCTCGAACAAATGAGACCGCTTTGAAATTTTTCATTCCAAGAAAATCTCCTTATTCTCAAATATATTTATATAAACATATATTTAATTAATTAATTTAATCGACATACACGTATGTCTATCAATATGTGACATCGGATCGAGCGATACTCGAGTTAGAACTTTGGCGAGCACTCCGGTGAAATTACTGCATGAGTTCGAGGTAAATTGACACAGTGGCGCCATCTAGCGGCGATAAACGGTAACTACAATTTATTACCAAACCAAAAATCCAACGAATTTATTATTTCTCGTGGCAATTTACCTTCTATATATATTTTCAACTTTTATTCAAACCGTTATTTATTCCTGCTTTTTAAGTAAGTTTTCAAAAGACGAGAGAATTTTCATGGAACAAATGGAATGGCTTATCCCTACGATGGTACGAGGCAAAAGAACGTACCGGCAGTTTTCCTAGAGCATCCCTATTGTCAAACGCATCGAGAGAATAACGCACGGTTTTCCAACGATTTCTCTCTTCACTCTCCCATGGCAGGTAAAGCACCTGGTCACCTTGCGATACCTAAACGTCCGGCATGTTTCATACCCACCGGTCCATCCATCCATCCATCCATCCTCTCTTCCCTTCTATTCTCTCGACGAGAGCAATATATATGTATACGGTTTGGCTTTTATTTTCGTCTTGTTATTGTCCCTTCATTGTTTTTCCATCTTTGTCTCTGGACCCGTCACAATAGGGATCGGAGGAGGGGGGACGGCTGCTTCAGCAGGTCTTGAGAACCTCGCGCTCTTTTCCTACGCTTATAACCCGAGACGAAAAGTGGAGTTTGTGGCTCTCGAGTAATTAACGGTGAAAATAGTCTCTCTCTCTCGAGCCTCGTGTCTACTCGACCGTGTACGAACACACGAGATGTACACGATAATTTTTTTTTCGAGAGAGAGAGAGACGGGGAAAAAAGGACACGAATGTAGTGCCTATGGTCGCTACATTGTCTCGTTTCGTCGATCCTCTCGTCAAGTTGACAGCCGGGGTTGAAGCAAGGAGAGAATAAGACGGTTCTCCGTTGCTCGGGACACAGGATGAAGGAAAAAGGTCCGTTCTCTCTCGCTCTCCTCCAATTAATTACAACCGGCGTTGGCCGCGAGCAATTAACGAGGGTTCCTTCCTTTTTATTTTTCCCCTAATCCCCCCTTGCTCGACCCTAATAACGTCCGGGCACCGCCTCGACCTACGAATTTTACGACTTTTGCGCGGTTAAAAATTCGTGCCACGATGCAATGACAGAAAAACCATACGAAAATATATCGTGATAAAAAAAAAAAAAAAAAAAAAAAAAAAACGTTAATTACAATAATTAGAGTGACTGAGAACTGTGCGTTGGTTGAGAAACGAGTCTGATTGAGATACCAGCATTGCTCCAATTTCAACGGATCTCGCCGGGGACTTTTTGCCGGCCCACCCCGTCGGTAAACTCAATCAACTCGATTAATTAGCGGGGGGACCAAAGATCTCTCAATCAAAGAGAGAAAAAGAAAAAGAAAACATTTCGAGCCAACGTCGTTCGATGTTTTCCGTTTCGATCCGATTTCATTTCCCGAGCACAATCACACGAGCGCAAATTGAGAAAATCTCTCGTGATTGTTTGCGCAATCGGTAGTCACTCGATTATGAGTGACGATCCCTCTGATATAATAACAATTCTTGTCTTCGTCGATCCACGAGATTGACGGATAGAATTCATACACATATTTATACATTACGTGTATAGTGCGATGACGCGGGTTGGCACAGGGTCAAATATTTGAACCTCGTCTGTCCACACGTACTCTATACATATATGTGAAAATATATATATATATATATATATAGGTATACAGCAATGATAAATCTAGAACACAGTAGACACGTGGAGCGCGTTCAGTCGAGCTCCTTGACCCCTCGATTCACCTGATACCGCGAGAGCCCGGGCCACGCGTTTGCAGCAACCCCTCACCCCTGTTCATATTGTCGCCCATGTCGATGGAATCGATCGCTATCGACCGACGAAACAATCTATTCCTAATCATCCCACCCTATCTGCTATTCCCCTTGTAAAAAAAAAGCGAACAAACTCACGACAACCCGAAAGATATCGCCGGGATTTTTGCGTATTAAAACTTTTTCACGAATTATTGAACGTACGAAAGAAATAAACGAGTCATGGAATAGACGAGTCCCGTGTCATATCTCGGTAAAGGGAATTACGAGTACGATTTTACTCGTGGCTGTTTGAATAATTTGGGCAAACTGCAACCGATAACAAAAATGGAAAAAAATGAGCCGCGTTTCCTGCAAACGTTTCGTTTAACCGTGTATTAGCCATTCGCGGTGGTGCTTCTCGTAACAATGTATTAAAGGCCACGGCATGCAAGAAGAATGTATATAGTTTTCCATTCGCAAATCGTGTATCGGGTATATATTTAGCATGGTGATAAGTATGTACGAAGAGCAAAGTCCTTATAAGTGTAACACGCGCTCGTCTCTCCCACCCTCCCCATCTTTCTCTCGCTATCTCTCAATGTACAAAGTAACATTCTTAAGTACACATTTAACCGTGAAAATACACGCTCTCCATTGCCCCTTTTCGCTGTATATCAAAGCCTCCACATCGTCGTGAAGAGACGCGAGAGTATGAGAGAGAGAGAGAAAGAGAATGAGAATGAGAGAGAGAGAGAGAAGCAACCAAGGCGTCGTACTCGCGTTTTGTAAGTTTATACCGGCCTCTCTTGGGCACGAGAGACGAGGAGAGGACTCTAATGACCCGCGCGAGAGCGTTGCAAGAAACACGCGACGAGAAGCGCTCCTCGGCATCGTCCTATCTTTCTCACTCTCACCCGGTGAGCAAAGAGCCGATGAATCGAGGTGAGTTCCCGACAACTCCACCGCGGCTTTTATACACATACACACATCTGTATAGATATATATATATATATATAAAGTCATGGAAGGTGGAACTCGCGCAAAAAATGAAGTGGAATAGCGCGAATGTACGAAAAGAGGGTCGAAGAGGATTAAACTACTGCACGTTTTCTCGCCGGTGTTCCCTCCGACATCGCGCGGGGCTGATGATGATTATTAAGCGTCCGAGAGGGTGAAGTAACGGACAGTTTGTTCGGTTTACTTTGACGCGTAATGGCGTTGTTAAAAATTAAACGATTTTTTTTTTTTTGAAATTATTTCAATCTAACGATTCGATGTAATGATCATCGTCGCGTTTAAAAGAGTGTGATAAATTCGATGAGAATAATTAGTGCTAGAATTTGATTCGATGGAAAAATTATATTTGTACCTTCCACCCTTAAAGCAGACTCGAGCTGTCTCGAGCCGACGGGGGTAGGTTTTTTTCAAATTTCTGTATGCGGTTATGGTTCTTAACAGGCGGTCGATATGTACGTAGGGAATAAATTTATAAGATCAGGAATAAACAGCATGGTGGCGAGAGAGAGAGAGAGAGAGAGAAAGAGAGAAAGAGAGGGATGAATTCTCTTTCGTTGTAGAATCATCGAGAAAAGGTGGATGAAGAAGAAGGAGGAGGACAACGACGAAGGCGACGATGCTCGCCGATTGGTTGACTCGCCGTGAGCACGTTTCGCTCGGGGGGACAAAAACTAGTTCGTCCAGCGAGTGGAGAGTGCTCGCCGCGCACGGTTTGCTATCTCGGCTTTGGTAACCGTGTGGCTTCGTACACGGTGGTGAGAGCGGGCGCCCCAACATCGCCAATCGGCATACCGGCGACACGTTGCAAGCTCTCCCTCTCTCACTCATACTCTCTCCTTCTTTCTTTCTCTCTCTCTCTCTCTCTCTCTCTCTCGCCTCGTCTCGTGTGTCTTTTAAATCAAATGCGAGACGGACACCTCAAGGCTGTCGATATAAACCCTCTCTCGCGAGCGCGGGAACGTCTCTCCCGGTAAAACGTCACTAAAGCAAGGCGATGAGACGATCCGCATATAAGGAACGAAGGAATCACTGGAAAGGAGGCGAATGCTCGTTGAGTCGAGATTCTCGACGATTCGATGAATACGAATCCCGTTTGAATCGCTCAATTAAAATGAATTAAATCTCATCGATTAATTAAGCGAGATCGATCGATCTCAATCGATCGATCATTTAACGAATATTTTGACGTTTCTTTACCGTAAATCACGAAAAATTCTTTCTAATCGGATTCTAATCGTTTATTTATTTTTTCTTCTTTTTCTCTACCTAACGAGGAGATCCCGTTAAGTCTCCCGGAGCTTCGAGCTTCGTGTCACGAATACCCGAGACATAGTCTTCGTGGCAACATCACTGGTCAAATATTCGAGGCGTGGCAAAATTTGCAAAGCAGAAATGAAGGAAGTGCCGATGTGTAAGCTGCGCCTACATCAAACATTCGGCAAATCTCGTATACCTACCGGTATACCAACACGCTGCTTCGACTTTGAGTCATCGCGAGTGTCGGAGGTAGAAGAAAAGGAAAAAAGAGAAACGAGAGGTGTCGGGTAATAAGATGTTCGTCGCAGAGTCATCGGTCGAATAAAATATTCGACCGTTTGCTTCGACCTCGTGAAAAAGAGAAGAGAAAGAAGAATAAAAAAAAAAAAAAACGAAATTTACGTAGGATAATTGAAATGTTTTCCATTTCATTGTACCATTATAATGCACAAAGATGTCCTTTAACTCGCGGCTCGCGACGATCTTCGTTGTAGAAATCTCGCAACCCCGGTGCAATAAATTCTCATTTAACGAGATTCTCTATAATCTATGAAATCTTTCCATGGCAATAAAATACTTTATAGGTAACCGAGACTACTTTATACCGTGTACATACGTACTTATATAGAAAAGTTATAAAGAGTTAAAATGGTAAAATCTGAAGAAAAAAAAAAATCTGCGACCGCGAGTGAATCAATCGGGATTTTATGTTTACGAAAACCGGTGCTAAGGGGGATATTATCGCATAGTGTACGAAGTACGAGTGCCTCACGGCTTTCTCGCCCCTTAAACTCCCCCTCCTGCCCTGCCCTACCCGCCGCTCACTCTCTCTCTCTCTCTCTCTCTCTCTCTCTCTCTCTCTCTCTCTCTCTCTCTGAACATACATACACTGTAGCTATATCAGCCCTGTTAGTTGTGTTTGCCGGCGACCGGATGCCCAGGTCGCGAATGCTTGCCTGCCGAGAAAAGGTGGCGTGTTGAAGGAGAGAGAGAGAGAGAGGTGGGTTGGGTTGAGAAGGGGGTTAGGAACGAGGGGTTCCCCAATGGCTATCTACCAGCTGGACACATCTTATCTACGATCTCATCTCTCACCCGGGGGTTACAAACTAACGCGTCCAACACCACCACCAGCGTAGAATCGAGAGGCACGATCACCGGGTGAACGCGAAAAAAAAGAGAAAGAAAAAAAAACGAAGAAACTAAATAAACGCAAACGCACTTCGCATATTCTCTCTCTCTCTCTCTTCCTCTATGCCGGGAATATACCGCGATTTTCAACCCTTTTCGCCGCGCGACCCTTTTTTGTTGTTTTATTTTCCTCGGACTGGTATATCGCGTCGAGCACTCGTATATACGTATATTTGGTATGCGTAAAATGTAGTACGAGATACGCGATGCAACATATGCGAATATATATATATATATATATATGCGTACATATTCGTATATATATTATTTATTACGTGTATATTGTACAACACGAAACTATGTGTATACTTTATGTGAATAGTTGGAACGTGGGTTGTCTTTTGTCTCTTAATCCCTAATCCGCAATCAGGGCCCATTGTCCGGGTCCATTGGACCCCCCCGAGTCCCCTCCCCCTCCTACTTCCCCTGAGAGACTCTGATACTGGCACATATATGCGTGACCATGCTCGCTGCCCCGATCGCGACCTAGCAGTGCCAGCAACGGAACACCGTGACTCTTTCGATCCTAGGTATGAGTACCTATATATACATAAATCTGTATGTGTGTTTCGTGTGGAAGACGACAGGGCAGGAGGGATTATGAAAGATTAAAATCGTAGGCGAGAGAGAAGGAGTGAGAAAGACGAGAGAGAGAGTGACGAGAAGAGGAATAGCGAAGAATGAGAATGCGAGAGAGAGAGAGAGAGAGAGAGAGAGAGAGAGAGAGAGAGGGAAATAGTGACTAGGTGGAGGAGATGAGAAAATAAAAGAAACAGAGACGAACTTAGAGGAGAAAAACAAATTGAAAAGAATGAGCGATATTCAAATCAGTTGATTCGTTAGTCCGTCGGATTAATTCTCTTCGATCGGATCTTTACCTCTCTCTCTCTCTCTCTCTCTCTCTCTCTCTCTCTCTCTCTCTCTCTCTCTCTTCACTCTCTCGCGCGCCCCTTCATCCTTTATATGTCTTTTCATTTGTGTTCGTATGTGTGTGTGTGCTTGCGCATTCATTAGTCGGACTGTCTCGTACTCGCTTTTATCTGTCTCGCTTCGTAACCAAGTCTGTGTTACAATAATTTTGTTCTTATATATTTAAGTGTGTTTGCGTATTGCTGTCTTGCTCGTACGCACTGACAAAACGTGAAAGACAACACACCGCACGCCTCGATTATTGGTCCTGCGAGTTTGTAGGTATATCTGGCTGTCTGCTCTCCAGGCTTGTGACTATCGAAGCATTTACTTTATATATATTATATATATATATATATATATATATATATATATATATATACGTTACAGTACGGTGAAACGTTTATTATGCAGTAGCTATGCATGTAACGCATTCTACGGTGTATTATCGGACGCTGTGGTCAGCCTCGTAATATTTTACGTTACTCGAGAGACACACAGAGAGAGAGAGAGAGAGAAAATCAGGAACGAACATTATTTTTCGAAGACAGACAGAACGAGAGGAATCGCGTATGTATATCGAGGTTGACGGCAAATCCTGCTCGCGCTGGACATAACGTCAAACGGATTGACGAGGTCTTGTGCGAACGTGACGAAATTTTTCGACGTATCGAAACCGATCGTATAAATAAAAAAAAGTAAAAAATTAAAAAAAAAGATAAAACGACGTTCTGAATTTGCTATTGTCGAATCGAATAATATTCGAAACTCCGTAATTTTTTCAATTTCGTATTTTATTTTTTCATGATCAACGAATTTGACAATTTCGTGATAACGCACACGCGTTGAAGATGAAGAATTTACGAGCGAACACAATGGTTACGATATAACGGTGGCTAATAAATGGACGAAAAAAGAAGAAGGGAGAGGAGAGAGAAACCGAGAGAGAGAGAAAAAGAGAGAGAACGCACAAATGAAACGAGACAAAGTATATAACCGGTAAGGAGCGAACCCGGAAAACGTGTATAGCGCGGAGAGTTTGCGTTCCTCCCGCTCGTTCAATGGCTCATAATAATCCAACGACTACGACCAACGACGACGACGACGACGACGACGACGAACGACGAACGACGACCGACGAACGACGACGGGAGCGTGCGCGCAAATGCAAATGAACGCGCTCTCTCTCGCCGCGGAGACTTTTCCACGAGGATTAATTCGCGATTTTTATGCTACCGGTGTACACGGACGGAGAGTTGTTCGAGGCGCGTTTCGTAGACAGTAATAGGATATTGCTCGTTCTTCTTTTCATTTTTTTTTTGTTTTTTTTTTTTCATTTATTTTTTTTCGTTCTCTTTTTACTCGTCGAAATGCAAGATTCTCTTGTCTCATTTGTCGCATTAATACTCGAGAGACATCGGTCGACCAAATTTTACGATTTCAGAGCACGAATTTTTTTTATACCCCGAATTGTCATATCATTCGACTGTGAACCAGTTTTGATCGTGCCGTTAGTGAAACGATCCTTACGAGACGAAAGTTTTATTTATGATTTCCTGCGCGCGGATCAAAGTGTTACGAAAACAGAAATTATACATATATACATCTTATTGTATCTTTCTTTTTTTTTCAAAATTTTTAACAAAAATTTGTTCTCGCGGGAAGACAATTTTTTTTTGTATTTCACCTCGCGCTCGTTATGTCACTTATACAACACGCGTATTTTTTATATAATTGCGTATGTACAGAAGCGGTCGAAGGGGGAGGAGGGTTGCTTCACACGAGCAGCGAGCTTAGTAACGAAGCAGGAACCGTTAAAGTAAAGCAGCGGAGCTGGGCGAATACGTGTCTACATTATATATATATATATATATATATATATATATATATATATATATATATACACATATACATATATATATACGTATATAAATGCATGTGTGTGCGCGCGAGTAGCGATAATAGATTATGATAATAAACCGTCATTGTCGTCAACATAAAGGCACCCGATGTTCGGTTCGCTCGAACCAACGCCTCATTCTCTATACGTCTATACACATATATTTTCCGTTCTTTCCAATAAACGTGTGCGTCCCGTATAACAGAGCTCGAGCCACACGAAAATAACCGTACCGTGTAATCGAGCGTTTTGCTTTTCAATGAAAAATACGAGGATAATTTGTAAAATAATATATAATATGTGGGAATAGAGGTAAAAAAGGGGGGTGAGAGGGTAAAAAAGAAATAGGGATAATCTCGTCTCGGTGACTACGAGAGAAAGTGAGAGAGAGTGAGTGAGAGAGAGAGAGAGAGAGAGAGAGAGAAGCTGAGCGTAAAAGTGTAAACCTCGGTGAAAATGGATGGTCAGATTATCCGATTTCGGAGGCCAGCTAAGTACGTTTGTGGGCGTACCACTGGCAATCCTTTTCAGACATGCTTAGGAGGGGTTACCTGTCGTAAAGCATCGCTAAAGCACCCTCCCGATATATTTCGAGGTTTATCGATCACAAGCTATACGGCCACACGGTGTGTAGAAATAAACGAAACGAGTGTAGGCCAAAACACACATTTCCGCACGAGCGCGAGCGATCAAATCTAACTCGAAGCCCGACATGTGTGCCGTACGTGTGTTTGTCTATAATCTTCGTTAATAAATTCAACAGTCCCCGGGTATAATATCAACGTGAAAACACGTACGAATTCATAAATCACTCACGATTGTCACTTATGTTCGATAATAATTTTCCAATTTGTAATAAAAAAAAGAGAATAATAATAATAATAATACGAGTAATAATAATAATAAGAAGAAAAAAAAGACGATAAAACGGAAAAACGTCGGGCACGTGTAATTTTTCTTCTTTTTTTTTTCTTTTTTCTTCACAGCGACACTTTTTTTCAGGCTTCGACACTTGTCATCCGAAAAAATCGTGCCATCGCCAGTACGTAGAGCTGAGCAATATCGAGCATGATTTATGATAATAAATAGCATTGTACGTCAGCGAGAGAAGTAGGGAGGTCGGTGCTCGTTTTTATTTTATTTTTTTCTCTTCTTCTTCTTCTTCTTCTTCTATTCACGGACGAATCGCGTGCCGAGAGCAATCTCCGCGGTGAGGACATCCCCGGTCTATAATACTATTACACGAGACACGCGTGCATGACAATCGCCACGCATAACATTACACTGCACACACACCGTACGAAATTCTCCCCCGAAACCCTTTTCGCATTGGAATTCAATTTTTTTTCTCAAACTCTCACTCTCTCTCTCAACGTTTCGGCCGCAACGTCTTTTCACCCCTGTGATACAGTCACGATGCGAGCTTACGCTCTATGTCGTCTATATAATATATATATATATATATATAGATACACATATGTATGCATATCGCACAAATGCCTCGGCATAACAGCAACGGAAAGGATCAGGCCGCGCACGAGCTCGCACGCGCCACGTCACTTCTGTCGCTGATTCCGACTACGTATATATACATATATATATATATATATGCACGTAAGGATATGCAAGAGCTGCTGTTTTGCTCCTCGAGAAAAGTAAAAGCCTCTCTAGCTTATTTGAATGAGACAGGAATGAATATATACACATATATATCTATGTATGTAAGAAAGAGAGAGAGCTAGAGAGAGAGAGAGAGAGAGAGAGAGAGCTACATATACACAGGATGCTGGATGAAAGAGCGCGTGCTGCATATCTTCTCGTCTCTCGTTGATCGTCACGGGGATAATATTATTCCGAGCATATTGGAGCAGCAACGTTTTTATTAGGTCGACGCCAACGGATTTGGGGTAGATACGATATATATTAGTCTAGCCAAAAAGTAATCGCGTTTCCAACACGTGTACGTAAATGTTCCTCTATCGGGGGTGAAAAAAACGCAATGACTCTTTGGCCAATGTAACACGATGATGGTCGATACGGAAATTAAATTTGCGTTATTAAGTTTTCGCATTGAGAAAAGGTAACCGCGAAATGCGTTGGGAGACTTCAACGCGGGATCCGACGGATTGCTGCTGCTTGTGGGCTGCTGCGTTGGCTATCTCGTCTTTGCTCTCCTCACCGCGAAACACTCGACACGACTAAATAATAATCCGGCGGACTCTCGAGATTATCGGCAACACTTCGGCGACACTCGAATATCGGAAATCACGGATGGTTGTTTCGCGTCTGTTTCACACGGTCGTCGACGAGAGATTAAAAAAAATATGCGATTTCTTTTATTTTCTTTCTTTTTTTAGATTCGACACATTTAAGAACGACGCGAGCTCGTTTAAAAGGCGCACGAGGCGAGCTCGTGAACGAGGAATCAAGGAGAAATATCTCGCGTAGATTTTTTCAATTAGTAAGAAGTGTCGATGTAGACGAGAGATGGAATTCTATATCTCGATGAGAGAGAGAGAGAGAACGTGGGGGGAATGGAAAGAGAGACTGTGGCCGTAATAATGAGACGCGAAACGAACGAAAGGGGACTTTGGCATTTTCGTTTGTCGTTCTAATTAACCGGTTGGTCTAAAGCGTCAGCGTGTCTATCCGTCTGTCTGTGTGTGTGTGTGTAAAAAAAATTATTAAGCTATTTCGACCTCCAGTGACGTGATTAATTAGTCTCGCGAGACAAATTATCTGATTATTTTTTTCAATTATTCCGCATAAATTTCTTACTCGAAAAAAAACAATTATATTAATCTCGCCGATCACGACGTACGAACGAGACGAGACAATTTTATAAATTCAAATCTTGATACAACGAAGGACAATTTGTTTCGATTTTTGTTAATTCATTCGAGCTTTGTTTTTCGTCTCGCAAAATTTTGTCCAACGTTAATTTTTCGGGCTACTCGAACGACTATGCGTTTAAGAGGGAGAGAATGCATCACGCGTGCCCCCTCCCCTCGGCGTTTATGGCGAGAGTGTCGAGAGCGATGAGAGCGAGAGAGAAACTTCGAGATAGAGGTGCCTCTACCGGTTTTCTTATCTCGCTCAGATCGAAATCTGACGTGCGGCACGCGTTTTCACGACTTCCGCGAAGCGCGTATATGTATATACATTGTATATATATATATATATATATATATATATAGATACACGCAATTCTATATACACGTGTGCATATAAAAGCCGGTAGGATTTTCTGCTATTATGCGTTTGCGGACGTCCGAGCATCGCGATACGAACGCACGTCAGACAAATTTTATTATTCCACTGAATAAAGTTAAATTTCACTATAATGCGTATGAATATGCATATATATATATATATACACATATATATGTACTGCGCGTAGGTACGAAGAACGAGAAAATTGCGTTACGAGAATATCAGGTGCGAACGACGACGAAGGTTTTACGCGATGACCGAACGTCATTATCGTGTCATTGAACCTGCCGTGTGTGTGCGCTGCATGGGAGAATGCTCGAGAGAGAACGATCGTGCACACTTAGAACGCTTATTTCTCCTCGGTCTCTCTTTTGCGGTCGGTGTTTTGTCGCGTTTGCACGTTTGAGAGTCGCCGGCGACACCTCTCAGCTAAGAGATATATACGCGTATATATATATATATCTAAAAATAGGGAATACTTTGGGTCAATAAAAAAAATTGTAGTATAGTTGGATGAAATTTTCGTAGCGAGATTGAATGTTTTTTTGTTTTGGTTTGTTATATTTTATCGAATATTATAGGCGAGTGTCGAGTGGAAGTTGGTCAAAGACGCGTGATAAAAAATTGCGTAGGACCGATTATATTCGGAAAACAATTGTAACGATCGATCGGTGTAGGTAATGAGAAATGAGATACGCCGTTATATTTTAACGGTAAGGAAATCGTGAGCGCGCATACCTGGGCTCATATCCCGCTTGCGTCCCGTTTCCTTGCGTCAGAGTAGCTCACTTTTTCCATAATTTGTGTTTTATTTCGTTTCTTTTTTTATTTTTTTTCCAAATCCACACTTTTATTCGTTCTTCGTTCTCGTTCTCGAACGATCCTCCGTACGGAAATTTTTCGAGTTTTACGCTCACGCTGGCGGGAAGGGAGGAAACGAAATCAAAGACGCGCGACGACGACGACCATTCCGTCAGTCTCGCGATGATGAAATAACGTGCGATCCGATGATTCGACGATAACTCCACGACGACGACGGCACATTATCGCGAACCAACAGTTTTTTCTTTTCTCGTTTATTTTATTTTATTTTGTTTTTTTTTTTAAACGGGATCGATCGACAAATAATTTTTCATTTGTTTTTCCAGCGTTGTAATAAAAACGAAACGTAAAACGGTTTCACGATTACTCGCGCTTCGACCGAACCGCCGATCTCGTCGTGCCGCGACGAAAAACAACGAAATAAAAAATATTACGTCGAGACACCGTCCGTCTCATTCGAAGATCGTGGCGTTCTCGATACGGAAAATGTAATTCTTTCGTGGTCGAGAGATAATCGCAAAGAAACCAAGATCCTACACCAGGTCATGAAAAACAACCAAAAAAACATAAACGAATAATCGTCGCTTTGCTCGCGCACAATCGTAAAGTCACCAGAGGAACACACGCGCACCTACACTTGTTTTTTCCCTTTTCTATTTTTTTTTTTCTTCAAACGTCGTATGCAGGAAGTAGTTGTAATAAAGATTTCGATGGATCCGTGTCACTTATGTGTGTGTATGTGTGTATGTTTGTAATATGTTTGTGTGTATTCGCGCAGAAATATTCATTAAAATATTTTCACACCTGTGTGTATATATATATGTATATATATATTTATCTATGTATTACGTAGTAACTTTGTGAAATATTTTTCGTTGTGGCACCGCTCTCTTCCAAATATCTCATCGTATTAACAACGTTTCTCTTTATTTACCTCTCGCCCCTTCGGCGACGAGCGCGTATCGCATGGATTTTCGTAGCGATATCGCACTGTGCGTCGATCACGCATTTAACGAGAGAACGAACACGCGAACTGAGAGCTCGAGCACATACCCATCGATGTATGCCCGTATATATATACATATATATACATATACATATATATGTATATATATACTTTGGAATATTTAAATAAAACAAAAAAATTATGCGACGTCGTCGTACTTTTTTCTTTTTCTTTTCTTTCTAATCACACAAGACGCACTAAAAAAATCACCACACAAAAACGGCAGTCGTGTATTACTCGGTGTGTCCGATGATGCACCAGTACCGAGGGACGAAATACGAATGAGAAAAGTCGTAGAAACGAGATCGCGAGAAAGTGTTAATTAATCAAACGATCTCAAAAACTCTCTTTCTCTCACCATCGACGTCGTTTACGTGTCTCGTTTTAACCTTCCGCGAATTCTTAGTCCTTTTTCTTTCTTGTATATTATCTTTCACGTCGTCGATCGCCGGTGGATCCGTCTGTGTTTTATCTTCATCGACGAGGAGAACGACACGCGCGAGGAAAAAAAAATTTCGTTTCAACGACGGATATTTCGCGTTTTTATTTTTTAATGATAATTAATTAAATCCGTTGGTTCGCGGATGATACGTCGTGTCCGTGTTTGTGTTTATACGTGTGTGAGTGTCTGTCTGTATGTTTATTTTATTTTATTTTCTTGTTGTTAAATATTATATTAATACAGAAATATATATTTTAATGAAGAAAGGCCGGACAGCGAAGTGCCCACGTCGGGTCGCGCTGCCGAACTGTTCGCTCCCCGCCCCTCCGCGCGCGCTCGCTTCCCCACCCCTCTCCACTCGGCTAGTCCCCACCGCCGGTAGCCTTACCACCGCCCCGAGACGAACCTTCGTGCGCTCTCGCTTGCTTAACTGTACGTCCTATCCCCCCTCCCGCCCGCCCCCCCCCCCAACCAGCCCGCCTGATTTTCTTCGTCATCGGCACCGCGCGCGAGGCTCTCGTACACGGCCGAGGCACACACAGCTCCTCGTACTCCCGTATGTCCCACCGTTTCTCCGCGCGGTGGGGAGTTTTTTTTATCACGAAATAACGAGGGTGGGGGTAGAATAGGTGGAGTTACGTTAACATCGATGGGCCGGGCTTGCGGATAAGGCTTGTCTCGTTCCGCGGGCTTCGCTCTCGCGATTTCGTTCTCTCGCTCGCACTCTCGCTCGCTCTCTTTCCATCTCGCGTGTCTCTCGCCCTCCCCCCTCTCGCGAACCGTCCTGTGGAAAACCTGTGCAACGGGCATTAACGCCGATGGTGGGGGTAACGGACGAAGAAACACACGGACGATCTTCAACGCCACCTTCGAACCTCCCCCCTCCCGCGCTGCCCGGCCCCCCCACCGCCGCCGCCGCGAACGTGTCGACTCCTCTCCCCACCAGCTCGAGCTCCAACACACTTCTATAACACACACGCTTATACCGCGCGCGGCCACCGTCGTCGACGCCTGTTATCAGAACAGGCTCTCTCGCGGAGGCGCGACCGCCGTTCAGCCGCGCATCGCCCGTGCGACATATCTGTCCATCTCTCTCTCTCTCTTCTCTCTCTCTCTCTCTCTCTATCTTTCTCTCTCTGTCTCTCTGTCGCTCACGGAGTGCTCTCGTGGGGTAACGAAGGTCGCTCAAGAGACAATCAGTGCGTGCTTAGCCCGGGGGATGATTTAATTAAATAATTACAATCGAGTAAGTAAAATTTAATCAAGTTTCTGTTTTGTTTTGTCGTTTTTCAATAAGCTAATGATTAAGTTTAAATATGACGGGATAATGATTAATATTTTAGCAAATCGTTAATTATCTGTCGTTAAAATTCGGCCATAGTACGATGGAATTTTGTCGGAAATTTGTCTAGAATTGTTACGAGGGAATTTCGAGATCGTTTGGTAGAACGATCGATCCGTATTTTACCTCGGTTATCGCGTAACTACCCCCTTTGGCCACTTAAAGGCCGGATTTACCGAGCAAAAGAGTAGGGATTTTCGCGATCTTGGGTACACGTCGTGGACATGGACGGGTGGACTACCCTCGGTGTGGAGAAAAACGAAAGAGGGAAAGAGGGGGAGGGAGGGAGAGAGAGAGAGAGAGAGAGAGAGAGGAAAGCGACGTAGTCGCGGCATCAATGAGACGGCGCGACTCTCGCAACCATCGCCGGAGGCTGCAGCCAACTTCCCGGATATCTTTCCCCGGTTATCTTTCCTCTCGACGAAGACGCGCCGCCGCCGAGCGAACGAGCTTCGAGTTTTGTACACACTCTCTACTCTATATAACCTCCCACCGGACATATCGCTCGCGCAGCTTCCACCACAGTAACGCGAAGAGCGAGCAAGAGAGAAAGAGAGAGAGAGAGAGAGAGAGAGAGAGAGAGAGAGAGAGAGGAGATCGAAGATCCTGGATTTCCGGTTGTCTTCTCCGGTGTGCTCGCTTCGAACCACCGACCTACCCTGTAACCATCACCAACCGCCCCTTTTATCTCATCCCTCTCTCGTTCAAAATCCAACTCTCACCCCTCCCCACTCTCTCGCTTTTTCGTTCTATAATGCTCTCGTTTTCTTCGCGCACACGACCAAGAGTCATCCGGAAACGAGAGGTCGAACACGAGTTGCTTTCGTCTCTCTCGCTCTCTCGCGTCTATCGAAAAACGGATTCGATATGTGATGTATTTTTACGTACGTTAATGTAGACAGTGTGCAAGAGACATTTCGTTCACGAAACGATATACAACCACGTACATAAGACTCTTTTCTTTCGAGATGAGATCTCGACTACGACTTCCGACGGCTGACACAAGTTGTTTGCCGCCCCCTCTCTCGTCACGTTTCCTTTACCTCGTGTTGGATAAGCGAAACTTTACTTTTCGCGAAATATCGTGGTTTTAGGGAGACAACTTTTGTTTTTATTTTTATTTTTTTTTTTTCTTCATCGATTCTCGTACACAAGATTTTTCATTCTTTTCGTCGTGAAACGCGACATGTCGCGAGAACGAACTTCGTATCGAAGTGTTTTCCTACGTTCGTTTTTCTTTTATTCCACGTTCGAAGAATCGCCCTGTCCGTCTCTCCTACGCGATAAACTATAAAGCTGTATACGAGTCTGAAAAGTCCTTTCTGTTTTTTTCCTTTTTTTTTTTTCTTTAATAAGCCTCTACTCTCTCCCCTTCGTCTCCCTGTTTTTCTCCCTACGCTACGAAAGACTCTTTCTCTACCTATACAGAATGAAACCGTCTCTCCATACCGGGTATAGGGGGGAGAGGTACACGGGATGGAATGACGAGAGAGGACGAAGGTCCTTGAGTTCGTGGACCATCAAGATCGCAGGTCTCTCGTCACTCCCCTGGAATACTGATGCGAGCCTGCCGGAGCACATACATAAGTTGCCCTCTTCTCTCTTTTATACTATTGCACATACACACACAAACACATACACGTGAATATACATATATATAGAACTGAACGCGTTTAACCGCCTTTTTCCACTCTCGCCAGGTTTCCCCCGCACGTTGGCTACATTTTAACGAAAAAAAAAATGTAATGGAACCCATTTTATACCGAAACGTGAATAATCCTCTCTCTCATCTTTTTATCCCAATATAATAAGTAAAAAAAAACAAAAAATGCAAATTCCATTTGTCCCGATAATTGTCAATTTCCATTTGTAAAGAAATTATTTTAATTGTCCGCTAATCAGACATGCTTTTTACGAACGATTAATTTGTGAGAGTATATCGAGACGAGAGCCGAGAAGACGAGATGGAAGCAACGGTGTGTATCAAGGGACGAAGATCCTATGAAAAATGTGCTTCTGGCTTTGGCCTGGTCACGGGCATCGGGCTAGGTCAAGGTAGCCAGCGCGTCGGACTCTCGTGGTTCGGCACGCGGTGAGCGAGAGAAACGGGGTGGTGGTGAGCGTTTGGCGGTGGGGAAGGGGGAGGAGGGGGTCAAGAAGTATATAGTATATCTTCTCTCTTCTTCCTTGAATGGATGGCCAAACTCCGAGGCTCGTAAAGAGAGGGGGGGGGGGAGAGAGAGAGTGAGAAAGATCGAAAAAATGCTTCGTCTCGCTCGCACTCTCGAGTAAAAGGAACGATGGCGCAGAGGCGGCAAAGCTGGCTAGCCCGCGTTCCATCCTCCTTGTCGTCGTCGTCGTCACTGCTGTGGCTCGTCTCGCTTCACGGTTTTACTGCACTTTCAGGATTCCGGGAGAGACCCGGAATGGCCTTCGACCAGGTGTGTCTCGTCGTCGTGCTCGCGCATCGTTTTCTCTCCATATTTATCTTCTTTTTTCTCCCCTTACTTCTTTTCTCTTTTCGAACTTCACACTGCCTCGCGGGCGATAATGTGCGAAATTTGTACTCAAATTTTTTTATTTATTTTTTTTCAATAAAATAATTTCAATCTCCGAACGAGCGTCGCCAATATTATCTTTGAGTTTCCGAGAGACAGAGAGAGAGAGAAAACGATACAAAATGAAATATAAAAAAATGAGTTGCAGCGAGGTATGTGAGAGATTTCGTTGGGGGAGAAGCGAAGATGGCACGCATAGAAAATCGCGAGTGCGTCTGATGCTCCGAGTAGGTATTTTTTATCTCTCTCTCTCTTTTTCTCTCTTATCCTTTCTATGTATCCCGACGGCCCGTTCGCGTTTTATGGGCTCGTCAAAACGTACCGCGCGCGCGATTCTCGACGCTGTATATTATGGCTATATATATATGTATATATATATATATGTATATATATAGGCAGAGACGTGTGTGGTATTGGTGCATGTGTGTATGCGCGGTTAGGTCTCGTCTGGAAACTCTCGCGCGCCCGCGCATTCCTCGCCCTCAGCGGGTATACGGCATGGCCTGTGGCTGTGCCGAGAGGTCGTGGCGAGGAACTCTGTCCAGATAATAGCGCCCCCCCGAAGACGTCACGTGGTGCGCTCGTATTCGCGATCTATAGTCGACGAAATTTTACTAATTTTTTTTTTTTCTTAGTTTTTTGTTTTCTTCGTTTTTTTTCACAAACTGCAAACTCACGGTCGTCCGCCGTTCGTTTCCTCGTGTATTGATTTTTACGACCGTGAAAGAGAGAGAGAGAGAATAATCATAATCCGTAAAAAAAAAAAAATCGATGCTTCGACTCTGGAGAGGTCGCGATAAAAATATCGAAATTATAAATAACGTCGCGAAGTAAGAATAATCGTGTTTAAGGGATGGAAAATAGATGATGCGGTCGCCAACTTTCGAAACGTTGCATCGCGTTTGAGAAAGGAAAAGAATGAAAGAAAAGAACGAGGAGAGGAGCGAGAGAGCGAGGGAAACCGGACGGACCAGACAGCCGGGCGCCCCCAGGGTTCTCACCCCTCTTGGGTGCGTGAGTACGCGCGTTCTCACTGGGCCCTTCGAATCTCGTAGCGAGAAACATCTCTCTCTCTCTCTCTCTCACTTCTCGTTCTTGGCATCTTCTTCTTTTCGTCATAGCCAAAGCCACCGACTATAGGGGCATTGTCTGCGACGTTCCTCGTCATAGTTTCTCATCAAAGAACCTACGCCTATATACATATATATATATATCTATATATACGTTACGAGACACGTGTGTACGTACGAAGAAGAAAAAAAACTCACATTTCGAGACCCTCTCGGGAGATTCAACGAGTACGGTTGTCGTATAATAATATTATACTTAGCTCGCTGGACAGTGCGTCGTGGAATAAAAGATTCAGCTGGACATTTTTACAAGGATCCTCTCCTCGCGTACAACGATCTTATTATAATTAATTCCATGGAACGGGGGGCTAGGGGGAGGGTTGCGAACCGAAAAACCGGAATAAAAACCGATACGTCTCGCGTTCGCTTCGTCTTCATGCAAATTCGAGGGAACAACAACCCCCGATCCGGTTTTTAATTATTTAAAGAGGATTCCGAGAAGCGCGTTAAGCTTCGACAAAGCTCGAAAAGCTTCGTGTCTCGCGTTCTTTATGCAGCGTCGTACGTTTTCGATGTAAAAGCCACAGGGCCTGGATACAACGTTCAAGACATTGACGAAGGGATGAAAAATTTCTACCCCCTACCGATTTCGAGCTAATACGTATCCCCCCGAGAGAAACGCGACTGTGTCTTTCTGTCGATCTTGAGAGAGAATTTTTCCTCGGTTAAATCTTCCTCTTATGAACTCGTACCAGGTATACAGGGCCTCGTACAGTCTTTCGCAAACAGAGGAAAAAAGAAAAACGCTCGAGAGAGGGAGAAACCTCCGGATTTTCGCGCGCTCGTCGAAAAAGATCCTTTGGTTCTCTCGTAGGGGGATGAAGCATCGCGAGAGCGGTACCAGCCGAGCCAGGACTCGTCGACCAGCAGGTGCTACACCTTCGTTTCTCGTCTCGCATTCAAACTAAAATATTGTTCCTTCGTTGTTCTCGTTTCTCTCTCTCTCTCTCTCTCTCTCTCTTCGAACGTTCGAACGTTCGAACCGGGGCCAACGTCATTGTCCGTCCGTTCGGCATGAATTTTTATGTCCCTGGGCTCGGTCGATCGGTACACCCCCTGCCCGCGTAAGCCTTTCAGTCCATAGCCCGTGAGCTTCCTCTCCCAATGAAATCGCACAGGCTGCTCTCTCTCTCTCTCTCTCTCTCTCTTTTGGTTCTCACTCTGCTTTCCTTCTCGACGGGCCATACGGCACGACGAACTACCTGTCGAACCACCACCGTCGACGAAACTCGTGCGAGACGCACGAGAGGGGGTGGATACTGCTGGTGTTTCACGAAACTTTCTCTCATCGTGAAAGACTGCTAGTACGAACAAATATTGCATCTTTATTACGTATCCTCGATATTTATTTAACATTTTTAATAATTAAGAAATTTTATAATGAAAATTCTTTAATTATTATATTTTTCTTCAATAATTTTCCATCTTTGGATTTCCACCCCTCTAGGATATTGAAACCGGAGATAAAGCCCAACCGTCAAATAAGTTTCAGGCTCGGTGTTTAGTGAAAATTATAATCCCACGAAAAATGCAGAAATCTGGCTTAAGGAGGATCGGGTTGATGGGTTGAAAAAGGGGAGCAGGAAGAGAGGAACAAGGACCTTCTCTCCCTCGTTCGAGCATGAGCTAAGGTAGGGGCGCGGGTCGAAGGGAAGTGGAAGTGGCTAATTGAAGGAGAGAAAGAGCCGCGCAATGGGTTGTCGGCACGGCTGTTTATCCGTGTGTCCGTGTGTATATGTGTGCGAGAGAATCGGTGGCGGCGTGTTTGTCCGATGCTCGTGGGACGTTCGCGCTCGCGCGAATGTTGTTTAAAGTCTAGACACAATGTTGGACCCCCGAATTAGAGACGGGGCACACAACGCGAACGAGAATGAGGGGCTTGCGGGACTGTGCGCTACGTAGCTCACACGCATATATACATATACAATGTTACATGTATTAGGGAAGAAGAAGAAGACGACGACGACGACGACGACCGGGCATCATTCCCGCTCACGGTAATTAACAAAATTAGGCGTAATTAGAGTGTTCCGCGGCACGGACGTGCGTGTCTCTCTCCCTCTCTCGCTATTTTTCTTTCTTTCTCTCTCTCTCTCTCTCTCCTCACGGCCATCATTGTCTCTCTCGTATATCGTACACGTAAAATCCTCGAGAAGGAAAGAACACGTGTGCGTGTGTGTTTGGGTTGTGTATTTACGCAGGTCCGCTCGTCCTAATGACTAACCGCGCGCGCCAACACACTACGAGACTCGAAGAAAGAGAGAGAGAGAGAGAGAGAAAGAGGAGGAAGAACGATCATTCGGACCACGAGAAAGTATCTAATAAGCTCACGAAATTATGGGAACCGCATCGGGCTCGTAGAAACGAGGCACCGAAATAAGAAACACGAAAATATCACGATTCTCGGGCCACTTCTTATAAAAATAATTCAACCGTCGGACGATCTTCGACGACAAGTGTTGAAAAAAAAAAAAAAAAACTGAATAACACGCGTCGTTTAGAGGTTTACGCGTTTGACCAGTGTCACGTGAGGGGATGGAAGAGAGGGAGGTTTGTTAGAAAATGTATTCGGTGTACGACCCGGTGCATCGGATATTCGGTTTAAGGGGTGGGGGTACACTTCACGCGTATCCCAAAGTCCGTAATTCTCATAGACCCCCCGCGGCTCGTCGATGCAGCTGCACCTGCTCGTCCCTTTTAGCTCTCCCTCGTCCTCGATGTATGGATGGGTCGACAAGTACTGGTACACTCTATAGTTGGCTCTCTCTCTCTCTCTCTCTCTCTCTCTCTCTCTCAATATATATATATATATATGTATACTAGCCGTCTATAGGACATCAGAGAACGGGACAGTGCTGCTGTCGGACGAAACTGGCAGGACAATACACCACCCGCCACCGGCTGACCATTGTCCATCGTATAACCACCCTCTCTCTCTCTCGCTCGCTCTCACTCTTGGTTGCGCCCCGTGTCACGCCGCGGGGCAACTTTATAGCATTATTATTCGAAGGCGTGTAATCCTAATTCCGTCGCCGAAGCAGGTACTCCTTTTCCCTTGAGTATATCGACGACGACGACGACGACCATCCTCCTCCTACTTCTCTTTTCTCCCTCGTTTCGCGTACGCGTTTTGCTTGTCACCATCAGGCGGCTCTAGGTGCCACGAGGAACACAGCTTTTACCCTCTCTCTCTCTCTCTCTCGCTCTCGGTCCTCATTGTCTTGCGAGAAACCGTCCTATTGTTCGAGAGAAACGACGACGACGAGTTCGAGAGAAAATTTTCAGTACGACGATACTTGTCGATAATTAATGCGAACGAGAGAAAAACGTTTATGTAAAATTTTAGACACGAAATATTGCATTTTTTTCGCTAAATATATTTTTAATATCGATCATCATTGGAAAGGGGGCTTTGCGAAATTTACGACTCGTCATTTGGTGAGTCATGAGCGTTTGTCCCGATATCGATCTAGTACACCCGGTTTTACCCGTAGTCACTACGATATATCTCTCATCGTATCTGTTATCGGATCGATCTAACGGCGTGTGTGTTACATCGTGGCACCGGAAAAGACACGATGCCAGACGTCGGGAGAGACGGTAGCGCGCGATAGCGAAAAGAAAAAAATCGCGATGGTGGGAGGGCGCTAGACCATAGAATGGACAATGTCCAGCATCAACTGGACAGCGAGTGGGGGCATTGATCGTTCCCGTCGTCGTCGTCGTCGTCGTCGTCGTCGTCGACGTCGTCGTCGCGATCTTCTCTCTCCCTCGCTCTCTCCATTCACCTCGAAACGCGCGCCAAGCGCGAGCCAACGTCGTCGCGGTTACGTTTTACTCTCTCACGTTCACATGTACACGAGCTCTTACTAGACATACACATACATGAATATATATATAAACCCGGGATGTGTATAGTATCCGGGCTTTTCGCATGGCCGCATGTGCCAGCGGCAAACCGTACGGCAACGACGAAGACGACTGTGTACGACGAGAAAACGACATCGTTCGCCAACGAGAGAGAGCGAGAGAGAGACAAGTACATCGTATCTCTCTCGTACGTTGGACAGATACCACGAGGTGATTCTCGAGTGTCTCGCAAGGAAACATTCCCACGTGTTCGACTCCGACCATACGTGTGATATTTAAAACAAAAATACAAACATGCGTTAACTCAATATTGTTTCCAAGTATCGACACGAGTTAAAAAAGAAATCATCACCCACGGGTGGTTTACTCCCTTAAAAAACGCAGCTTTGCCGCGTTTTGCGCCCGGTCAAGTGGAATTAATTTCCGACTGTGAGCCAAATTGACACAGTGGCGCCATCTAGCGGTTATCACCGCTAACTACAGTATTATTTCCGAGTGAAAATAAAAATTCGACGAAATTCATTATTTTCAATCATAATTACGATTGTATTCCTTCAAGTTTTTAAACTTCTACCTGTTTTATATCGTCCCGTGAGAAAATTAAGGGGAACAAAGTTTATTAGTCGTTGTAATAAAAGTTGAGTAATTGATTAAACATTGAATCAAATGATTAATCAAATGGTAAAAATAAAAATCTCAAGAACCGTAAAAGTCGTTTCAAAGCTAATAATCGGCGACGCTGGTTGAGCGTCACAGACGCACTATAGTTCGACATCCACGTATAACCTACGTATATCCGTAATACGCTTTATATATATATATATATATATATATATCTATACACGGATGAGAGAGAGAAGAGGAAGCTCGTAGAGAGTTCCGAGACGAGAGAGCGTCGAGAACGTGGCCCTGACCTTACACAACCATCAGCAACCACGCGAGTTTTCTCTCCCTCTCTCTCTCTCTCTCTCTCTCTCTCGCATGCTCACCGGCATAGACGCGACCGTATCGGGCGAAATGCGAATGTGTGACGTCACTGGTATCGATCATCCCTACAATAGACCGTTTAACGGTATCGAACGGAGACAACTTATTATTGATTATAAAAGAATAAACTCGAGCGATTTTAAAGCGACCTCTTAAAAGGACACAGGCAGTTCTAGGACTGGTACTACATACCGCACTTTCTGTGTACTCAACGCGTGTAAAACGCCTTGTAGTGATATACGACACACACAACTATATATAGATGGTCTATAACAGGTACCCGTCGTAGCGATTGTAAAACTATACTGCCCAGGGCTCTCTCGCCTCGTTGCTGCTGCACATTGTATTTATACCTGTGCACAATACATAAATATCCATAGTTATACGAAAATTCCGGAATTTTCTCAAGAACGAAGAAAAAGGGCGAGAATATATAACGCGATCGTTTCTCGTCTAGGCCGTAACATTTTTTTTCGGGTCTTTCGTAGTTTGTCTGTTTTTTCGTGTTGTTTCGCTCGTTTTTCCGTCATTGATGCAATTCGAGGAGAAATAATAAAAGAGACGTGGGGAGACGGCATGAAAATTTCTCAATAAAAATCTTCGGTTCGCACGCGGGCTTCGTGTCGCGGAGAAATATGGCTCTCGCGCGCGCGGGCCTACGGACGTGAACTTCTGTCCTATGCTTTATGTGTATATAACACGTATGTATATATATATATATATATATATATATATATATATGTGACTGCACGTTGGCTTTTAGCTCGCGGGCCTCGCGTGCTATAGCCAGTACGGATTATCGTGGAAGGGAGAAAGGCGCGAAGGACGTAACGGGGAAAGAGATACAAGCCTGATAGGAACGGGGTACAGGGCGATCGGGTCGATAAGGTAATTACTAAATGCTAATATACAACGAGAGCGAAGCGAAGCGACCGAGCGCCAAGTATATTTGTTCTTTACACACATAAAACCAGCGCGATACGTACATATATAACCCTGGATATACATATATATATATATATATATATATATATATATATATATATATATATATATCTACGTTACGATGCAGTCGCGTCGCGTACTCCCTCGGGGACTTGTACTACTCGACCGAATCGCTCATTTTCCCGACAAATCACGATTCGTCACAACCTACCCCGATATATATATATTTATTACTTTCTTTCTTTATTTTTTGTTACCAACTCGCGAGTCCATAAACCATCATTATTAAATTTTAATATTTTACTACGAGGAACAAAAAAAAACACACGCAAGCACGGATAAAATTTACGGCGAGACGACGGAAGTGCGAAAAAGAAAAAGAAAAAAGAAGGTGTATACTATAAAATTGATAATGGAACGTCATAGATGCCTGACGTGGCTCGATACTTTGTTGCCCGCGCGCTAAAACATGTGTCGCTTATCGCGCCAGTTTACATCAAGTTTTCTACGAGCTTATACAGCCGAGACACACCAACGGTAAGAATATGGTAGTGCGGGAGAACGTCGAACGAGCGAGAGAGAGAACATGGTTCTCTAGCTCGTCGCGCTGCGCGAAGAGAGATCGTTGTATGCGAAAACGTTACATGTTTCGCATCGAGTGTCATTAAGTGCGATTATATTACCCCGTCGGGGTTCTCCTCTCTCGATACGTACGTTATGCCGGGGCGCGTGCAGTATATTCTTATATACCTGCATACATATATATATAGATATATATATTCTTATATATATATATATATATATATATATATATATATATTCTTATATACGAGTGCAACACATATAGATATTTAGCCGGTATTACCGCAGCCCGATGCAGCCGCGCGTGTTGCGGCGTTTCGCCTCGTGATTCGTCGCGATCCCCGTCGTCCGCTGGTTTTCGTGCTTGACGGAAAAAGAAAAAGAAAAAAAAAAAAAGAAAAAAACGCGGCTCGAGTACAATCCCCTCGGTTTCACGTCGATAAGTAATTTATTGCCGTATCGCGGATATATTCAAGTATCGCGAGGAACGGAGACTGAGAATCCTGGTGGTGGAGAGAGAGAGAGACGGAGATAGAGAGGTGGATGAGGAGGAGGAAGAGGTGGGGGGTTGAGAGAGGGCTGCTTTTAGCATTCGCTACGTTATATTCTTCGCCACTTTCCCTATTGTTATTTTTTCATTTCTCTTATCGAGGCGAAACGAGGAACGGAGAACGCAGGGAGGAGGTAGAGAAAAAGAGAAAGAGTTCGACCCCCGTTGCACGCCATGAGCGCAAAACTGTTGTGCACCACCTCTCGTGAATTCTCTCTCTCTCTCTCTCTCTCTCTTTCTCTTTTCCCCTTGGCGCACTCTTCTATTCTGCTTCTCGTCGCGATGCACTCGGGGAGCGAGTGCAACACAACGATGCACGTAAAAAAAAGTGGCGGGGTTATAGTTTTGTCGCTCTCTCTCTCTCTCTTTCTCCCTCGAACGGTAATGTCTAATGGTAAGAATGTCCGTCACGACATTATACAGGGAAGCTCGGCTTTTTTTTTCCTTTTTTCTCTCTCCCCCCTAAGTTACCCACCCACCCTGATCGTTTCGCGAATCTCTCGAACCGGCCATTACCAACTTTTATTTCTTTTTTTTACCCACGATTTGCCACAACCCCGCGTTCTTTTTTTTCTTTCTTTTCCAGCTCGCCCGTCGTACGCGACGCCGTTGTTTGTCAAACTCTCATCGTTTACCGCGAGTTATTTCGTTTGAAGTGTCCCTCGTTACTTCGCACAATGTTTTTCTCGTAACTTGGCTCAAAATAGAAAAAAAAAAGAAGAAAATATATAATATCGATAACTCAATTTTACCCCGGCACTTATACCACCCCTCGCCTCTACGCGAATGAATTTTCGCCTTTTTTCCTTCTTTTAATCGATCCATAACGGCGAACTTATCGACTTCTGTAACTAATGTTTTTTTTTTCTTGTCTTTTCTTTTTTTTAATAGAGGTCGAAAGAGAGAAGGACGAAAGAAAAAAATTGAGACGGCGCCTCTCTCTCTCTCTCTCTCTCTCTCGTGACTCATTTCCTGGCGCCATCGATGAAACCGAAAAAGCTTTAAATTCCGGTTCGTTACATTCGTTGATGACCCAAGGGCTCTTTTTCGATCCCTCGTAACGAACGAGCGAGGGATACACACACAAGCCGCCCCTGTAATTTTTTAATTACGAGAACCACCTCGATGGACTTTCTCGATGCCACGGGCAAGGTCAGCGTTGCTCTTTAAGCCGACGTATATAAATATATATATATATCCGCAGTGGAATAGAAACAAGAGAGACGGAACTGGTCGGTCTTCGAAAAGTCACTCAGGTCCGGTGACTTGCACACTCCGAGAGCAGAATCGTCCGCGATACAAAGTCCTCCCTCCCGGCTATTTCTAAATCATTTCTCCACTGTCTTACCCTCGCAACTATATATATATACATTGTCTCGTTCCCCAATTTCACGATTTGGCCCACCGTCCCCCAAAAAGTCCTAATTTTTAATAACACCTTCTTTCGGTCCTTCGACCTCTCATCATCGTCGGACCCACCTGATGTGCCTCTACCGACACCGGACGTCAGCTAAATACATATATATAAATAAGAATCACTTGGAATCAAGAAACGTAACATCGTGAAACACACGGTATTCTCGCGGCTACAAAAAAAAAAGAAACCCTGTACGAGGAGGAGGAGGAGATCGGAGGGGAGAAAAGCCACCGGAAAACGGAAAGCATCAAATTAAGGTGCACTTTCTTTCTCGCTATCCGTGCGCAACCCCGTGAACCGACAGACACAGTGAGGGAGAGCTGGGAGAGGGGGGGGGGGGGGAAGAAAAACTTCGCGGACCGACAAATGGGGGCGTCGATCTTCGTCCCGTATGCACGGGTAAGGCCCTTCGTATTATTTTCTTTTCACGCAGCCTGTTTTCACGTAATACCGTTGTTCGAACGTGTAATGATTTCTGACAATCGTGAAAACGAAGAAAATTATATCTCTCCCATCCACCCCGGTCTTGAACCGGGTTTCTTTCAACCAGCGGGGTGCAGCAGGCGCGACGAAGACGCCACATGTGTTTTTTTTTTCTTTCATTTGTATTTTCGTACACATTTATTTCACGCTCTCGTGATGTTACACCCCTCTCTCTCTCTCTCTCTCACTCTCTCTTTCTTGGTCCGTGCGAGTACGATTTCTCTTCGTGGCTTTATTGCCCCTGTTTTCTTTTTTTGTTGTCTTTTTCTTTTTTCATTCTTCTTCTTGTCTCCTTGTTGTTCTACATTTTTAGAACGAAGGGTCTTTCTTTATTGGCAAGCGGGGAGACGGATTTTCGCGAGAAATGACGAATTTCGATCGTGCAGGGTACACTCGGGGTATAGCGAAGTCTCGAACGAGCGACAGCTTGCCCGGTGATTTCCTCGAGTATTTTATATTACGATATTGCTACTGTACGTTCGATATTGTTCACGCGAATAAATATACACGAAAGATTTTTATACGCTAGGAGGGATAACGGGATTGTCTTTCGTCCCTTTATTTCCATCGGCTCGACGAGACAACAGATCGATGAAAATTTCTCCTTTCTATTTTATTTCTCTTGTTCCAAGTGTGTTTACACCTTTCGCGTATCAATCGCGTTTCGTAAATATTTCAATGAAGATAAGACGAGGGTTGGCGAGATGTCGCATCCGAATCGTTTCCTCATGGGAGAACGATCTTTCGAACGAGAGAGATTCCAATCGTCTATCTTTTCGATCGAGAGAGGGACGGGAGCTTCGAGAAGGAGAAACGTTCGAAGGAAGGTTCCCGCGCGTATGTGGGGGAGGCGAGAGCGAGTCTTGATTATTAGCGGCTAAGGCGTCGCTGCGGCGAAGCTCGGTGCGTTCTTGGTTGAAGAAAAATCCGCGAGATGGAGACGCGAGCCGAGAAAGCTGGCGCGCGAGCTTTTATATGAAAGCTATATATATATATATATATGGGCGCGCTACGGTGTGCGAAAGCTCAGCGGGAAAGTACACCGCAACGCCACGAGAGAGACGCGAAAGTTTTAGTCGTCGAGAGCGTCTCTCGAGGGTAACGTCGGCCGGGAGGAGCTCCGTACTTTTTCGCGTTGCGATAACAAAAAAAAGTTCATTATTGAATGAAAATTTGTCAATTAAATCAGACGATGATAATGTGTTTTTGTAAATTGTCTTTTTCGATCGCATTGTCAAAATGAAACGTCACTGTTTCGAGAGGGTGGAAAAGCCCTGGGAAAATGGAAAATGCGAGCAACCGGGTGGAGAACGAGACGCCCTGGCGGGGGGACGGGGAGGACGGAAGGTTGTAAAGAACGATAGAGGGACGCGGGAGCTTCGCGAGCATAGCTAACTAGCTGAATCCGAATCAATACTCACTTTCCATCCCTTCGCGCGCAGCAGCCACCCCTCTTCAGTCTCTTTCAAGACTGAGAATTCTAAGGGTGTATTTTATCCTGCTCACCATTTCTCTCTCTCTCTCTCTTCTTTACAACCCCTATGTACGTTTTTTTCATTATTTTGACGACGAGCCAATAATTTCTAAATTCTCTATTTTTTATATTAGGGTATTTTCAAAATTAACATTTTTTGCGATCTTTTCATTTGTTTCAGATTTCGATCGAGGACTGATTCCAATTCATAGCGAGAGACGTCGCATCGGTAATGCCGAGAGGAGGAACTTCTCTCGTGGCACTCTCGTTTCCACTAGACCGCCTTCTATGTTTCCAGTCACTTCACATCGACACATACATACGTCGATATGATAAAAATGTCGTGCCAAACGAGAATTTTTACGGATATTCCACGGGGTTAGTTTACCACGTTTGCATACATGAATCTCGGTGCGACGAGAATTTTCGTCGAACGCAGACTCCACTCTCGCGCGACAAAGGACTTTGACGATTTCTTCTTGTTCTTTTTTTTTTTTACAACGTAGAGAAGCCGAGATTTTTGTTTTATCGTGCGCCGACACTTCTTGGCATTTTTTTGTCTTTTATATTGATCGAAACTTCAGACGGACCGAGAGAGAGCGAGAAGAGGGAAAACGCGAGAGGAAACTGGAGGGAGCCAGAAAATTTGCGCCGAGAGGATTGTTCCCCGCGGAATTTGCTCACGCTCCGGCTGCTTTCGCGACGACGATCATCACCCCTTGAAAGTGAACCGAGACGTCTCGATTCTTCCATCTCGCACACATAGAACACAGACACGAGAATTTACTACGAATCTCCGAACTGTATCACGGCTGGTTTGATTTCTTACTTCGGCACGAATAAAATGGGGATGAAGAAGAATATCTCGAGACAGTCGATGGTTTCACCGAGAGATTTCGCGCATAAAAATCTCGACGAATTTAGTTTCTGCTTTTATTCCCCCTTTTTCCATAAATCGTTGTTACTTTTTTTCGTAGAAAAAAAAGAAAAAAACACTGTTTTTTTCCGTTGCAACGATTCGTACAAATTACGTATCCTGTCGACTTTTCCACCTGGCGCGTTAATATTAAACGTTACACAATGTATCACGAAACTTAAATCTACATCCGTTCGACTAATCGTGACCGATTATTACCGTACGTTTCGTTAACAATAAAAAATACAAAACAAAAAAGAAGAAAAGAAAAGAAATGCATTATACTTTATTATTACCCGGTCAAAATTACCCGTAAATACGGAGTCACGAGTGTTTTGCCGCCATCTGCTACCGTAAACGATTCAATGTAACGCAAAAGTCATGCGTCGCTCGAGATTATCAACGCTTTAAAAAGTAATCGAGCGACAGTAAATACATATCCGTGACTTGCTTATCGAGGGGTGGGTAAAAATAAGAAGGGTGGGTAAGAGTGAGAGAGAGGGGGTTTGAAATATCAAACGAACGTTATATATATATATATATATATATTATAATTCCCAGGCACTCGGGTAGGGTTCCCTCGCAGTTCGAGTTTGCGAATCGCTCGAGGCTTTGCCGGCGGCGCGCCGCGCTCGCGTCGGCTAATTGTGTTGCGTGGGTGCGAATATGGTTTATAGTTCGGCGGAAAAGCTGGCCCACGGCCAGAGTCATGGCAAACGAGCTCACGTGACGTCACGCGAGAGACGCGAATAGAACGGGCCGGGCTAATTAGACGAGAAGCTTTGGAGGACTCCCGTTGCATCTTTCCATCTTGCGTTTTCCGTCGTGTAACTATAACGTTTTCTTCTCTCCCTACCGCCATTTTTCCTACACATAAGCGCGCCTCTGTCTACGCTCGCTCGTCTCTGTTTCTACGCGACACCGTGCAACGAATACAACCCGAATTAATCGTACTCCGAGATAAAATTACACGAATTAGAGGAAATAAAAAATACAAAAATATTTTTTCGATGTGATGAAAAAAATTAAATAAAATAAAAAAATAAAGATGAATGTTTATTGGCGAAATAATTAATCGATCGCGATATTTCGTTACTCGAACAATTCCCATTATTTACCATCGACTCTCTTGTGTTCTAACGAGGATTTGCATACGAACGCGGAAGTGACCGAGAGCCTGCGAGCATTTAACTTTCCCATAGCTGTACGCGCGCGCACCTCCGCCTACTGATTTTATATTACAATTCTCGCGCGCCAGACTCGCCGCTATGCGATCCCCATACGTGTTTGCGAGTGTGTGTCCGCGTGTATTATAACCCAACGTCTTTCGTTTATATATGCCTATGTACTAACATTAATACACTCTTATATTCAAATATATATATATATATAAATATAAGAGTGTGTATATCGAAGTATTCTTTCAAGCGGTAAATGCATGCACACAGAAAGTGTGGGCCGAGCTAATTACGCGTCTCGCCCTCCGGCACCCCTCCTCAGCCACCTCACTCATTCTCTTTCTCTCTCGCTCGTCATTCATCGGCTGGTTTCTACGGGAGCGAGAGAGAGAGCGAGAGAGAGAGAAAAAGAGAGACGCGTGCAAACGAGCGAGGCGAGCAACGAGAGAGAAGATACTTTTCATCGCGCCGTTTCATTTACATAACAAATTGCGCTCGTAATTAAGCATAGACGACGAGGTCCCGAGAAAGAGAGAGGGAGAGAGAGAGAGAGAGAGAGAGAGAGAGAGAGAGAGAGAGAGAGAGAGAGAGAGAGAGAGAGAAAAGAACGGAGAGAAATAAAAAAAAGAAAAACAAAAAATGAAAAGAAACGGAACGGAGAGTAAGCGATCCGAGGATTCCTCCGGTGCATGTACGAGAGAGCCGGACACGTTTTCACGTGTGCGTGTGCATCACATCACGCACTCGCTTCGCACGCCACCTCTCGCTCTTCGGTTGCGAGCGAGAGAGAGAGAGAGAGAGAAAAGTAAGGAGAGAGAGAAGCTTTTGAGTTATGAGCACCAGTTGCCCCCGACGACGAGTACGAGAGGTGGGGGGGTTGAGGGAAAGAGAGGTGAGAAAGAGGAAGTAAAAAGTCGAAAAAAAAGAAAAAAGAAAAAAAAAATTGCTCGTTGAAACAACTCGCGCCAGCGGGTATCGAGAATGGGGGAGGGGAGGGGGATTCGTAAGAAACAATGTTAACCGCGTGTACGATGATGTACATTGTACGTTATAATGACTGTATATAACGTATGTCTGTGTACGTGCGTGTGTACGTACGCGATAAAGCGAGCGCGCGTGGTAAACGGTGTAAATAAAAAGAGGGGTGGGCAAGCGGGCGTGACTGCGTTAAGTCAAGTTAAGTCGAGGTTAACTCCCTTAATTACTCAGATTTAATCAGCAAAGGCTCTTTGCGAGCCTTGCGCGAGGCTCTTCTTCGGTGTCTGCACACAAGCTCCCTCTCTTTCTCTCTCTCTCTCTCTCTCTCGCGCTCATTCTTTCCGTCCATCTATCTCCTCACTCGGTGCATTTTATTACGCGTATAGCATGCGCACGATCCAGCCTGCATTCGTGGGGTAAGACTGCCCACCTGGCTCTCGCGTTAATCGACTCGTTACTTTACATCGAATTTTAATTAAAGTAAAAATCCTTTTATTTAATGATAAACTGATCGGTTTACGTATTCGGGCTTATAAGGTCATTTTGTTGGAGATACGTTTTTAAAAATTAACGAAAGATTATTGAAAAATTGCAACGTAATGGGATCTGGTATGGAATTATAGGCTTGAAAAAAATGGCGATTTATTTCGAGAAGTAGATTGTCTCTCGTCGATATCTTATCCGAGTCTGATCGACTGAAATCCGGCGTGTCGGATCACGCCTTATCGATGCCTGATCCGGCTCTGATGAAACGTCAGGCAGACTAATTCATTATCCGTTCGGTGAGTTCGCCTCGGTCTTGCCACGTTTTGGCTCGTGTAAATATCTATAGTTATATGAACGATTTGTGAGACGGAGTTGGTACTTCGACGAGGACGATTGCGAGAAGGAGAACGAGGCGAAAAGAGCCGCGTGGCATCGGTGGTATAAATATGTATGTTTGTGTGTGTAGACGTATACATACAATGTTGGTGGAGAGGAGAGAGAGAGAGAGAGAGAGAGAGAGGGAGAGACCAGCAACAGCAGCGAACACTGCGTTAGCTATCGCATGCTCGCTCACTTAACGAAGATTAATTGCGCTTAAACCAACTGCGAGCCGGTACAGTACAACGCGCGCGCACGAGAGAGAGAGAGAGAGAGAGAGAGAAAGAGAACTCGTAGCAAAGTATGAGGCGATCTCTCCTTTTCTCGACGTTCTCCTTCTCCTACCATTCTCCTCGTGCGCCCTCGCTCTACCTCGTGACACTCTGACCCCCACACGGAAAAGGGGTCCTCGAATCATGGGCGTTTAAAAATTTTTTTTTTTTATTTAGCGTATATATACAGGTGTGTGGGTTAACTCGAAAGAGACGAAAAAGTTCTGTTCTTTTTTTATTCTTCGCTTCTTTCTTTTACTTTTCTTTTTTTTTTTTTTCTTCTTAGTCAGCCACCTTTTATCGTTTCGCGGCTCTTCTTCCGAACCAACGATGAAAATTAATAAACGCCCCGCGCATGGAGATTCACCCAGGTAAGAAAGAAAGAAAGAAGGAGAGAGAGAGAGAGAGAGAGAAGAAAAAAAAGAAGAAAAATCCTTCCACTTCGTATTCCTTGTGTGCGCTGCGCGCGGAGAGAACTGATGAACCGTGGCACAACACACCGCGAGAGGATGACCCTAAGCAGAAAAAGGAGTCGACGATCGGGACTCCCGATAAACGAGCGTGTCTGACTGTCCGTCTGTTGGTATTTTGGTGTGCGTTTACGTGTGTAGATATATATATATATATATATATATATATATATAAACACACATGGACCGTAGATCGGAATGACGAAGTAGATTCGGACGTACGATAATGCCCGTGAGTGATTAGAGGAAGTCGTTCGAGGAATTAAAAGTGGCTCTCCCCTGCCCTTGAACAGCACACACGCGGCACTCACAGACCCGAAGAATAATTTCTTACGTCTGTCTTTGTCCGTTATGCCATTACGCGGGCGTTCCGGACAAGATACGATTTTTCCGGATCTCTTCCCGCCGTCTCGAATAGCCATCTCCCCGATGAAATAACGATTTTTCGATGAAAAATAAAATTATGCTAATTTTATGACTCGATCGATAAATGAAAATAGAAAAAATTAAAATAAAAGATGAATTGGAAAATTTATGATTTTGTTTTTCGTTTTTTTTTCGATAATTATTATTAATTGGTTAATTAGCATGTGCTTGTTTCCTCATCGATTGAGAAAAGCATCGACGCGTCGTTTGTAAGTTTATAAATGATAGAGAAGATGTGTCGAGAAGAATGATGAATATTTCGTGATGAATGAAAGTCTAGGGTGGTGAGAGAAAGAGAGAAAGAGAGAGAGAGAGAGGAGAGACGAAGAGAAGGCGGTCTGAGGGCAAGAAAACGTAACGTGCTGAAGGCAGCACGGGGCAATGAATTTCTCTCTCCTCGCGGACATGGTACACATATATATACATGACTATATATGTGTACCATTGACTATAGTTATATATATATACATATATATATATATATAACTATAGTCAAAGTATACAATGGAGTAAGCATATGTGAGAGAGCCTCGCTCGCTCGAAGCCGTTTAACCAACGAGGTTGACTCTCCTTCCTCAAATGAAAGTCTAATGAAGTGTTGAGTTTCTCTCTCTCTCTCTCCTCTCGAACCGTCCATCCCGGTCCACCCCACCTCACCTCGTTGATTGGAATGACTCTCGAGATTTCGGATGATAAAGTGTCACGGATGATTGGACGACGGTTTTGCTAACGCAAGGCGCGAGGCAGCGTGATGAACCGGACAACGATACCGGTACGAGAACGAAGAGGAGGAAGGAGAGGGTATTTAACATTGCGGCACGAAGTCTCTCGGCCTCGGGCCGTTGAACACGGTGCGGAGTGCAAAGGTCGAAGGTTCGAAGAAACATTTAATCCAAATTCTAACAATTTTTCTGATAAACAAAACAAAAACAGTAAGTATATACGGGACGTTATATGCAAATGGATAATTTTTTTTTTCTTTAACCGAAATATTTCTTTTTTTATTTCTTTTTTTAATTAAAAAATTGTAGTCGCTAGGTGGGAGTGAAATTTTGCTGTGCGAAATGCCCCGTACACATCAGTGATTTTGTACTACACGTGTCCTTGGCGCATTACCGTCTTGGGCATTAATATTATATGTGCTCGGGCGCGCGTGAAGTGTCTTCACGGACGCACTTGGGAACGCCAAGAGTCCAATTAAGTTTGTACGTATATATATATATATAGCACGTACATCTATCTGTCTCTCTGTCTTCGAGGTTTTGCTTCTCTCTCTCTTTCTCTCTACGTCTCGTATATATAGCATGGTAATATTTAAAAAATGACTCTGGTGATTTAAACGGAGTGCGCGCGGGGTTTGCTTCGTGGTCGAGTGATTGGACACCGGTTTTGATGGCTCGGGCGAGAGCCCAGGCGCTCTTCTCTCGATACTTCGTACACTATAGATATATCTATGTATAAAATATATATTCTCGATGGACTCTCGGGCTCTTCTCGTACATACCAGCCATACTCTTTTTGGCGTCGTAAAAATGTTCGCCCAGGAAAGTTTTCGGCTCGTAATGTATCCGCGTGCTCTGTTTTTTTTTTTTTTCGTTATTTTCGTTTTCTTTTTTCCCGCAGTCCACACGTACGCGACGAGAGACACAAGTATAAGGAAAAAAATAAGTAAGAATGAAAGAAAAAAAAAATTGGGCGATAAGAATATATACCGCGAGAGAGAGAGAGAGAGAGAGAGAGAGAGAGAGAGAGAGAGAGAGAGAGAGAGAGAGAGAGAGAGAGAGAGAGAGAGAGAGAGAGAGAGAGAGAGAGAGAGAGAGAGAGAGAGAGAGAGATTTCTATAACGCTCTCATTGTAAGAAGGCAACGGGCGAGAGAAGGTCTAGAGTCGGCGAGGCGCGATAACAATCGCGAGAAGAGGGAAGATGCGCGGGGGCGAAGAGCACAGGGCCGCGTCGTCTCTTCGCCCGCGGTACACACCCCATTGTTATATATAAAATATTATTTCTGCCTTGGCATTCATACGCTCGAGAGAGAGAGAGAGAGAGAGAGAGAGAAGAAGAGAGGGGGAGAGGACCGCGGCGACTCCTCTTCCTCTTCTTCTTATTCTTTATCGTCGAACGAGCGAAAGAGCGTGAGAGAGAGAGAGAGAGGAGTGCAAAGATTAAAGAGGCTGCTGGTATAAGGATAATTATCAAAGACGCGCGGTGTGCGGTAGAGAAAAAGAGAGAGAGAGAGAGAGAGAGAGAGAGAGAGAGAGGACAAAGGTGGTACAGGGGCAAGAGGTCCTTCGGACGAAGGAAATTCTTAAGACGAAAACGTCGCTCGAGACAAAGATCCCTCTCATTTTCCTTTTCTCATTCTTTATTCTTTCATTCACCTCTCGACCTCCTTCCTCCACCGTTCACCCATCGCCACACTCTTTCGCGTCGTAGCTATGCTCGTTTATTCTTTTTTTTCTTTCTCTCTCTCCCTCTCTCTCTCTCTTTATTATGATCCTCTTAACGTCTGGAGCGTAGTCTCGAAAGGAATTTCGAATGATTTTTCTTTGTGCTTCACTTTTATTCTTGCTCCTCTCTCGAACGTTTTGTCTATAGCTATATAGACGTCGCTGTATATCTACGAGAACGTTATTAATTGATGATAAATGTTATCCGACGAGACGAAGAGTGAGAAAGGGGAAGTTTTCACCCCCCCCTGGCGAATCTTTCGACAGTTCGTCGAATCGTTCTAATCACGTTTTTTACTCCTTTTTTTTATTCCTCGTTTTACTCCTTCGCGAGACGAAGATTGAAACAAATGAGGCAAAAGTTGTTCGCGGGGTTTAATTAAATTGTATACTTTTGTTTCGAATAACAGGGGGTAACGAGCAAACCAGGACAGAAAACTCTTCAAGATTCGAGGAGCCCCTCGTCGTCGGAAGAAAGAGTGGAGAAGCGCCTGGAGATAATTATACAGCGGCTAATTGCGCGGGTGAATTTTTTTCCCCGTTGTCGTCGAGTTCTCTCCGATGTCTCCTCGCGAATGAAATAATCTTCGTCTTAAGAGGGCAGAACCCGCGAGTCCGATATCATTGTATTTATTTTTCTCTCCCCGTGTCTTAATTCTTATTTCGCAAGGGTGAAATTAATTAACCGGTTCGTTTATTCTCGTCGAGGGAGAAAGGGATCTTTTCTCGCGTTCTTATCGCTTTATAATCATATTATAATTGGACGTGGATGAAAATATATTTTTATTATCCGAATGAAATAATTCGTGTTTCGCGTAATTGGTAGCGATATTTCTCGGCCGAGGAATTTGAAAACGCGTGGCTGAATGTTTTCGGTCCCAACGAAAAGTATCGAAACGACGCAAAAGTCCGACGCGAGAACGTGGATCACGTGCAGAAATGCGAGGGCCCCAGAGCGTTTTCGCGAGAAACGATTCTCCTCTCACCGACCAATTCTCTCTCACATACACACACACAAACACATGAATATATATATATATATATAACCTCCCTCTTCATGCTCGAGAGTCTCTCAACTCATTCGCCTTTTTGGACCGAGAGAGGTCCGTCGAGGCTTAATAACAGGGGGGGTGGCAGCCGCGGCGGCACACGGCGATTATTTTGCACGGCGATAATTAGACGTGTATAGCGAGAGAGAGAGAGAGAGAGAGAGAGAGAGAGAGAGAGAGAGAGAGAGAGAGAGAGAGAGAGGATTCACCCGCGTGTGTTAACCCGGGTCTCCTCTCGTTCATCTCCCTCCCTCTCTCTCTCTCTCACTCTCTCTCGTTTTGTCTGCGAGTATGAGAGAGGTAAATAACGAGAAAATAATTGCGAGGGAATTTCACAGCGAGAGAGGGAAAGGGAGAGTCTCGTTCGCGAAGAAAAGTGGAGGTTGATATCGCGTTCTCGTTTGTGCCCGTTCACATTTTATTTAAAAATTCAAATGATAAATATTATTTCATACGTAAAATCTTGAAAATTAACTGTAAACAGGTAAAATCGAGAAAGGGTGAGATTGGTTGGTTCGTATGAAGCTAGTTCTATCTTTTTTCCAGTCTAAAGAATACACGGAGAAAAAAAGTGTCAGGCTCAATGGCGTTTCAGGAATGAAGAATAAGACGACGGGACCGAGAGACAAGGGAATAAGTTAATTAAGTAATAAAAAAGTCGACGAAGTCGTCGAGCCAACGGAACGTGGGAGGGTTGATACAGGGTGAGCGCGTTGATGCAAGAACGACCGTGAGAGAAGGATGAACAAAAAAGAAATAAAAAAAAGAAGAAAAAAAAACGTAAGAACGGACGCTTAAAGGGTGGCTTTCGCGGGACACCCGTCGTCCTCCGTTTTCTCAATGAGCCAAGGAGAAGAACCGCGATGGTAAAATTAAAATAAACAGCCCCTAAATGAGTCGGAGTGTCCCGAGGGCAGAGAGTACGAGCCGGGCTTTCGCGAACCGTTGCTTAAC
Organism: Netelia virgata; assembly: GCA_951802705.1. Lineage (NCBI taxonomy): Eukaryota > Metazoa > Arthropoda > Insecta > Hymenoptera > Ichneumonidae > Netelia > Netelia virgata. Next base: position 52,460,656 of record OX637863.1, read on the forward strand.
AGCCGCTAATTAATTCCGGGCTTGTGAAACTGGCGAGAGGAACACTCGCCGCGTCGCCGAGAGAACGAGAAGGGTGAGCGTTGAGGCTGAATCTACCAACGGGACTCTCGCCCTCTCTTTCTATATATATATATATATATATATGTATAAGTGTGTGTGTGTGTGTGAAAGAGCATGACGAGATGGCGAAGAAAGGGTGGGTGAAAAAGGAGCGCTGGTATTAAACACCCGCGAACCAGCCACTGTCTGACTCTTTAATTAGCCAGGGAGAGACAGAGTTGAAAAGTGAGATATATAGATAGAGAGATAGATAGAGAGAGAGTCGAGGTTGGTCGGGGTCCCGCGAAAAAGGAGGAGGTGTCGAGAGGGCGGACGACCGAGCAACAGGTGAGATGCAAAGCAAGGGTTATTTCAGGGCTTTTAGAGCCCCTTACTGACAGCAGTCCCACGAAACGTGTAAGGGCGGGAGGACTCTTACTCCCTCTCTCTCTTTCTCTTCACATGCCCAAGGGCCGTCTCAATTTATCAAAAAGAAACCCTCGAATTATCTCCGCAAGGAGGCAGTAGACGCGTATATAAATAAGACGAGGGAAGATCAAATAATTAATACATCACTCCTTGTGCGAGATATCGCCTGTATTTTCGTATCTAGAAAAAAAAATATTTATATCGTTCGATCGATAGATATTTTTTTCTATCAACAGAAAATTGGAATTTGTTTTTAAAAATTCGATCGTCCTGATGGAATCGCTCGTATACGGAAAGATCGAGGATCGTAATTTCCGGTCGACTATGGGCCAGAAATCTGTTCGCGGCAATTAAGACCTGTTGAGCGGGACGAGTGAGGGAAGAAACGAGCGAGAGAGATACGAGGCGGAAGATGGTACACACAGCGAGGGAAGGGTTGGCAAAAGTGATGAATATTCGTGGCTGAATCTTGGCTGGTGCGGCACGAAGCTAAAAAGGGGATCGAGAGGGAGAGAGCTCGACGGGCACACGCCTCATCCTCTCGTTTCCCCAACGCGGAGCAGAGTCTGCCGTGGCTAATGAAAAGTACATTATTACCGCGGGGTGAAAGGGAGACACAGAGAGAGAGAGAGAGAGATGTATAAAGTTTGGGGTTGAAGAAGAGACGCGGGAGAGCGGGTTAAATGCGATAATTTGCGTGGGAGGGTCCGGGTGCCGTTATATACGGTGAAAAGCCGTGTGGCATCAACCCTCTGCCATTTAATTACGCTTAAAACATGACTTAAATATTGTCGGAGGGTGCTGAGAGAGAGAGAGAGAGAGAGAGAGAGAGAGAGACGAGAAACTGGCGATGGTACAAAGTTCTCTGGCCCAGGCTCGATGAAACGAGACGGGCAAGGAAGGGTTGATATTACTCCCTCGCCTCGACTGCTAACGACCCTTCGGGCTGCTTGTTAAGTGAGCAGAGATTTTTGCCACCCCCTTTGTCTCTCACTAGTTCGCCCATTAATCACTTCCCTCTTCGGTATTCACGAATCTGGGTTAACAAGTAGTTAAGACTTTTTGTACTCAACCCCTTCGTGCTTCGTACGTGCGAATCGAAATGTAAAACATCGATCCAAGTTTTCTTCGTTCATATTGAATTCACGGAAAAATAATGAACCTCGTAATTATCAAAGTGGACTACAAAAAATAAATAAATAAATAAGCACTCGTTCGAACATGGGGTTGAGTAAAAAAAAAAGTCGTCTCTAATCGTCGAGTGTACGAGAAGGAGAAAGGGGGTTTGTAGCTGTAGGGTGCACTTGGTGTGTATTCGGCTGCGTTGGTCAAGGGTTATCGGACATAGGGGGTAGTTTCGTCCCCGTACACGGATGACCAGCGACGGACTTCACTCTACGCTGTTTAGTGGCGGTACGTAACGATGTACGTCCGTGAACCAACTAGTAAACTATCGCTATATCTGTATACATGTAGCGGACACTCCGTTCCGGACCGTCGAACGGTCGAGAAGCTGTGCGGGACACGATAGAGAGAATAGAAGTGGCGAAGGGTGCCCGAGAGCAAAAGGAAGTATGTATGTTTATGTGTGTGTGTGTGTGTGTGTGAGAGAGAGAGAGAGAGAAGATCGTGGGCGGAGGAGATGCCCCGAACAACCGGACAGATAGATTTGTTGTCCGCGCATTCTCGGGGGGTCGTACCGACGCTTTCCAAAGGGGCCAGCCGGGCTATTAATTGTCTCTGTTGATTCATTCGATCGTGCTCGGTGTATCAAGCGCGCGCATGGCGTTGAGAGAAAGAGCGAGAAGGAGGAAGGGCAAAAGTAGAGAAAGTGAGTAAGTAAGAACGAAGGAAGAAGCGGGAGCTTCCTCGAGCGAGCATTTACGAGTCTTCGCCAACCCCTTCTAATTCCCGTGAAAGCCCGGCTCGTGCGTCTATGTGCGAGTGCCGTACGGCCGATTAAAATTAACAGGACAAACGTATACGAGTCCGTTCATTCGTGACCCGCGCGCTTTTACCGAAAATTCTATTCGACGCTGAGGCACGTCACTTTCATTAATGAAAGACGATTCTCACCCTCTCTTTCACTCGTCGTTTCGGGAAGAACTCGAGGCCCTCTTCATCGTCGCGTGAAACAAAAAAAGAAAACAAACAAGAAAAGAAAACACGAGGGTTAAAACGTTTCTTCGTCCTTCGTTCTCGTACGAAATTCATCGCAGTTTCGAAGAGCGAGAAAGACAAAAAATAACGAAGAAGGAAAAAGGTCGCGATAAACCACAAAGAGTACGAGCGCGAAGGAATTAATTAGGGATCGGACAATCAAGAAGATACCGGAGGAACGCCGCTCTCGAAAGGCTCCGACTTACCATCGACGAGATCGAGCGAGAGAGAGAGAGAGAGAGAGAGAGAGAAAAGTGCCGTCGCTCGTTTCTCTCGCGCGAACGACAAAAAGAGTCGCGCGAAGAGACTCTCCTCGCGTATAAATATCCCGAGCTGTTAAACACGCCTCGAACGATCCTCTTATCCCTCCCAGCAGTGCGCTGCATCTCATCGACACTCACACACACGCACACACAAACATATACGCGAGAAACGCCTCGCGACTTCGCGAGTGTCGTCGCGTCAACCGTGTGTGCCGCAGATGCAAAAAACTTTTCTTTATCGAGTGTTTAAAAAAAATTCGAAATTTCTTTGGCCCTGACTTTAGCCAACGTTCTGTCTTTCTTTTTTCATCCCTCGAAGTGTCCTAAAACCTCGTTGGATTTGGTTCTTCCATTTTTTTTTTTATTTCTTTTTATTACCCCGGTCTCTTTTTCGGTGGCGCGCGTCACACACAACTTTGGGTTCGAGACTCTTTGCGGTTCTGTCGTTTTTTTTTTAAATACTTTTTTTTCTCATTCTATTTCCTCTCTCTCTCTCTCTCTCTCTCTCTCTCTGGCCGGCACGCACGTGAGTAACGGCTATTCCAAGAAGTTGTTTCAGATAGAGAGCTAATTTGTTCGCGCGCGCCCGCCGCTCGGTTTTCCCTCTCTCTCTCTCTCTCTCTCTTTCGTTCGCTCGCTCGCTGGCTCGTCCGGCCTTTTGCAAATGTCGACGAAACACCGAGAGACTTCTTCGAGACTATGTATCTCCTTTCTTCCATCTCTCTCTCTCTCTCTCTCGCTCTCTTTCGCGCGGTATACATAGTCTCTACATATTTCTCTCCGTCGGGAGATTGCACTCAAGTGATTTCTCTGTTCTCCCACCCGGACCACTCCTTCACCTTCTCCTCTCATCCCCTCTCCTGAGCCTACGGCTCCAGAATTAATTAGACGCGAAAAGTCGAGACTCTCGAGCGGACTCAATTAAATCCCGAGCCCCCTGCAGGTATTAGCTATCCCGTATATCCCGTGATACGACGCATTCTTTCGCCGATATTAATATTATTATTACACGTTCGCGACGATATTGAAATAGAAGCCCACGCCGTCGCGAATCACGAATTATTTTTCATTCGCGTCGCGACAAACGACAAAATTAGCCAAATTTATGACATATTTCATTAAATCTCGAATAAATCTCATCGAAATAAAAATGAAAAAAAAAAAAAAAAAAAAAAAAAAAAAAAAAGAAGAAATTCATATTTCCATAAAAATTTATCGTTCAACGATTTCTGAATGAAAGTACAGTTTCATTGATTAACAAGCATCTACCCAAAAGTGGTATTTCTTCTCACCAAAAACCCAAATCTTCCTCTGCCCACCCGGTTAGAAAACAGAAAAAAAACACGATTCGATAAAAAAAAGCGATTCCGATATCGGTAAAAAATTTCTTCCGGTGCGCGTTCATTCACGAGTAAATAATGGATACGTAGATGCCAACGACATGCTCGCATATATATATATATATATGTTGTAACGTTACAAGATATTTTTGGGACTCGAGAAATCGTTTCTGTTCTGGTCGGTCAGGGAGGGCGGCGGGGGGAATGAGCAGAGGGGTCAAGGGGTGGTGTTAACCATAATGAGCGATTATCGTAGTGTGAGTGCCTCTCGTACGTTCGTGCGTTGCAGAGGGTCAAACATGTGGCCGAAAGTCTCTTCGATCTCTCGACATCTATATATCTGTATACACACACACAAACGCGCGCACACACACACATACACACACCTCTTTATCTTCCATGAGAAAACCGGTATGCACGCGGTGGCCGATCGTCGAGAGCGAAGGAGTGTGACCAGAGCGCACACCTCGATGCTTTTCCCTCTTCACAACGCCGTGTATATATATATATATATATATAGGTATAGCACACAGGTTATAGTGTCGCGCGCGACACACGTGGGCGTGGAGTAGGAAGCCAAAGAGACGAGGCAGCTAGTGGCGATCTCCTTCACGAAATAAAATATTGACGAGAAAGAGGGAGAGCGTGAGAAGGGTGGGGGGAGGACCAAGTAGGTAAGAGGAGAGGGGGGAGGTATGAGAATGAGAAATATTATATATACACGTATATTTATATATATACACACATGTATATGTACGAAGTAGAGAATCGTCGGACGAGTCGGGCCCCACACACGCTCTCGCTCGTACAAGTCAGCTTTAACTGCGCTTCTGCTGGTGCTCATCTCTCGGCTTAATTTAAGGTTCATATCGAGGTGGAAAAAATTTAACGATTCGGGGCGTTGTTTTTCTTTTTTTTCTTTCTTTTTTCTTACAGTCTATCTCTTCTTGTTCTTCTTCTTCTTCTTCTTCTTCTTCTTCTTCTTCTTCTTCTTCGTCGTCGTTCTTCGTCTCGCAACGTTTACAGAGCTTACGCACATTTTCGATACGTGCATGCGCGCGCACACGTAAAAAGATTATATAAAGTGTATGAATTATAGTACGGTAATATTATCTGCGATATCTATGCATATATGGAGAGTGGGAGGATTAAAAATGATTATAAAGTGTGAAAGAATGTCGTGGTTAGTGCTACGACGGTGGCGAGGAATATCCTGTGGGATACGACACTGAGAAAAACGGGGAAGAGAGAGAGAGTAACTCTTGCGTTGGTCAGCTTGTGGCACGAGTTTCTATAGAGGAGAGAGAAAGAGAGAGGGATGAAAACGGGGGATGGGAGTGATCTATGCGTTTAATTAACCATAGAGAAGGTTCGTATACGAACTCTTAGCCGCGCTCTTAGTCCAAGAGAGCTCGGACGTTTTAGGGGGTTGGTGGCTCTTGCAACAAGCGGAACGAGGTGGAGGAAGAGAAGCGAGAGAAAGGGATGAGATGAAGGAGGAAAGGGGAATGTAACGTGTGCTATATCGTCGACGGAATTAACCCCCGGGAAAAACTTATAATGTGTCTTGTTAGGAAGGGGGTTGGTTTCGTAGAAGCGAACGGACAAGCTGATACACAACCGAGCTAGCATCCCTTTTGTACCCTTAATATATATATATAGCGTAGCTCTCTTTTCTCTCTGTCTCTCATGCTGCTCATCGCGGATAATTAATTTTCGAGAAATAATTAATCGATGGAAAAACTTCTCTGGTGAATATGTCAGTGTATATACACATTTTCTTCGGTCTCTATGTTGAAAATATATCTACCGGGAGATAAGTGCACTCGTTAATAGCTCACCCGATAGAGAGGGAGAGATACTATGCAGTCGGATGATCGGACTCTTAGCGCGGCGCCAAAACGCACAAGGGGGCTTGAAATAGAGGGAAACGAGAAATAAGTGGAAAAAGTATGCGAGAGTTTACGTGGCCTCAAAGTTCCATGTACGAATAACGTGTAATTTCTCGGAATAAGAGAAAGGGGTTAAAAAGAAAGTTTGATTGTTCCATAAGGGATGAAAGGGGGTGAAATAAAAGAATTCGTTTCGATACGTATCGATTGCGAGAGATAAGCCTGCGGGACGTACTAAATCGAGGATGAATTTAATTTCTCGTCGACGTTAAGGGGTTGACGTTAAACGACAGGGTGCAAAATATCCAGTCGAGTGTAAAAATTATTATGAACGAAGGAGTTAAAGAGACACAGTTCGCGAGTCTCGTTGCAATATTCGTTAGTGCGTGTGCAAAGGTAGCAAGAGTTCAAAGAGTCGAAGAGGGGGCAGGGGGTGGAAAGCTCGCGAGTGTACAACGTTTGATGAAGGATCGCGAGTTTGTCAACGCACGAGCACAGTTTTTCCATCGTTAAATAATCAATGGACGACTAACGAGGGTTGAAATTATCACCTGCGGGAGTTTCGTCCATTTACTTACAACACTCGTCGAGTAGAAGAGCTTTTAACGCAAACCCCTCATTAAGAGCTTGCAAAGGGTTCGATGTTTTAAATGTAAAATCGTCAACTTTGAAGTTTCGTTATACATCGCGTATCGCGTGTCACCCGTGCGTTTCTTTGTTTTTTAAATCGACGTTTCAAACGGTTCTCGACGTATTTCTGTATTTTACTTAATTTCTCTATTTTCTTATTTTTAATATCAATTTAATTCGATATTTTTGTGTTTTTCTTTAAATTCTCGAAGTTGAGGAGAAAAATGGCGGATCGAGGGAACGGCCGATTTGGGCGCGGAGTATTCGACGCAGACGAGAGTCGGAGTCAATTATCATAATTACCGGAATTCGTGGGACGTCGCTATATATATATATATATATATACAACGTAATCGAGATCAGCGAAGCGGTGGAAACGCAGTCGGTTTGTTGCGGCTATTTGTTCGTCTTGCTCGCTCTCCCGCCCATCCTCGCTTGTACACACACGATCTACAAATATATGACTGATCTATGTCTGTTTTCTGTTTAAAATACAGAGAGAGAGACAGAGAGAGAGAGATAGAGAAAAAAAAGAGAAGGAAAATCGTGCTCGGTACGCGTTGATGTAATCGCCCCACGGTATTTCCCCCACCCCCGCGACGGTTCTCGCGCCGATGATCGCATCGAGCCTACGTGAGTGCCACGAGCGGTGTATATATATTTATTTCTTCTTTTTTTCGGAAATTAACGCCGCTCCTTAATTACCTCTGTGGCAACGGCCTTTCTCCCTCTCTCTCTCTCTCTCTCTCTCTCTGGTGCTCCTGCTCGCTGACACGTGATCGCGTGTGTAAGTTCCTATCGTTCGTCCTATTATTGTACACGCGTGTCGTTGCTACATAGCCATGCTATATTCGTGCGCGAAAATTTATTCGAGCGTACGATCGAACGTTAATAATAACAAAAAAAAACATAATTTTTTTTTGTGAAAATAAATATTCCGTTTTAATATTATTTTTATTAATATCGCGGTAAATATTATGACAAATATGTCGCGCGTAATTCTCGACCCAGTAATAACAGGGTCGAGGGGAAATACGTGTAAGAGTGTGTTAGTCCGACTGCATTCGTGCTTTTTTTATTCTTCTTTCTTTTTACGTAGAAAAATAAAACGTTCGGGCATAAAACCGGAAGTATCCCGTAATAAAAAAAAGAGAGAGAGAGAGAGAGAAAAAAAGGAAAAAATAGCTTCCTGCCCGCCACTCTCGGGTGAAACAATACAAGCTCGCGCAGATTACGTCCTCCCGCCGGGTCGTAATACGTTTTGTCGCTGTGATTCAACTTTCATTGTCCCGTGTAACATCGTTTTATAATTACGCGTTGGTCATTAATAATTATATCTCCTTCGTAACTTTTGTCTCTACGTGATCATTATAATAATTCAGCGTCGTCACCTGACTCTTCGACCGTTCCTCATTCCGCACAACTTGTTCTATAATCATATATCACGCATTACGCATCGAATATTTCTACGAAAATGATATACGAGGCTTATAATATAAATGCATTTATTTCAACCGCTCGACATTGCTCGAGCCGATCCTTACGACAAATTTAATTATTCCATCTCCGGTGCGAAGATTGATCGCTAATTAATCGCGGTCGCATTCCACGGCTATCTACGTGCATACTCGCGCGAGAGAGAAAAAAATAACCCGGCAACTTTCTTCACCGCGATATAATAATAATAATAATTATTATTATTATTATTATTATCATCATCGTTTAATGCAAGAGTGTGTATCGCGATTCGACGAATGCGTAAGGCAATCTCGCGTACTTGAGATGTTTTTTTATTATTTTCTTTTATATATATCTTTTTTTAATTCTTCCCCCGGTTCGTACGCGGATTCAAATAATTTGCTGCTAAGGCCGAGATAGAGAGGTTTACTCGCGGCGAGAGAGCGCGTAAGATCCGCGTGGCAGGACGCGCGAGCGGAGTTGGAGGACTCGACGCGATTCGCTTTATCAGTGCGCGCTCCTCCGCGTGTTTTCATTAATTCGCGTCGGGGCTTAATCGCCCCGAGGAATTCCTCGTTTAAGTACGCGTACGCAAGGATAAACGAAGACACGCGTATATAGGCAAATGATAGAAAAAAACAAAAAAAAAAGAATCGGAAGTAAGATCGATGGCAAAAATGGCTGTTATAAAAATATTAAAAGAAAAAAAAAATCTCAAGTGTCGACTGGAATTTCAGCAATTTGTGAAATAATTTTTTCGTACAGATTATGTCACGTATTTTATGTTCTGACTCACCGATTGGCTTCGCCAGCATAGAACTGGAGGCTCCTTCTGAAAAACGAAAAAAAAAAAAAAAAAAATTAATAAATAATACAAATTTTATAATCATCGCTTAAATCATGGAAAGGCTCGAAATGGTGTTGAAAAAAATTCATACCGTCATTATATATGTACACATTGATATTATATAGTTTCGGTAAAGAGATAAAATTGACGACGCTCGTATATGGGCTCGTGCTGCACTTTTCGCCTCTCTTCGGCTTACGTGCACTCTCCTCCTCCTTTCCCCTTCACCCTGCTCGTCGAGCCCTCGATACATTTTATTTCTTCCACGTAACGGACGAGCAGGAAAGGGAGGACAGAAAGAGAGAGAGAGAGAGAGAGGGAATATTGTGCGTGCGAGCGTTCTCGAGACTCGGTGGCATGGCGAACGCGTTTACGTGGAAGCGATCAGAGAAGACACTGAGAACTGAGCAAACTCGACTGTGTGAGGACTCGTGAAATGTACAAAACACGGAACAACCCCTATATATATATTTATAGCATATGTATATCAGGCATTCCGACTCAAATCGACAGACCTCTAGTCTCGTATCCGATCCCCAATTTTTCATATCATTCCTACAAACTTAAGGTCAATGTACATTTTTCAGCAGATTTTTCGAGCAACTCCTATTCAATAAAAAAAAATATTCAAAAAACATGTATCATGAAACAAATGTTTAAAAATCTTAATAAATAAATAAAAAACTAAAGAATCTAAAAAAATTTATAACTTCGGTGCTAGAATTGACCCTGACTTGAGTTCAATTTTTTCAATTTTATCGATGTGGGCCGGAATACCCCATATAATATATTATTAATATATACACACACAAGTAAGTATATAAATGTGTGTAGAGCACGTCGAGTCGGACCAGGAGAGCTCACGCTATACCAAGCAAGAGAAAGAAAGAGAGAGAGGGAGAGAGAGAGAGAGAGAGAGAGAGAGAGAGAGACCCGTGCGCGCTGCCCAAGAGTGTTATTATGATTTTATATTCGCCCGACGCGGAAACTACGGGATAATTTGAGCGAATGAGTGGCAATTATTCAAGGGTGTGCATACGTAAGAAGGGTGGCCCAGCGCCCGCGCTCCAACGAGTAAACCTAACGTAGATACGCGTTCTCTGAGTTTTCTTCCCGACGTTGAGAGAACTAGCCGAAGGGTGGGAGGAGAAGGAGAAGGAGAAGGAGAAAGAGGAGGGTTTACTACTATTGCATTCGCGCGCTAAGCTCTTAGCCAACTTTCTTGGTTACACGTTGGCCTACGAGCGATAATAGTCTCGCTCGCTCGTGTAACGCAAAGATCGATTCCTCCGGCTCCATCGGCCTTTACCTAGACACACGTACAATAATAATCGTCAGAGGTATGTACAACGAGAATTAATTGCTCGGGACGAGCGAGGGAAAATACCTATGAAATCCTGAAAACAACCCCTCGAGCTTTCGCTCTCTCTCTCTCTCTCTCTTAATTATTATTATTTTTGTTGTTTCTGTTTTCATCGTCGTTGCGAAGTTAGCGAACTACACCCAGGGATTTGAACGCGATGTATATTTCACGCGCCGAGCGCCAGAGGGCGGATCTGAAAAACATTCGTGTATAAGCAAACCCTGGGTAGTTTTTACACGAGGGTGCAAAACAGTACGAAGAGCTATATCTCTACTGGACGAGGTAAGGGTTGATCGTATAAATGTGTATTTGTACATGAATATACATATATATATATATAACGTCGAGCTTTTCTCCCACTGTGAGAAAATCCACCGTGTCCAACGTTTCGTACGTGTTCGACGCTCATTCGCGATGCGTTGGTATTCGTGGATGAGTTTAACTCTCTTCGTATCTTTGTACTCGGTTGTCGGTATACACGAATATTTCTCCATTACGAGGGTCAATGTATGTGCATGTGCATATGTGTGTGTGTGTGTGTGTGTTGGTTGGGAGAAGTGCAGAACTGTAGCATTCTTCGCTACATGGACGTGAGGGTAGTCGGGGGGTGATTATGAGCGGGTAAGTGCCGCCGTCCAGTTTTCACCCCCTCGACCGCCACTCCACCTCTCCCTCCTACCCCGTCTTCCCTTCTTCGTTTCTCTTTCTTTCACCCACCGCCATGCTGGTCACTATCGCGTCAGACCCTGTTCTGTCTTTTTCTCTCTCTCTCTTTCTCTCGAACGAAGCTTCTTTCTCTCTCTTGCCACCGCAGCTCAACTAAACCCCCTCAACCGGATCAATACGCTAAAACATTACCACGTCGAGAGACTCCCTCGGTCTCCTTTTCTCCTCACTTTCTCGCTCTCCCTCTCTCTCTCTCACTCTTCTTTGCTACGATCGCGAATTCTTCGGACACTTTATCACCTCGTTCGTTTTTTTCTTTTTTTTTTTTCGAGAACGAAACATTGGAATTTTCTCCGGCCATGATTCTTTTCAACGAGAGTCTCGACGATCGACTCCCTTGTTTATCGAATGACTTCTTTTTTTTTTTTTTATATATATATAATCGAATTTTATTGTCGTTGATCAAATAATAAAATTGAATACGTATTGGGAACGAAGAAAATTTCTTGAAAAAAAGTTGAACGACCTTTTTGTCGAGAGGGTAGCGGATCAGAATGTTAGGGTCACGACCTTCTTAGCTTTCCGAAGGAGGAAAGAAGAGTCGAGAAAATCTTTCGACCGTATGTGTGCGAGACAGGGAGAGAGAGAGAGAGAAAGGAAGAAAGAAAGAAAGAAAGAGAGAGAGAGAACGAAGGCTAAGGAAAAAAGCTCGAACGGCTGACCGCACGAGACCGGACCTAAAGCGCCCATGGCCTACCGCAAAAAGCCCTACACGCAGGCAGAGGAGAGCGCGTGCGTTTTCAACCCCTCTTTCGTATACACCGGCGACTCGTGTGTCCACAACGATTCACCATTGGCATCACGGCTATACACACACGAAGTCACCGACGCCGGGGGTAGAAAAGCACAGCTGGTAAGAGCGAAAGCACGACCCCGCACGAGAGGGTGTACGTCGCAACCCTCTACCGAAAGCTCGATATACATCATTTATATATACACACACATATATATATATATATATATATATTTATTTATATGTGTATGTTCGTACACATAGTTCCCAATGGAGTCACCCACGCACGCTCGATATATCGATTGTCGAGAACGACCGGCTGGTCGACGACCACACCGTGCTTCGTTATATATATATATATATATATGTATCTATATATTCGTCCCAATATGTGTGTCTAGTGCTATACTTTAGCGAGCTATGCCAGTGAGTCGTTTTCTGGCCCAACTGCTATGGTCACTTGTTGCCCGCCACCCCCCAGGGGTTGCTCCGCTTTTCCTTTCAGCGGTAAAGGGTCGTCGGTCTCGACGAGTCTCGTATACCGCGGGAAGATCATTTTCTTTTCTTTTGCTTTTTTTTTTTTACAAATTTTAACGACGAAGAAAAATAAATATCGATATATATTTAAAGAAAAGAAAAAAATGTTTTCGTCGGCGATAAATCTTTCGAGAGGGGGCAGAGTGTTGACGAGGTATAGCGTCGAACGTTTCAAGGTGGGTCAGCCGCGAGATAGTGGACGATAATGCTCGTGTTTAATTTGTCGAGAGCGAAAAAATAGACCGAAAGGTAAGTTTTACGATAAAATTTCGTCGACGTTTCGTATCTCCTCCATCTCCCCCCCCCCCCCCTGGTGTTTTTCACGGATCTAGGACTAGTTCAAGGTGGCGACAAACAAATGTATTTTTCACGACGCTGACGCGTTTTTTTTATCGCTGTTATTATTATTTTGAATGATGTATTTTATCGATACGAGAGAGTCGGCGTGTGTATTACGAAATAGGAGGAAAGGTGACGAGAGTTCTCGGTTATATATTATCGTTTCTGGTTGTTTGACGAGGGCGAGGGAGAAGGCGAGAGACAGAGATAATACGCTGGGTGAACGCACAATCGCTCACGCATATAACAAGCGAGCCGCTGAGAAAAGGAAGAGATAGTCGTAACAGTCGTCGAACGTCGAACGTCGTCGTCGTCGTCGTCGTCGTCGTCGTACGTCGTCGTCGAAGCACCGAATCTAATCCAGGTTATATTGATGCTGGTTCTTGGAAATTTCTCGTGCCACGAAACACGTGTGTTTGCCTCTTAAAAAAAAAAAAGAGAGAGAGAGAAAAATAATAAAAAGAAGGAGAAAAAAAGGCCGAAGCAAGGAAAAAAAGAACACGAGACGGGCGTCGAACGTTTCTTTGTTCGGGCTCGAGGAGATAGAATTTAAGGTTTCGAAACGTCTCTCGCGGCGATCCCACGTGCGCTATAAAGAGTTTAAAATATTTCCGCGCCCGCGCACAAAGACAGTTCGATCGAAAATTCTTTTAATTTCACGTATTGATATTCAAATTATTCGTGGGGAAATAATTATAACGGTGTCGCGGCGTTCTTTCACTTTTTTCGTTCGAGAATAACGACTCTTGAGAAAGAGAGAGAGAGAGAGAGAGTGGGATTAATGGACTTTTCTCGTATCTCGTTTCGTTTATCGATTTTAATTATCACAAGGAAAGAATTAGCTAATGATCGATCTCTCGTTACTTTTTTGCAGCGTCGTGCGAATCGATCGAAAAATATCGGTGAAAAGCCGAACCGTGTGTGAGCACGCTCGAGTCGAACTCAACGCGAGAGAGTGATCGGTGGAGCTGCGAGAAAAGAGAGACAGAGGCAGCGAGAGAGAGGGAGAGAGAAAGAACGAGAAGAATTCGATTATCGAAGGTTGGCAAAAGAGCTCGCGCTAGAGAGTCGTCGAAACGAGAAATGATGGATGAACGTTGGCTCGATAGGTGGTCGATCGATTACACCTTCGATCGTACGTGGCCATGACAGCAACGGCGTTGGATATCTCCTCGATGGAAGAATCGATTTTTCTAACCATCTTACTCCCCCTCCTTAACCTCTCAACCGCCATTACCACCCTCTTGCTCTCTAGACTTCTCCCCATACAATTTTAAACGTTCCATCACGAATCTCCACCATCCAGCCAAATTCTGTCCCTCACTCGCAACGATTCTTCGCCCTCGACGAAAATATCAATAAAATCATTATTTTCATCGTCATATAAAAAACAAAACATAAAAAGAAAAATTCCAACGAAAGAAAAGATTTTCGTCTCGTTCGTTTGCTTCGGTCTTTAGTCGTTGTCGTCCTATATAAATTTAGCCTCGTGGGTCCACGTTGGAATCTTTCGCGGGGGTATACTGTTACAAATCCAGGAGGGGGAGGAGATGGCGCGGGTGCGAGCGAACAGAGGAGAGAGAGGATATAGCTGGTACGGGCGAAGGGCGGAGATGTCGGCTGTCTTGTCCGTTGCTACCAACTCTCTCTCGATCCTCTAAAGAACCCATCTCTAACCGGGCTCTCTGTAGTTTTATATTTTCACCGAAACGTCTCATCCTCTGTCCCCACCCCCCCCCCCCCTCCTCCTCGCTTCTACAGCGGGTGCGCGCGCGAGTTACAGAGAGGACCCCGCGGGCCCTCTCGTGGATCATCGGCGTCTCATCTCGGCAGTCCCGGAACAGGTAAAAGCCGAGAGAAGCGAGAGAGAATCTCCTCACGCGTGCGAGGACTCGAGCCCGCACACGTACATACGTATGTGTCATCGTGTTATATATATATATATATATATATATATATATATATATATGTACTACCTGCTGCAGTAGGTAGTAAATATACTTATATGTGTGTATAATGTTCGAGACGCAGCTTCCTTCGCTCGAGGAGCATCTCGCGCCTCGTCCAGGTGTCTCTCTCATATCCATGGATGAGTCATATATATATATATATATATATTTTTTTTTTAATTTTCGATACCGGTTCAACACGCTAATTTCCATCGATATTATTTTTATCTCGATGGTAAGCGCGATATCAATTAGGCGCGAACGATTTTACAGTATTATTTCTAAATTCCGTGAAATATCGGTGTGTCGATTTTTGTTTCGTTTCGACCTCCCCCCCCCCCCCCTTTCTGATCGAGTCATGCTTACTTGGTCGAGTGTGAAAACCGAGATTCTTGAATATTTTTTACATACATTAATTCGTCGTTGGGGGAAAGTTCACGTAGGACTTTCATCGCTGTTGAATAATACAGAAGAAGAAGAAGACGACGACGATCGTTCAATCCTATTAGAATGTCAGTGTCAATACATCCGGTACAAACGATCGTTAACGTCGTGTAACGAATACGTCTACATTTTTCTTCTTCTTCTACGATTACTACTTCGTTTGATTTTCTCTCGTCTGTGTGTCTGTGTGTGTGTGTGTGTTTTTTTTCATTCTGTATTTCTTTTTTTTCTTTTAATCTCGTCGTAGGTATTTCCCGAGACGTTATATTTTATTTTCCAAGTGAGAAAGACGGATATATCTCGACACTCCTGCGTGGCGCACGGAACGATCGTACGGTGTTATTTTAAAAATAGAAAAGATACGAGAAGAGCAAGAGGGCGCATCACGTTGTGGAAAAAGAGAGAAAAAGAGAGAGAGAGAGAGAGAGAGAGAGAGAGAGAGAGAGAGAGAGACGAGAGAAGCGGATGCACCCTGTCTAAATACCTGAATGGACTTGGGCCCCCAGGTATATATACGTGCGAGATACGAAGGGGGAGCCTCGAAAATCGAGACGAAGCGAGAGAATGAAGTGGGGGAGATGAGACGAGAAAAAAATATGTGTGTATATCGCGTGCAAGAGAGAGAGAGAGATGGAAATATTCACAGTGATTTGGGTGGCTGGAAGATCGAGAGAGAAAGGGACCAATCGTGTCAAAATGGGACGTAGGTACCCATATCGCCTTTCGTATTGAACACAGGCACACACATACACACGTATATCGCTGTATAAGACGAAAGCAACAGACGGGATGATCCGCAGCTCCCGAGTAGACCAACAAAAAAAAAGAAAAACAGATCAACCAAGGCGCGTAGTTCCTCATACACGAAACTGACCCAGAGTGACGCAAAAATAAATAAAAAAAATGAGAAATTCTCTTCACGTCCCTTGGGGATAAAAAAAAAAGAAACTCGTTAGATAAAAGAAAAAACTGTAATTTACCATTTAGCGAGCGACGAGTCAACGAATGTATATTTATCGACAGCTGAAACGAGACAAGGAAAAACCATAGTTGCTTTCCCTATTGAGAAGCGTCTTACGAAAGGGAAGAGGAGACGACTTATGAGCGATAGAGCGCGTGATGGGCGCGCGTATCTTCCGCGGGGGGTAAAGGATCCTTCCGACGCTCGGGCTCGACGTTGGACGCGCCTACTTTCGTAATTAATTACATCGGTTTCTCGTAGCCGCTTGCATTCGTCGATCCTTATCTCTCTCGCTCTCTCTCTCTTTCTCTCTTTCTTTCTTTCTTTCTTTGTATATACGGGGGCCTCCACCCGTTCATACCACACACTGCGCGATACGAACGAGACGCTGGATGAGTCTCTATCGATCTCGAGCACGAGACACGTCTCGATGCGTGTTCTCGATGCTCAACGCGAATCCACATAATTATTCAATTAAACGAAATTACGAAACGAGAGATGAAAATATCTCGCGTTTATCTCGATTAAAATATTACGATCAATGACGTGGAATTAAATTGTCTCTGCGCATGGAAAACGAACCGAACTCTCAAAATCGTATCTCTTTTTGGATTTGCTTTTTTTTTTTATACATTCTTAAAGCTTACGTCGATCGGAAAACGCTCGCTGGTCACGAATTCGTGGGTGGTTTTTCCCTCGGACGATAATTGATAAGTGAAAAGTGTAAAAAAACGTGAAATTTCCAGTTTTTCGAACTTTTTGTCGACAAATTCAAACAATACGGGATTATAATCGTTATTTTCGTATCGAGCGGGAAATTTCCGATTCCACAAAATTCTTACAGTCTTTTTGGTAAAAAACAAAATTTTGACTCCCTCACCCTCAAAAGTCTCTGAAATAAATTACGAATGTCGACACCTGCGGGGGTGAAAATTTCATTTCGTCCGAAAAGACTTTATAAGGGTGTCGCGAAATTGGAAATTTCCCGCGCAATACGAATCCGATGATTATAATCCCTTATTGTTAAATGGGACACCCCCACTGAAATCCATGCTAAATCACTTGTTTTGCCGTTACGTGACGATCGACAAGTTTTCGATTTTTCAATGAGTTTCTTTTTTTTTTGAGCCGATGCATTCCTCGAGATAAAAAAAAATGCTAGCTTGAACACGGAAATGTGTTATATAGGCGAGGGGTTCGGGGCACGCATCGCGTTAACGGACCACTCGTAACGCTACTACGTGTACCCTCTTTTGCCCCGTCTACTGCCCCGCGGGACTTTTACAAGACTCTTAAAAATTTTTATTACTTATAAAAATCCCATCTCGCTCCTTTTCCACCCTGGCTACCACCACCCCTACGTTTCGTCGATCGTCGTCTCGCCTGCCACCATAGCTCCGCCTCGTCTCGTTCCATCCCGCGCGCTAGAGTTCCTTTCTTTACTCGCGACCGACTCCTGGATGTAAACCATGGTCCGCGTCGCAGTGAATTTAGGATTTATTCGAAGGAGACCAACGTACATACTCTCCTATATATATATATATATATATATATATATATATATACTCCTACATATAAATACATAAATAAAGTTGTCTCGTGTCTTTGGACAAATTCCAAGCTTCGAGCTTCCGGCGAAATCGATAAAACTGGCATCCGCAGCTCGTAATTCTTTATCAAGTCGAATTTGAAAATGATTTTTGTCTAGGGCGTTGCTTACCAAGATTTCGTGAAGAAAACGAGGAATAAAGAAGAAAAACAAAAACGAGGGATAAGCTACTTCGCATTTTTCGTACGGTGGCATATAAATACACACACACACATATATATATACATGTATATATATATATATGTGTATATATATATATGCATATGCAGTATATAATAATAAAATTAATTATCGAAACACCCCAGGGGGGTGAGCGGGGTACCGGAGACCCCCACTGGTCCCGAGAGAAACGTCTCTCGGATGATGCTGCGTTCGTGTGCGTTCGTGCATCGGATTTTTCACAGACGTTCGCGTTTCTCGTTCTCTTGGTTCGTTGTGTTGCGGCTCAACCGGCAGCAACTGCGGAGAGCCAACCAGTTTCGAACAGTTCGACGGAAACCAGTCGAGCGAGAGAGCCAAGAGAGGAACACGCGCATACGGAGACGCGGACACCGGTGATGGAGCGAGAGAGAGAGAGAGAGAGAGAGAGAGAGAGAGAGGGAGAGAGAGAGAGCAAGAGAGGAGAAAGAAACCGAGGAGAATGCCACAGCCGGCGGAGGCAGAGGGACTTACGGACACTTGGACGCTCAATGGCGCGAATTTAAGAGCGCAGCCGTTACGCTTCTCATTCGTTAGCATAAATTAATTATGTCCGGGCGTAGCGGTGGCGGCGGCTGATGTCAGCGTATAGCTCTTCCCACAGTCTTTCTCTCTCTCTCACTCTCGCTCTATTCCTTCGTCTCATATCTCTCGTATTGGTATTCTCCCGTAACTTTCTTGCCACGAAATATCACAATACGTTGAATTTTTAATTAGATTTGCGATCAACACGAGAGATTCTACTTTCGAGAGATAAAATAGTGTGACACAATTTCCAGATTACAAGTAGTCCGTGCAATCGAGAGCGAGAGAGAGAGAGAGAGAGAGAAAGAGGGGGTAGCGTAGGGTCCAATGAGCAGAGTTGACTTAGATTGGGCTAATTAATTAATGCGCACGTCCTGTCTCGGTCCAGCCTAATTATCTCGCTTGTCATGTGACGAAGAGCTCTCGTTCCATCGAGAACATCGGTGCCAACGTGTACGTAGCGACATCGAAGCACATACTCGCGAGGCCTCTTCTTGCTAAATACAATGCACGTATATATACATATATATCGCACACGCTCGTAAAACTCGATGCGTTTCTACGTGTTCTCCTCGGTATACGCGCGAGTTGTACGAACGTGTGCGTGTCCCTGTCGTAATTGTAATTACGCTAATTGTGACGTCACCGTGACAGGAAGCTACACCTAGAAAAATCTCTCGCGTGGCTCGCCCGCGTGCTCTCTCGTCGTTCGCATTAACCGCGTGTTCTCGATTCGTCGTTCGTTTAAACGGACGATAACAATTTACAAAGGAACACAACAAAAATAGAGAGAAAAAAACAACATTCGATTCTCGAAGAATCATCCATCGGATAGAAATCGGAAAAAGATTGTGAGAATTTGTGAAATGAAATCAAAATTAGATTCGAGCGAATAGTCTACGGTGAATTATGAGATGAAATATACGCTCGGTCCATTAATTTTTGAAAATCCACGGGATCCACGTCCATCTCACCCTCCAAGGGGGGTAAAAATAGCAGGCCATCGAGGCGTGTGATCTCCCTCTCTCTCTCTCCCTCTCTCTCTCGAGAGAGAAAGATGGTAAAAACAGCATCGGCAAGATCGTCGAGTCATTAAGTCTGCGAGAGAACGAGAGAGAGAGAGAGAGATGGACAGATATAGGTGCGTGGGGGCTTCACGAATTTGAATTGACAATACGCCGCAGCACGGCAATCCGGAGAGCTCTGCTCGCTAACGTATACATGGGATATATACGAAAGCTTACGAGGGCTCGCGTCTTCGTCGTCGTCTTCGTCGTCGTCGTCGTCGTAGTCGTCGTCGTCTCCGCGGTTAGCATGGGAAAACCATCAGTGCGTATCTCGGGTCCATCGCTCAACTCTCTTTCCTCTCGTCTCTCTCGATCCTTTTCTCGTTTCTTTTCCACCACTTACTATATGTATATATATATAGACGGGTTTGCGATGCGCGCAACATACCAATCCTAGCTGCAGCGGGTCCACTCCACGAACTCCGTGGAATGCGAATGAATAAACGTCCATCATCTCTCTCTCTCTCTCTCTCTCTCTCTTTCTCATTCTCGACGAGAGCGAGACGGACAGAAATATTGTCCGAGTGCTATATGTATATTTATACACGACGTTAGTTATGTGGGCGGTTATGCAGGAAAGAAGGCGGAAGTGCTCGAAGAGAGAGAGAGAGAGAGAGAGAGAGAGAGAGAGAGAGAGAGAGAGAGAGATGGGATTGCGCGTCGGTGTAAAATCGTCCGCGGTGCGCCAGATGAAATGGTAAATTATGAGAAAAAAAAACTGGGGAGAACACTCAATTTGCGATACGCGGGAGTTATTTGAATTATTTTTCGAATAATTTAAGAATTCCAATCCAACTCCTTCGTCCGGTCTCGGGCAAAACTTCTCGAGGTTCGTACGAGTCGAAGAGTTTTCGTCCGCGCGTGTCTGCGTGTGTCTAGTGACTCGAATCGATTGCTCGCTTGTTTCTCACGCCCATTTCCGGTATAACTGGTAGTTTGCGTTACACTTACATACACGACGGGCGTATAATATAGACGACGGTAGGCCTCGGCAACATTGAGAAGCATCGAGCCCATCGACACGGATGATAGGACACTTCGATAACGAATCGTCGCGCATCACGTTTGCCGTTTGTTTCGTATAAACAAGAAGCGTTCGGGGTTGTAACACTCGTGAAAAGTATTATTATCTTTACGAGAATGTATTTTCGCCGCTTACCGTGGCGTTTATCGAGGCTTCGTAACGTTACCTCTCGCGTGGAGCGTTGATTTAATTGACAGCTGAAAGAACCTGGGAATGAGTGATTGGTCGGTAATTGAGAGAGAGAGAGAGAGAACGCTTGATTGGTAAATACATCGAGCGTTTGCTGGTGACAGGATTGCGAAGCGAGGGAGGGAAGGGAGGTTTGACTTTTCGAATGATCGACGATTCTCACGCTTTTTCAAGGGATATCTCGCGTAGTTAACGATAATCCGAGTCGATGATAAAGTATTCTCGATCTCACGCTGATTTTTTATTTTATTCTATTTCGTTTTTTGTTTTCTTTTTCTTTCTGTTTTTTTTTCTTTCTATAGTCATCGATTCAATCATTGGCACCGCAACGGATAATTGGCGCATTATTCACCCTATGGATATTCGCGAATTATCGAGCTTGTATATATATATATATATAAGTATAGAAAGAATTATATCAGCGAGAGGCTATCGATTTAGCGATTTTCGCTTGAGGTTGCCAATAATCGTAGCATTTAAATTTTATGTGTATCTCTCTCGTCGACTGTGGTCCAAAGTTACTCAGGAGATTTCACTCACGTGAGTTATTCGCGTATTTAACTTTGCCACACGATCCGACACGTCGATATGTGTATAACGCGCGCGCCCGCGCGCGCGCGCGAGAGAGCGTTTGCCTCGAGGAGAGATTTCGATCACGATGATTTTTCGTTCAACCACGAATGTATAATCCGCGCAATCTGCTTCGCATGCTCGCTCGCTCACAGGTTCGACAGCTTCGATCGCCTCCGCGGATAGTAATTTTACCTCACGGAACGGCTCGGTGTCGGTGCGAGAGAGAGAGAGAGAGCGAGAGAGAGAGAGAGAAAGACGATCTGTGTGATCAAACTCTCTGTGGCAATTTCGTCTCTCTCGGTCTCGCGCGCGAGCGAGCGAGCGACGCGACGCACACACCAGACAGTTAGCGTGTATCATTACCACGGTCCAACAGTGTTCGTGGAACCTTTTTTTCATTGCGCAACGTAATTAGCGCGTGTCGCTAAGCTTTCTGTATACAAAACAGCGTCGAGTCGCCCGGGAACAAACGTAACGGGCTTCGCTTTATTTTTAATGAAAAGAGACGAGAACCGAGGGCTCTTTAATTTCCGCTGGCGTTGTATCGAGGCATCGATGAATCATCGATCGATCCGATGCGATCTAGCCCGACCCAGTTTCGCAAAAAAAAGAAGAAAAAATACAAAATCAATTCCACGATCGAATAAAATCGATCGATAAATTAATCGCGCGTTAATTATCCGAGAATAAAATCATTTTTATCGTTACTCGAGTCGTGTGACTCGATTCTGAGAATCCCGAGAATCAATTTCGTGTGTACTCGATCGAAAAATCGTCAAAGTATGGATCGTAAAAAAAAAAATAATAATAACGACACGGACCAGGGTCGTCGGTTTCTCGCGAGTCGCTTAACGATTCTTCGCCCGACGATGAGGACGATGCAAATTGGAAGAGGGTTAGAAATGAAATTATATACGAAAGCGGAGCATGTACAGTCAGTGTGTGTGAGAGAGAGCGAGAGAGAGAGAACTTGGAGTATAACACACACGAAATGGGGGATGTGGGCCCGGGGCGGCGGGTCGTTAAACGCCTCTGCGTTTCTATTCACGTTCGTTTTCTTGCTGCCTCGTATGTCCTACATATATATATATATATATATATACATACACACAGACACACATACATAAAACTGTTATTGCTATACGAGATCCTCTCGTCCATTGTCACGCCGTGCACCCATGATCGATATAGAAGCGAAGCAAAGAAAGAATTAGAAAATAAAAATCATAAAAATATTCTCAACCGATTCGCGCCAATAATCGGTTGGCTTTGACTCGCGCATAGAAGTATGTAAGCGCGAGAGAACAACCCCTGTGAGTAGTATGTGGGCTTGAAGGATGAGAATAGGATATAAATAATCAAAGATTTCTCACCCTCTTTCCCCGATCGAAAAAATCAATTCGGAACTATCGACAAAATTACCTTAATTGTCGAATTCTACGGGAAATTTCTTATAAAAATATATCCTTTTAAAATCATTTTTGAGAATAAAAATTGTTCATCCCCACAAGACCCGTTTTTGCGTCAAAGATTTATAAAATCGCGAATTTCTCGCTGATGACGAATATCCGGGCCTGTTTCCTTCCTCTTAAAAATTGATATAGCCCAGAAAAAAATCAGAGAGACGGATATAGAACGAAATAACGCAGACACACGCGCACCCCTAGGATAAAAAAGGGAGGAAAGAAAAGAAAAAAAAAAGGATCGAACCTGGCCCAGATATCTAATAACGAACCTCGCATAAATCGATGAACGAGAGTCGAAAGAAAGATGGAGAATCGAGGGCTCTTCGAGGGTTGCAAAAAAAAAAAAAAAAAAAAAAAAAAAAGGGTGAGTTTTCCGGCGCGTATGGTCGATATACCGCAACGTACTTTAATTGTATCACAGGGACGTTCGCCATTGTCGTATACACGAATACATAATATAGATAGGCACAGGAAAAATCTGTATATAACACGTAAGTGTACGCGAGAGGTTGAAGGGTGGGGGGGCAGTGGCCGGAAGACGACGAAAAGGGTTGTTCTCGCTGCACCGCGAGTATTATAGACCCATATAGTTTCCTGACGTCGGGGTCGTATCATGTACTTTTGGTATTTGGTTCGAGGTCCCCTCGGGGGGTTGTCCCATGCACTGTTTCTATTATTGTCTCACGGGGGTTGATCTCTCGGTAGCCCTGGATTTTTTTTCTCCTCGTACGACAGCGCGACCCTCTGATCGTTTCTCGCGTCTCTCTCTCTCTCTCTCTCTCTCTCCTTCTCTCGTACGCTCGAGCCCTTCTATATCCGTTCAGCCGAAGGACGAGACCTTTAGGGCCGACAAAGTTCTCCAATCGTTTCTCTCTCTCTCGGTCTCTCTGTTTCTTTCTCCCTCTTATATATATAAATGTATCGCGTCACACCGGTGCCCTTCGCGACTCCGAGTGTCACTTCGAGTCTCACACTGACGTAACTTTTTTCATTCTTTCTTCGTCTTTTTCCCTATAGCATGTCCACGCGCACTTCGTTGTGCGCAGACGAAAGATTCCCTCGTCTACCTTTTTGGCTCTCGTTCACCTCGATGTATGCGTGTATATCTATATATATATATATATTATATATGTAGCGAGGTAGATCTCGTGACGTGTACGAAGGCATTATGTCTGTCTCGGACAGGGACAATGAAGGGAATTAAGGGCAACGCCTCTGTGCTCTGCCTCGGCTTTGTGGGAATTCTAGAGGGGAGAGAGAGATCGGTTTTTTTTTCTCTCTTTTATTATATACTCTTTTTAATCAAGGTGTACGAGGATTTTGCGCGTGTGTGAGAGGGCAAAAGATCGCGTTCTCTTAACTGCTTGCATACTAATACTACGCGAGATTCTTATTTTATTTTATTATTATTTTATTTTTTTTCACCATGCGTATCCTCGATCACACTGTATATCCGGTGTCTCATTATATTCGACGAATTTTAGGGTGGGGGGATGATATTTTTCTGACGGTGGAGACGCGCACGAGGATCCCATGCGTCGCGTATATAGGGCTGTGGAAAAGCGATTCCCATGGATGAGATTGGCCTGATCAGGCCCGCGGGTCTTCTCTCTCTCTCTCTCTCTCTCTCTCTCTCTCTTATTGTCCTCCGAATATAAGAAAGCGAAACGAGCATCCCCCGATTCAACGGTCCAATTTTCGAATTATTTCTCGCCGAGGGTCGCATCCACCTATAAATCGAAGCCTGAGAGAATCGATGGGAAAAATTTCACGACGTATTCTTTTCTCTCGATTTCGTTTCTTTTATTCTTTTTTTTTTATTTTATTTCTTGTTAAGACTCTTCTCCGTCCATTAATTAGGATTATGGAATAAAAGCCAACGCGCGTGACAAGTGCATGGACGTTCTAGAATACGAAGAAGAAAAAAAATCATCCCTCGCGCGCCTCAGGTAAGTTTTATGCTAAAATTGCGAGCGAGCGAAAAAAAAAAAAAAAAAATTTGAATCAAATATGCAAACGAGGCGGACCCGTGTCCCGAGACGCACGTGGTCTACTCCCGAGCACCCTCTACATCGAAGAAAACCCGTCGAAAATCCCGTTGAGAGAAACTGTAATTTGAATCAGAATCGTTGTGGCGCGCGCGCGCATATTTATGTATATTTATGTATATAACGAGAATATCTACGCGTTGTACGTGCCACGAGGGTCCCATCTGCTGATTGACGAGTTCGATATATGCGCGCTCGAAGTCGATCGCAAGAAAATATATATATATATCGAGAGGCAGCCATGCATCCCCCCTGGCTGGATACTTTGTATAATTTTTCATAGTTATGCAGATTCGTACCAACGGTTATTTTTTTCATCATCTACTTAAACGTGAAAATCTTTGATTATCTCGAATTTTCAACGACGATCGATTTAATTCGTTTCCTGTTTTTGTTTTGTTTTGTTTTATTATCAAAAAAATCCAGCGATTTA
This sequence comes from Netelia virgata, assembly GCA_951802705.1. Classification (NCBI taxonomy): domain Eukaryota; kingdom Metazoa; phylum Arthropoda; class Insecta; order Hymenoptera; family Ichneumonidae; genus Netelia; species Netelia virgata. The sequence goes on from OX637863.1 coordinate 52,485,898, forward strand.
TAAAATAATAGGGGAATTTTTTCTGTCTATAAATAAAGCATCGACGAAAACGTCGATAATTGTTATTCATGGATTATTCGACCCTCGAATTGTTACCGGCGAGGCACGCATCATCGTCAATTTATACATTATAAATCATCACTCTTCGCAATGACCCTATGCAAAATAACTATATATGTATAGTACATCATGAACCAACCCAGTCTCGCTTCCGGCTCGTGTCGAGTCGATCTCTCTCTCTCTCTCTCTTCATCCCTCCCCGTTAATTTGAATACGCGTACCCGCTTCGCTCTCTCGTCCTCGCTCATACTCTTTTTCCTCTTTTGATTTTTTATTCACCCGCCGATTCGTGATGCGCGAGCACGCGTCCGACTTTGATTCTAATTCTAATGTTCCCCAATATGTATATAGGCGGTTTTCGATCTCTCGTGCGACTCGAGCACGAAAGCGCGAGCGGTGCATACATTTTTTTCTTTCCTTCTCTTCTCACTCTCTCTCTCTCTCTCGCTCTTTCTCTATCTCTTTCATCGAGAACGCATTTGCCTATGTCGCACACGCGAGTTTTGGCTCGACGCGCCGGGCACGCGCCCATATTTTTGAATATCCCGCACGGTTCTGTAAAATTCCTTCGCGCGGTACGAGTGTCGAGAATCGGGATTTACATTTTTTTTTCGTCTTCTTCCTTCCCCTCTCTCTCTCTCTCTCTCTCTCTCTCTCTCTCACACACAATCTTTCTCTTCTCTCGCCTAATGCCACGACGATACGCTATACACGCTCGATTTCCCTCCGTCGTATCTCGATTCCGGCACACGATCCGGTCTCGTGGCATTCGGAATATATTTTGCATCAATCTACGTCCCTCCGTGTAACCAGTGCGTTCGTCTCGTGAAGTATGGAAAAAAAAACAACGGTTTACCAAAAAATTCGAAACGAGAGTTCGGACCGAAAAAAAATCCGAAGAGAAAAAATTTCTACTCGCGCGATAAGAAACCGCGTTATAAATATTTATTCGCCCGTTTCTTTTTTTTTTCTTCTTCCGTATATGCGCGCGCGCACCCGATGTGATATATATCAGGCGAAGCAAATTTTGACAAATAAATAAATAAATAAATTTGTCGATGGAGTTTACGAGGAAACGATTATCATCGCCACCCACGAATAATCAGTTTCGCTCGGTTCGAAAGCACACACACACACACACATATATATATATATAAATATGGATATGTATAGTTGGTTCGATAATATGACGCGGGTCGAGAGAGAAATATGTAGATGCGTATTGGTGGTTGAAACGACGCTTGGTGGCAACACACACGGACGCTTGGGGGACAACCGTGACGATTTTACGACGAGGGAGATGGAACGAGCGCGCGAAACAGGCCGAGCGAGAGAATGTGCGAGTGTGTCGAGGCCTCTCGGAATATTTCCAATAGTCTCGCGGCTAATTCTCTCTCTCTCTCTCTCTCTCTCTCTCTTTCTTTCTTTCTCTTTCTCTCTTTGGCAAAGACGGCGTACGAGAGGTAAGAGGGGTGCTTTGCGGAACGAGCGAAAGAGGACGAGTTCTCCACCGAGAGACGTCGATGTTCCGGTGGATAGCAAAAGAAAGAGAGAGAGAGAACGGTCTTTACTCTCTCTCTCTCTTTCTGTCTTTCGGTTCTCTCGCCGCGTTCGCGCGATATCGCCCGAGAGCTGGAAAAAGCGTGGGCGATTCGCGGATTTTATTGGCGATCGCAACAACATCGTCCTCGCGCCTCTCGTCGTTCCGTGGCGCCGCGCCTCGGGCTCGTTTCAAAAACAGGGGGAATTCAATACCGTTGTCGGGTTATTTCGCGACGAAACTAACAAAATATGTGTCTTCTCGTGTGTCTATGTGTGTTTGTGTGTGTGTATGCGCGCGATGCAATATGTAGTCGACTCCCAGTACGACGAGAATAAAGACGCAGAGAGAGAGAGAGAGAGAGAGAGAGAGAGAGAGAGAGAAGAGAGCGAAAACGATCCGAGTGTCGTCGAACTCTGTCATTCCTTGAGAAGAAATTAAAAAGCGAAAAAGAATCTTCGAAAAAATTTTAATAAAAGTTACAATCTCCGTGTAGAAAATTAAAAAAAAAAATAAAAAATGAAAAAATTCGTCACTAATATTATGACAATTTGAACCGTGAAAGAGAATATAATCCGATCTCAACGATATAACGATTACACGGACGTGTCCCCATCGCGTTCACCTTTTTATCCACCGTCCCGGAGTTAAATCCCCCCTTCCCCCCTCCCTGTTTACCCCACCTACAACCCATGGTACGTATGTTCGGCAGCGAGTCTATCTCCAGTAATAATACCCGGAGAGACACGTAACACGAGGGCTGTTGGATCGAGAGGAGTAGTGATATCGTGTGATAGCGAGTCTACGGTATAAGCGGCGAGTGAAAGAGAGAGAGAGAGAGAGAGAGAGTCCAGAGGCGTTCTCTCGTCCATATACGAGAATGTGGCTCGTGAGTCGTGTATAGTATACATGTATACATAATGCGAAGGGTCGTGCGGCTTTCGGGACCCGGAGGCGCTAACATGAAAATCGTATGGTAATGGAGGGTCCGAGAATAAGAGAGAGAGAGAGAGAGAGAGAGAGAGAGAGAGAGAGAGAGAGGGAGAGAGAGAGAGAGCGAATCCAGCAAACGGCTCTCCTATAGTTCTGAAAGTCGACGATACACATGCACACACACACACATACAGAACGAGCATAGCTTCGAGCACGAGCTCGATGTTCCGCTGATTCTCAAAGAGCCGTACACCACTTTATAGAAATGTTTTCTAGACTTTCCTCCGTGTGAAAACATTTTTAAAAATTTCGAATCAACCGAGCTAGGAAAAAAAATATATATATATATAGACATAAATGTGTATCGAGGGTTGTGCGAATCGAGGGGCGAAGAGGGGGTTGAGGGGATTTCAAATCAAGGGAGAGAATGAGAGAGGACGGAAAGAGTGCAACGCACGCATACTTTGTGTACGAAGATACGTGTGCATGTTTTACGAAGATGGGGGTTAGACGAGGCAGGGGATTGTGGCGAGGAGGGAGGGAGTAAGAGAAAAAGAGTGAATAAGACTCGAGGCACTCGGGGGATCTTGTATTATGCTCGTATATAGAATCCGTGAGCTCGCGTGCCTCCGATAATTATACGCTCGACCCGAGACTCGAGGCTCGAGAGAGAGAGAGAGAGAGAGAAAGAGATTGACTAAGAAGGAGAATCGAGTCTGCGGTTCGACAGGGTCGGAGTTGACCGCGGCGTCTAATCGATTCCGCCGCTTCGACATGGAAATTTTTATTTTTTTCATTGGCCGAGGAGCGCGGAAAAATCCCTCTCCCTCCTCGGGGTATATACCCCGCTCAGCAATATACGCGAGAATGTAGCGAATATGCGGTATTATTACCCAATCCTCCCTCTTCTCACAGATTTATTCCACTCCTTTCGACTCGGATAGGCTCGTACACGACGATGTCCAATTTGGAGATGCGCACGAGCTTAAACATGCACCGAGATCGAAAGATTTTTATTGCAGCTTCGTCGGTAATTATATCGAGGGGAGAAGAATTTTAATATATTTTTTTATTTTTATTTTATTTTTTTCGGACGACGGATCACTCGTAAGGGTTGAAAAAAAAAAATTCACTGGTCCAAGAGGAGGGGAGAAAAATTACAAGCCATTATTCGGAATGTCCCGAGAATCGGTCGACGACGAACGAACATCGGGAGAGAAATCCACGGGGTGTGTTCCTCGGTAATGTCCGGTCGCGGTGGGGGCGATCGCTCGTCCGGCAAAACGGACCGATGATCGAGCCACCGTGTACGGAATCGGAAATGCGACCTCGTCGTGCAACGAGGGCGGATGAAACGAGACGAGATGTAGAGAAAGGGGAAGAGAGACAGTGAGAGAATGTGTCAACAGATTTAGGACCGGTAGTCGAAGAAGCAGGGGTTGATTCTCCCTCTGGTCAATGAGGGTGGAAGATATATATATAGAGAGAGAAAAGAGAGAGAGAGAGAGGGTTGGTCTCTGTTGAACATGGTCGTGGCGCAAGAGCATCGGGGCACACACGAGAGAGCAAGGCCAACGCCGAACAAGACTGTGGCACAAACGCGAGGGGGTGGATCGATCGTCGCGAGGCAAAGGGGGTGCTCGATGGTGGAGGCGAGGAGGAGAGGGAAGGTTGTGCTTGTTCGTGGCGAAGCCAAGAAAGAGAGAGAGAGGACCGGGCCCGACGATCAAATATTAAGTCTTATCTGGCGCCGCTTTACCCGGAACTCCGTCCCCTCTCTCCCTTTTTCTCTCGCCCACCCTCCTCCTTTCTGTTTGTGTCCTCGTGCTTCCTCCTTTAACTCGCTCTCTCGCTTTTCGTATATCTTTCGCCCAACGATTCTTCACCTTTCACGCCCCTGTCTTCGATCCAGCTGTGAATTAACCCCAATCGGATTAATTTACATTCTTACACGGTCGTTTATATAATTAATAAAAAATTTAACGAAAATACGAAATATTGTATTTTTAACATTGAAATCCTGTCGATTTTATTCTTCGATCTCTATACTGCTCTCCGGATATTGCTGCGAGGATTCGAATCTTTGCGGGAAGAAATTCTTCGTCGAAGAGAGAGAGACGGATAAAAAGGAGAAAAAACGAAGAGGTTGTCCCCCGCCCTAACGACCGTAGCGAAGTGGTTAACGTTAATTCGGTGTAGTCTCTCTTCGCTCTTGGCGTCGCCGTGCGACCGAGCAACCCCCGTTCCTCCTACCGTTCTCCTTGACGGAGAAAGAGAAAGAGAAAGAGAAAGGGAGGAGGAGGAGGAGAAGGAGGGAAAAGGGCGAAAGAGAGGCATTACAGCAGTTCACTCGCTGTCTCTCGGTGTTTATCGGGTGACCCAGAAAAACAGTACACGGCAAGGCTGATGGGTACCTCACGGCTAGCGCGAGGAAGATCCTTCCTGACGTGTGCACCCTCTACAGCCGGATAGTAGAGAATGTCATGCACGTTTGCATCGTCGTCGTCGTTTCGATTCCACGAATCGCAAGGATCGATCAAGAAAAAGCACTCGATGTTCGACATTCGATACTTTATAGAGTTACGTTTCGTGGTTCAAAGTTCTCGCTCGTCCGTTACGTAAAAAATTGTCGAAAAGAGCTTTTTCATCGATTCTCATAAAATAACTTTGGACTAACGTCTTAGGAAAAAAAAAAAGAAGAAAATTCTTAGAAAATCTGCCACCGATCGATCGAACAAATTGACTCCGTCGCGACGTCGTATTTTTTCTCTCGACTTTGTTATTTTTTCAGCAATAACATATTTTTTAACATCTGCTTTCGTGCACGGCCAATTTTTGTATTTGCTACGACAGGTCGTGCGCCATAATACGAAACGAGGTGTAACACACGTTTTGCATTATGCGAAGTGAAAAATACCTCGAGCTGGCGCTCGCGCGCGCGCTCGTTGTGTTTTATTTTTTATTTTTTTTTTTTTCATCGGTATAACGCACTTTCGTCCTTACCGGGAAAAAAGCATGCGGACATTGGGAGTTTGGCGCGAGCCTCGCGAGTAAGACAAGGTACGTAATTTTCCGGGCGCACGTAATGCTCGGTCATTATGGCATTCTCAAAGTCCGCGGCGAACTGGTACGTATCGATATATATATATATCGTTATATGTACGTTATACCTAGATATACGTTTATATCTATATGCGAGAGCGACAACGATTCCTTTGCGTTATTACAAGTAAAACGCGCGCACTCGTCCGTACACACTTACTGGATGGCTTAGGATATAATCCATACGAGCGATATATGGTGTGTATATATATATATATATATATATATGGCAAGTGTGTCTTTCGTGCCGCCGCGGTAGTTCATCGAGTCCAGTTTAACGCCTCGAGTCACGTCGAACGCGCTCTCGCCTCGGTATAAGCGTATAGTACACGAATATATATGGTATATATATATATATATATATATATATATAGTGGCAAGTATAAACTTACGCCTCTCGTAGCGAAGCAGTCGACACACGCCGTTTTACCGATACTTTTACCCAGTTTTCTGTATTACGCCACATTTATAACGATCGATATCGCGATAGCTTTAGCGTAAAGAGAGAGAGCGTGAGAGAGAGAGAGAGAGAGAGAGAGAGACGGAGAGAAAGACTTTATAATATCGTGGCTAAAGCGGCTCGATGCAGAAAGAGGTCTCGAATTAAAAACTAATTATACTCGTGCGCTATCAACGCTGAATCGCGACCGATCCGACTATATATTCAACATCCACGGCCATGATACATATCGTGTATATATACCTAAGTATGAGATACGTGTCCGCCACAGTTCGTGGATAAGGATCGATTCGGTAATAATATGGAACTCTTTGAGAGAGTGAGACCGCGCGCGCGCGCGTGCGAGTTTCACCGAGCTTTTTTTACCTATCGCTGTCACGCTTGTCAAATATCTCGGGCATTCGTATATTTTTTTTTCATCCAACTTTCTCTCGTTATTAAGGATGAATAAGAAAAATGGATTTTTTATTTGTTAAAAAGTTCGGAAAATTGTTCATTGTTCGAGGATTGAAAATTGATTTTGTCAATAGCGGGTAAACAAATCCGTTGATAAAAGGAACGTGAAGAGAATTTTTGGCTGCAGAGTACGAGGGTAACCGCATGAGCCAAGACGCTCTTAGAGAGGGGTGGTGGTTTTTTTTCCATCCTTCATCCCCTGTCGCTCTCCTCTCTCTCTCTCTCTCTTCATCTCACTCTTCTCGACTTTATTTCTTTCGTATCTCCCTATATCTTTCTCGGGCGTCTTTTTCCATCGTTCTCGCGCATTCTTTTTAGCTGGCGTAAAAGAAGAGACGTAGAGTGGGGTGGTCGGCGGGGTGTACAATAGTGGAAAGGGGATGAAAGAGGAGAGAAACGAGAACGGTGAACGAGAGAGAGAGAGAGAGAGAGAGAGAGAGAGAGAGAGAGAGAGAGAGAGAGAGAGAGAGAGTAGTGAGAGCGTCGTCTATCGATTTTTACTTCTAATGAATTCGAGCTAAAAACCACCCTGGTTCTCATTCTCTCTCTCGCGCGCACACGGAACAGCAGCCCTCATATACCACAAGACGTTCCTCGCTCCACTAATACCGGAGCAACGTCACACCAACAACCCTTAGAGCTCTCTCGCTAGCTCTCTCGCTAGCTCGGGCCACAGGGAATAGCTCCTTGCGCGCTTAGCCCAGACGAACTGGTGTAGGTTTTCACCCTCCCGCTCACTCACTCTCTCGCTCTTTCGCTTTCTTTTTCTCTCTCTCTCTCTCTCGCTTTCTTCACCACTGGCCTCAAACTACCCTTCTAAGAGCCCCGCTAGCGTCGTCGTTGCCTCGCGCGCGCCGTTGCTACTTTTCCACGAACCACGCCAATCACTGCGCGGCATAATTACACCGGCGTGCTCGCCGCTGCGAGCCTAAGTTGTGTTTCTTGCCTCGCTGTTCGCCACCAGCCGCCCTCCACCCACCCACCCCCGCGACTACTTCGATTCCCTTCGCGGACTGTACCGCAATCGTGCAAATAGAAGAACGAGGGGGCAGGAAAAAAAAAGTGCTCACCGGAATAAGGGGGTGGTGGTGGTGGAGGGCAAGGGGGATGGAGGGATGTAATAAGAGCGAAGAAGCACGAGGGGGTTTTACGAAGAATTAAAGGGGAAAGAAGAGCGCAGGAGAGAAAAGAAATGTATAATAAGAGACTCATCAGACGGTGAGGAAGAGCGAGGGGGGTTGCTACCCTCCCACTGCGAGGCAGAAATATATTCTACGACACGAGATATACACAAATATATACATATATATATACGTGTAACGAAATCAGCACGATCACGTGAATCTTTCTGCTTCAGAATTTAATTTTTCAACGAGCAATTTTGTTTCGTAACGATCGAGGTAAAGACTACTGCATTAAATTAATTCGAATGGCGATAGACCTGCTACTTCACGCTGTCTCGAGGCTGGTGCGCAAATTCTTTGCTGTGTTTTTCCATGAATATGTTTTTTTTCCATCATCATCATTGAAAGACGATCGAGAAGGAAAAAAACCAGACGAAGAATTTGCGTTACAGATTTTTATATATATTTTATTAGCGAAATAAAGCCCCAGGGTTCAATGTCCAAACGACATCGTGTTAATGCAAAACCGGTTTTGAAATTCATCCCTTAAAGACGCAGGAGGCGAAAAGTGCGAGCAATTATCGGGCGAACGAGAGTTCGAGAGACATCGAGCCGGAAAAGGATATGCCCCGTTGAAAGACTCTCTCTCTCTCTCTCTCTCTCTCTGTCTCTCTCTCTCTCTCTCTCTCTCTCTCTCTCTCTCTCTCTCTCTCTCTCTCTCTATATATATATATATATATATATATATATATATATATATATAGCTCTAGGGGTATGCAAGAGAAGTTCTTCTGTGCGTGTGCCAACCCCTAGCGAGAGAGGACCGAGAGAGGGAGCGTTAATCGAAATGAAACCGTGCGAATGAAAATTCTATGGTCCACGCGATGGGCCAGGAGGGTGGAGTGAGGGGTGTGCGCGAGTAAGAGACGGATCCGTGGGACATTATCCCGCGACGCGAGAGTTTTATGGGACTTTCACACCGCGTCTATATCGTCGAGTGAGCTATGTCGTCTCTCTTTCTCTCTTTCTCGACGAAAATTAAAAAAAAAAAGGAAAAAATTCGTAACGAAGAAAGAGAGAGAGAGAGAGAGGGTGCGACAAGAAAAAAAATTCAATTTGCCCCGAAATCGTTTTTTATTGTCAACCACCGATTCGCAATTACGAATAAAAGCGTTGGCACGAAATTTCGATTTAAATTAATTGTTTCTTTTTTTATTTTATTTTTCTCGCGTTGTCGTTAATGTCGTAAGGCCTGGGAGAGAATTTTATTCTCGGATTTTCTCCAAGGTTGACGAGTCGGATATGTTTTAATTGGGATGATCGGATGCTATTTTTTTTTTTTTTTTTTTTAAGACGATCGTCGATGGGTCGAAGGGTGAAAACGAAGGGGTGGTTAGTCACGCGCTCGCTGCGACCGCGATCGAACACCATCGAAATAACTCTATTTCAGGAATCGAACGAGGATTGGATCGCGGGCGATCGCGGTTCGCGAGTCCTTTCGCCAAGAACTGAGAGAGAGAGAGAGAAAGTAAGAGAGAGAGAGAGTGAGAGAGAGAAAATCGTCGGTTTGTAGCAAAAGAGTGACTTTCCGAGAAGAGACGATCGATAGTCGCCAGTCTCGCAGCGTCAGAGGCCTCTTTCTCTCCGAGTCTCACGCTCGTTGGCGAGCGCACGACCGTGTCGATCGAATCCGATTGGTAATCGACTTCTCTAGCTCCGATAGGGGAAAGGGGCGTCAGACGGTTTTTAATTATTTCCCGTTGCCGTCATAAATCTCTCTTTCTCTATTTTTCTCTCTCTCTCTCTCTCTCTCGCTCTAGCTCTCAAACACTTTATTTTCTCTCGATCGACTCGCGGCGTAGCGAGAAAGTGAGTCAAACCGTACGAAATAAAAATCTGTTATTTAAACAAAACAAAAATATCAATTTACGAATAAAAACAAAAATATCGAACATAATTTTGTATCCAATTAAAAATTGACTTTTTTTCATTCCCTAAGAACGTCTCATATTTTACATGCCTCGTATAGGATCTCTGCTTTCGTTCCTGTCCGTTCGCACGGAAGAGGCTTTATTACGTGCACAGGGGTGGTTTTTCGTTGCATGCATGCGTAACGTCTCGAAAGAAGAAGTCGTCGTCGTCGTCGTCGTCGTCGTCGTCGTCGTCGTCGACGACGGTTTCTCTTCGTGCGAGAGAACAACGCGGGCATCGAAGCAAAGAGAGAGAGAGAGAGAGAAATCGAGATCGCGTCGGGTAGCCATAATCGGGGATAACCCGCTGGGCGACACTCGGAAAAATATCGTGTGTCAAAAAGGTTTCAGGTGGTAGGCAGAAAAGCATTATTATAGTCGCTCGTAGCTCTCTTCGCGACGAGATGCCACTACGCACGTACGAGAGTTCGGCCTCTCACCCCCGGGGACCGAAAGAGAGAGAGAGAGAGAGAGAGACAGAGAGAGAGAGAGGGAGAGAGACAGAGAGGCGTTCGATCGGTTCGATCAGCATACGCGCGCGCACACCTATATTCGTCGCCCTTGGGCACAATGTTCTCAGGTCACAGACAAAGGGAACGGTAATGTGAAATAAAAATCGTTATTTTTTTTTCCCTCGTCTCCCATTTCTAACCCGCGCGCATTGAAACGAGCCGCGTTCGTATAATAAAACGTAAAGAATCGGTTACGAAATCTCCCGTACGATATCATTACGCTCTAATGTCGATTTTTCCATCGAACCTAAGCACAGCGCGAACAACAACAGAAAGGAAAAAAATGAGTCGAAAAAAAAAAGATTCGAACGAGAAATAAGACGAAAAAAAATTTCAATTAAGGGTTGGCACGATGCTGAGGTTGAAAACCAAGGGATAAAGAAGAAGCATAAGAAGAAGAAGAAGAGAGAGAGAGAGAGGGAGAAGAGAAGAGAAGATCATTAGCATAATTTGATTACCGGTGGAATATCTACCGAGTTACTATGTACGATATAGGTACACACCGATACGCGTGTATACACGGATAGAAAGACGAACCCCGGGTAATGGTCGCGTGGTCCGGGCTTGTTCGACCAATTTATCTTTTTTATTTTTCAAAAAGAGCTCGCGGTAACGAGCAATTCCTGGCGCTGCTACGACTCTGACATTGCATTCGCTTTTGCTCGTTGCTGCGATGAGATACAACAAAGTATATATATATATATATATAGATAGACAGAGAGAGAGAGAGAGAGAGAGAGAGAGAGAGGGGGGGGGGGGGGGGGTAGAGGGGATGTACGATGATATACGCGACTTTAAAACGTCGATTCTCACGAAACGCGATGATAGAAACGAAGGAGAGAACAACTTTGTGTTGGGCCGAAGCCGCGCGATACCTGAAAACTTTCTATATATACGTATACGTATTCTCTTTCGCAAATGTGTGTCGACGACGATTTCTTCTTGATAGACATCGTCGTATTTATATGTATATAGATTAGAGCGTATATGCGACTACATAACGAGCACGTCATTACCATAATTACATTACCGCGTTTGTTACTCACGGTAATAACATAACGGTCGCGTGGCTATTGCTCGCTCAATTTTTCCTCGTCTCCTCCCCTCTGCTACTCTCATCCAGCCCCCTCTATTTCTCCTCATCCACGTTGTACATCAATCTCCGATTTTTCTATACAGCTATTTCCGACGTTTTCGCCAATTTTAATAAATGCCCTTGGCAAGCTTTACCTCGTACGAACAATGCAAATTTAAATCGTTCGAGGTAGGTAGTTTTTTTTTTGTTTTTTGTTTTTTTCAAAGCAATTTGTCCTTCGTGACGGTCGCGGTGTCATCGAAGCGCCCAAAAGTGGTGAAATTGAGGGGTAGGGAAGTGAAATATATTTCTTCTTTTTTTTTTTTATATGCTTTTCTCGGTTTCGTTTCAACCGCGACGCGTTTGAGTCGATGATAAGCGACTGTATAACGATGAAAATATCCTTCGTGCTCTTTTTTTTTAACTCCACCCCTCGTAGGACACTTTGACAAAGCCAAAGCGAGAGAAATCCTTATAGAGAGAGAGAGAGAGAGAGGCGAGAGCGTTAAACGAGAATCGTTCGAGTGGAAACGAGCGAGAGAGGAAGTGGGTGGATGAGAGAATAGGAGGTAGGAGGCAAGAGGGTAATGGTGGTGGAAAAAGCGCACGTGTACGAGACCGTGAGATGGAAATAGTGGGAGTTTGGAAGACAGAGAGAAGGCCACAGCCTCGCGCGTATCAATCGATAGGGAAATATCGGCACGATAGGGGACGAGTCAAGGTGTTCCCGCGCGTGTGTGTGTCGAACGAATGAAAAAAGAAGAATGAGAGAGAATGTGTATTGGGTGGGAGGAAATAAGAGGAACGTAGAAAAAAAAGAAGAAGAAGAAGAAGAAGAAGAAGAAGAAGAAGAAGAAGGAAACGAAGACGAGACTGGCGTCGCGAAGGAAAAGCGTTTCACGGTGAGTACGGGCGAGGGCGCTGAGAGACGCGCGTCTCTCACTCGACGTGCTAGGGGATGCATAAGGGGTGGCATTAGTCGAGAAGGGGCGGTTTCTCGTTCTCTTTCTCTCTTCTTCGCGAAAGAAACGGTACAGAAGTGAGGAGAGAGGGAGAGGCTGGCTGCTGCACCCGCGATTCCTTTGTTCGCCCCGGGGAATCTTCTCGCGCGAGACTTTTCTCGATCGTTTCTCTCTCTCTCTCTCTTACTCTTGTTCTCTTTGCATCTCTTTTTTTCTTTCCGTTTCTCCATCTTCTCTGACTGAGATCCGCTCATAGCTCTCCCCCCCCCCCTTTTACCCCATCACTCCTCTTTCACATAGTCGCCATCCAGTCACCCATGTCCTATCGCACCTACGAATAAATTGAAGAGAAAGATCGCCCCCTAGCTGCTTTGAGAAGCGAGCGAGGGAGAGAAACCCGAGGCCTCGCCCCGGTTGAGAGAATTCCTTTTACTTTTTTTTTTCATTTCCTATCGCAAGACGATCGACTCTAGTTTCGAGAAAGAGAGAAAGAAAGAAGGGTTGAAATCGAAGCTTCCGATTTAAAAAATGCGACGAGGTTCACCGTCATTAAAACCGCGAGAAACTCAATTAAAACGTCTCTCCCTTTCTCTCGAGTGTACACAGTCCCATTCGACACTTATTTTCGCGGTAGCTCGTTTTTATTCTTTCAAGACGGAATTAAGAATCTCCCCCTGTCACCTCGCTCCCTTATCGCCTTCGGGCGAAAAGAGTGAGAGAGAGAGAGAGGAAGAAGAGATTTATCGAAGGGAGGCGGGGGTAAAAAGATCCTCGTGAATTATGCAGTCGCACAACCCCCTTTGGCGCGTGTCTCGGCGAAAGAGACGACGAGTGGATTTTTCGATTTTGAATTTTACTTCTGTGTATGTGTGTGTGTGTGTGTGACCTGTGTCGAGTTGACGAATAAATTCAACCTAGGTACACCTCGCGCGCCTCTTTGTGTACGTGCGCGTCTTCTCTCCGTCACGCCGGATTTTGACTTTCTCGTGTACACGCGAGCGCGCACGCGTACTTTAGCCCCCCTCCCCTACTTCTCTACACGTTGATATATCTATATATATATATATATATTTATATTAGGTGAGAACTATATATGGCGTGAATTTCGTATGCTAAACGAATTCACCCTTACGCACGACTCGTCACTTTCGCGAACTGTTCCATTCCCTCGTCTCTACACCGTGTACAACCTCGCGACGTACGAAGAAATGGTGCATCCAAGTGGCATATCCCGTCTTTATTCGACGAGCCCGATAAACTGAGAATAGAAGAGGGAAATAGAGTGCGTGCCGGGGAGGGGGAGAAAAAAGAAAAGTTTACTATGAAAAAGTCGAGATTACAGCACTGACATTTCGAAGAAAGGATTTTAGTGTTTCTCGCGGTGAGAGAAAAGAAGAGGGAGAAGAATGAAACAAACAAACAAAAAAAAAGGGGAAATAATCGATCGTTGCGCCATCTATGCGATTTTTTTCCTCTTTCGTTCGACGCGTCGCTGCAAATTTCTTCGCAGTCTTTCTCTCTGCGTGTACGTGTATGTATAGGTATGTGTATGTATGGAGCACAGCAGGATCAGTCCCGGTTGCGCTCGGGAATCGGGCATATAGCCCGTTTTTCAGCCTCGGAATGACCCGAAGGCACGTACGGGGATCGATTTAAATTGCAAATCGATTTCGCCTCTTTGTAGTCACCCACCTAGCCCGCCTCGCGCGAGCTCTATCTATACGTGTACGTAAAGTACACGTATACGTATATATATATATAAGTGTGTATATATATATATATATATATATATATATAGGTATCTCTGATACGTGACGACGTGGTACTAGCGCGATGCGCCCAAGAGAAAAGAAAGGCTCCTCTCTCTCTTCTCTCGAATAGAGGGCTTGCGGGCTCTGCTCTCGAGGCGTCACACATATATATATATATATATATATGTAGACACATAGATATAGATACAAGCAGCCATCCGGTACTTCTCGATGTCGTCGAGGATATTCGCGGGGAATCGAATATTGAAAAATAAAGCAGCGAGCGAGAGACAGAGAAAGAGAGAGAGAGAGAGAGAGGGAGAGAGAGAAAAAGAGGAAAGTAAAGTGTCTCAATGGTATATAAGGGTGAATTTGCACTCATCCGAACGATATAGTTTGCTCGGATACGAAGGAAAAAAGCTTTTTAACGAAAAAAAAAAAAAAAAAAAAAAACAAGAAAAAGAAACGTTGATGACGATTTTGTTGTTGTCAAGAGTACCTAAATATCAATGAAAAAAAGGAGGGGTGGATTTTTTTAATACCGGAAAAATTATTCGCGACGCGTGTGATAAGGGGGGAGCGGAGAGAAAGATATCGTCCCGAGGCCACCTGTGAGTCGAAGGCAAATACGAGATATATATATTTATCTCCTACCAGGACTTGAAATGAAGTCCGCAAGGGAATTCGAAAGAAATGAAAAAGACTCAGGGTGGTGTATAAACCTACATATACATGTCTTCTTCCTACGTGAAGATATCTACAGACCTTCGTTTTCTCTCTTCCTCTCTCTCTCTCTCTCTCTCTCTCTCTCTCTCTCTCTCTCTCTCTCTCTCTCTCTCTCTCTCTGTCTCGGTCGCCGGCGGACTCTAACAATGAAAGCGGGGCTGAGAGTTTTTAAAAGTGTAAAACGAACAAAAAACAAATAAGAAAATATATATATATATAAAAAAAAAAAAAAAATACACGATCTTGTCGTTGCAAACTCGCTCGGGCGAGAGTCAGCGAGAAATACACTATATAAGCAAGTGGCAAGACGCGAGTGCTCGGGAGGGACATGAACGAGAAGAGCGAGAGAGAGAGAGAGAGAGAGAGAGAAAGAGAGGGGAACGATCTTGGCACCCGGAATGAGAAAGACGGAGAAACGGAATAACGCGCTCTTCTTGGGTTCGCGCGCGAGAGCCGTTTAACGACGATTTCGATCGTTTACGACTTTAATAATTTAGGCGCGGCTCGGACTCGACGCTCTCGACACGTTTTGGGTCGTAAACCGCGCGACTAAATCCGTATTTATGTGGAAGAGAGCGTACCGATATACGCTCCTCCGCGCATGGACATCATGAAGGAGAAGGAAGAAGAGGAAGAAGAAGCCAGAAGAATCGTCTCTTTTTCTTCTTCTTCTTCTTCATTTTCTACTTCTTCTTCTCTTTGCGGTCTTTCTTCTCGGGTCTACCTCCTCTATATGCATATTCGTCCTTCCACTTTCATCCCTGACAAGAACCACGATCGTATTTTCTGAAAAATTAATTATTTACAAGAAAATCAAAGGACTCACCGATGGAGAAAGCAGACCTCATCTACGCTCCTTCCGCTCTCTCAAGTCCTGAAACATCGAATGAGAAAACAATTTTTTCAACAATTTTTTATAAAAATTATGAAAAAAAAACAAAAAAAAAAACAAAAAATTTATTCGCAACATTTCTCTATTCTTTCCAACGATTATAACAGCGAATGATTTCTTCGATCGGGGGCGTTGATGAAGATGACGAATAAAAAAGAAAGAAACCAGAAAAAAAGAAGAAAACATATTCGACGGAAAGAGAAGCGAGTGTCGCACTCGGCGACCCCCCGAGAGCGAGAGAAGGCTACGACGCGCGGTGAGGCCCCGGGGCCCGGGGCCTTCATAAATTTACATGTCTTTGGTTGCGGGAATCATTTTTTATAACCGTTAAGAGGAGAAGGACTTCGAGGCGTGAAGCGCGCGCGACAGAAAAAGAGAATAAATAAAAATAATAATAATAATAATAATAATAATAAAAATAAATAAATAAAAGAGTGAATATGGTGTTGGAACTGTGAGTCGTCGGACCTACAGCAAAGCGTTTGTGGTATAGAAAGAGAGACGAGAGACGAGTGAGAGTGAGTGAGGGAGAGAGAGAGAGAGAGAAAACTCACGCGGCCATATTACGAGTCTCCCCATGGTGTTGCCCGTAATAACCATTCCATGTATCTGCCGAAGTCGAGGTGGTCACGAAGAAAGCTCCTCTCTCACTCTCTCTCTCTCGTTGTCTCCTCGAGATAACGAGAGAGAAGAAACGAGTGTGCGAGAGGGCTCGTTACCGAAGCCTTCTTCTCGCTTCCCTCTTCGTCATCTCGCTTTTGCGAGGAAAAAGAAGACAGAGAGAGAGAGAGGGAGAGAGAGAGGGAGAGAGAGAGATACACTCTTCGCCAAATCAATTAACCAACGACACCGACCATATTCGCTTCTCCATCGATATAAAACTATATTTATCCTCGTACACCGAGTTGTCACGCGTCTCCTATACGTCTCATCAATTCGAAGGATACTTTCGACCCCTTTGACCACGGTAAATGTATTTCGTACCACCAAATCGTACAATGTATTATACTATTTTTATTTTTTATTTGTTTCGAGCCTGAAAAACCGCGATTAAAAAAGATTGAAAAAATTCGTTTCGAGAATCTTTCGAAATAAATCGACAAATAAGTGATATTTTCCTACGAAAATTGTAAGAAATATAACGATCGAGATGATAATGATAATAACAATAATAATAATGATAAAAATAACAATGACCAACGGGTTGTTTATCTCAATCCGAGATACCTAGAAGCCTGACGAGATTCCGGATACTTCGGGTTCGAGACGAGAGGCGTCCGTCGTGTCAGTTGGCTCGTTCGATTCTCGGACATGAAAGAGAGAGAGAGAGAGAGAGAGAGAGAGAGAGAGAGAGAGAGAGAGAGAGAGAGAGAGAGACGGGCCAGTGAGAAGAGAGGCGATGGAAGCATAGTTGAACCGCGCATCGGTATCAAGACGAACCGAGACCTCGTCTAGGATCGAATGATATACAACGCTGCTTCTTTCGACATCTTTCTCTCTCAATTCTCGACTGGCGCCAACTCCGCGATTTTAATTGTTTCGTTAGCACGGTTAGCTCTCAAGCCCAGTAGAGCTAGAGAACTCGAAGTTAGCCGACGCGAGATGTCTCGCGACGAGATTTATTCCCGTACTCTGGACAACTTGAACCATCGACGTGGCAAAGATCGTCTCGCGATGCTTCAACGAGGAACAAAATAATTCGCCACGAGAGATGCTTATGTTTTAATTTCGTTTCTCAAGATTCGCATAATTTTCCTTAACTCGATGAAGAAGCGTTTTAAAAAGATTGCGGATCGTTAAAGAAAGAAATAAAAACAAAAAACAAAACAAAACAAGAACGTCGGATATTTTTCCGCCTGTGTCTGTGCAGGTATGTTTTTTTACGTAAGATTTTGTTTTCGAGACGCGTAGGTGGAATGCACTATTGTGAAACGACGACGGATGGTGCACTCGCGCATCGTTTTTTTTTTATTATACTATAGCGTGTACACCAAGACGATGTATATATATATATATATATATATATATATATATTTATATATCGCAAGAGCTATTATACACCGCGTTGACCGTACACCGATTTGCATTTGTAATTACGAACCGCTTGCATCCTTAATAAGTAATTAATGGTAGATGTTCAGCAGAAGCGGACAAGCGTCGAAGCTCGCCTCTCTCGGTATACTCGGGGAGTCTCGTAGGTTCGGTGCGCGATTTACCCGCACATACACGACGCGCCTCGTACTCGCAAAACCACTCGACAACACTCGCGTAAGAGACACACGTGACGTAACGTAATCCCAACGGTGCACACGTTAATCCGATTGTCGTTTAATTATTCCGGCTGCCTCGTTCTTACGTTTCCTCGTTACGTCGGGTCAAATAAATTTCTCCTTTCTTTTTAAACAAATTATTATTATTATTTTGTTTTTTGACGTCAATTATTCCTTTAAACAATAAAATTATTCAAATAAAATAATAATAATACCTCGACACTGTATCCATTGTATCTTCTGCCTGGACGAAGGCGCTCGCGCGTCGAACGGTGTTCGAACGAAAATCCGCGAAATCGATCACGTTATTCGCGCGTACCGGCGGATCACTGCTTTCTTCTTTTTTTTTTATCAAAAATACAAACGATAATTTTCGACTTTTCTTCAATATATCGCGTTTATTTATCTCACTATTCAACGTCGACGAATTATTGCACACGTTGAGCGCGATGATAATTGTTTATTGTAAACAAAAAAAAGATGGGAAAATAAACGTCGTCGAACTGCGAGGATACGCGAGTTTAAGGGAGGGAGGGAAAGAGAGAGAGAGAGACAGAGATAAAAAAGAGCAAAAAAAAATAATGATATATATATATATATGTATATATGTATATTGCGCGCGCGATGTGCGGGGGTGGCGCCCCTGTCGAGGCCTCGACGACGAAGACGAGGACGACGAGGACGCTCGAGGCTCGACGCTCGACGACGAAGACGACGACGAAGGGCGTCGCGAGGTTGGTGGGGGCGTCTGCGACCGCTACGGCAGAACTAAGGGGTTGTTTGCCTCATCGCGAAGCTCCGGCTTCCTCGTTCAAACCCCCCTTCGCCAACCACCCCTCTGACCGTCGTCGTTTCTCGTTCCCTCGACACCCCCCTCCCCTCCCGCTCTTCGCAGTCCACCCCCTCATCCTATTTTGCATAGGGCCTGCGCGGGAAAGCCAACGCTATGCCAACGTGTATATACGTCAGGCAACCCCTCTTAGCTCACTCTACACATCTACGTATTATTATACACACACACATATATATATATATATATATATATATATATATATATATGTATATGTACATACGGACATAGTCGTGTACATGTAGCTCTTTCTCGCTTTCCACCCTCTATCGTCTTCTTCTCATTCCTCAAGCTTTCTCTCTCTCTCTCTCTCTCTCTCTCTCTCTCTCTCTCTCTCTCTCTCTCTCTCTCTCTCTCTCTCTCTCTCTCTCTCTCTCTCTCACGTTCGCTCGTTTCGCGAGCACTTCGATTTGTCGAATACCGCCTTCCTTGGGAAACTTCTCTCTCTCTCTCTCTCTCATACCCCTCCATCGCCCCCTTCTTTTTAGATATATTCGGATTTTCCATCCTCCGCTCTTGAGAAAACGAGAAAGAGGAGCCTGATAGAGAAAGAAAGTGCGCCGTCGATTCCGACGCAGAGGAGAAGCTGAATTCCACTTTCGTCATCACCCTTCCACGTATTATATATTTCGTCTCTTTTTTTTTTACTATCACCCCTCCCATTCCTCGCCTAGCCTCGGTACTCGAGTTAGTTGGGTTAGTTAACGAACAAGTTTTCCATCTTTAGTCAGCCAAGAGTTATAGACGACATACGTTACAGTAGCTCACGAAGCGAGTACACGGAGTTTCCGATAATCAGACTACTTGTTATAATAATAGGTTGGGACAGTCGCGAAGACGGAAAAAAATGAAAAAAAGGAAAAATAAAAGGAAAGACAGAGTGAGAATACGAGAGAGAGAGCGAGAGAGAGAGAGAGAGAGAGAGAGAGAGAGAGAGATGTATAAGTGTGGTCGATAAATAAATAAGAAGATGTACTTTATTGATTCGCGCAAAGTTTGTTCTACTTCGGTTTGTACGTGCACTTCTTTCTATTGTATGCTCGGTTAAGTGCGCGCGCGTGATGTATATATCTCTCGCGTCGATGCAAAATTACGACGAGGGTGAGCCAATCGTGGAACTCGCGATTGGCCAGCCAATCGCGTTACGTTACCCTCGAAAGCTTTTCCTGGTCGAGCAGAGGAGGGATCGAGCGAGTAAGAGAGACAACGAAGTAAAGGGGTTGAAAACGAGGACGAAAATCGTGAAGTCGCGAATGAACGCGCGAGAGGTAAAAGTTAGTTAACGCCTCTGACTCTCGCGTAGAACGTAGAGAGCGTAATTAAGGAAAACAGAGGGCGAGGAGTGCTTGGGATTTTGGAGCGCGAGGAGGGTTTAGTCTCCACCCCGATGTTAAGGGGAGAGAGCTTTTCGCAGCATCGGAATAGTCGAGAGTCAACCCTCTCTCTCTCTCTCTCTCTCTCTCTCGAGTCTCTCGTTGCTCGTGAGAGGCTCGCGGAGATAGGCTTGGGAGGATCTCTCGAGGTGGGGGATAGGTTGGTTAACGCGCATGTATAATTAGCCCCTGGGACCCGACGGTGGGGGGGAGGTAGAGTGAAATTCACTCTGTTTTGAATATACCTGTATATATATATATATATATATAGAAGTCGTGTGCTACGAGCTCTCGCTCGCCGGCCGGGTAGATTGGTACAGGGTGGAGTCTCGCAACAACCCCCTCGTACCTAGAACGCATGCGCGCTACAGCATCCACGAAAGAGTAGATGTATGTATATATATAAAGAAAGAGAGAGAGAGAGAGAGAGAGAAAGAGGGAGAAACCTTCCGAGAGAGGATATAATGTATTCATAACACAGAGCCCAGTGGAGACCTCCGTTTCCTCTCGCGCGCGTTTCATCCCTCCCTCGCTTCGACTCGCCGTTCTCTCTACCTATAGCTCGCTATGCAGATGGAGCTTTCTCGCTGCATTAGACTGTTCAAAATTTTACGTAACTAAATTAAAAAATAAAAATTTAGAGTTTACCTTTAATTACTAGAGACAGGAAAAAAAAAACAACAGATTATAACGAGAACGATCGACGCGCGTTCCTCGTTTCCGTTATGTTCTCCGAAGCTAGTAGATAACACAGATATACGTCGTCGTCGTCGTTGTCGAGTAGATTCCGAACTCTCGACGGAAAACTATTAGAAGCGTTTCCGGAAGCATCCGTGGTATAAGCGAAGCGAGAGAGCGTGTGTGGACTAAGGGGGGATGCGATCTCGGTGACCAAGGTCCGGGGAGACTCTCTCTCTCTCTCTCTCTCTATATATATATATATATATAGCCAAGCGATATATATATATATATATATAGCGCTTGGCTATATGTAGGAAAGGGGGAGGGGGTGGTTGTGTGCTTTTCCGCGTGCTTGGCCACCGACACATGTCGACGGACCGTGCAGGCGCCACACCAGATATACGCGAGAGCCCAGAGACACCGGAGCTAGCTTTTCCTTCCCTCTCTTGGCTTCGGGTACGAGAGGCGCAACCGACACGAGGGTTGCTTTCCCTTCCTTTCTATTCTTGCCTCGCGCTCGCACGCGGAAACGCGTATATACACATATATATTTGGTTGCAAACGTATATAACATCGTACGAAGAAACATCAGCGAGGGTGAACAAGTCGTTCTCTCACTCACTCGTGTAGAGAAAGTTGGGGTGGCTTTTGCGGTTCACCCCGTAGGCCACCAACCAGTGTCATCGGGCACAATTAGGGAGTAGTCTGGGTCATCAACGCGCATGTTGCCCGTCTCATTTCTTCGTACGTTTTTCCACCCCTATCGCTTACTGCTGTTTCTCTCTCTCCCTCTCTCTCTCTCTTTCTCTTTTGCACACATACACGCATACACGTACTCGTTTATTTCCGACCATTGATGGGTGGACGCGATGGACGGGGAACAATGCGTAATAACGTACGCGGAACCAGCGGAAAACCCACCCTTAACTAAGCTCGCCAAGCCTGCCGCATTCTTTCCTTAATTTCATTGCTTTTATATATATGTATATATATATATATCGTTTCCTCGACTTATTTTTCGCCCTCTTTTGTCTCCTTTCCCCTCTCCCACTGTATATTCGTCTCCTCTTATGCGATTAGTCCATTACGAGCGTATGTCAAGCCGGACGAATTTACGAAAATTTTCGTTATCTATTTCTTCTTTTATCTCGAAATAAAGAATTATATTTTCATATATATATATTTTTTTTTAAGATCTCTATAACCTTTTTTTTAGCAGACGAGAAGCTAGTTTTTAAGGGATGCAATATGCCACGACCCCGAGGGCTCGAGTTCTCCCGGTTATTAGCACCTCGCGGTGAATGTCGAAGATGAGAGAGAGAAAAAAAAGAAAAGTCGAACCGCCGGGTCAGAACGAGAGCAAAGATCGAGGACCAAGGCTCTCGATGTTTTTAATAAGCGCGAGGCGGACACCCGGTGTAGCACGTAGTAAATATTACCGCGGCTATATAGAACGACGACGACACCAAGCATCCTCTCCCACCCCTCGGGCAACCCCGCAAATCCAACCTCTTTCCGACTCATCGTTGACTCTTCGCCTACGCGCGGTAGAGCGAAAGAGAAAACGGCACATAGAGATCGAGGGAAAAGAGCGAGAAGTCGAGGTTGACACGAGGCTAGGGGTGGGGGGTTTGAATCGGGCATATATATATAGCTCAGTCTCTAATTAACTCGCAGCAAAGCTCTTCGAGCTTTTCTACGACCTCTGCGTTTGAGCTCGACGCCCTCTCTCCGTCGCTATAACGAAAAAAGGATCGATCTCGAAACATATTATTATTTTTGTAAATAATAACTTGTAAAAAAATAATTAACAACGACGCAAAACAAATAATTCGAGGAATTTTTCCTATACAAAAAATATGTGAAATATACGTTCGTTCCTCATTTCTGTGTAAGTCACGACACGACGTCGGAGAGAGAAAGGATTTTCCACGGATTTTTCCATCGATCGAATCTCGTTTCTCTCTTGGCATTTAATTAATAATCATAGTGAGACTTTGACGTCGCGGGCCGCGCTCTTTGCCCGAGGGAAAGATCGTCGCGGCTCGTACGTGAGATACCTAATATCGTCGTTTCTGACACCCTAATCGCGATTAGAACGTTTTTTTTTATTTATTTCATTCTCCCGTACTCATCGTCCTTCTCTCGTTTCCTATCGGTATCGTCGAGCGATGACGAGGCCACGTCGATCGTCATTACTCGCACGTCTCGTCGTCGTCCCACGTCCCTACCGACTCTCTCGCTATTCGAACGTTTGTACGCACAACGAGCATGTGCAACATGCCGCTATTTTTCTACCGACTTTCATGCTGACTCGAATCGCCCTCTCGCGCTTTACCGCCACGACGTAGGTACACGAGGAGATAGAAAAACGGCCACGCTTGAATTTCATTGAATATTCCTTTCATGAATGAAAAGACACGAACCGGGCATGACTCTTTCTCGTGAGTCGCGACTGATTCGCGACTCGGACTGCGATTAACGCACTTCGTTCCCTCGATGCATATTTCATATACATGTACATAATACATACGAAATGTATATATATGGCCAAGGTACGTACTTGCACTCCAATCAGAGGGATTAAGAATATGTTAATGTCCCTGACGTATTTTTCCTTGATAAACAACGGCATTGCCGAGAAGAGGGATAAGAAGAAGAAGAACAAGAAGAAGAAGAAGAAGAAAAGGAGGTTGAATTAAAAAAAAAAGACAAAACAAAAAATGAATATAAAAAACGCCCACATACCACACTGGGTTGGGTCGTATCTTCGAAGCTCTCGGGGCTGTCGTTGATTTCTCATTAGCCAGCGTGGTATGGAATAAATAAAGGAGAAAGAATGGAATTTCTTTTATACATACATATATATATATATATATATATATATATATATATATATATAATTTTTGTTTCTCGACGGGTATCGCGTACATTATTGATAAATGAGTGAGGGATGCGGCCGTGTATGTGCGCATGTACGTATGGGTGAGTTTCAGTTGGGAATTTTTCTTCGCCAAACAGCAAAAAGGAGTGAGAAGGGAAGAGGGATAGAAAGAGAGAGAGAGAGAGAGAGAGAGAGAGAGAGAGAGAGAGAGAGAGAGAGAGAGAGAGAGAGAGAGAGAGAGAGAGAGAGAGAGAGTTGCGCAGTAATCGCGCACTCATCAGGCACCCTCGCTGTATTACATTAATGATATTGATTCGGAAAAATACAATCAAGCTCGCTGCTTCTCACCCCACGCCGTATAACTCGACGCTTTTTCTTTCTTTCTCGGTACTATAATAATTTATATAGATATACCTCGTATGTATTTATGTCCTGGTGAGACGAGACTGGGGTAAATATATATCGCTCTCGAGTACATATTTACTGTGCAGGTAATACATACATACATATATATAGGTATGAGTGTCAGTGTGTGTGTGTGTGAGAATTATCGAGTAAGTGCGCGGGTTTTGAGTGTTTGCGCAACGCGGATAAAAGAGGTCGGGAATTGGTTAATTGTGAGTTTTCATTATTTAAGTGCCGAGTTATTTTTTTATCGGTAAATTGATGAAACGAAGGAGGATATCGATCGATGAGAAACACTTCGAGAAAACGAAAAAACAAAAAAAAACGTATATTTACTTCGAAAATTATATCCACCCTTGCAAAAGCTGATTCGTGTTATTGTAATCGTTACCACAAGCCCCTTAGGGTCAAACGCGAGAATTTCTTATTAATATACGATGAAATTTTCTTCGATTCTCACTCACGATCCTTCACCGTATATCTGTTTATCTCCGGATTCTTTTTTTTCTTTTTCTTTCTTTCTTTTTTCACTCGTTTCTACCCCTCGACTCGCCGCACCCTCTCATTTGCGCACGAACTTATGCGATAAGCCCACGAAACGATTCGTAGATTCATCATTTGATTTCCGCCAATCTGACGGTCTTGTTTCCCGCTTGTCTCGTCGAGGGACTCGCGCGTATGATGAAAGCACGGAAAATAAAAGAAACTTCCTTCCTTTGCACTTAACCACCACCACCACCACCACCACCACCACCCTTAGACGACCGTTTTCTTCATCATTCCTCTTTGTCTTCCTGTATTCTCGGTGGTATTCATCGCTGCGTCTCTCTTTTCTTCTTCTTTCGTCCATACGACCCATTTCCATCGCGTCGTACTCACTCGCAACAGCCCCATGGCGCATCCCTCGTTTCCTCGCTAATGACAGTAATTTTCCCGGTCGAATATATTTTTCGTGTATTTACCCTCGGATTGTTTCCACTCCCTCTTCCGCGATACGAACGCAGTGACGAACTCTTCGCACTATACGCCAACTCCAAACCCTCCCCTAGTTGAGATAAATTATTCAGCGTTGTCTCTCTCTCTCTCTCTTTATTTTTGTCTCGATATTACGAACGAAATCAAGAAAAGAAGAAAAATAAAAAATATATAAAATGGTTTATTTTAAATCTTCGATGATTTTTCATCCCTCTTGATAAAACGTAAGAGAATGAAATAAAAGTCGATAATCTCGAGAGAGAGAATTTTTACGACTCGGCGATACATAAATATAGCGCTTTGGCAAAGTTGGTAACGCGAGTTTGGCCGCGGTTGATAATTCGCGGAACGATTAATCATATTAATTGCGAGTCTCGCGCGAGCGAGTCTCGTCTCGTCTCTCTCTCTCTCTTCCTCTCTTTTCTCTCTTTCTATCTCGGCATCGGCAATGGTGACTTCGAACGGACCCAAAGCAGTTACTGTAGCCCACTCGCACCGGGGGCTTCTCCTTCTTCATAACAGACCTCTGTCCCTCCGTCTTTCTCCCTTTCTCTCTCTCTCTGTCTCTCGCACGTTCGCGAAGGAAGTTAACTTTGCTGGTTAATTATAAATTGTAATTAGCGCGGCCAGTGTGTGGTACGTTTTGTGCCGCGCGGCGATCAATTAACGTGTGTCCTCCCCCCCCCCCCCCCCCCCCACTATTAACGTTATAACCGGGAGGGACCGAATGTGCGCGCGCACGCGTGTGCATGTCAGCCCTATTAATTATTGAGTGTCGAGGGGAGGGTGGGAGGGAGGGAGAAAAAAATCGCATCCGGCCAACACACGCCACTCGACTCGAATCAGCTGTTGAACCTTTCTCGACCCTTTTCTTTTATTTATTTATTTTTTTATTTATTTTTTATTTTCGTTTTTATCGTCCTACGACTCGATCTATTTACTTCGAAATTATACAGGACATTTTTTTCTTTCTTTCTTTGTTGTTTTTTTTTACGACCTCGATGAATAAATGTTGCAAAATCTTGATGTTTTATTGACACTAATCGGAGCCAAAATTAAATCGTGAATCTAGTCGAGGAGGGGCAACCTATTGAGAGTCAAACGAGACCTCGAGCTACAAAACTTTTAGTGCATTTTATACATAGACTGTCTCGTATAGGCGATAAGAGGCGGTAAAGTTTTACGACTCTAAATAATAGTTCCAATAATAGAGCGTCGTAATATTGTCATTTATTCGTCACACTTTGCTTCCCTTTGACGAATATTCGAGTCTTGAAATGATTTTCGCGAACGTATCGACGGAATATCGGACAAGAATTATATCTCGGTCGAGAGCAATTAATACCAGCTGTAATTAATCGACCGAAGCAGGATGGAGAGGGGGGTGATTAGTTTTCATTTTTTTTTCTTTTTTCTTTTTTTTTCGACTCGATATCTCGATCGAGCACGAGTTCCTCCCTGTTTGGTCCCTTAATTGACTGGCACCGAGTGCCAATACTGGATACTCGAGGAGGGGGGCAGTCGTTTTGCAAGCTCCCTGTACTAATTACCAACATCTTTCTCCGGCTCGGCGCATAATTGCCGGGAATTAAGGAATTTAAACTCGCGAAGCTCGACGCCGTTCGAGAGTCTCGAATAACCGCCCGATCGAGAGCGAGAGAGACGGAGATCTAGAGAGAGACAGTCTAGTCACTCATTAATTGGCTCGACTGATTGCCCACTTGCCGTCGCTAAGCGCTAGATTGTAAACACTCTCGTGTACATAATTGCTCGCGAGTCCCGAGCATCCGCAACATTATATATTTATAATGAGAGACAAATGCGCAAGTTCTCGTAAAGTACTCGAGACAAAAATGTTCCCGCGCACGACGTTCGTCGACGACGAGGATAATTTTTACGACGGAATACGTTTTTTTTTCTCTCTATCTCTCTGTCCCTCTTTTTTAAATTTCATTTCCTCTCCCTCGAACTCGCGCGAAAGAAGAAGGAAAAATAAAAGAAGGAAGTCGGCAAAGAACGTAATAAGCGATCGTTCGGTCGTTACATATGGACTCTTTCGCCGATGTTAACCCGCCCTGTATGGTCGAGAAATGAAAAAAAAAAAGAAACAGAAAGAAAAAAAAAAGGACAGGGCCCGTAGGATAATTAGCCTCGGAGGAGAGAAGGCGAGAGAGCGTTAAAAATTCGTGAGCGCCAAGGAAAAGAGTAACTCACAATTATTGCAAAATTATCGACCCTCGCCGGAGGGGCAAGAGGTTGGGGTGGCAATGGAGGAAGAGGAAGGAGGGGAGAAGAAACTTCGGCAATTTTTAATTCTCGCTCGACGTGGACCGGGTGGGGCCGCGTCACGGGGAATTACATTCTTTACTCCGAATTGGGCCAATTTTCGTACCGTTCGACTTTCTCACGGTCCACTCCGTAACAATCGATATATCTATATATTCGATTCGATATATATATATATGTGTATATATACATATATATCGAATATCGAACAATCATCGACGCCGATTTTTAAAATAGCTCGTTTCAATCGCGTATTTCACATTTTGTTCGTTTTTTTTTTCTTCTTGCCGCGTCCTACTTTTTTTCCGCTCTAACGAACAATAAACGATCGGATCTTATCTCGGGGTTCATCAATGAGCTAGAGACACCGCGAGCGTTCGCGGTGTTAATTGCTAACGCGCGGCAATTATAGCCTCCTCGTAATTTACCGCTACGTATACAAGATGAAAAACACGCTATATGAATAAAAGTTGATCCTCTCGGTCGAACATTTGCGTCATTGCCACAAATGGACAGATATATATATATCTATATAAATTGCGTTATGCGACACACGTTGATAATTTACATGAGAAGACAATACTCGAGGGGAATAATAAGATTTCGCGAATATCAAAGGATCGAGTTCGATTAAAAAAAAAATCTATTATAATAGAAAATCATTAAAATGACGATAAATTTTTCGATAACGATTAAAACATTAAATCGTTAGGCGTGAAAAGCGTTTAATCCAAAATTCTCAAAGACCGTGTCTCTCTATCGTTCTCTCTTCGTACGGGATTTATAATCGGGAACACAAAAACGTTCACAATTCGGACGCAATTGGGTTCTCGCGTAGGTCGAGAGCGCACGCGGGACACGCTTCGATAATTCACGATACGTATATATAGACAATTTTAAACAACAGGAGAATTCGGACTCGAAGATTTTCTGGCCTTCTTACCGCGAAGCATAACCGGACGACTCTCACGCTGTTTACGCGAGACATTCGCCTCTCTCTCTCTCTCGCTCTCTTTTCTTCTGTTGCGTAGTACACGTTTGTCTCGTGATTCTTTTTCTCGTTGCGATACTTTGTTTTTTTCTTTCTTTGTTCGTTGTTTTTTTTCATCGTTGTTGTCTTTCTTCATCTCGACACGATCGAAGGATAGAAGGAACAATCGAAACGCGAGACACGGTTCTTTCTCTCGATCTAATGCTCGAACGGCTCTCTTTATCTCTCGCCTTATTGCAATGTGCCGGTCGAACGCCTCCGCAAAACACTCTCTCGACACGGGGCACTCCTTACCCCTTCCTACCCCACAGTCCCTCCTTCTACTCTTCCTCCTCCTCCTCCTCCTCCTCCTCCTTCTCCTCACCTTCTTCACTCACCGGGGTCTTGTCCGATCGGTTACGCTCGCAAAACTATTTTACGTTACACCATTAACGATTCTCTCGGATTAATTGGATATATATTGCTCAATTCCGATGGAAAAATAACCCGACGTTTCCGCGAATTCGACCAAGAGAAATAATTTATCGCGAGGTGTAAAAACACGATTTGTGGCTATATATTTGTACGTGTGTGTGTATGAGACTAGAGAAACGAAGAGAAAGAGAGAGAGAGAGAGAGAGAGAGAGAGAGGAGCAGCACGCGATGCTCGTCGCCTCGTGGCCCGGCCTCGTGGCTCTCGCCCAAGTAGACACTGACAGTACTGGTAAAGCTAGGTCGAACGCTCGCCCAGAACGCTCAACTTCGAGACGATTCTCTATTTATTTTATTTTCTGTTTGTTTTTTTATTTTCATTGCTTTTTGCCTCGACCCCTTCTCACCAATCTAGACTTTAACGATTTACTATTGAAAGAAAGAAAAAAAAAAACAAATT
Organism: Netelia virgata; assembly: GCA_951802705.1. Taxonomy (NCBI): domain Eukaryota; kingdom Metazoa; phylum Arthropoda; class Insecta; order Hymenoptera; family Ichneumonidae; genus Netelia; species Netelia virgata. The sequence goes on from OX637863.1 coordinate 52,515,047, forward strand.
GTCGTTTCACGATCGAATAAAAAGTGCGTTGTAAAATATATTTTTGCTAACATTTTTACACACCTCGATCGGGGAGAATTTTCTTCTAGTTTGTTGTTCTCCTGGTGTTTTTGTTTTTCCTTTTTTGTTTTCGTTCCCTCCGTCGTAATAAAAATCTCGTTCTCTCCTTCGTCCGATAAACAATAGAACGTGTACGTACGTAAAGGTATACGTAACGAAGTTCACCTTCGATAATTTTGTTTAACACTTGTTTTTCGTACCTCTATCTCTATATTCTCAATACGACGCACTTGAAATCTCACATATCGTCGATTATACACACAAGTAGAACGCAATTTTTGCGCAATTTCGTAAATTTCGAGCGATACGAGAAGAAATAAATGTGGAAAAATGAAACGAAAAAAATAAATAAATAACAAAAAATTACACTCGTCTTGTCTCGGTTTCACCGAAAAATATCACACGACACTTTTGGTAGACCGCGAACCGGCGTCGCGCGTTACTGTACTCGAGAAAGAAGAAAAACGAAAAATTACGAGATAATATCTTTTGTATCTCTTCCGTCCTGGGGCATTTTTGTTCTCATAACGAAAGAAGATTACGATGAAAACAAAGAGAACACCAAACGAAAGACAAAAATCAAAATATTTCGTTCACCTCCTGGCCTCCTCCGTCTCGCCATTTGCCCCGAATTCGATCTCTCGCGAATCCCAACTCCCGCAAATTCATCGTTGTTGTTTTACCTCGACTTTGATTCTTATTTTTATTTTATATATATTTTCGTTTTTCTTTCAATTTTTATTTCACCGCACAGCCCAACCTCCCCTCTCTCTCTCTCTCTCTCCTTCTGACCGCCGCTCGAAACTTCCTCAAACGGAGATACAAAAGCTTCTTCTCATTCTTTGGATATTTTACTGGCACTTTGCCACAACGAACTGTACAGTCCGCATGTGCGTAAGCGCGTGTGGGTGTCCATGTACACGCACACGTACAGACGTACGTACATACACTAACAAACAAACAAACACCAGGGGATCACTTTATTCTTCAGATCCTTTCATCGACGTGCACGATCGTCCGAACTTTTATCTCACGCGTTTTATCCCTCGTCACGCACACACTCGCTTCACGACAATCCCCGATTTATCGACGTCTATTGTTTTTCTTTTATTATTTCTTATTTTTTTTCCTTGTTATTTTACTTTTTTTTTCAAGTAAATTCATTTATCATTCATCCGCGCGCATCTCTCGATCGTTTACGTATAAAGCCAAGTCCGTAGTACGTGCGTTAGTGTGTATATATGTGTATTGTGTACGCTCGACGATCGACACGCGGCGTGCTAACCTCGTGGTTCACCGCCACTTCCGGCTTCCGTTTCTTCGGTGCCCTCTTATTTCTCCTTCCACGAGGCACACGTTAAACGTATTTTCTCAATTTTCCACGACAACGAGATGATCGAATCCCGTTACCGTTCTCTCCCTAATTATTTAATAATCGTCGATCACACTCGATGTTTGCTAATTTTTATTTATATTTTCTATATTTTTGGTTTTTTGTTCATTCGTCGACGAAAATTTGTCGTTTTGTTTCTTTTTTTTCATGCAGTGTTTTTTCTTCGTTCTCTCTCGCTCTCTCTCTCTCTCTTGATGCCTTTCTCTCCGTCTCTCTCGGACACGTCGGTGGCTTTTGATTTATATATCCAGGCGTGGAAAACCGCGTGTTTCAGGTTCGCAATGGAGCGTGCGCCTCGTCCAGCGTCCGACACGATACTACCTACCTCACTCCCCTTCTCGCTCGCTCCTTCTCTCCCGCTATCACTCTCTCGCTCCCACCTTCTCTCCCACCACCCCCACCTCGCGAAGCTCTCTGCCCGTTCTCGCGATATTCTATGTATATATATATATATAAGTAGTAGTAGCTAGTCTACTATATAGGATATGATTGCTTCTCTCTCTCTCTCTCTCTCGCGCGCGCGATATTCTATCCTCGTTCTCGGGACGTTCTCTCGCACATCTCTTCGCAGCTTCTCTCTTTCTCTCGAACAACGCTGTCGCCATCCGTCTAAGTCCGTGTATCTCTCTTCTCGCCCCGTGTCTCTCACTATTTATCTCCAAACGTTCCTTTGCTTTTCTCATCTCTTTATTTATCCCTCTCTCTCTCTCTTTCACTCTCTTTCTCTACCTCTCTTATTCTCTACTCCAACACGCAATTTCTAGCTCTGTTTATCTTTATTCGCTGGAGTTCTAGCCTCGATGTCTTTTGTTTCAAATCTTTACTCAGGGTGCGAAGGAAAATTGGCAGGTTGCGTTGTGTATTGTTATTGTTTTTTTTTTTTTTTTTTTTTTTTTTTTTTCTTCAAACGATAATAATAAATATGTGCAATGTAAAGTGATCTTCGCGTTTCTCACCGTCCAAATGTTACACCGAACCGTTTTTTTTTTTCATTCTTTTTTTTTCTTCCTTCTCTCATTCTCATTGTAGTTTATTCTCGTTTACGTACGATTTCTCAGTGTCTACCGGACATTACAGCCCTGGCTACGCGAGACGTACTAATTGGAAAGCGCCTCAAGTGCAGAGATACCTTTCACGCGAGCAGCTACGAACGAATGCGAGGAGATAGATAAAGAGAGAAAGAGAGAGAGAGAGAGAGAGAGAGAGAGAGAGAGGCACGTGTAAGAGGTATTATGCTCATAAGTATAATGGGTGGCGTGGCAAAGGTCTCGCGCTCAGTCCAATGCTGCAATTCCGATACTTCGAGTCTATTTCGCGGTTTCGAATAATCAATTATCCCAATAACGACCGCGAATGCATTTTGTCCAAAGTGATAATTACAGAAAAAAACGAAAAAAAAAAACAGATCTCTCCTAAGAAAATTAGGATGATACGTGATATGTGAGAAGAAAAAAAGATTCGCTCGCTCGCGCTTACGACGACGTTAGGCTATGCGTCTCGAGTCGCGAAAGCCCGGTGGTCTTCGCGACTTCTCGTTCGCGTTCAGAATTAGCGTGCACGACGCCAGCTCGCGCGCGAGAGACGAGGGCGAGCCGCTATATCGTACACGGGGCACATGCTAAACATTCAATAAAGCGTCTCGTGGAAATATAAGCGGACCGAAAATAATCGTAATCATAAATAATCGCGCACTAAATATAACCGGCTTTCTCACTCGGTCACCAACTGCTCTCACCACGTGTCTCTCCCCCTCTCTCTTTCTCTCTCTCCTGGCCCGACATCCTAATTCCCGAAGAATCAATCTCCGCCGACCGGCTCCTCGACCATTTTATTTCATCGATTCGCGCTCATAAATAATTCTAGACGTAATTTACATCCTGAATTTTGTATTCGCAAATATTTCTTCTTTTATTTTTTTCTATTATATCTTGCCTAGTTATTTTTCTTGTTTATGTTGTTGTTGTTTTTTGTCGAATCACTTATAACGACGTAAGATGAGAATCCGTCCATCAAATTTAATCTGCCGGTGGTTCGTTGTATATAGGCTATTTTTATTCTTGAGTACTCGAGCGCGGAGTAATAACTGCGTCTCTCAAATCGTTACACGGTAAACTATGTAGATATATATATATATATATATAATATATATATATACATATAATATATATATATAGGTGTATATGTGTATATATCACAACTGTCAAAGTATTGCGAGAATAGCAGTAGCCACAGATACGACAGTCGAAGAATAATCAGGAACGCAATGTTCTCTCATTCTCAAACTATGAAAATATATATATATATATATACATTTCTGTGACGTATACGTATATATCGCAATTCGAAATAGCATAATGGTTAACTAAGCGTGTCCGGCGCGCGGTCTCGTCATTAGTACGCAATAATGGTTAATGGTTGAGTTAGCGTGTTCTGTTGCTCTCCACGCTACGTGTACGCGACACGCGATTATGTATCCCTCTCTCTCTCCCTCTCACTCTTTCTGACTACGGTCATCTCTTTACATACGTACGAAATACGTATGTATATTTTTTATTTCTCGCATGTATTTCTCATTTATTGCCATATCGATACGGAAACGTGAATTCGTATCGTTCAACATCGAAGATCATGCCCGTGGCTCATTAACGAGACATCACGCGTAACCCATTTTAAATAATCGATGAACAAAGTTAAATTGAATTCGCAATGAAAAAAGAAAAAAACAAAAACGAGAGAGAATTTATTATTATTATTATTATTGTTTTTTGTTTTCAAACGATAAATTTAAATTTGTTTCGTAAATTTAACGATTTTATATGCCTAGAGATATCGGATATATATTCGACGAGCTGTTTTTAAAAATGAGAATGCCGTGGTCTCGTCGAACACGTAAAATTGCGAACGAGATGAGAGAGATAGAGAAAGAGCAGAGCGCCAACGGACATATGGTCGGCTGCCTCGGCCGATTAGACACATTTGCATCACAATGCCAAAGTCTGCCCACGACCAACACCACCACCACCACCACCACCACCACCACCGTATAGTCGTCGTCCTCGTCGTCATCGTCGTCGTCGTCGTCGTCGCGTCGTCATCAGCATCCCGTGGCATCATGGAGGATCTCTCTCATGGCTGCTGTGCCACGTTTCTATTCCAGGGCCCTAACGCTTTATTACAACCACCGTCGTCCATCGGGACGAGCACCGTAGAGCCCACACGCACCACTCTATTATATATTCGTGCTACGATATATATATATATATGTATAGAGTTTTATACGTATAAGCCCCAACCTATACCACCCCGACCTACATAATGGCACTTAACCTGCCCGAGCAGATACACACAGTCGCATTGAACGAAACAAAAAGAAAAGAAAAAAAAAAGATTCTCCCGTGTGTTACACGGCTCTCGTTCGTTCTCTTCTCATTCAACCCCACCATCCCTTCCTCGTACTATTAGCCCCGGGGATTCTTTTGTTTAACCGGATAGCTCACCGGGATAGCCAAGCAACGGGATGAAACACGAGGGAAAGAGAGATTCGCTGGTGCAAATTTTTCATCTAAATAATTATAATGATAATTAATATTATTATTAATTACGTTTAGAATTCGAATTAATTTCGTAAGAGATTTCTTCGTCGCGGTGAAAAATACAAAGAGAAAAATTGAAGCGTATTCTGGAAATGGACTTCTTTCACCGTCCTCTCCGCATTATGATATTTTCCTCGTTTGGTTTTCCCGGCGATAGCGCGACTCTCACTGGCACGAGCACATAACGAGAGAGAGAGAGAGATAGTCGTAAAAGATTCAGAACGATTCTATTTACGTGGTAAGTACGCTCTCAGCGAGAGCTGAACTTTCTTAGTTTCTTGGGGGGCACATACACGACGCTACGAGACGAGAGTTAAAAGAAGTAGATATCACGTAGACTATATGTGGCACACGGAGAAACGAACGGACATCTCGACGAGAGAACGTCCGAGTTCGTATGTGTGTCCGTCCGTGTTTGTACATATCGATGGAGAGAGTGAGAGAGAGAGGGAGGGAGAGAGAGAGAGAGAGAGAGAGACCACGAGAGAATTCGCTTCACAGCGGCTCTCCGGCTGACCTCGGGTCAGAAATTAATTAGAAAAGTGCGGACGTCGTGACGGAAGGAGGTGGGGGGGTGTAACGAAGAAGAGTCCAGGGGGCGCCGTTTGCCGTTCGGCTCGAAGATACCGTCGACACTCGGTCGAAGACTCGCGACGTATATCTATATATATCGAGGCAGGAGGGGGATGCGCGATGTTGCCTGAGGGGTTGGAAAAACGAGTCGCGGGGTGCGAGTCTCCGCAGGCAATCAACGGCCAGATGAATTAATGGCCGGCGCGAGCGCAACTACCCCTCGGAGATAGCGACGACGGCGTCGTCGCGGCCTTTAAGAAAATAAAAGGAGGAAGGCAGGGTGAGAGGGGGCAGAGAAAAAGGGATATACCGTACGCCAAGTAGATTCGTACGTATAATATCTAAACACGAAGAGCGTAATACGCGGTAATAACGGACTCTGACCCTTCGCCGGACTATTACAATCCCGACGATTTTCCACTCGCAACTTTCAACCCCTCCCGATGATGACTACCCCTCGATACTTTCTCCTTCTTCCTTCGGGTTTTTTTCCTCTTTTTCCCCATTGATCAATTAATGATTCGACGTTATCATCGAAGAAACTTTTGCAAAATCACTCCGTCATTGGAATTTATCATTAATATAGTTGAAACGAAAAAAAAAGAAAAAAAAAAAAAAAAAACGAGGAAAAAAGAAAGAAAAGAGGAGAACAAAAAAAAGTGAAAGTATCGAGGATAGCGTGTGTACGTATATATACACGAGGGTTGCAGGGATGATATTATTAAAGGGCGTTCAAACAACTACATATCCGCGCCCCAACTTACTGCACTTGGCTGCACACAACCGTTGTAATATATATGTAAACGCTTGTCTCTTCTACTATTTCTGAATTGCACTTTCTCTCTCTCTCTCTCTCTCTCTCTCTCTCTCTCTCTCTCTCTCTGTCGAGCGAACGAGCGAGCAACATACGGCAGGTGCAAGTACAAGTGCGTTTCGCTTCGTGCACCAAAACACAATTTATCGATACGCGTGTGGCCCAACACGCACTTGGACGTACTCTCGTTGTCATACGTGAGAGGTTTTCGTGTATATATGTATATATATATATATATATATGAAAGAACAACAGGAGCGCTGTTTTACTCCATATGTACTTATCGACTCTCTCTCGCTCTCTTTCTCTCTGTCTCTCGGTCGGGGTGCTGTCCACGCGATTACAACGTCGAGCTCCTGGGAAAGTCTCGCTTCGTCTCTGTAATATACGTCGCCTATATATGTATATATATTTAAGTAGTAAAACCACCCCCGAGTTTCTACGTGAGAGACACACGACGGCACCGACCGTCACATCGCGCCCGGTGTTTCCCATCAATATTTCACTGGGATAATTCGTCGACCCTCGCGGGGGGTGAAACGAAGAGAAAGAGAGAGAGAGAGAGAGAGAGAGAGGAAAATTGCGAGCACCCTCGTCCTCCTCCTGCGAGTGAGGACGATCCCGAAGGCATCGTAAGAGTCCACGCGACTCCCGCGAGGTGGCAGTCGATCCCGTCTACGCACGTGTCTATGTCTCTATGTGTGTATGTGTGTGTGTGTCTGTGTTTGTGACTTATAAAGCAAATAACGAAAATTCTCGCATGTCTCGTGGCCCTACCATTTCGTTCACGGTTCCTTTTCTTTTTCGTCGACTTATTGCAAATGGACGAAGACCCTCGGAGACACTCCCGAGCAGAAAATTAATCAGGCCGCCTGACGTTTTATCAGGGCTGGATAAGATAAACACACGAGGCAGTCTAGTTTTCGGGTTTTTGAAATATTGGCGAGTAAACCTAAATCTGTCGAACGAAAGCCCGGTTACAATTTGAAATTTGACGATTCTGGGTGAACAAAGTCGAATTTTTGTTTTTCATGATTTTTTAATTGTTTCGAAAATTAGCAAAAGTTTCCTAAATACTCGATATGTATTGAATTTTGAGAAAAAAACAAGTCTGATTTTCCATACAGACTCAACTCGTCATCGAGTAACGTGTTATTCCTCTTATTCTCGTTCTGCCTCCATCCCACCTCTCTCTCTCTCTCTCTCTCTCTCTCTCTCTCTCTCTCTCTCTATCTCTCTCGCTCGCTAATCCCAATGTTCACGAGGTTCTGAGCAAACTTGCCAACAATCGGGATATAATAACGCAATTTATACCGTAAAAACGAACGAAGAAACGAGGTCGTTTATTCCAAGCTCGGTTGAATATTGAAAAAGGGATACGCGGGGTCAAAAGAAAGGAACGAGACAAAAAGAAAACGTTGATGCTCGTTTTAGTCGAGCGAGATGGAGTGAGATTTTCGCATAAAACGGGTATCGATTTCTCGGCTAAAGGAGACTCCTATCTTTATCTCTCTCTCTCTTTCTCTCTTTATATATATATATACATATATGTATATATATTTGAGAAAGAAAAGACTGGAGAGCGATCCAACGGAGCATCATCAGCAGCAGCTGCCTTACGAACGAAACGAGGAACTTGCGAGGGAGAACTTATATCGTATATATCGTATATATACCGCTCGTATATATATATATATACGTATAGGCTACTAATACTGTACATCCATACGCAGAGATTATAAAGCGTTTACGGGGCCGGATCTTCCCACCTCCGGGCGCTCACTCGCTTCTCCCGATCTGCATAAAAATAGGGTTGCCCATATAGCTCGCTCGTGTGCGTGTGCACGTGTGTCCGTATACGAGAGGAAGAAGGGGGGGTATGGGGAGAAGAGAAACCAGAGTGGATCTTTAATACGAGATCAGATTATGATTCTCGTGGGGGAGTCAACTCGTCGAGGTACCGTAGAGCTCGCGAGAAGCGATAGAGCCACTCCGCGATCTTTTTCTTCCCTTTTTTTCGTTTGCTTCGCGACCACCTTATCGTTGAAAAAATCTTTCACAAAAAATTATAATCGTAATTATAATTTATCATTTTTCTTTTACTCGTCGACGATAAAAAAGATATTTTTGTTTTTTTGTTTTTGTAAAAAGTACGTCGTACCGTATTGCGTGCGACAGAACGTACACGGCTCTCTCGTGCTCTCCTCCCGATGGAAATAAAGATTCGCGGGTCCCTCCTCTCTTATACTTCTTCCGCAGGACTTATAATGGCGTGTCTCAGAAAAAGAGAGAGAGAGAGAGAGGGAGGGCGGCGGGGGTGGTCGAGAGACATACAAACGCGAAAAAGGTCCAACCTAACGATATATCTCGGACTATTGTCTTCGCGGATTCTCTACCCTCCCCCCACCCCTCTTTATCTCTCTCTCTCTCTCTCTCTCTCTCTCTCTCTCTCTCTCTCTCTCTCTCTCTCTCTCTCTCTCTCTCTCTCGCTCCTGAGACCCAGGCGCGACAGTCGCTCGCGGCCATTATATCAAGATTAACTCTCCCTCTCCCCCCGGTCTTCCACTCTCGCAGAATCCGCAGCGAGAAACGGCAAAAGCCGAGAGTCCTTACAGCATCCACATCAACTATATATTTATATATATATATATATATAGGTACATGTATATCTACATACGTAGACGGTAGAAGGAGGGTGAAAGGGCGAAGAAGGGAAATGGCTATGAGTCAAAGTGGAAACGAAAGAGCGAGAAAGATCGGAGAGTACGAAAAAAAAACAGAGAGAGAGAGAGAGAGAGAGAAAAAAATAAGAAAATATACAAAAGTACACGAGGAGGATTGCCGCGCTCCTCTTCCCGCTGCATGCGCACGTAGCGCGGGGCCAACAACGTCGAATATAACGGGCGAGAGAGTCCTCTCGTATACATCGGGGTTGCCGGAGTCCTCTACTACCTTCGTCTTTCTCTCTCTCTCTCTCTCTCTCTCTCTTTTTCCACGTGAGGAGTACGTGAGTCTGCTTGTTGGTTACCTCCAGCCTCCTCTCTCTCTCTCTCTCTCTCTCTCTCTCTCTCTCTGTCTTGCGCCATTGCGACGAAGGAAACGCAAAAGAAAGAGGAAAGAACGAGGCGGAGGGAAGACTTCACGAGTACTACACTTAGCCTTATGGCGCGCGTACATACCATTACACACACAAACACACACACAGACATACATATATATTTATATATATATATATATGTATTTTTTTGCCGAAGAAACGATTGTATATATATATATATATAACAGTTCGTTGCAAAAGAGCGAGAGGGAAGGAGCACACGTCGATGCTCCTGGTGGTGCTTCTCGTGCTGCTGGACAGGAATATACCATGAAGATAGGTATGGTTGCCTCTCGAGCACGGCGCCCAACGACGACAACGACAACGACAACGACCACGTCTCTCGTTGTGTTACGTACCCGAGCAACTCTCTTTCTCTCTTACTCGTCCCATCTGTACTTTCCATCTCGCGGAGTCGCCATTCTCTCTCTCTCACTCTCTCTCTCTCTCGTGCTCTTACTCGCGGGTCCCCATGTGTTCACAATGTCCCGGCGAGTGGGCATGCACCACGTTGGAACGGGGGTGTATGCTAGGCATCCACAGAAGAGGACATTATAAGGAGTTATGAGGTTCTGCCTCATACGTGAGCATCCCTTCCCTCTATATATGCCCTTTCTCGAGCTCTCTCTCTCTCTCTCTCACTCTTTTTCTCGAGTTCTTTCAGTATGGCACCGTAAGCTTTTGCTGTTTTTTCCCTCCCCCTACTTCTGGTCTTCCTTTATCTACCGCTTCTCTCTCTCTCTCTCTCTCTCTTGCTCGCTCTTCTCGGTTCTCGCGTTTCTTTGCTTTTTTTCGCATTCTTTTTCCTCCTTCCTCATCCGCGCTTGCCACGAGTGTTCGCGTTACTCTCTCTCACTCTCTCTATCTTTCTCTCTCACTCACTCGATCGCGAGACACAAGGGATCCTTATACAAGATCTGTGGCGGTTCTTAATGTCCTCTCCCTTTTAATGTTCCCTCGCTCTCTCTCCCCCCACGTGCCCTCGAGGTCGATCCCGAACATTTTTGCACCGAGCCTCTTCCCGGCTCGCTCTTATATTCTCTTGGCTCTCGTTCTGGTTAACCCCTCCCCCCACCCTCTCGCTATCCTCTTCGACTCGCGCCCTATGCCCGATATTGAGTTATAACCAGCGCGTATTTATCGTTCAAAATCCTGTTGTCTCGCTTTTACGTGAAAGAAACGAGTCGGAGAGAGAAAACTAATCTCTCTCTCTCTCTCTCTCTCTCGGAATTTCGCCAAGGGGCGCAGAAATTCTTGACCGTAGCTAGCTCTACACGAATTCTCGAATCTCGTGGCGATCGATCTCCCCAAATATCGACTAGCTAGATCGCAGTTTATCTCGAACGATACCTATTTATCGCTCGAAAAATATAAAATCGAGAGAATGCAAGGCGGGAAAAATCGCTTTGAGAATCTTTCGACAAATTCGTAATCGAGGACCTTCGAGGACCTTCGGTCGAACGATCGTGACCCACTGACATTGCATCGTACCACGATTTTCCGAGAAAAAAAAATCTATGTCAGCACGTCTTAGAGCCTCAAGGACGAAATCGACCAGACAGGACATCCTAGTGGTGAGTTTTACAGCCGAGAACCACCTAAGGTAGACCAGACGGTGGTTATGGGTCGTCGTCATCGTCGTCGTCGTACTCGCACACAGTCGAGAGAGAGAGAGAGAGAGTCGGCGTTTACGTTACGTTCTAGCCGATACGAAGTCACCACCACCACCACCACCACCATCAACACCCCTTAACGCGAAACGCGCTGGAGGAGCGTCGAACGATCGAGCACACCAAGCCTATAATACAGAGCCTCGGCACGTTGGTGTCGGAAGTAAGCGACGCGAGTCTCGACCGTATAACATCCCTCGACGCGTTCCTCTCTATCTATATAGCGGGAGAGAGACGACTTCATCCCTTGGCTCGCGTCAACATCCGTACGCTGGACTTGCTCGTCGGCACATGCTTCGTGGCCAACGACGACCGCACACACACTTTCTTCTTCTTCTTCTTCTTCTTCTTCTTCTTCTTCTTCTTCTTCTTCTTTCAAGCCCATACGCCATCTCGACTTACTCGCGCACGTTCTCCCTCTCTCTCTAGCCTCTCGTTCGTAGCGCGAACGTAGCGTGGAAACGGCAGCAGAAGCTTCTCGCCACATCCATCTACTCTCCTTCGACTCCTCTCCCTCTCCGTTTTCACGGCCACTCGCCTAGCGTATACGTCCTATCCTACGATATATATTTGTATATATATATATATAGTAACCACGTCGGCGTAACCGTGGAAGCATGAATGAAACCCCACGTGACTTTGACTCGATGACACACGTCGCGGTTTTTCCCTAAGAATTTTGCTTTTTGTCGGTAAGAGGAGATTTTGTAAAAAAAAAGAAGAAGAAGAAATGCGTATGTAGATCGAGAAGAGTGGAACGGTTTCGTCGACGATCGACGCGGAAAAACCCTGAACAATGGAGGGCATTGTCGTGAGAATCGTGAGGAGAGCTTTGTGCGTTCGATGAATGAGACGAGGGAAGAGGAAAGAGAGAGAATCGAGGATACCGCGGTGTCGAAGGAAAAAGAGATTAACGAATTTCGGGGACACCACCCGGAGGCATTTTTACGGTCGATTACGATGGATGTGTTCTATCTCTATCTTTCTCTCTCTCTCTTTCTCTCGGTCTTTGTTAGCGCGCGAAGCGCTTTAGCCCAAGCCAGGGGAGAAATGGACGACGGGTAAATAAGACAACGGGGACTTTTAGGAGAAGGATCGGGATAACCATCTAGATCAGGCAACAAGGAAATATTCACGAGGTGTCACGCGACAATCTCGACCTGCTTCGTCTTCCCACCACCCTCTGAATATTCATGATTTTATCCCGGGGAAAAGTTTCGATATTTTTCATTCGTTTTTCCCCAAAAATACGAAACGATTTGTTTGTTTTTTGTTCAGATCGAGAACGAGAAAATAACAATTTTTCAAAAAATAAAAAAAATAAACAAAGATACGAAATATCACCTCGATCTATTTTTCTTTTCGTGAAAATAAGTAGAGGACACAAAATAGGAAAGAAGTTTGCACGGTCGCGTGTTTCAGAGGTACGTTTCGAGGCTTGTTTAGGGTTTTAGCTCGTCCCTTTTCCGGCTTCCATTATTTCGTAGGTTTTTTTTCTTCTCTTCTTTTTTTTTTTTTTGGTCACCAGCTATTTTACCCCCCCTCTTGCGTCTCGTCGTTGCCTCGCGTTTCGTAGAAGGGAGAAAAACGGTCTTGGACACGGAAGAGAGAGCACGCTCGAGTGTTGTCCAGATCGTGAATGAGGGGCGAGAGAAACGTATACACGGGGTGGTCAGGTCGTCGAGGGTAGAAACCTCTCGCGCGGATGGTAACCGAAGCAAAAGTGCTCGTGTGTCTCGCACCCTGAGAAATTTCAAGACAATGAAACAAACTCGAAAGTTTTTCACACGCCCCGGGCGTTCTCGTTTCGCGCGCGTCCGCTTGTCACCGCGTGGCGCTAGGGGTTTCGCGGCCGTTTCGCAAAGCCCCGTGTCCGAGGGGTGGAATTTTTCCCCCTGGCGGGTAGCCGACGGTCATCACCTGGCTCCCCTCTCGTTTAAACGAGGCTGCGATACGGTTGCATAAATTAATCCGATGCAACTTACGCGTAGCTATTTCCACCCTCCTTGAGCATCTCTCGCATTAAAATCTCTCTCTCCCCACCCTCCCCTCTTCAATATTTCATTCCATGTGAACTCGACCAACATTCTTTAGACTCGAAGAGACAACGAAGATTCGTGAAAGAATGAGAGAAGAATAATATAAAAAAAAAAAGATAAAATAAAAAAAACGAAGGCAGCTGACGAAAGTTTAACCCATGGAATAAAATGCGCGCTGCAGGACTCGCGGGTAACGTTAATTTTTCAAAAATTTCCGTTATACACGAAAGTTCGTAAATAATTCACGGGGGGAATGTTACGATGGGCTTCGCGGTGTATATACAAGGTTTTTAGAAATCAGAGAGAATGGAAGCTGGAGCGTTGGGGGATTAAAGGAAATACCGACGGTTTGTCGCTTTTGCCTTTTACGCGCGAAATGTTATGACCCCGGTTGTCTATCGTTCTCCCAGCTCTCCTTCTCTCTAGGTCGTCGCGGGGATAAATTCTTTTCTCAAATATATATCTACCCCCCCCCCCCCCCCTCACCCTCCGAGGGCCTCGTCACGAGTTATATTTCTCGATCTCTCCAAGGATTTTTATAGTTGTCACGATGAGGGATCACCTGGATGAGCTATGTCGTACACTCGTACACACAAAATTCTCAAAAAAGAAAAAAACCAAAACCTCACACACGCACACGGAATTTGCTTTGTCCAGAAAACTTTACGATTTCGTAGAAGCATCAGCATTCGGTGTATAAGCCATCGCGCTGTCCCGTGTGTTTCCTAATGACCGTGGCCTTTGCTTTTGGGTCGAAGAAAGAATGAAAAAAAATACGAGAGAGAGAGAGAGAGAGGGAAAGAAAAAAAAATTCGTGCGCTAGGAAGAAATAACTACAGGTCCAAAATAAGGTGTATCGATGCTTGGATGCTTCGACTACCCTGTTTCCCTCTTTTTTCTTTTTTTTTTTCAGTGTACATGCGCGAACGAACATTGAAGAAAATGCGAGTGAAAAGCGAGTGGGGGGTGAGAGGGCTTTTTGGCCAAGGGCTAGCTCTTCGTGTATTTCCATCCCCCTCTCACCCTTATTTCTCTATCCTTACGTACCAGTTAATTCCCCGGAGTCCAAAAAGCCGAGAAACGAGATGCTCGGTCTTCTCTCTCTCTCTCTCTCTCTCTCTCTATCCTTCAACCCAGTTGTTTCTCTCTTACGGTTTGTTTTCTATGCCTCTTTGCCCTTTTTCTTCTCTTTCACCCACTCGCATCATCCCTTGGTCAGGCTACTTCCACGTATACATTGTGAACATATATGTATATTTCGTCGTGAACGAATCGCTGTTTCTCACGGTTTGCCAAAAAGGGACCGTCCACCAGCAACTAGCCAGGTATATTCGGGCATTGTCATTGCCTCGGTTTTCGAGTAGAATGTGGGAGAGAGAGAGAGAGGGGGGGATAGACGATTAGATGAAAAAGAAGGGCAAAGAGAGGACGACGTTTTTCCCGTAAAATTTTTCCTCAAATATCCATTATACGAAATTTTCGCATCGTTTCTCAATATTTGTTAGTTCGTGTGTGTGTGTGTGTGTGTCCCTCTTGCAGAGTCTCACGCGCATTGTTCATTCGGTCCAAATTTATCTTGGGATTTGCATCTAACGCTCTCTCTCTCTCTTTCTCGTTCAACCGATGAAGAACACCTGCGATACAACGTTGATGGATTTTCCTCTCCCCCTTAGACCACGAAATCGTCAGGATGACAAATGTTGAATTTCTGACAGTCGTGACTAGGAGATATTTTTTTTCGTTGACGGTCAAAGATTTTCATACGAAGCGTAAAGATCGTGACGATGACGACAATTAATTATTGAACTTCGATGAATCTTACGGGGGATGATTTTTTCTTCTCACGACAATGAGAACGTCTCGACGAAAAACTCGCTGGAGAAACAATACTTTCCGACTCTTCGGGGTAAGATCTTAACGAAGATCGGACGACGAATCGAAGAACCTTGGAAGGACTTTCGTGAAAATAAAAAGAAAAAAGAAAAAGAAGGGAACAATCGATCACTGGGAAAACGAGTGTCGGACGATCTCCTTCGTTTTTTCTTCCTCTAATTCACGAGCCGATTCTTTAGTTCGTGTCAAGACGAGTACGTTTTCGCGCGTATTGTGTCTCGCGAGCTGGCAGAAAAATGCGTGAATTCGAAGAAAATCGGTACGAGACCTCCCTCTCTCTCTCTCTCTCTCTCTCTCGAGAGAGAGAGAGAGAGAGAGAGAGAGAGAGAGAGAGAGAAGGGAGAGGGGGTGTTAGTAACAATGGATATTGGCCCAACGTCTCAGGGTCTAAAGGTACGTATACATGTATATAGCGCGGTATAAACGAGAGAAAGGAGATGACGATCCATCTTTGGCATTCATTCAACGAGAGAATGAGCCGTGGGAGTGGTGGACATTCGCTCGCAGGGGTGGCAAAAGCCCCGGGGTTGAAAAAGACGAGGGGAAACCGGGAATGTTTCTAAGATCTCCTGTAATGGAAAATAGTAACCAAACCGGGTAAAAGAGCGTCCGGGTGGCAAAGAACGAGGGAAAGAAACATGAAAAACGAAAAAATTGAAAATAATTTGAGAAAACTTGTTTCCGCTTTGAGTTCTTCAGAAATTTCATCTTTCTTTCCCCATGAGCAATAAAAACACTGAGAGATCGAAATTAACTTATGAAAATTCATCTCTGTATTTTTATCGAATGGTGGGAGATAAAAATTAAAAAAATAAAAAAGAAATTAAAATAGCGGTCGCGGTTATGCGAAAGTTTGGACGCGCGAAGGAGAGAGAGAGAGAGATAGAAATGATGGGAGGAGGGAGTAGCTTGGACCAAGAAGAGGAAGATGCCACTTGGGATCGCTGCCTGCCATAATGAGTGGCCGGTGAGCACATTGTCATGTTAATCTCTCTTCGGGTCCGAATCTCTGTCTCCCCCTCTTCCTCATCCTTGTCCCCCACTCCACTTTCTCCGTCACTCTTTCGCGCGTTTTCTGCCGTTCTGCTCATCTAGAGAAGGTAGAGAGAGAGAGAGAGAGAGAGAGAAACTTTGGACAAGGAACCCAAAGACCCGAGGGACAAAGGGACGAGAGACCGGTCTTCCTTGAAGGACGGACGATCTCTCGATTCTCTCTTCGCGGGGTTACGAAAACGCTCGCGACGCCCTCTCTGTGATCGCTTCGCCCCGGTTACGAAATATTTTTAAACGATCGAGAGCAAAAAAAAAAAGAATCCGACGTATATATTTTCGTATATATTCGTGTTGACAAGATACCGATCGAAGAAATTATATGAAAAATTATCCGTGGCGGGACGATTAAAACGAATGATCGAAGAAAATTCGTAAGATTCATCGTTCATTGGAACCCGATGAACCAGAGGCTGATTCTCTCTCTCTCTCAGGACACGTCTCTCGTATTTATTGAATTCAACGCGCAACGTTGCAGGTATACGAGGTCTCTGTCTTTCTCTGTCTTTGTACGTATATGGCTCGTACATTAATACGACAACGAGGTAGCGGAGGCGGCAAGGACCAGGTGCTCTTTTCCTCTCTCTTGTGTAGGGTGCTACGCGCCCACCGGGCCTTCTTCTTTCCTTTAGCCGCGCGTCGACCGAGAGAGTGAAAACGAGAGAGAGAGAGAGAGAGAGAGAGAGAGAAAGCGGTCCCTTATTGTTGTTTAGTTTATGTAGGCCCTGGACCCACACCAGAACATCGTCCCTCTCCCACTCTCGAGGCTAAACTATTTGTTTACTAATGACGGATTGTCCTGGAATCTCTCGCGTCCTGTACCTTCACGACGGTGCCCTTCTCCTTCTTCTTTTTCTCTTCTTTTTCTTCCTTCTCGTCGTCCCTCTTTATTCCTCGCTCGACAGAAACCCTCGTACACATTCACGCGGCAAACGTAAGAATATTTGCCAAAAGACGTCATGGTCTCTCTCTCTCTCTCTCTCTCTCTGTTTTGCAGTCACGCTGGAAAAATAATCTCGAAAATCTTCCTTTATGGGAATAGGGTTTGAATCGATTCGAGGAAATCCTTATTTTTCGATGATTAATCGTGAAGCATGGGAGAAGGAGAATTCTGCGCGAAACGATATTCCGAGTCAATTTTTGCGTTTGACCCCGAGGCGAGAGAGGCTCGCGAATGATCTCGAACGAGAGAGAAAGAGAGAGAATAATAGTCCCGAGGCTGGTCAGGATCACTCTGGCCAATCCAAGCTAATTGGGCCTCCATAGGTAATTACGCGCAATTAGGAGTAGGCTGGTGAGTAAATCTCCCTCCCTCCCTCTCTCTCGCTCTCTCTCTCTCTCTCTCTCTCTCTCTCTCTCTATATATATATATATATATATATATATATATATATGTGTGTATGTATACCTTGGAAGAAGCTACAAATTGAAGCGAGCGCCGAGTGAACGAGTGAGAGCGCCACACGATGGGCAGTCTCGTGAGAGGGAAGGAGAAATAAGAAGAGGCAATACAAACGAGTCTGAAGGAAGAAGCGCGAGCGAGATAAGTTGGTCGACGTGAAAAGGGATGAAATTGGAAGATACGAGTCGAGGGAGAGAGAGCGAGGGAGCGAGACGACTATGCCTCGCCAGGTACACAAATTATCTGGCGACGAAAAAACAACGGAAGAGCAATTAAATAATGCCACGTCGCCACATTGTAGCGTTCGCTTCCACGTTCTTCGGGTCTTCTACCTCTTTTCTACAGGGTGGTCCCTTTCAACTTTTTCACTCGGCTCTATCTTCGACAAGAAAGACACAAAAAAAACGGTCCATTAAGAAAATGTACCGAAAAATACAAACTCCACGGACGAGCGTAGAATTATAAAATTCAGTTAAGTCTTCGACGATTATTCTTCTTTTAATTCTGATAATTTCCTTTACGAGAAAATAAATTTTCGTTTCTGCGTCATTTAATTTTGTTGTTATTAATGAGTAATGATTTTTTTGTGTCTCTCCGGTTAAATAATTGTTGACTTTTGAACAAATATATCGAAAATCCCACCCGGTAGATATCGGATGGAACGTATAAAAGGGGGAAAACGTTGTAGGTAGAACGAACTACAATGTGTGTTTTCGAACACCGAGGGGAGAGAGAGAGAGAGAGAGAGAGAGAGAGAGAGAGAGAGAGCGAGAGAGAGAAAACGCGTTGCGTATAGGAGAAAGAGAGAGGTTATTATACGCGATGCATTAGAGCAACCCCGACTCATTACCGCCGGCACAATTAAGGCCCAATTTTGTTCCGCGTATAATGGCTGCCAATCCAAGCCGACAAAAAGCCCCGCGCCCTAATACACACCGTATACGTATACATACACGCGTAAATACGCGCGATAATACGAGCTCGTAGCCAGGGTATTCGTTAATAATCAACCAAATACCAGAGGGGTCAAGCTCGTTCCAGCCTCGACCCCTCGAAAAAATTTCGCTCGTTCGCCTACGCGTCAAAGATACAAAATTTCACACGACTAGAAAAAAATCGTACCAAAAATCGTACCCCGGAGTGGCACTCGATGCACTTAGGACGATGAATAAAAAAAAAAAAAAAACGAGTGGTCGAACAAAAATTATGGACAATACCGAGAGTGAAAAAGTGAGTGAAATAAAAAAAAATGAAAAATTTGACAAAAAATCGCTCTATGGAGAACGCCAATGATCCGGGCAATCGCGGTAGTTGTCGAATATTGCCGGTATATTTCGACGCACACCGATGGGAACTCGCTCACTCTGGGAAATATTGCGACTCGACTCTACGCACCATCCTCTCTCTCTCTCTCTCTCTATCTCTACATCGTTGACTATATATAGTACGGCAATGCGGAACTTCGCACATCGTTCCGATACGAACAATGTAACGACAATGGGATCGCATCCGATTTTTACATGCCAATTTCGGGAGGGGTCGAGGTGGTGGAATGCGAGCGGGGGAGTCAGCGATGCAGCCTTTGGCGGCCTCGATCGAGAGTTCACCTCGACTATATATATATATATACATATATATGTATAAGCTTCCATCCTCGATGTATTGTGCCGTAGACAATGCGCCAATAATTGCGCTAAACGCTTACCATTCATACGCCCATTTCTGGGGCTGAATTCAAACCATCTCTCTCTCGCTCTCTCTCTCACTCTTTCTATCGTATCCATTATCGTCGCGAGAGTACGGCTGCCGAATCATCGGGACGATGCACCATGGCGTACAAACCGTAATCGTGCGAAAGCTCTAAAGAGGGCGGGGAGGGGGAGTTGAAACTGCATTCTTTAGTGTCCGATGGACAGCTCGTCATTAAAATATTCCCGAATACGAAACAAGCGATAAGATTTTTTGTCTTCTTTTTTTTTTCAATCGATAAGCGTTCTAAAAAGTATGAAAAATTATTATTTTTTTCTTTTTCCCCCTGCGTGAAATACGAAGTCCGGCTGTTTACAGAATTTTTGCCCGTAATCCGGAACTTTAAACGAGAGAAATCGAATTGATAAAAACGATCCGGAGCTTGGTAAGTGCCCGGGCAACGACGAGAATCTCTCTCTCTCTCTCTCTCTCTCTCTCTCTCTCTCTCGTTGCCTCGAGAAACATAAATATAAATATATATATATATACATATATTTTTTTTTCTTTTCATTCGCAGATTCGTAGAGAGGAGCATCGCGTCCAACGATAACAAATCGGATTTCCGATCGTTAGCGTCCCACGGCTTTCAACGTACGGAGAAGACAAGGAGATGCGCGAGGACTTCTCGTTTCTCTTCTCTCTCTCTCTCTCTCTCTCTCTCTTGTCAAACACGAGATAAAGAAGGAAGAAAAAAAAGTATCTCTCGTACAGAGTTTGCTCAAAGTGAATATACGTTACGTGTGTACAAGATGGAGAGGAGAGGGGTCGAAGGAGGGGGATGAAGAACGAGACAGGGGCAAAAGGCAAAGAATCGAAGTGACGAGAAGAGAACTCACGAGAGAAGCGAGAGAACCAACGCTAGAACGCTGATAGGTGTTGGACTCAGGGGGCGCGCGTACTCTCGACTGCGAAACGAGACTCTCTCTATGTATTTGTGTGTCGATGTAATAACGTTGTGTTGAATATAGCTACGGGCCTAACCGGTCGTTTATTATGCATCGAAATGCCAGCAAAGATGCCACGCGAGTCGACGAGACGTTGTAAACGCGCGCGCGAGCAACGGAACGTTTCAACCCTCCTCTCACCCTTCTTTCACCCTCGCCTATCTCTTTCTTCGCTCGGACTTAAAAAATAAAGTAAACTCTCAACCGCGTGGAATCCTTCTTGAGTGATTCCGCGTCGCTCCGGGCACGCGTTTCAGCCGGGGCGTCGAGACTCGCGCTCCTACGAAACTCGAACGGCATCCCCCTCCTCCACTCCCCCTCTGGGTAAGTATTATCGCGGAAATACGAGGGCGCTTGGAGAATTCGGCGTCGATCTTACCGGATGTATTACGAAGGATAACGAGACGCGTCGTTGCGCAACGTTGAACACGAAAAAAGGACGAGGGTTTCTTGTGAATTTTGTTTGTTTTTTTTTATGCTAAATTATCAATTTAGGGAAAGATTGTGTTTATAATTTATTTTTTTTCATGATTTTATAGATCTTGAGAATTATAGGGAAAAATATAATTTTTTTTGGATGTAAAAAGATTTTTTATTCGTTTCTCGACTCACCGGTGCGCGTCCCTCGCCGTCTCGGTCCTCCGCAACATCGGCTTCATATCGCTACGAAACCTGAAACAGGAGATATAGACCGGGTTTAATTACAATTTGCCATAAGTGCTCGTCGTAAGACGCGCGGCGTATCTATTTTTGTATTTCTTTTTATGTTCGTCTTTTTCGTCTTTTTCGTCGATTCTCGACGGTGCGAATCGTTTTTTGTCGGAGATTATTGCTCGTATAAAATAATTAATGAATTCTCGTGCGGTGATTCATGCGTTTCGGCCAGAGGCGAAAGCAACGCGTCGATCTCTATTGGCGAGAGGAGTCGGGTGGCGAAAAAAACGAATGAAAAAAAATATATATATAAAAGAAAAATGGAAAAAAAAGAAAATCTCCCCTCGAGACAGAAACGAGCAGTTGTCGGCGATAAAATTCTTTTCGCGTATTGCAATAATGTTGATACGTGTGCGATTTTTAACGTAGGTTGGGCGTATCGATAAGTCGGAAATACGCGTGTGCGAAAGTCGAAAAGCTCGCTCGCCCGCTATCGCGAAATTTCCGCGCCAGGGTGAGGCGACTGGCAATTCTATAATTAGTGCACCGGGATTTTGTCGAGATTTTTATTTTCGGCTTAAACTTGAACGTCCTTGCGAATACGAGCGAGAAAGAGAGCTTCCCCCCACCCCCTGCGTCTCTCTCTCTATCTCTATCTATCTCTCTCTCTCTCTCTCTCTCTCTCTCACTCTTTCCTCTCTTAATTCCCACTTATTTTTCGCAAACTCCAACGCGCCTCTGAGATCGTTTTTTCGCCGTCTTTCTTTTTTTCTTCTTCTTTCATTTTGTCAAAATATACCGGGCGAAACTAGCCTGGCTCGTTTCCGAGCCTGTCGAAAGACGAGAGAAACTTTCTCAAAACAAATTTCGCTCGTTTTGTTTTTCAAGCTTTCGCCGGTGGAAAAGAGACGTTTGTTCGAATCGTCGAAGCTACGAATTGACGTCGTGATAGAAGAGAAGAGGACGCGATTGCACTCGCGGCGTGTGTGTCCAAAGCCTCGCGGCCTCGTTAAAAGTACCGATGCACCGACACACCCAATGAGTGTACGGGACGCGTGTACTCTCTCTCTCTCTCTCTCTCTCTCTTTCTTCTCTCTCGTAGCGTCGTTCGTTTTCTTCTCGTTTGAGAACGAGCCGTAGGCACGTAGCTCGAGGAGGACTCGGTGCGAACGAACGCCGCAGTTGGTAGGAACAACGTGCCAATCTAAGCGATGTAAAGGATTCCTCGAGTACTCGTTAATCAAAGGGATTCAGAGTGAAACATAATGGAAGTAAGGTGCGCGTGCACCGACAATTGATAGGTGAGAGAGAGAGAGAGAGAGAGAGGGGAGGGATGATATCGAATTAACCGCAGTTGGGTATAAAGAGAAACATCGGTCACGTTCCAACGGTTAATTAGAAGAAACGATACGGAAGAATACGAAGAATGCGACATTGAAAAGAAAATAATTCAACGCGAATTTCGTCGAAGAAAACATTAATTCGACACGAATTTTGTGTAAACAATTTTTTTAGATAAATGAATAAATCATGTTCGAACAACGATCAAAAGAAAGAAAAAAGAAACGTTCAATTAGATAAGCTTCTTCGTCGAAGGAAGAATTAGAAAAGTCCTTCTTTTCCCTGTCGTTCCACGCTTCTCTATATCCTCGTCTTTTCCATCCGTCTTCCTTTCTCCAACGCCCGTGTGTGGTCACACACACACACACACAAAGTGTCTCGAGTCTCTTCTATCTCTGTGTTTGTTTAATCAGACGCGGAGCTCAGTCTTCATTACTCGCACTAATTTATCTGGCCTGTCGCCCGGGATACACTTTCAGTGTGTGCGCTCGGAAGCGAACGAGTGAGATCTCGCTCGCTCGCTCGCTTTCCCTGGCACGAGAAGAAAGCGTCACGAATGTGTGTGTCTGTATATATATATATATATATATATGTGTGTCTCCACCTTAAGACGCGAGACGTCCAAGAATTAAGGAACGTAGCAGCGTTGACCAACCGAGCCCTCGAGCTTTTCCAGGTCACATTGGACTCTGCGAAAAATTGAGGCCCGCAGTTGAGACCCCGAGAGTCGAGGGGTTGAAAAGAGGATGCAACGATCCTCGTGCTGCAACTACCTTGTCCTTCACACATTCACAAATATAATATATATATCGTATAAAGAGAGAAAAGTTTAGCCACGAGGCAACGTCGTGGGAGTTAATTGAAAAAATTGCAGTCCTTCGATTAACATTAATTCGATGACAGAGCTAATAGAACGCTGCCGAGGGTCGAGCCATACGCGTAGAGGAGGGGTTGAAAAGAGAATAGTCACGTGTCTATGGCTGGTATTCCGAGAAACGAAGACAAAAGTGGAACGTTCGGTATGTCCAAGCGGACGAAAGAGACATACAGACGGTAGAGAGAGGACACTGGGGGGTGGACGAGGGTGGTGATAGTTGGGGGGTTGTCGGTGGTGGCGCTGGTTTCATTCTTCGCGTGGGTCGAACCTCTCTCTCCCTGGGATATCGACGGCAATATTCGTTAAGTCCCGCTAAGACCCTGGTGCGCTTCGTATATAGTTCGGTCATTCGGATTTCTTACCCCCCAGACTTCTTTCTCTATCTTCTCTTCTTCTTCTTCTTCTTCCTGCTTCGTTTTCTTCCACTTCTTCTTCTTCTTCTTGTTCACCAAACGTATCAACCATCACCACCAGCCAAGCGAGCCAACACTCTCTTTTCTATTCCCCGCGCGTTTAATACTCGCGGTCTCTTCCACACTTCCATCCAGTTTCCACCCCTCTTCTCGTGGCTCGACCCTCGTTTCCGTCGCGAACCACGAGATATCCCTGCTCTCCTTACAGCAACTCGTCGCGAATCCAAGAGCCCATCACGCGCTCACCGACACGACGACACGACGACACCACAAGTCCTACGTAACTGTTTCTCCCGCGTATTAGTTTTGGCTCGAGGTATCGTTTTTCCTTCGATGTCGCGCGTCTCGAACGAGCTTTTGGCCGTGGATCAACGCGTCAATAAAACGTCGTTTGTTTAATTTACGGATTCGTCGCATGGCGAGAAGATCGTTTTTTGTAACGATCTTCGATCCAAGAAGATCGTTCGTTGAACGAACGTTTGTTAATTTTCAGCCAAGGGTGATAGAAGAGGTGGAGGGGTTAACTTCAAACCCTCATGTCGAGACGGGGGTTGACGTTTAATACGTAAAACGAGTGTGCGACGGATGGAAAGGGACGAGGACGACGAGGCATCGCGTACATCGAGAGCCAAAGTTGCGCTCGTTGCGCTTCGTAACGGCCTACCCAGGGGTCATTGTTCAACCGTTATGGGGTCGAGGCAATGACCAGTACGACGCTATAGCCGCTTTTTATTCTCTCTCTCTCTCTCTCTCTTTTCTCTTTTCTCTTTTCTCTCTAAGCATGAGAACCCGAGGATTGAAACAATGGGCATGGGCAAACCTGTTGGAAACAATCGGCACGGGTCCGGAACTCACCCCTGTTTCCACACGGGGTCGTATGCGCGCACCTCTTTACCCCCGCGCATATATCGCTCGGGGGGATGAACAGTTGGGTGACTTTTTTTTGTTTTCTTTTTTCGTCGCGCTCTTTAGCCCCGCTCTCATCATCATCCTCATCGTGAAAGAAAGAGAATACCCGCGCGTTCTCGCGTTTCATTGTGTCGCGCGACTATATTGCAACATGTGTGCTACCCCCTCCTCCTTCTCCCTCTCTCTCTCTCTCTCTGTCTCTCATCTAGACCGCTTTTTCCGATTCGATCTCCGGGCTATCTCTACGTGAGTTACATATACGTAAGAACCCTGAAGTACATAGACAATACTCTCTTCTATGTACGTACCACTTTTATAATACTCCAGTTTGATCCAGTGAACAATTTCGATTGCGTCTCTAATCGTTCGAAACAATTTCATCCCTCTTCACTTTGCTTCCTCTCATTTCTATTTCGCGTTTGCACGTATCCCTGTATATGTATCTGTGTGCATGTGTGCGTGTGTGTGTGTGTGTATGTGAGTATTTTTTTTTCATCATCATCCTCTATTTTTCTCTCGAGAATTCCGCTGTGTCAGCTTTCTCTAATATCCTCTGGCCAATGTCGCTCGCGTCGTTGAGGTCAGTGCCTCGTTCCTTTTTTTTTCCCTCCACCCAACCTCCCCCACTCTCAACCCACCTTCTTCGCCTCTCGCGTTTTATTCTATTTTTTTCCTTTCCTCTCTTACTCTCTTTCTCGTTCATCCCAACGGCGCCGACCGACATCGTCCAATACAGCATATTACCGGGTCTTAGCTAATTTTCTTCCGAGTCTTCCATCCTTTTTCTCTCTACTCGTCTCCTCTCATCGTTCCCTTTTCGCGCTTCTCGTGAACATGAAAGACCGAGAGAGAAAGAGAGAGTAAGAGAAGAGAGAGAGAGAGAGAGGGTAGTCGGGGAAACGTTTCTGCACGTCGCACACACGAGAGAGCAACCCCTGAGAGAGGGCGAAAGCTGCTCGAAGATGTGTTCGTGGTTGTACGTGAAAGTACGAGTGAGTAGCGTTGGTCATCCGCGAAGGGGTGGTCAACTATACGTATATATACAAAATCCTAAGGGTGTGCACTCGCCCTCGAGCAAGCTAAGCTTGTGTGTGTGTGTGTGTGTTGAAGAAAGAGGAAAAAGAAGGAGCCAACACTACGATGGCTCGAACCGCGGCCGAACCGGCTTGGTCAGTGCTCCTTACTTAGAGGGTGGCGAGTCTGTTCTTAATTAACGCTCGCCTCTTTTGCGCGTTGCAACCCCCTCGCCACCGTTACGCCGTAATGAGGGTGCTACCTTGTATTGGTGCGGTCTCGCCACTCTCGTCACACACACACGTACACACACGTACACAAGAGATCGTATAAATACCACGGTACACACAAATACACACGTAAAAAGTCATAGAGACATACACACACCCCCATAAGAATACGAGAAGAGGAAACTCGTGTGGGTGACCCAGATGAGACGCGCCCCGTCTAGCTAATTCTTTTCTTCCGCGCGCTCACCCGCGCCTCCGCCATCCGACCGCTCAAGTAAGTAGATGGCCATGTGCCACCTGATACTCGTGTGGGTTTTCTCTTTCACGATCTTACACGTATACGTACATGCGTATATTCTCACTAGCGTCTCTCTACACGTTCCTTTCTTTCTTATGTATGATCGGGTTCTCTCTCTCTTTTTTTCTCTCGCTCACTCTATGTAAGCGCCGGCTTTCTTCGTATGAGAGTTCTTACGCTTTTACGTATTTATTTCACCCCTGTGTATAACCGCGCGTATTCGCGTGTGAGAGCTTTTTCCAAGCCTCCTAGTTTCATCCTAGAACTTGGCTATTTTATTTTAATGATTTTTTCTTTCATAAAATTTCCTTTTTTTGATCGTGTTTGTTTTTTTTTCTTTTTAATTAAGGAAGAATTAGATTTCCGGCGTTTTTGGCTCGATCGTTGAACGAGAGTCGGAAACTAGTGAGACTCGATCGGGTAATTTGTATTTTTCTTTTTCTTGTTTTTTTTTTTTTTATTTTTAAGAGGATGTCGATCATTAAGCGTTCCATTATATTACACGGCTATGGAGTTTCGTACAGTTAGCGGAGCGAAATGACGAGGCGCGTGTGTGTTTAGAAACGAGTCGATCGGACAGTTCGCATGGTTTTTTTTCGACTTATTTTTTTATATATTGTTTTATTCTTTTTTTGTTTTTGTTTAACAGCATCGTCGCGGTCTTGCTTCTGTTCTATCGCACAATGCCCTTTTCTACAACACCCTTTGAAACTCGCGCGCCGCGGCCTATTCTTCTGAGACATCCGCCTTCTCGACCACTCCACCTACTACTTTTTTTTTTGCTTCTTCTTCTTCTTCTTCTTCTTCTTCTTATTCCACCGGACTCTGTCTCTCCTTTTAACTTTCCTACTGGAAACTTGTACATTATAGAAAGAAATACGAACATAGATGAGAAAGAGGGAGAGAAACGGTAATTCAAGAATAACAGCAATTAAGCCTCGTCCGTTAATGGAGAGACGATTGTGATTAATTATCGGATTTAATGAACGGTCGTGGGACACTTGTTAAATTACATACGGAGACCCTTGAGGTGCACCGTAAAAATTAGAGACCATTATTCCCTAAGGATTTTTCTCTCTACTACGAACGAAAGAGTAAAATGAAAAATCGTTACAATCATTGGCACGATAAAATAATCCGTATGAAACGTTGAGTCATTGGCCGGTCGTTCGAGGATCGCGAGACTTTCAAACGATTTTTATCGAGCCACTTTTACCGAACGAGTGGCCAACGACTGTCTCGAGTCGCTCGCTCACCAGGGTCTCTCCTCTGGACAGAAGCTAGTCGGAGAACCAGAGAGCCAGCCTCGTGCTGCTGCTGCTGTTGCCGCTGGTACTGTTACACTCGGCTGATTTTTTAACCGGCAATCACTCGAGTCGTGTGGGACCGTCGACGATCTTATTGTTCACGGACTTTACCCGTAGCCACTTCGGACTCACATGCGTGCTCTCTCAAAATGTCCAAGGCGACTAGCGAATTGTCCATCGTTTTTTTCTTTTCTTTTTTTCGTTTATTGTTATTCCTCGGATCGTGCGAAGTGCGGAACTCGGACGAAAACTGGTGCCGCGCGACGGACTCGATCCTCGCGGATTATTCTATTCTCGTATCGTCATTTACGGGGGAGGTGGGAGGCGGGGGGGTCTCGATTTAATTTTTGATATAATATGCGAAATAGATTTCATTGCTCCCGTTTTGAACGAGGGAAAATTCATTTCTCTCGCACATAGTCAAGGAGGTCTATGAAATATATCTGGCACGAATTTACTCGCGATACACTG
Organism: Netelia virgata; assembly: GCA_951802705.1. NCBI lineage: Eukaryota > Metazoa > Arthropoda > Insecta > Hymenoptera > Ichneumonidae > Netelia > Netelia virgata. The sequence continues at coordinate 52,542,838 of OX637863.1, forward strand.
ACGAGAGGTTTTCATCCCCCCCTACAGCCTCCCTCTCTCTCTCTCTCTCCAATAAACACCGGTAAAGCGTACACGAACGACGAGAGATGGTTAATTATTTATGTTACCGCGGATTGGCGTGTGGTCGCCCCCGCTCGCGCGTAGAAAGAGAACCCGAGGGTTTCTATAGCTGCGGAGCCACCCAGAGAATCACTAAAATAGTAAGCAAGAATAATTAAACGCTTGGCACCGCGCGTATCGTGTGCAGCGAGTGAAATTTGGCAAGGCCCCCTCGTCGGTTCACTCTTCGCGAATCTCTCGTCTATATAGCAGTTCTCGCTTTTACCAAGCGAAATATTCTCGTCCGATGCGTGAGTCTCTCTCTCTCTCTCTCTCTCTCTCACGCACACACACACACACTCTCGGTCTACGTCCGTGCGAGAAAAACCATTAAACGTTTGATGTGTCTTTTCGCGAACGTCGACTTTCAAGATTAATTTTATTGTCCCTAATTCTCATATTCGCGCATCGCTATTATTATTGTTACGACTTCCTACTCGTAGAATTTTTCACGTAAGAGCCGCGAGACGAAGACGGAACGCGAAACAAAAATGAAAAAAGAATATCGCGAATCTCCCGGGCGCGTAATAATTCAAGATTTTTGCGAAAGAATCGCGGTCCCGGCCTCTCGATTTTAACCTCGCATTCTTATTTTCTTTCTTTTCTTTCTTATTTTTTATATTTATCCTTTTTGTTTTGTTTTTTTTTCTTTTAATTTTATTTCGCAAACTTTTATTTTCGTCGTCACGTTCATTCGCCACGAGGAACATTATTCATTCCACCAACACGTAACTACCGTAATACTTTTCATTTCTTTTTTCTTTTTCTTTTTGTTGTTCTTTTTTCTCCCGCGAATATACGGGCTCACGTATTTTTAATACGAATTTATCATCTCTCCCACCGTCTCGAGTCTCGAGGGGAAGGTGAGTGGTGGAAAAAAACAAAAAAATTCCTCGAACGTCGTGTATTTTTCAATCCGCGCAAATATAATTCGAACTACCCGCCCGTAGTCTCGAAATTCTCGTCGAGGGTGAAAACGTCTTGCAAAAAATCGTCGTCCCTTAACTTTTCGATTTTTCAAACGAGCTCGAAATTTCATCCCCTAAAAATTATTCCCCTTCGTACGTATTATTTTGACCTCGTCTTTTTTTTTATCCCTCGCCTCGCGTTGAACGGAAAAACGAGAACGAAAACGATGTGAAAATTATTAGTTTATGGGAAAAAACGCATAAGTGAAGAATACGTCGAGAATATGTTCTTCGTCGTTTGTCGTCCGAGTAGAACGTCTATTAAGGGTTGCACACTCTTTTCGCAATATACGTTCATCCTAAGCGAGACTGCATCGACTCACGCTCGACTCTATCAGAGTTCCGGGTTACCAGTCGCGGTCTAACCTGCATACTTTTTTTCCTTCTAGTTTTTCTCTCTCTCTCTCTCTCTCTCTCTCTCTCTCTCTCTCACACACACACACTTTCCTTTTTCATCCCCTTTCTCTCTCGTTCGTAGCTCGGGCTATATATCGATTGGGTTCGTATAATAATTACCTCTCCCGCATTAGGGGGTTCTTATAGGAACCCCCCGAGCATCAACGGAACTACGAGAAACCTTCGACCCCCCCCCCCCCTTCTCTCTTTCCTATCTATATTGCCTATGGGTTATCCTCCTCGTTCTCTTTGCCTCGCGCTCACCCCTCGAACCCGACTAGACGCGGTCGCTGAACCACGCACACACACACATACAGAGACACACAGAGACAGGGGTAGAAAAGTACCGGGCCAAGTTTTCTAACGGCCAGATGAGCCAGAACGTCATTGTCGTTTAGTCCTCGACGAGACATCCCAACGTTTTATCATCGAGTTCCGTTTATGTGGCTTTTTTTCTTTTTCTTCTTTAATCGATTAAACAAAGATTAAATACCGTATGAATTTTTCTTTTCTCTCGAATTAATAAATATAAATTATACGTAATTAATAATAGGTCTATATATTTATATATCGACGATATATCGCGTTGAATATTAAAATTCATATTCGTATATTTGTCTCGCCTTAAAATAAGCCCGGGGTCGTTTTGTCGTCGTCAGGATCAGCGGGCCTTGCGACTCGCCCGCGCACATGCGAAATTCCAACGCAAAGTTTAATGCGCGAACACAAAATCTTTGCGCCTGGCCGAATGACGGTAGCTTTCCTTAGCTTCTCGCTTGACGCGAGTTTATACGAGAGGAAGTGCGACAGAGAGAGAGAGAGAGAGAGAGAGAGAGAGAGAGATACGTTTATTTCGTGCCCTGGGACTGCGTCCCCTAAGAGCACCGTGCCAGAGAGGGAGAGAGAGAGAGAGAGAGCTCAGACTGTGGTGAGAATCTTGATGCGTCCGCGCGCTAGTTCGCTCTCGTGTGTAAAGCGTAGATACGTGAATATAAACCCGACTATAGATAGATATAGACGGTATAATATAATTGCGGACGAACGAACGTATGGACGGTTCGTAGGCTCGTCGGTGTATAAGAGTCGAATCGACAGTGTTGGTAGAGTGGGTGGCTGGTACTCTCTCCTCTCACTCATTCTCCTTCTCTCTCTCTCTCTCTCTTTCTCTCTCTCTCACTCGTGGTTCGCCTCTTCGCGGGATATTTCTGTATCTAATTATAATCCTTGTGTGGTTGAGGGAGAACGAGAGGCAATCGACTAAAATTAGAGCATATATTCAACCCGCATACTCTCCCTTCTCACGAAAGCAACGATATTTCATAAAAATTCTCGATAAAAATAAAAAAAATATATACAAAAAGAAAACAAAAATAATTTTTTTTTTCTTACCACGATCGATAGAAATATTGAAAAAAAAGGAAGGTGAAGGCTAGGGAATTGCTCGAGACCTGCACCATCGCATCACGCTCGGCTATTAAGGAAGCGAAATTAAAGACGAAGGTGCCTATGAGTGTGTGGGAGAGAGAGAGAGAGAGAGAGAGAGAGAGAGAGGGAAGGAGAGAAAGAAAAGCTTGCTGCGAGGCTAAGGACCTCCGTTCTGACTCTCTCTCTCACTCTCTCTCTCTCTTTCTTTTTCTCTGCTCCTCGGCTGAACCGGAAACGAGTAAAGATTACAAAGGTTTCTCCGTGTGGGGTATTAGCCGCAGTTCGAGGTGCTCGAAGGTGCCTAGAGCTTTTTCCTATATATATACAGATATATATACACATGTATCTACAACTACCCTCTCTCTCTCTCTCTCTCTCTCTCTCTCTCTCTCTCTCTCTCATTCTCTCTCTCTCTCTCTCTCTGGCTCTTATACGCGGTATAACGGCCAGCTTTGATCAACGGGGGCAGATAATTAGCCGCACGAACGCCGTGCACCTACATATATACGCAACCCGGTGCTTTACTATAAATGAGAGGGTTGAGGGCGAGAGAGGGACGAATGAAGAGAAAAAAAAAAAAAACAAAAAAAAAAGAAGAATAAATTGCAAGAAATATTGTAACCGTAGTTCGAGTGAAAAAAGAAAAAACAAACCAACCAACGAGCCACGAGACGGCGAGTTCGCGGAAGTCGTAATAAAACAAAAAACCAACGTGCGATATATTATTTTTCTAACGAAGGAAAAATGTGTTCGATCGTTTTTCGGTCGAGAGAAGATGTTCGAGTTCTCGATGCTCGTTGGTAGAATGAACGAGGGAGGGGATTGATATTCGCCTAAAAGGGGTGAGAGCTCCCAGTCAAGGAGCAAAAAATCGAAGCTCCGTTGTTCGATAAGCTAGTAGGTGGTATAAAGAACGTAACAATGCTTAGGAAACAATGACACGGACCGACAGGGTGTGATTAAGGCACCCTGGAATAATAATCAGGATAATGACGGGGCCTCGATCCACCCCCTTGTTCTCTGGCCCTTCCTAATACCGAATCTATATATATATATATACATATGTCTATGTATATAAGGGCAGAGAAAGGGGTGGGAGGGGGTAGTTCGAGGCTCGCGGGGCTGTTTCACCGCTTGGTCGGTCGGTTTGTCGGGTTAATTGTCGTCTGGCGTGTTGGACGTTACGAGAGTGAGAGAGAGAGAGAGAGAGAGGGAGAAAAAAAGATAGGGCGACAGAGAGACAGAGAGAGTGAGAGAGAGAGAGTGAGAGAGAGAGAGGACCATTCGTTCGGCCACACGCAAATGTCACTGGAAGGCACGAAAAAATATAAAAAGATCACTGTCGAATTATCCCGTCTACCTCCATCCCCCCTGTTAAACTACCCTCTCTCACCCCGTTCGAGCCCTCGCGACCAATCTCGTTAAAATAAAAACAAAAAATAACAAAATACAATAAAAATTCGAGATAAATAATCGCCCAAGAGACAAACATAAAAGAGCGAAATAAAGTTTTTCGACTTTATTTTTTTGTTTTGTTTTTGTTTAACCGTAACAGAGGGTTGGCCCTGGGTTTATATTTGGATGTCTCGATGACGAGGTTTATTACGCGCGTTTTATCTTATAGCTCGTACGATTTATCATCGATTCGTCGAGTCGAGGGAGGAGTGGGGGATTGACGAGACTCAAGAATCATGAATTTTCGAATCGGAAGACTCTCTTTCTCTCTCTCTCTCTCTCTCTCTCTCTCGATGATCGCTCGAGGGGAAAAATATGTGTTCGATGAAGGAGCTTGCCGGGGGTAGAGCGAGATAGCGGGAGAGAGCAGCGAGCACGAAGTCAAAGAGCAGAAGCACGCACGCACACACGTCGCATCCCCCACAGTCCGGGGATTATATTTAGGCGTCGTAAAAGAAAATATGTGCTCGTTGGAGCCAACTCGCTCATTACGTGAGACAGCATTAACGCTGTTTGCCGCTGACTGGCTTATACGCTTCATCCTCCTTCTTCATCGTACGCACCGGTCTCTATATTCGCGAAAGCCTCGAGGGCCTCTCTATGCGTGTCCTCGTGCGTCTACGAGCTTTTCCCCCCCTAATATTCGCGATGAAATAAAATACGCAAAAAAAAAAAACGCACGCGAATTTTTCCTTTGTTTTTGTGTCGTAAAGGATGCGTTTAATAATCAAAAAAAAAATAGAAAATAAATAATTATTATAATAAGGCGTGAAAAATAACGCGATGGAGGAAAAAATGCGTTTTATTCGCGAGAGAGAGAGAGAGAGGAGGAAAAGTTTCTCGGTGTTTGAAATTCACCGACAACGACGCTCTCCTCTCACCCAAAGCCAGCTGGTTTCTGGGTCAATGCTGCTAATGTTCGCGAATGCGTGGCCGCGCATCTTTCCTTCTTGTATACGAGATACATAATCTAGACTAGTTTACCGTAACAAATCGACGTGTGAATTTCAAAGAACGTTTCGAGGAAACTACCGGAGAGTGGGAAAATGTTTATCCGAGAATAATTCAATTCTCGGACGTGTTGTTTAACGAGCAATCGCCGAGGTCTCGAGACAACTTGCGAAAGACGATTGTTCAACGTGACGAAAATAGAACAATTTGTCACGATAAAATCCACCAAAAATTAAAGCAGATAATTAATTTTTCAATTTTTTGTATTCTTTTTTCTAATTGCTTTTTCTCTCGCATTTTCATCCTCGTCTAATCGAGAGTAAGTTTGCATTGGAGGTTTTCTCGTTAGCTCGTGATTCGCCGGTTGGCCGAGTGAAAGGGATGAAAAGGGGTTGGTACGGCGCAGTTTCCAGGACAATATTCATCGTTCTATTCTCCTCTGAGTTTACGCGAGAGAGAGAGAGAGAGAGACGAAGAACGAGAGGGTTGGATACGAGGGTCTCGTTCGAGCCAGGAGGGAGGTGTCTATTGCCAGTAGCGAGAGGAGAGTATGCGGAAGGAGGTGGTGGCGCGGTGAGAGGACCTGCCGCGAGAAAGCCCCCGGCATGCAAAGCAGGCGGTGAATTTAAACGGTCCTGCGCACGAGAATTCCCTTCCTACAATTCCCTATCTATATCGCTTCTCTCTCTCTCTCTCTCTCTCTGACCCTCTTCACCTCTCCCACCACCCTAAACATTTCTCTCACCTCCCATGTGTCCCTCGTGGTCCTTGTAATTATTATTTTCTTTTTCAACCCCCGTTCCTCGTACGGAAAAACAAATCTCCACAGTCACGATCGCACTTATGAAACAAGGGTAAATCCTTCACTTGAACGCACCTGTAAAACCGCGAGCACGTGTCACTAGGAAAAACATCCCCAGGTCGTCGAGAGCCAACGAGCACCAAAATTTGAAAAAAAAAATACAGGAACGATAACAAGAATAATAATAATAATAATCTCGAAATCGAAGAGACACGAGGATGATACGTTTTACGACATTTTCATCCCCCTCTTCGCATCCGTTGACTCGAAGACGTCGGAAAAACAAAATTAAGAAATCACGCGATAACAACCCTTAAAGTAAAACCGTTCGTGAGATCGCCTCGATGAAATTTCTATAACCTTTTGCGAATTCGTTGCCTCGATAAATTTCATGGAAATAAATAATAATAGAAGCTGCTCGAGGGTTGTCGTTGTTGTTTATATTTGTTTAGTTCTCGTTGTTTCGTTGAAAAAAAGGCGATTTTTCGCGGAGGTTCGGTTAAAATGGCTGCTAGCCGCTCCGGCGCGCCTGAGCTACTGGCTTGCCTCCCTCGTTTGGGTCTCTTGCTCTCCTCCACCACCAGCAGCTACCGAGCTCACCCACTCACCCGCGATACACACAAACCTCTACGACTCTTATCGATGTATAAGAACGACACACGTACATAGAGAGACGCGCGCGCGCGCGCCGGTTACATTCTCGAGAGCGCCACTAATTTCACACGATCGCGGGCTACTTCGCCGCACACACGAATTCATCGTCTCTCTGTATGTTTTCTATCTCTCTTTCTCACTCTCTCTCTTGCATTCGCCGAGCGAGGAAGAGAAGCGACGACGTCGCCGGCAGCGAGACGAACCTGTGTACGTGTCTCTATACTTCGGTCTATAATTCCCCTCTTTGCCCCGCGCGAACCCCCCCTTGGCGCGCACGTGTTTACGCGCAGAACAGCTGAGAGCTTCGAGGAAATCGAGAGACGAGGCTTGCGCCGTTTCACGATAGGGAAGCGGGAGAGGGAGCGAGATAAACGAGCGATAAGAGACCTATATATATAGAGAGAGAGAGAGATGTGTGTGTGTGTGTGTGTTACTAAAGGGGGAGCGAGAAACTTGCATTTCCTTCCGATCTTACGACGGTCACGCAACTCTTTTTGGTAATTCGAACCGATTCGTGAAAATAAAGAAACATTTTGTTGATCAATGAGATAGACGATAAGTTTGTTTTGAATATATTTTTAATTATTTTGATTTTATTGTTTTATGAATTTTGTTTTTTGTTAAAAAATAATTATTGAAATAATTTAATTGGCAATTAAACGAGCGTTGATTAAACGTTTCTCTCGATGATGCAATAAGGAAATGCCTGCGTATGTATAATTTTCTTGGCTCGAGGAGGAAATTTGAAATCGGATTTACACGAGGGTTGGGGGCGAGAGAGGAGGGGGAGGGGATAGTCGGTGGTACGTTCGCGGCGAAAGAATCGCCACCGCGACGCCCGCCCGGCTATGACGACGGCGACGCGGGTAAGAAAGCTTTCGCATCGACCGGCCGCGATCAGAGGGAAAAACGCTAACTACTTCATATATATATATATATATATATATATATATATATATATATATATGGGTGTGTGTAAGAAGATCCCGAGCTTCGCCAACGAGTCGAGGAACGTGTGCGAACGAACGCGACTTGGCGTAAAGTTTCCTACGATTTTCTTTAATTTTGTTTTGACCAAAAAAAAAAAATACAATTTCGATCAAGATAAAAATTTGTACTAATTTTTGTTTTTTTATGTAATTACACGAGTAATAGTATTTTTAATTAAACCGATTATTTCCAATCGTTGACAATTTTCGAATGAAATTCTGAATTTGTCTATCTTCGAACGGATTTTCATCGGATTTTTTATTTTCCGAATGGTCTCGACGAAAAGTTGCGTCGAAATCGTGAAAGCTATCGAAGAGAGTCTGACTAATGCGAGCCTCGACTACTACTCGTACACGCTTTCTTTCCTACTGACCAACCCTCCTCTTTCTCGGACACAAACAAGCACGCGCAGAATCGCGGTGAATTCAAGTTTTCATCGACGTCGCGAGATACGAGCGTGTCTTACACGCGTTAGGACATCTTTCTCTCTCTCTCTCTCTCTCTCTCTCTCTCTCTCTCTCTCTCGCGCGTTCGCTCTCTCGCTCTCTCTCTCTCTCTGTGTCGGCAATTTCTACATTCTTGGCGCATACCTACGATGCTCGCGGCACTCTCTTCTCGCGGCGTGTCCCGTGCATCATATGAATATGCAAATTTAAGTACGGATAGGACTCGAGTGCGTTGACCACGCGGTCTTCGCGAGAACTCACACACACACGTATCTCTCTATTTCTTGTTTCCCGCGCGATCGACGCGGATGAGAGACAGAGAGAGAGAGAGAGAGAGAGAGAGACGAGAGAAAAGAGATAGAGGATCACTCGGGCTCCGTATATTATTCGATCTTTTATCTCTCGTTTGCGCGACTCGCCGAGAGATCGCTCGATAATACGGATTAAAGGGGGAAAGAAGGAAAAAAAACGTAGATAATAAAAACAAAACAAAAAAAAAACAAAAAAATCGGCGCGAGCGATATCGATCAATCCTGTTCTGGCATGCGCGAGGAATTCTCTCTTTCTCTCTCTCTCTCGTCTCTTTCGCGCTCTTTTACGATCCTTCTCCCCCGATAAACGTCTCGACCTGATAAACGAAGGTCCGTGCGAGATAAAAATATTTCAATCTCATTTTTATCCATTGATTGAATTTCTCCTCAAAATATATATTTTTCTTTTATACATCTGCTGTTATCGGCAATTAAAAAATTTAATCACTTTTCTATAAAACTGTTGGAAAAAAAAAGAAAATTGTGGCATTGCAGGAAAAGAGAAAGAGAGAGAGAGAAGTATTATGAAATAAATCTCGTTATTGCTAGCCAGCAGAAGGGGGAGGAAGAAGGGGGAGTCAGAACTCCCACCCCTTAACTCGGAAGAAAAGCCACCAGCGGTCAGTTTTAATTAAAGAACTCGGGGCGTCAGCTGCTTCTATCCGCGCGCAGCGGCCTCGTCGCTTTTGCTTTTACTTGCCACGTGTGTGCCGTACTTTTCTTGGCCCCTCTGTGTGCGCTACCCGACTCTTGTTTATTTCTAATTCTTCTTCTACCACCCACTCGCCCTCGTTTCTCTTCTTTTCTCCTTTTTTTCCTTCCTTTCTTTATTTCCCGTTCTCATACCCCCCCTCGATACCTCTCTTTGTTGCCCTTTCCCTTTTATCGTCACTTCGAAACGAGTTTGCGGCAAATGTGCGAGATTTTTTTTTTTTTTTTTTTTTTCGTTCTGTTTGTTTCTTTGACGATGCTTACCTTTTAACGAAATCGCACACGTTGGTAGGATAGCGAAGTTTTCATCGGGGGATATTATTCGAGGAATGTTGTAGCGTGAATTTAATATTTTTGGAGAATTATTTTTAAAGTGAGAATTTTTCGTACTCACTCGGTCTGCTGAGATGCATTGGTGATTCGTCCAAGATCCTTCGAGGACGATGAGAAGCTCCAGTGTTTTAGGACGATGTTGTTCCTCGCTAAAAATCGCTTCTTCACATCCTTCTTTCGTACAGGATTCATTCATTAATTATGTCTCTTATTAAATTCATTAGCCACTTCACACATCACTAATTGACGATTCTACACCGTTAATCTCGCGAAATGCAAACAATCGACGAATTAAAATCAAAGCAGGCAAAACCGTTTAACGATTTGGATACAAAAAATTCAGAGGTGACGAAGAACGTCCACTTTTTCACCAAAAGGGGAAAAAAGTAGATAGTGGCGATGGAATAGTCCGAGACGACTCGTCGCATAAATTTATATCTGCGAGTCCCATGGTTTGTTACTTTTATAGCTTCGCTAACCGAACGACGAGCCATCGAACATTGTGGAGTCGTTAGTTCGAGCCTCGTTCACGATCTCATCCGGTCGCCGGAAAATCCACCGTGGATTTTTAACGTGGAAGACCACGAAAAATCGCGCGCGAAACATGACTTCGCGAACGACCAATTTTTGTATTTTGGGAAAATTATCGGTGATTTTACCAATTTATTTTTTCGAAAATCGACGATTTTATTTTGAGGTCGTTTTGTAAATTTACTGTTGAAGAATTTACGCCTCGCTCATTGAAAGATTAAATTTTATTTTTATTTTTTTTCTGGAAAATTAAGAATTTAGTACTGGCGGACTTTTAATTTTTTTGGGGAAATTGCAAAATTCACTAGAAAAGAATTAACCACAATCGAATTTAAATCGCGCACTACATTCGCGATAGACGCGACGTTTAATTATTTTCCTCCGCCGGAGTCAATTTCTTTTTTTAATTCGGCGACAATTTTCTGAAAAATAAAAAAATAATCTCTCGAAAAACCTGACGAAAATTTTCTACAAGAATTATATACAAGACCGCGAGTATTTCTAATTTCTAAATATACAAAATATAAATATCGTTTACATCTAATTTCTTAAAAAAAATACTCAATTTTTTATCACCCCCTGAAAAAAAAAGAAAATTTCAACCTCCAAGCAATACGGTTTTATATTGTTTAAATCCCATCCCCCCATAATTTTTTTTCTCTTCTCGAATCTCGACCTTCCCGGTAATCCCGGACGATATTGCCGTCTCGCGCTCCCTTTAGTCTTATTATCAGCCGTCCGGGCGGGAGAATCTCATCGCGGTCTCGCGTACACACAACCCTCTCTCATATTAAAAAGAAAGGAGAGAATTGTACTATTATATACACGGGATCGTTCCTCGTTGTCGCGCGATCTCCTTTTTGGCGTCTCGCGCGCGTCGCGTCGAGAAAGAAAGCCGCGCGTCTTGTGTTTGCCCGGCAACTTGGCCCACGCCATTGTTCCATCGTTTCTTTCTTTTCTTTTTTTTTGTTTTCTTCTATTTGTTTTCGTTTTTTTTCTTTTTTTTTTTTTTATTTCTCGCTTCTCTTTACCCTTACCCTCTCTCCATCCCTTTCACGGCGCTCCATCAGAGAGACCTTATTGTCCTCACTCGGTTTCTTTTCTCGTCGTCGTCGTCGTCGTTCGCCTTCGCTCTTTTGTTTTGTTTCGCGGGCCATTAGAGGGGCTAATTGCTGGCCATACGCGATCGCCTTTTATTTACTTCCTCTTCCACCTTTTCCCTTCCTCATCGCACACTTTTATACGTATATATAAATATATATATATATATATATATATATATGTATATCTGTATATAACAAAGCAACCCCCGCTTCTCATATTTCTCTTTTCCTCTCACTGTCCGGTATTCCCCCCAGCCCCTTGATCACTCGATGCTCGGGAGGACCAAAGAAGAAAACAGAAAGCCAAGAAATCGACTAGTTTTGACGCGTCGACGCCTCGAGATAAATGAAACTCTTTCCCCGGCTTCGCTTTGCCACTTTTTGTTCTTTCTGGGATGTAACTTTGTTTTTTTTTTTTTGGTTTCTTTTCTTTTATTTTTTTTTTCTTTCCATCCGACGATTTTTCTCATCCAACTATTCATATATCTTGACTGACGAGAGAATTCAATGGAAAAATTTGTATTATCGCTACGAAAGATCTCCGTTAGCGAGAAACGAACGATACGTATATATTTATAAACGCGTGTATGCGTGTGTTTGTGTGTCTATAAGCAATTGAATGTATGGTATAACAGTAAAAAGGATTTATCGGGATGAGTGATCGAGCTTCGGTGGTGATCGATAAGAATCTGTACTGTCTGATCGCTTCTCTCGTTCCATCGGGCCACTCCGTATGTGGTATACATCCGACGTTAAACGTGCCCTGGTATTTCGACGATGAGACGCAGAAATAAAAGCGTCGAGACACCAGGGACATATGGAAGATACATATATATATATTTATATTCATGTATATATCGATCGTACGACAAAAGTTCGATACACTTTTAGGCCCTCGAGAAAGAATTCGTCAAAGTTTCACAAAGTTATTAATTCCCAGCTACGAATTTCTAGTTACTCGAGGCATTAAAAAATTGTTTTATTTAATCTACGAATAACCGATTGGTCGACGATGCAGAACAAAATTAATGATCGGTTGAAAAATGTAATATTTTCGGGTCGAAAGTGAATTAAAAAAAAATAAGTAAACAGACCCGAGAATGACTTTCACGCCGGTTTAAGAACGCACGGGACAATAACAATTCGCGAGCTGAAAGATCACGAACGAGAACGAGAAGAAAGAAGAATCGCGAGAGCCACGCGAGGGAGGGGAATATTATTGCGGAGAGAGGGCGAGAGAACGAAGAAAAGATTGTCGTGATATGAGCAGAGAGAGAGAGAGAGAGAGAGAGAGAGAGAGAGAGAGAGAAAGAGAGAAGTAGAGGAGGACGCTTTTAATTCGGCGGAAAGCTAATAACTCGGGCATTGTTGCGATCTTGCCCGGGTTATTGTTTCCCTCGAGTCCTCGCGTCCTCTAGCGCTCCGTCGAACGAGCGAAAAAGAATTTACCACTCCTACCGTCGTCCCCAACGTTCCCCAGGCCATCGCACACTCTCAGTCCACTGTCTTTCCCTATCTTACCGGGCTATATGGTATTTTCGCTTCTTTTCAACCGGACAATGAGAGCCACTACGAGTTCTCATATTCTTCTTCTCATTTTTTTTGTGTCTCCCTTTCCCTGCACGTAACCGCCAACAGTTCTCTGCGGTTCGTTTTCTTTCTATACACGTGTATACCTATATGTGTAACGCGACTTAATTATTGTCTTTATCATCGTTTCGGTTTTTCTTCGTACGAACCTCCACGAGAGCATTGTATCGAGAAGAGAATTACCAAAGACAATCTTTAACAAAGGAAACTAATAAGAAAGAAATCTCGAGTCGAAAAAGTTCGAGCGAAGTGAAAAAACGAATATTCTGATTTTAATCACGTTTAATGCGTGACCATTTTTTTTTTATTAAATAGTAATGGATAAAAGCTGTATGAATATATTTAGGTTTAATAAACGATGTTGAATAATGCACATTCGCATCCATGCTCGGCGGACCGCGACATAACCTAACACTTCGACCCGTTCACGCGGTTCGAACATTTCGCCTATATAATTTATACTTTTACGAAATAATATTATCGTCGGGTTTCTACTTTTCCAAAGAACGATTTGTGAACGTATTTACGGATAATCGGGACTACGGAACACGAGAGACGAGTTTAATTTCGTCTTGACTCGTCCGCGGCGATCTTTTTACGTTTCTTCGCGAAACGACACTGCGCGCGGGGGCAGCGGAAATATTAAAAGTCAGTAATAATGGCGGCCGCGCGGCGGCGACGGCAGCACTTGACAGGGAACAGGGGGCAGGACACGCCGCTCCGCGGGGGTTTGCGCAATTAAAATGTGTATATGTGAACATATGTGTGTGTGTGTGTGCGTATATGAATATCTATACATGCGTACGTACGTATTTAAAGAATTATGTATACGAGAAAGATATAGCGCATGCGCAAGAGAAACGAGAGAGAAGTGTGCAGTGGTTAGTGGCGGAAAGGGGAGGCCGAACATGGCATGTCCTCCGTAATTATATCAACAATAAAACAATTTTGATAATTATCTCAACTAGTGTATGGGAACACGGCATTACGGTGCCGCTGCCGCCGCAGTTGCCGATGCACTCTGCGGTGATCCACTCCCAGTGCATCGCAAAACTTTGTACGTGTGTGTATACATACAAACGTAGAAATATATACGTATTTGTGTAGAGATAATATCGCACACGTATAGGTTAGGTCCGCGAGCACGCGCTCCTCGTCTCCACCGGCGTCCCCGAAACTCAATACGCAAGCGTTTCGCGTAAATGTACGTACGTACTACACACGCAGCTTTATGAACGAAAAATAAGAGTCATGGACACGAGAGTTGGACACCGATACTGTATACCTGCGCCAGTAAAGCGCAAAGAGTCCAGGAGAGACTTACCTACACGAAAAGGGTACGAAATACTACCGGCGTACACACAAGTATATATATATATATAACAGACACAGACAAACGGTACCCACCGGTACACAATTACCCAGGGCAGAATAATGACAATAATTACCATTTATATGCAAGTGCCGTCATTACCTGCACACGAGCAGAGCACGCATTCAATTTCGTATCTAATTTGAATAATTCAAACAAATCTCTCCTTCCTGCCCTCCTTCTCCTCGGCGGCAGCTAAATATATATATATATATAGCTACTGCCGAGGAAGCAACGAGAATATAGATATATATATATATATATGGCCATTAATACGTGTATGTGTGTATTGGTTGCTCGTACGCTTCATGATCCTCCGATGAGCGCATCAACGAACCGGCGACAATATTTTAGGTCTATACACGGTTTCTCATAATAACGCACGCATGCGCATACTCGCATGTATCGGGATGCATGGGTTTTTTTCTCCTCGAGCATTGTCCGTTCGAGCGGAAAAAAACTCATGTTTTTATTTCTTTTATGGACTCTGCCACGTTCGGGTTGAGAGAAAAGGCGTGCGCGCGAACATTGACGAGAAAAATCGATAAATTGCGACCTTGACGCGTACGAGTGTCGGAACAAAAAGAAATCGAAAGCATGCGTTGAATTTCGTAGTTTGGAATCTTACTTACATTTTGTGTCGAATGTAACGATGCGGTTTGATGAGATTCCTCCGAGCCGAATGACGCAACGGCAAGAGTCGAAGGTGCACGAATTTTCTGTTTTTTATTCTTGATCGATGGGCCGAATTCACTTTTCCATGTTTTAACTCTCGAGGGAAATAAAAACGAACAAAAGTTGAGAAAACGAAGGTAAAAATATCCAACCGCTCGAAATGACCGAAATACGACGATTGCCATGATAATTTATGCGAATGTCGTCTGGATAGCTCTCGAGCATTCGTCACGACTACTGAGACGCGGGGGAACAAGCCAAACGATGCCTGTGGCGGCCATTACGCGTATTCGCGAACCGCCAATTTTTTTACATTTTTTCATTTCTCGATAAAACACTTACGACATCGAATCGCGACGAAATTTTATGCTCACACGACTCCCACTTACTTAATGAACATTTTGAACTATGATACTGACACGAGATACGGAATTACTGATATATTTGTAATAATTTTAGAGATAAATAATATGGAGTAGTTACCGCGATGACATCCAAGGCAGAAGAGAGCGGGGAGACGCTTCCCGCCAACCCCCGCGGATGGCACGCCACCTGTACTGGAAAAACGGTTACGTTTTAAATTCGCGGAGTAGAAACTTACACTTGCACCCAAGGGCGTATGCATCGCCTATCTTCTCGATCATCTGGCTGGCTGCAGTGACCGTGCCCCCGCCGCGGTCAGCCGCCACTGGTGTGCTGCGACGAATCTCGACACCAGACACAGACTTTTGTTTGCGTCTCCGCGAGTGAATATCGGAAAATCATGAGTGCCTACTATTATATTACTAAAGTGTAAAGCTGTAACGCTTTTGGATATAATAGACAATAATTTGGAACAATTATGCTGTTGAAATCAACGTTACTATACTTATTCGCAGTAATTCAGAATACAAATTAATCTCGTTGTTTACGATGGCAGCGCCGCGGCAGGGGGGACGCGGTGGCGTGATGACAAACCAGAGAAAAAACACAATAGTTCGTTTTGTGACGCCGCGGCGGTGAGCAATCTTGATTATTTATCTGTTAATTTCTCTCGCATCATTCCGTAATTGTGTCCCTCGATATCATTATCATCGATCAAAATGTTCAGTAAAAATTCCCGATTACCGTGAGTGTAATATTTTTTTGATATTCGATGTCGCGAACGAGTTATCGGAAAAAGAAAGATCTTAAAAAAAAATTCGTCCCGCGCATACGCATCGTGATTAGAACATACATACCTGTATATGCATAGCGAGTGTACGGGCAACTTACAAGGTCCAGGGAATCCGCAAACGTTCGATAGCGCTCGGCTTCGTCATTATTGTAAAACTGCCTTCTAATATTTCCGAAATATTCACCAAAGGCTGTAAAACGATCGCGAGGTGGCTCGGATTAGGAGAGAGGGGCGTGGCCTACGTGCGACACAATGATCGAGCGTTGAGTAGGCTTGAGCTTGCACAGTGGTAGGGCGACGTCGGTCTCTCTCACTCTCGCGACTCAGTGGTAACGGTTGTGAACAAAATCGATCTTTCTGTCTTAAATCTTCGCACATAATATCATAATTGCATTCTTCGTTGCATTATTATATCTAAAAATATTCAACAAGAAAACTCGGGTAACGTGATCGTAAAATTTCGTTCATTTTCGAAGCTGTCAAGTTATTATCGGGAAAAAACCATCGCGTCATCATCGATTCTCGCTCTCTCTTCGTACAAATCATCGTATTCCACATGGATATCGATAACAAGGTAACTCAAAGTAACATTTTTCATTCTGTTAATTCGTTCGCGTTATTGTTCACCGACCAGCCATCTCAATTGTTAATCTCATGTGCGTCGAACAGGTTAATCGTGCATTTTTGTGAAACAAAAGCCGTCAACAACTGAATTTATTCTGCCGACCCTTCGACACGATCGAACGATGAAACAAGAGAGACAACAGGAGATCAATTGTGTACAAGCTGATAAGAAAAATCGATGGAGAAAAGTTTCGAGGACTGATTGGTAAATTAAACATTGATTAACCTCCAAATTCGACAACAAATTATTGTCGTCGTTTCAACAATGATTTACTGTTTAATCATGAAGTCTTCCAACCAACGCACAGTCCAATTAACATTTTACAGTCCTGGGCTGCATCATTGGACTTTACTTATTTGTTAGGAACTTCAAAATTGTCGACGCAGACAGTTTCACAAGTATTTTCTGCACGCAACAACTTTAGTAACAAATGGTAGATTTTTTTTTTACAGAAGCAATGCAGACACGTTCACGCTGTTCGTCGCAGGAATATGCTGAGGAAGGTACCTGAAGCGCAGAAAGTTGGAAATCAGGCAGCGCTCAAAGTCGCCGCATCGTCCAGTGAGTCGATACTTTTTTTATCTTTTAAATAGACCAAATTGGTCCAATGTACATTCTATGTCACGACAATAATGTTTTGGCACACTTTTGCCATGATTGTGGCCCTGCGCCTCATTGCATATTTGTTGCTGCGCCTCAATACTAAATTACCCTGCGCCTCGCTGTTAGACCTAAAAAATCTAACTTTGACTCTGCGCCTCAATTATAGATTAATTCTATGGCTCAATGCTCGATAACCATCGAGCCGCAATGCTAAAAAAGCAACAAAATTCACAATCCCCCATTCGTTCCAAACGAATTCACAAATTCTTCCCAAGCGCTACAAAACTAGCGCAATTAACAATCAAAGGCGTAGCTCAAAAAATTGCTCCCATTTTCCAAAATCTATAAAATCATTACTTTGGTACATGCGCTGCAAAGAAACAAGAACAATTCTCAACTTAGCGCAAAGTCCATCTGACCTGCTTGCTTTTTAATCCATCTACGCAGCTATTGATATCAATATCGAACATATGTATATGCATGCACATAATCTCGCCGATGAAAAGAGGACGGAATCGTGCAGAGTGGGTTCGCGTTCTCGTTCGTCTGGCCTTCTATACTCTCGTACTCATGTGCACATACGCGTATTAGTAACTATATATCCCATGCGAAATGTATATACGTGCGAACGCGAGATTGGCAAAGTGGTCCTATCAATATTAATCGTAATATTTGCGATGATGGCTGATGCTCGCTAAAGTAGAGTGGGGAAGGGAAGGGAAATTTTGCTCTCAAACGAGCCATCTCTCTCTTTCTCTCTCTCTCGAGCCGGTCTATTACCAATTAATTCGATCGTGCGAAGTATGCAAAGCGAAGGAGGTGAGAGGGGTTTGAAAACGAAGCAAGGAGAGAAGGGACGAAAAGGCGCGTTCATTTATACCACCAACGATCAAGATGTAAATGTGTATCTATGTGTGTGTGTGTGTGTGTATTTATTACAGGGCACTCGTGGTTCTTGTAACGAAGTCAACGCGAGAATGAGTACGTGCACGTTTATACGAGTGTGTTGGAGTTGGAGTCGTCGTCGTCGTCGTCGTCGTCGTCGTCGTCGTCGTCGTCGGGTTAGATATTGTGTCAGTCGAGTCGTCCAGCATTAAAAGTAATTACGACGTGATTGACCGAAGTCCGGTGGTACACGAGGGGCTAACGGGGAGGCCGGGTAACGGGGGTAGAGAGAGGGATAACGGACTAAATCATCGGAGTGACGCACGTAGCTCGTTGCTGGCCTCCCAATTATACAATCAGCGAGACCAAGCAGAAGCAACAGAGGCAGAGAGGAGGCTTCGCGTGTGTTGTGAACTAACGCTTGCACACAAACCTCTACACATTACACTTAGTAAAAGACAGAGAAGGAAAAAATAAACAACAAGGATCGTGCTAGTTGGGTTTTAATGTTTGCAACGAGTAGAAACAGAGAGAGAGAGAGAAACTTTCGTCTCTTGAACGAAAGTTGGTGAGAAAATTGTTAGAAAATAATTCATGCTAATGTGAAAGTTGCAGTGGTTTATAGCCTTTATTTTTCAGGATGAGTAGGAGTTTGTTGCGAAAAGTTTTATTTGTGAAACTATACGAGTTACAACGAGGAAGTACGTGAAATTACCTAAGAATTCGTATTACGAAGGAATACAGGATTATGCAGCAGGTATTTCGTCGTTTCGTAGCAGAGAGGAATTCGTATTTGGGAAAAGAGGAATACAGGATTCGTGACACTAGCGACGAGGTAACGACGAGGTAACGACGACGAGATGCCTCGAGGGAACAACACCGATGCATCGTGATCTAGAAACAAATGAGGAGCAAAGCACGGTCGTAATCACGGTTGTAGGATTGTTACAACCGTGACGAAGAGCGTGTAGGCTGTTAAGGAGGATATACATGGGCGTATAGAACATTGGTATTATAGGAAGGGGAGGGTCGTACGGTCGCGAGAAATCGAACGGCTATTCGACACGAGACGTATGTGTGTCGACTCGGGGGGGAATGAGATACAAGACGGGTAAGAGATCTATAGATCGGATCTCTAATTCGCGTTGTCGTCATGCGACCTCTCTTTCTCACTATCGTTCTCTCTCTCCCTCTCTCTTTCTCTCTCTGTTATTCTTTCGATCTCGAAGGCACCAGCCGAGAACTCGTGTTTTCGAGCGTTTAATCAGGCTACGATGTCAACCACGATTAATATAAATCTTCCTATCGTCGATGTAACGAGGACTCGTGATTTTCTTGGTAGAAAAAATTGTAACGTTTAACGTTGAGAATTCTTTCGTATTTAAATCATTTATTTTTGTCTATCATAGTTTTCTCGTGTTTTAAGTTTTATAAACTTGATTAAAGTTTTCAGTCTTTATCTCGTAAGAAAGTGAAACATTTATCTAACAAATAATAATGAAGTTTGAAGGAGTTTCGCGATTCTTTTGCCACCGGGTGTTTTAAATCGATAAACGTTTTAACGACGAGACTTCGAGCACTGTCCGAGAGTGTTGGCGCGTATCAAAGAGGGAATCAAACAGTCGAGAAAGTAAGAAAGAAAGAAAATAAAAAAAGTAGAAATCTGCATAATAAATGTTTTGACTCGAAGGGTCTTAGGCATTGTCCGAAACGCGTGGCACCGAGAGGAACCCTCGGTAGCTTTGCACTTACAGAATCGTGGACGTTGAGCGACAGAGAAGAAAACAAAAAATCGAGAGTTGAAACACGAGTACGTACTCGATTCGTAGGGCCCTCGAGTGCCATTCGAGAAACAAAGGGCTAGCTAGACAGAGAGAATGAGAAAAAGGGTGGGGAAGGGGGTAGAAAGTCGTGTACTTTATCGTGAACGATCGATTGTGTTCCGCAACACTACGTACACCGTACTAAGTAGAGAGCTAGACTCTCCTCGTTCCCTTTCCACCCCTCGAAACTTCCACAATCGTTTGCACGAGCCTCGTTGCCTTTCTTCGGGACTTTTCACTCTCTTAACGATACTCGAAACTCCCCGCTAATCGTTTCTTCTTTATTTATCCCTCGTCCCTTTCCCCCTTGTCTTTCAATCACACAATTACTCCAATACCATTCGATTAATTAACTCCCGAACTTTTTCAAGCTCTAATAATCGATTTATTCATCTCAAATTTTTGCATCAAACTGTCTTGGCGTAGGAAAAAAGAAAAATTAAGAATTCGGGCCTAAAATCAATTTACCCAAAGTATTCGTTATCGTTTCTCGCGTATCTTTCTACGAATTGAAGAGCAGCTGTTAATACTGCTCCGAGACTCTTACCACCGTACGAGAAGACTGTAAATTCTGTCGAGTGTATATACTTGTGTATATATATTAAGTTGGCACGATCAGGAGCATCAGCAGCTTCAGTCACAGTACTCAGGGAGCATTTCGCATATAACCGCGGCGTCACGGTATTCGTTAGGAGTCATCGTGTTCAAGATATATATATAGATATATATCCACCTATATATTCAATATAAATGGTATATAGGTATATAGTAGTGACATACCGTAAGGACAAGGCGTTAATACTTATCGAAAAGAGAGACGGTAGTTGAATCGTACGTGGACTTATTTATGGCCGCCGTAACGAGAAGGGGCACATAGCGAGGGTCTATAAGAGAGCCAGGAGAAAGAGAAAGATAGAGTCGAAGAAGAAGAAGAAGAAGAAGTGGAGGAATAAGAATAAGGCAAAAGGAGACGCGAAGGAGGAGAAGGTGGCGATCGGTATGGACGCGCGAACGGATCCGGGCTAGGTCGTTCAACCTCTCAACACACTCTGGCTTCTCTCTCTCTCTCTCTCTCTCTCTCTCTCTCTCTCTCTCTCTCTCTCTCTCTCTCTCTATATATATATATATATATATATATATATATATATATATATATATATATATATATATGTTTATTCCATTGGGATATATGCCCAGTTCGCTTTTACTCACTCTCGATCCGGTTGTCTCGACATTTTTAGTTCTACAAACCAACGCGAAACGGGAAAACCCATCCTTCTCATTTTTGTATATTTTTCATAAGTTCGTGTAGAAAATTTTATTGAAATTGAATTTAATCGTGTTCGTGTTAAAACAAAATCGTATTCGAGTCTAATCGTGGAATCGTCGGATTCCAATCCATAAAACAGACGATACAAAGTGTATAAAATTCCGGTAGCTCGTCTCGGTGAGAATCGTCACGGTCTCGTCAATGCCGATTCGCGGTCGATCTTAACGCGATATCGCGATAGCTTTGATTCTCTCGACACGACGCAAAGAGAGAGAGAAAGAGAGAATGACGCGAATCATTGAAACCCTACGGTTGTATTCGCGCGGATGAGTCTCTCTCTCTCTCTCTCTCTCCCCCTCTCTCACCGGCAAAAGTAATTTATTCTCAAGTTTAACCGCGCTCACCGAACTCTTCTCTCACACCGCGAGATATAAAACAGGGAAGGTAGACGTCCCCCCGGTGAAAAGAAGTCGGTAGATGAGTGGGAAGCTGGCATATCTTTAGGGAAAAAAACGTCCATGGTAAGGAAGAAAGAGAGAGAGAGCGAGAGAGGGAGAGGGGGTCTTTGGAAACAAAAAGTTAGGGGAACAGAAAAAAAAAGAAAAGAAACGAGGAATTTAAGCGAGACAGACGAGAGCATCGCGCGAAGAAGATTTTGCTGCTTCTGACGTTGTTGCTGCTGCTCCTTGCTGCTTGCTCCTTGCTGCTGTTGGGCAAAGAGCGCTCTCGGTGCGACCGCAGCAGCAGCTCGTCGCTCGCGGTTATTATAAAACAAAAGACGATGGTTGATGTCGATAATAAAGAAGAGGTACGCGCCGTGGGGCAAGCGTTTCTCGGCCAACCGAGCTGGGTAGGTAGGTAGGTAGGTAGGTAGGTGCGAGGGACGCGGGGCTCGAAAAGAGTGAGAGAAAGAAAGAATAAAGAGGCAGAAGACACGAGAGAACTGAAACGTGGAGAGAGACATTGAGATAGAGAGAGAGAGAGAGAAAGAGGGAGGATGAGAGAAACGCACCGGCGCGTTTGCCCGAGGGACAAAAGAAAAGCGATATCTCGAACCGGTGGATGGCCGGCTGGGCGCGAAGGATGTGGTTCCACGCACAGCGATCGACTTAATTCGCGCTCGCGCTCTTTCCGTCTCTGTCGAACTATTTTTTTTTTTCTTTTTCTTTTTTTATTTCGTTTCGATTTCTTTTTTTTTTCCTTCTTTTCTCTTACATCGTCGTCTCTTGGCCGGGTACACCAGGGAATCGAGAGTGCACCGGAGAACTTGCACGATGCATCGCCGCCCACCTTGGCAGCGAGTCCAACCCCCCCTCTCTCTCTCTCTCTCTCTTTCTCTCTCTCTCTCTCACTCACTCTCTGTCTTTTTCTTTCTCTCCTGTTCTCCATCCTCTTTCTCCATAGTCCAGAAGAGATATCCGCGCTTTTATTTATCCCTCGATCGTCGCTCTTTCTCTGTACCCTTTACCGCCAATCATCATTTTCAATTCGCCCGACGAGCTGTGTATACGAGCAACCACTCTCTCTCTCTCTCTCTCTCTCTCTCTCTCGCTCGCTCTCGTCGTCATTTCTCGTTCGCGCACCGCAACATGCGGTATGTGCATTAGTATCGCAATCTGTATTCCCTATTGAAACGCGCCGTATTAAACATTATTTCGTTACACGAAACAAAATTTCAATTAAAATATTCCACATTATTCAATTTTATTATCATATATCCACGTTTAATTTTATTTATAAATGTAATTCTTTTCGTTTTAAATTAATTTTTCGAGTACGTTTATATTTATTCTTTATTCGTCTTGATACTTTTCATTCTTTTTCGGTATATATACGAGTACGAAGATCGAGCTGGCAGATAATCACGTTGGTCTATAGAGTCGCGTTTGTACCAAAAGACAAGATCGGGGTGGAATGGTGGATAAATATACATTAGGAACGAGATACAGTGCCGAGAGAGAAAGAGAGAAAGAGAAAGAAGAGAGAGAGAGAGAGAGAGAAAGAGATACTTTTAATCCGGCAATAAAGAGTCCCGCTCACGTAGATTATTTTATTTAGTTTCCCAAACTGCCGCTGCTTAAACGCATCCATAATTACCAGTCGCTACGTGAAACGCTTAACTTATCGCTTCCTTCTCTTCTTTTTTTTCTTTTTCCTTTTTTTTTCGTTTTTTCTTCTTACTATATATCATTTATGCGCGTGTATAGGTTCGGTCGTTTCGATTGTTTTTTTTTCTCTCCTTTCCACACAAATACATTACCGAGAGTTTTACCTTCGCCTTCGACGCGTATCGTCGCATCATGGCGGGCAAAGTGTATTGGTACGTGTATCGCGCTCGTATATCCATCTACGCACGGCCGAACTCCGTCTACGTGCGTAATTTATTCAAACGCGCTCTTGAACTCCCACGCATGGCTTACCAGCGAAACAAGTAGGGGTTCTTCTCTCTTACCTCCTAGGAAGGTTTTTATACCTTTTACGAGACCGGTAATTCTTGATTGACTAATTGAGTGCGAAGAGACCGAGGCGAGGGGTTGAGAATCATTTTATTTAAATTCGAGTCTCGTGACGAATTTGAAAAGAAACAAAAAATGGGAGAAAATCAATGGAATTTTTATCATTTCCTCTTTTCGATGAAAATTGAAAAATCTTTGAAATTCCCAAGCGTGGGATATCGTCCATCTTTAAATAGGAAGGGTATACACGAGTTTTCAGAATGGAAGAGACCGGGTAGATAAAATTCCACAGGTGATTTCCTCGCGAAGAATTTGCAGCTCTCCCGAGTCAAAAGGGGTAAGAGAGAATGAGAAAAAAAATGAAATTCCTGCTCAAGTCGCGTACCATTTTGCCGAGAGCAATTTACCCACGGCAATTCGAGAACATCCGTGTTTGTTTGAGTTAGGAGTCTCTTGCCTCTTTCTCGCAGAAATCGCTCCTCCACGGTTAGGTAGGAAAGTATACGAACCTAGGGGGAGGACGCGTTATACGCATCGAGAAGTGCATAAGCTTCGCTCGCCGTACCAACGAGAATATGAGAACAAAGAGAAACGCGAATACAAAAAAAAAAAGGAAACGAACTACCGAATGAAAAATTGTTGGAAAATAAAATAAAAAATAAACAGTCGATCGTTACACTCGCGCGCTTCGACGAGCAAATAGCCCGGAAAGAACGACTCTAGTGTCTAAAAAAAACATAAAAAATATCAAAGTTTGAATTTCTTAAATTATATTTTTATCGATTCAAATTTTCAAAAAAATCACATCGTTCAAAATAATGTTTTTTTTTTTAGTAATCCTTTATTCTCTCCATGGAAACAGTCACACGTGCTCGCTCCCTCGCAGACAATGGAGTTCGCGACCGTTTCTCCCTCCCTCCCTTCCCTTCGCACCCCTAACCGGTGCTATATCGTTTCCGTTGCATTTTGCCTCGACTCACTCCGATTTTTCCGGCAATACGAATAAAGGAGAGAAGCTCTTTTCTCCTTTTCTCTCTCTCTCTCTCTCTCTTTGAGCTCATCCATGTGCGTCTCTCCTATATACGTATACCGGGAAACGAGCGAACTGCCGCATGGTAAAGCCAAGAGAGGGTGGTGGGTATGTCGGAGCGCGCAAGGATAATTCCCTGTAAGTGGATAATGCCTCGGACGCAATGCTCCTAGGCTACGCAACGTCTGCGAATAAACGCAGCTTCGAACGACCCAAGAATCGTTCTCTATAGGTACGAATCTCTCTCTCTCTCTCTTTTTCTCCCTCTCGCTTTCTCTCTCACGTTTCTCTCTTTTATTTTTTCCGTATATATCGTTGAACTTTCCGAAGTAGAATTGCAAATGTGTTGTACGCCTATATATATTTCTTTCGCAACGTTTTTCTCTCTTCTCGACCTCTTTCCTACCCCCTTCTCGCGCTGAATTTCAGTAAATTACATTATAACTAAAAAAAAAAACAAAAAAAATATATATATATAATTCTAGTTTGAAAATATCAGAAGTTATTTACACGATGAAATTGTATTAAAATTTCGTCGTTTCGTCATATATATCGAATATTCGTGAAACTGGCCGAGTTAGGATTTTGCGATTTATAAAGTTTCACAGGCCGGGGACGCGCCCGGCTGGCCTCATAGGATTTTTCCCACAGAGATCGTAATCGTTGTATATAGATTTCTAACCAGAAATCTCTCTCTCTCTCTATCTGTGTTTCTCTTACTCTCGCGTATGAAGTCAGAATGCGAATGTAAGTCTCGAGTTGGTGAAAGAATCAGAGAACAAAAAGAAAATGGTTGGTATAGGGTATACATAGAAAATGGGATGGATCGAAGCCTCGTAGGCTACGTCGATAGAAAAACGACGGCTAGGAGAGAAGTTAAACACGCGAGCGAGAACAGACACATACATATACACGGGAGGAGGTGAGTTAGATCGCCTTCCGCGCGCTGAGTTTGTCACGAGCGATTATATTAGAATTCTAGATCGCGCGAGAGCGATAAATCCGAGCGTGAGACTTCTTCCATCTTCTTATTTCTCTCTCTCTCTCTCTCTCTCTCTACTTCACGTTTACCTCGCTAGCGCGAGTATCCTTTTCGAATTCTGGCCGTCCGAGGCGTCGGTGCGAAACGGAGAATAGTGAGAAGAAAGTCTAAGAAAAGTAATAGGTGAAATAAAAAGATGAAGGAGAAGGAAAAAAGAGAAAAATTCCAGAAGTACGACGAAAAAAAGAGAGTCGCAGTCAGTGGAGAAAAGGGGATGGGGAAAGGGTGGAAAAAAGGAAATAAGCGATGATTCAGTGGTCATTCATCTTAATAGGCGGTGGAATCCTCAGTTCCATACACATATAGATACACATACACGAGAATCGTTCAAACGATCGCGAAATGATCGCTCGAGGTAAAATATACGTTCGCGAAGAACCGACGATCGGCGATTCCACGGGCTAGCGGAATCTTTAAGATTCTTCTATATACCTACAGATATATATATATATATATATACACATATACATAGTAGTACATAGTAGTAGTAAATTCACGATACGGATGAGAGTGCTAAAAGGGACTTGCGCGATCGGCAATTTACCGGGAAAACACGCGGCTTCGAAACCAGGCGGCGCGCGAGAGAGCGCGTCAATCATTTCATATAACCGGTGATGCCTATATTCGGCTGTTACGACAGAGTTTCGACTACATTTACGAGGATTGATGAGTCGAAAAAAGAAAAAAAGAAAAAACGAAAAAGAAAGACATTCGCGGTGGCGGCGGCTTTTCAGCCCTTTAGGTCTGTACGTTTATAACGCGAATCGAGAAAGCGATAAAGTCGTAAGGGCGTACGTGAAATTATTCGATATTTCGAGTTACGCCCTTTTCTCACTTCAACTTCGACGCATATATATATATATATCTATATATGTGTGTGTGTATCGTCTTACCGGTTGCCAATTATCTTACTTCGGGAATAACGTGCGAAGAGTCGAACGAATCGCTCCGACGGTTTATCGAGAGCAACTCGAAAGAGAGAGAGAGAGAAAGAGGTCGTTTTTTATTCTTCTTCTTGTACTCGTTCTTTGACGTATACGTCCTCTCGGTACACGAGCGAATTGCATCGGGATACGAGATTTGCACCAAGAGAGACGCGAAATATAGGAGGAAGGAAAAAAAATGAGGTTTAAGGGCGTTCGCGTTGTTTTCTCTATGTACGTGTGTATGTGTTGTCGGCTCAAACGATACCGACCCTTGAGCCTTCTCCTCCTCCTGTACATTTTACTCGTGAAGTTTTATAGGCGAGAGTTAGTTCGGCATGCCGCCGTCGCAACGCGCCAAGAGAGAAAGAGAATGATCGGAGGAGGAATATAACGCGCCGCCTCTTTCTCGCGCGCGGAAGGGCTTCACAACTTTTGTTCTTCTCGCTTATTTCTCACTTCTCTCCTTGATGGCTATTCCAGTAACGGCTAATGTCCGGCGTAACGTGAAACCCCCCAAGGATCTCTCTCTCTCTCTCTCTTTCTCTCTCTTTTGCTTCTCTTGGCAGCATTATATTTCATATATGTATATATAGACTTGCTTGCTCTCGTTTTTCTCGTAGCGAGGACTTTTTTTTCGTCCATCGATTACGATTGCCTTTACGATTGTTACTCGACAGTTTTTGCCCTCGTAAACCATCGGACGGTATATATTTATTCCCCTTCGCGAGGGAGCCAGAACAAGGGGGGGAGTTGAAAAAAATGCGAGATTCTGAAGGATCGTACTCTTCGAAGATCCGCGTACCTTATATGGAACGATAATATCTCAATAACATTGGTGAAATAACGAAAAATCTTAAATCTCGGGTTTTACACTAATTTTCGAATCGACGTCAATTTTGAAAGCAATTAAAAATTGTCCGTCTGCGAACGATCTTCGTTCGACGGTCGTGAATTTTGAATAATTATAACGAAACAAAATTGATCGTGATTCGAGATTTGTGAAAATTTTTGCGTGGGAGCTCGAAATCTTTGGTTTCTCACTTGATTCGATTCTCACCTCGGCCCTCGACTTTTATTATCGCTCTCAGCCGTTTTTATAGGCAGGAATCATTTGCAAGAATTCCGTCGGGTATCTTTTTATTCCGTGAGAATGGTCGAGAATCCTCGAGTGAGATTCTCGAAGTAACTCGCGACTCGTTTCGTCGCGTTATAACACCGGCTTCCTTTTTTTTTTTCTTACCTCTCGTTTTACCGAGCCAAAAATTGCACTCTTTTCCAACAAATCGGACCTTAGAAAGTTACAGCCAAGTTCGTACGTCCAAAGTGACGAGACTTGGAGGGAACGAGCAGCTTGCGAATATTTTCTCTTTCTCTCTCTCTCTCTCTCTCTCTCGGAGCTGTGAGAACGAATTTTCACACGCGCGAGGTCGTCTTCTACTCCGCGGTAAGCCATACATAACAATAATAATACAATCATTTCCTCGCAAGAAATTCTCTCATGGCACGACCGATGAGACGACCCGCAAATCTTCCATCGCATAACCGAGCTTCTTCGTCTCGGTTCGCAATAAAAATTGATAACACCGGCCACTAGTAAGCAAAGCACAGAGTAGTAGTCTCTTCAGCGAAGAGCGCGCCCTTTCTCGCATCATTCCCATCGGCACATGCGCATCGACGCATCGTGTCAAAAAAGTTTCGCACAGTCGTTGGCCTCGACCGGTCGTTCGACCAAGTTCGAAATGAATTTTTCAACCTTCCTCCGTTCCCCGTACAATGGCCAACGACCGTACCCTCGACGTCCGAAAATACCTCGCCGGGTTAAAACTCGACGAGATTTACTATGAGCGCGAAAGGCAACTATGATTCTCGGAGCGGTCGATGATCGTGTGGCAAACGAACGAACAAACGACTCTTCGTACGTACTACGAAGACGAAGTGTACATAAAATTCACGGTGCGCACACACAAACCGTCTTCTCTCTCTCTCTCTCTCTCTCTCTCTCTCTCTCTCTCTCTTTTTCTCTCTTTTGCGCGCGCGTACTCGCGAACACACAAAGAACGAAAGACAATTGCCGCGGTATGCCACTTGGCTATATATGTATCGTCTTTTAGTGTACCTGGTGGTTTTACCTCGTCTATGTATATATATATATATATATATATATATATATATATGTATTAGCAGTATGGCGCACGTAACAACGAGATCCCAAGAAGATTTATGTCTCTGTGAAAAAAAAAACACAGAGACGAGCTTAGAACATAGAGAAAGCTGTATAAATATTTCTGTGTGTGTGTGTGTTTCTCCCCTCTCACGCAGCTCTGTGTGAGCGCGCGAGTGTTTGTCTTTGAGTATTTTCTACTCTAGAGAGAGAGAAAGAGAGAGACTCGTACAAATACTTTTGTGTTATGAGAGGAGGGATCATACGATATTCCAGTCAGTTGCGCGGGTGAACAACGGCCATAGGCCACCACGACACGAATAACAATAAACTCGGAGAGCTTCTCGGTCGCGATGGTTTCGAGAGCTGGGTAATTTGCCAGCTCGACCATCATTTTAACGCTTTGGCGAAAAGGAAAGAAAAAAAAAAAAGAAACAAGATATATAAAAATAAAACAACGAATCGAAGAAAAATATATGCCAGCGGTCGAAGCCTCGTTCGTTTAACTACGGTCGCGCGAAGTAATATATATTCATCGATCTCTATCTTTCCTGACACTTTCTATCTCTCTCTCTCTCTCTCTCTCTCTGTTTTATTTTTACCGGGAGGGCTAAATCCAGGCCATCTCGTTCCGATTTGAAAATCGTTCGATCGAACGTTCACCGTTTGGTGAATTACGGCACGAACGAAGTTGCATATAAAATTAAATTCTAGGATGGGCAATTAGCCTCGTTGTCGTGACGGTTGAACCGATGTTGTATTCCGCGGTGTCCTCTACCGGATACGATTATGCTCGTCTCCATTGTAACGGACTGTTCGAAGATTACGCATCGAGTTAACGTCCACTATACACCACTCTCTGCAATTATATTTTCTATATATATAAATATATCTATATAAATATATATATATATATGTGTGTGTGTGTTTGTGTTTGTATGTATTCATGTAAATATATAAATATGTGTGCGTGCACGTGGCGTATAAGTGCGACGGACCGTTGCTACACCTCAATCATAATAATCAACCGGTAGTAATTAATTAATGATTCTCCGATGTTGACGACGAGGAGACGAGGAGAGAGAGAGAGAGAGAGAGAGAGAGAGAGAAAAGTCGACACACGAATGCGAAGAACGTGTCGACGGCACGTAGCGAAACGACGATGTGTGGTTCCTTGCGTGCTGCCGGGTTTAATCATTCGTTGTGTCATCCGCCTTCTGAAACTCCACGTCGTCTCGACAGTCGAGTGGATTTAATCTTTTTTTTTTTATTCTTTTTCCTTTGATTATTCTTTCGTCTTCTTCTTTTTTTTTCCATACACGCATCACGCTGGAATAATAATGAGAAAGATTCTGTCGATTCATTAAAAAGCGTATGCGTCATACGAATTAAGCTTTGAAAGAGGAACAGAAAAAAAAAAGTAACATTGTCTCGTCCAAGGTCGATGATTACCGATGAACGCGTCGATCGATCATCGAACGATTAAATTCATCGAGTCTCGAAAAACTCGAGGCGGATATAGTTTATCGAAATTCTTCAAATCGAAGATACGAGGAAATTCGTATCGCCCTCGTCTCGTAGAATGTTAAACGAAGAGAGCGTCGGCCAAAATCGAATGATAACTTGATCGGCGGGGGGGAGTTTGCGCACTCGCGCTCGTTCATCGTTTACACAAGAGGGGGGCACAGGCGGAGCGCGGAGAAAGAGAGAAAGAGAGAGAGAGAGAGAGAGAGAGAGAGGGATAGAGATGAGTAGAAGGAAAGGTGCTCGTTATACAGTAGCGAGAACTGTGGGCAGCGCGCAGCCTCTCTCGCTCCACACCGCAACTCAAACAGCACGCAGTGCACCAAGGTGCAGGCATCACCCGAGCACTAATGATCCGGTGCCATGGGTTTCTCGGGAATGAGCCCGCCGGATACTTCGTCACTGCTCGTCTCTTCTCCTTTTCTCTCTCTTTCTCTTTCTCTCTCTCTCTCTCTGTCTTTCTCTCACTCGCTGGACCAACCAGCTACATACAGATCTCTCGATCCTTCGAGACTTGTGATATGCTCTTGTACATACAGAGAGAGAGAGAGAGAGAGAATCGAGACGAGAGTTATTCCCGTTGGCCGTGCTCAGAGAAGACTCGAAGCGCGCGCGTCATTAATAATCCAACCGCGAGAATCTCACGACCGAACTCTAGGTGTCCCGATGTAACCGGGTAGAACTTTTGCTCCCCGTCATGAAATTGATTAGTCAACGCTTTCAGGCTCGTTAACTCGGAGCGTGTATCGTCGAAAAATAAATATTATCTCCCGGTCATTGGATAAGATTTCTGATGAATTCGATCGAATTGAAATTCATTCCTTCGAGTCTCGAGATGAAGAAAAAAAAAAAAGAAGAAAAGAACGTAGAGAAAGAAAAAAATATTGTTCCGGGGGGCGTTGCGAGCGGTCCTTTGGGACTCGGCGTGTATACCACACGGTGTAAGGATACACGATGTAGCGAAGTGCGATAGGTACGAGGGTAAGAGAGAATGTGTTGCAACGGGGAGGTGAGACGAGTCCTCGTCGTGCAGGCGTTAGGGATCTGATGACGCTAATGACGAAGCCATGTGTCCGCCTATTGACGCTAACTGGACCGACGACGGGGAGGCCCCGTCTAGAGAGCAGCGAGAGGTGGCGATGTGTTCGCGGTATTCGAACCAGAGTTACACCACATAGCCGGTGTGTGTTGTGCCTCGTGGCTCTTGCAGCAGCAGCATCAGCCGGGTAACAAACGTCTTGAGGGCGAGTGAAGAACAACCGTGAGGAGCAAGAGAGAGAGAGAGAGAGAGAGGGACGAGGAAAAAGGTAAAAAGGACGAAGAAGAAACATCGAAGAAGGCGAAGAAGAAGAATATCGTGGTCCATAGAGCGAGGGGAAGAAAAAGCAAAAGAGAAGGAGGAGGAGGAGGAGAAGGAGAATAACGATAGCAAGTGAGAGTGAGAAACACTCGCAGCCGTGTGCGCTGAGATGATTTACCTCACAACTAACAATATCCCTTCTTAAGGCCTCAACGGATTTATTGGTTCTCCGTTCTGTGCACTCGCTAGGGTTGTGGAAAAGAGACAGAACCAGAGAGAGAGAATGTGTTGGGAGAAGCAAGATAGAAAGGCGAGTGAAGAGAACGCGCAAGAGGAAAGAGAGTCAAAGAAGAAGAAGAAGAAGAAGAAGAAGAAGAGAGGTCTCACCGCAGCATCGCACCACCATTTCGTATAATACACACACGAGATGTAAGAAGCGTGTGGCTGGTATCGTCGAAGAGAGCGAGAAAGAGCCCCGGGCATCAGCCCGGCACCTCATTACCGGATAATTTACTACGCGAGTAATTAACTGGGCATACAGAGAAGAGCGACCTGGTGCCGGCAACGCCACGGTCCGCGTTACGGCAGAAATTCGTACTAGCAACGCGCGTCGTCGCGCACCTCGGTAGAGGTGAATCTCGTGTCCAGGGTAGAAGGAGGTTTTGCAGGGTGAGATGCGCAACGTGAGCAATATCGCGTGTGTACTTTTACCCACGTTTATACACACGCGGTTATATAAAAAGAGCGTATAGGATAGAGAGAGAGAGAGAGAAAAGAAAAGAAAAAAAGATTGAAAGATCTCGCGTTGATCACAAGGCGTTTCGCGGCCGCGATGGCAGCAAAGTACCTGCTGGCAGTATATTACAGGACTCGGACGCGATCGTGTCTACCTCTTCTCCATCGTACCGATCTATTTACTCGTTTAATACCACCCTGGAAACTCTCTGAAATAATAATCGTTCCTGCGATAAATATAAATCGTTGAATGCGATCGTCTCGCTTCGGCGTAACTCAAATTGACGCGAGATGAGACGTGGCCGGGGGAGGAGCTAGAGGGAGAGGTTGTTGTCTAGGAGAAATGGAAAATTGGAACGGTTTGTCGAGGAATTTCATCGTCTTTCTCTCTCTCTGTCTCTCTTTCTCTCTCTCTCTCTCTCTCTGTCGGATCAGAGACCTTTTTTCCACCGCGATTAGAATTTTCTCCTTGTTATTCTCACGAGCATTGGAGGCCACGGCGATCGGATCGAGGCTGTCTGAATGCCAATCGTCGATTATACCGGGAAAAACGCGAGTTGATAGGCGAATACTTCGTCCCGTGCCACATTCGAGTCCATCGAAGGAATTCGTCGCTTTTGAATAATACACAACCCTCCCGACAGTGAAATAATACCCGACGATAAATGACAACGACGAGAACCTCGTTCGGTTTCTCGCCTTCGGTGAGAAAGTTTCGCGTAAGTTTTGAATCGGATTTGAAACGAAGAATGGACTCTCCTTGGGTAGCGAGAAAGAAAAATATAAGAAGAGGTGGAGAGAAACGCGCAACGAAGATGAGAGATAGAGAACGAAAGGCTAAACTAAATAATAACCCCCACTCGATGAGTTTAAACGGCCCGGACCACGAACCCCCCACCAAGATCTTTCTTGGACCACCCGGTATAAAAAAAACCCTCCCGCGAAAGAGAGCTGCGCTCTTCTCTCATGAGACACACACACGGACAGCCTCTCTCTCTCTCTTTCTCCCTCTCTCTCGACGTTCAGGTGAGAGGAGACGTTAAACATTTGAAATGGTAATCGTATGCCCCGAAAACCCTCTCTCCCTCACGGTTTGCCCTTCTCTCTCGATCGATGATAATTCCGACCGGTGGTCGGGACAAGTCGTCGCTTGATTCGATTTTGAACTCTTTGCTCGAGAATGCGATCGCGATTTTCGATACCAATTGCCCTGGATCGAGCAGCCTCGACGTTTTTTTTTTTCAAGTTCTTCCATTTTTTTGTTCCCTCGATCTTTTCTCAATTGCGATTTTTCACAGATATTTGTAGAAATTTTTGCACGCTTTGTGATTTGAGAATGAGCGAATGAAGCGAAAGATGGCGAAGGTTGTTGCCGGTCGTGTCTTCTGGACGAGCGGTAATACCTCGAAGCGAAGAGTCCCAGGGGTTAATTACTCCCTGGACTTTTCTCTCTCTCTCGTGTTGCTCCGACCGTTCTCGTTCTCGTTCTCGTATCTTTCTCTCTCTCTCTCTCTCTCGAGTCACCCACACCTGGTTCACGAGACTTCGAGGATCGACCGAGGGCATTATGCATACCAGAGTGAGAGAGGGAGAGGGGGAAAAAGAGAGTGTTGGAACGAGGAACATAGCGAGAGAGGTGCTCGCTTATGAAGGGATCTGATTGAGTTCTGAGTATATGGCGTCTGGTTTCTCTTCGGACTGCTAATTAAACACACCATGGAGGAGAGCCCCGACGAAAGCAACGAAGAAACACCCGACACTACTCGTATCCCTCGAACCCAAACCCTGAAACACTCGCATCGTATTCAACACTCGCAACGACAGGAACGATCCTCTCGCCAACCTCTTCCCTCTCCTCGACAGTTGTCTTCAATGTCCTGGAAGGTCCTCTCGTTTTATATTTCGCAGAGATCTCGATTCGAATTTTATTAACGAAATTTCTTTTCTTCGTTTTCGTTTTTATTTTTTCTCTTTTTTTTTACAATCGGTTCGCGCAATTTCAATCGCGACGAGGTCGATTTACGTTTCGATTAATATTTCGTTCATTCGCGAAATCGATTCCCCGCGAACCGCGAGAATTCTCGTGGTCTTCGGCTCTGCCCCCTCTCTCTCTCTCTCGCTCTCTCACCAAGCTGCTTCTTTCTCTTCTCGCGTGTGCCTCGTTCACTGTCGTACTCAGCGCACAGACAAAGAAAAGAGAGAGAGAGAGAGAGAGAGAGAGAGAGAGTGTACTTGGCTCTGGTACACACGACAGTGCCGGAAAGATCGAGAACCAATGAGAGCGTCGAGCTCGATTCTGGAGGTGGTCTCCGCGAATGACTCCGATCGGACGATGAGGCCAATGAGGATTCGCTGATCCGTATCGCGATAGAGCACACGCCAAGAAATCGCTCTCGCGGTATACACGAGCCACGTCCCTGCTTTCTCACGTATCAACGCGAAAAATAACAACAATATTGATTCGAGTTTATCGCGTCTCCCCCTCTTTTACTCACCGATCCACCCTCTACGTACAATTGACCCGAGTGGTAAAAAAAAGAAGAAGAAGAAGAAGAAGAAAAAAAAAACTATGGCAACCCTAAAACCGAAATCTGACACGCTTCAATTACCCTCCCTTCATTAGTCCCCGTCGACCTTATGCTCGCTTCGCGAACTCGCATCTCGTACCAGAGAAATCTCGACGATGTATATTTAACGCCCTGATTCGCTGCGGCTTTCCGAGGCTCTCTCTCTCTCTCTCTCTCTCTCTCTCTCTCTCTCTCTCTCTCTCTCTCTCGCTCTCTCTCTCTCTCTCTCTCTCTCTCTCTCTCTCTCTCTCTCTCTCTCTCTCTCTCTCTCTCTCGGCACGTATGAAAGAATCGTTTGCAAAAAAAAAAGAAGAAGAAAGAACGCACGTCGAAACTTATAAATACGTGTCTGCACACCCGCTAAACCGCAGGGCGCATGCGTCGCGCATTTGCCGAGTGCGCGCGCAGCAACGACAGTTGGCGGATAATCGTGGCCGAGTAGGGGTGCGCGCGGCATTAATCCCTGTTGCGCACACCCGCGTATAATTAGCGTAATAAGTAGTTTTTTTTTCTTCGTTCTTTCTCTTTTTTTTTTTTTTGTTTTGTTTTGTGCTCGTTCTATCCTCGAGGCGGAGCCCGAGCGAGCATGAGACTGTGAGAGGCCGCGCGAGGGGCTCATGCCTGGCAGGCGGGCGGGGGCTTACAAACCCCCCCTCGGGTAACCCAGAAAACAAAGCGCGAGCTTCGCGTACACGCGAAGGCGGCTAATTTTCGGTCGGCGCTTCGACGATCGACAAAGCCGATCCCGTCCGCTGGTATTAGAGCTCCTCCTGCTATTCTACTCCGTCTATATGTATTTACATACATATATATATGTTTAACAGACGCGTTGAAAGAAAGACTTTTTAGCATGTGTGCGCAAGCGTGTGTGTTCTCTCGCACATCCTCCCTCCGATCATTCGCTCGTCGCTGTTCCATTCAACGGGTTATAAAGTCCACGCGCGTCACCCCTCTCCCCCTGCCCTTCTCATCGTCGAGTTTCGCTCTCGAATCAAAAGGGGGCCACCCTTTTGCGCACGAGCATTTTTCCGCGCTAGGCTTTTTTTTTCTCTCGTACTTTGTGCGAGTACGTATTTCGAGTCTCTCTGGCTCGCTTCGGTTTTGTTTCGTACGGATCAAGCCGCACCCCCTCCTCTCGTATCGAGGCATTCTCTTTCTCTCTCTCGCTCTCTCTCTCTCGTACTCTCGCGTCGTTTATGGAACTCACCGGCCGACAAAGCTGACGAGCACCCTGTTCTTACCCTCTCGCTCTTGTTTTGATTTTTTTTTTTTCTTCTGGAAATGTGTACCTACTTAAAAGATCGTGACAATGGAAGAAGCTGGCACACATGCTTCTTCAGCGAGGAAACGAATTAATTACCGGGGTGGTTAGAATCGTGCGACCGGTAATTAGGTCGATCGATGATTATTTATGAATTTTTGGTTTTAAAATTTTCATTATTTATTTATTTATTTATATATTTTTTGCTCGGGTAATATTTATACGATTTATTCGTTTCTCTCGCGTTGTTTATTTATTTCTATGTCGTTGTAGAAGAACGTGGTCGGGTGAAAACGAATCGTGAAAACTAATGGGCGAAAGATTCGAGTAGGCGGGCTACGAAGGCTCATCGTGCCGATAACTGATAAGCGTATAAAATCGATGATTTCGGAGGGCGAGTCGCTCGTTTCACGAGTGTGTCTCGTCTATTTTACGTCTTGTGGTATATTTATATGGAGGCACGGACTGGTATACACGGGCCGCCTCTTATACCCTGGCATCATCAGCTCTTTCCGTCCGTATAGCATTAAACGTAACGAGAGGGTGACTGCGAAACGCTACAACACGGTCTTTCCTATAACGTCCTCCATCCCTCCTCCACCTCTCTACCACCGCTATTTCTGATACCAATAATTCTGATGCGCGCGCCACGGTTACCCCGGCGACATGCGATCCTCTTATGTATGTATATATGTGTATGTATATATATATATAAATATACCGAGGTGCATTACCATAGGCAGAGATCAGTCGTTATCATCTCCTCCTCGCCTCGTTATGCACAATTTGCATCCTCCCACTTGCGTATGCGCAAGCTTTGATAAAAATACTTGACCGTGCGACGAAGGCGATCCTCGTGGTGGATTGTAAACTCGAACGACGAAAAAACGAGTCGCGAGAATAATTTGAAAAAATAATTTGTTTTTTTTTTTAACATTTTATTCGATTTTTTTTTTTTAATTTCTTTGATCAATGTTTCGTTTTCGTATTACATATTTCTCACTCACTTCGCATCAATTTCTCTCGATTCCCGTCCGACACACGTATATACGTGTATCTTCGTGTATAGTCTATCGCGTTCTATCCGGTGTGTGGTTTGCTGGCGTGCAACCGTCACGGCTCGTTTCCTGGCGATCGATCGAGACAAGCGGGTCGACCGAGAAAACGTTTCAAAAACTTTTATATTCTCTACGATCATATATTTAATATAAATATCGATATACCGCGATACAATTTACGCCACTCGTAATAATTCCTCGATATAATCACGATTATCGCGAAGGTCGTATACGATAAACGTAATTAATCAATGTCGAGGTCGTTCATTTTTATAAAAAAAAAACAATAACAACAAAAAAACAACGAGAGAGAGAAACAAAATCCCAACAATTTTTCTTATCGCGAGACACATTTGGTAAGAAAGTCTCTCGACACCATCGAAGTATTTTGTCGTGACGAATCTCCAGGAGAAGACTGGCGGGATCGTAAGTGCTTTTTTTTTTTTTTTTTTTTTTTCTTTTTTTTCGAGATTCGGTAAAAGTTGTCTTATTAAGACGCTCTCGGGGGTTGCTTCTTCGTCGTTTCTCTTACGAGAGAAAGAAAGATGGAGACGAACGGACTCGGTTGGGTACACTCTGGATGGGGCGACGTAATTAAGGAAATGCCGCGGTCAGTGAAACTTTGCTAATAACCCCTACCGCTGTTGCTTCTCCCGTTACTAATACTACTTCTAAGCGCGCCCTAGAGCGAAGACATACAGGCAGCGAGGCTCCTACTCGTCTTCGCTCGGTTGCTATACACGCGTGTCTCGCGTTCCTGAACTTTGTTAACTCGTAAGCTTTCCCATATAGCTGTGGCAAGAGGAGGCCAGAAGAAGAAGAAGAAGAAGAACGAGAGAACGTTCCTTCTGCCATCCTCGACCCCCTCCCTCTCTCTCTCTCTCTCTCTCTCTCCCCACTCCTATCTATCTTCCCGCGAGAGAACGAAATGGACCAGAGTTTTCGGTGATTAGATCGGATAAGATACCTACGTTCGAACGAAAAAGAGATCGATATAATCTTATCGTTGAAGAAAAAAAGAATATAAAAAAAATTAATTGCAAATTCGTATTTAATAATTCTCGAACTCAATTTTGGTAATCTGGAATAAAAAAGAAACGCGTCGATCAGCTCTCTTTGATATTTCGTTTCTATCGGAACGTGCTAAATTTACTCTCACTCGCGAAGGCGCGCAGGGTCGCGAGTTATTTCGATCAGTGAATAAACCAAGAGTTCTCCATCTTTCTCTCTCGCGTTCGCGGTCTTCTTCGTTATCATTCTCGCGCACTAAAACTATGCTACTTGCGTCTTGTATTACGTATCTATATACACCGAGAATATTGTGCAGTACATAAAATAGTTTTGGTCGTATAGGTGCCATTACTAATACCATTATAAATCTCACCGATAGTGATGAGATGCGCATATATATATATATATATATACGTGTGTATGTATGTATGTATATAAGAGGTAAGGGTGATCGATACCCAATAATAACAACAATAATATAATGGGAAATGATCGCGACCGCAGGGGCACGTGATCCAATGACCATGCCCGGGAGGCGATGCCTCATTATTTCGATTTCCACCGAGCAAAACTCTCTAGCGAGAGCTCTCGAGGTATTGGAGAGAGCGAGACGGACGTATCTCTCGCGGAGTGTCTGATGGCTTTTGCGAGAGACGAAATCAGAAATTCACCTCTCGCCGAGACGGACTTATTACATTTTATATTATTCCTCCTCATCTTTTATGCCGCGGTATTTTTCTCTCTCTCTCTCTCTCTCTCTCTCTCGCTCACTTTATATACACATATATAAACACAATTTATTTTCGATATTCGTCTCATTCCCCGCTCATCGAAAGGAAAGTCCCGGTGAAGAATAATAATTGCGATATTCGCGAAATTGTGAAAAAAAAAAATGGAATTAACAGAAGAAAAAAAATAGTTGAAATTCGTAGCTGAAGGAATTTGCAACGATCGAATGGTTTCGCATTCCTTCGTTGCTCTCCCACATGGCCTCTTCGTGTAATCCGTGTAGACCCCATTGGTTTTTGATAAACTGCTCATAATGTTTTAACGAGGGAGAGAGAGAGACAGAGAGAGAAGGAGAGAAAGTGGTGGTGGAGTGTAATTTCATAATTTCGGGTCCAGCTCTCGGTGCCGGACGAGTTAGTCGTCCTGATGGTGTATACGATGGTTATACACCGGGGCATTCGCGTTTCGTTGAGGGATAATAGTTCGACGGTTATACGCCGGCCATATCTCACCAACGAAGAAACCCCCCACAGCCATCGTCCTTGTCTTTTCTTCGTTCCACTCTCCCTCTCCCTCTCGCACTCTCCGCTGGACCGATCATCGTCTTTGGTACCTCGAGGGCTCCGGGTGTGTGCTCGCTTCGGCCCAAACGATATATCCAGCCGCGAGGAGAGAGGGAGAGATTATATTCGCAAAGAGAAAGAGAGAATATGACCAGAGCACACGTTCAAGGATGAAAACAATGTCTCGCTCTTTTTTTTCTATCTCTCTCTCTCGCTCTTATAAGAACGCGCCCTCCCACGCCATGAAGAAACGAGAGAGAGAGAGAGAGAGAGAGAGAGAAAAAGAGAGTTCCGTTTATACGTGTGTGCGTGTAGTACGTCCGGCGAGCCGGAGTAATTCCCCCAATTATAAAATTATTATCCTGCGGTTGGCACCCCGAGGCAACACGCGGCTGACCAGGGCATACCCTCCTTCCTCCCTCCCCCCACCTCACCCCTTAACTTTTCTCTCTCGTTCTCCTCTTACTTTTCTTCCTTTAGTCTCTGGTATACTTAATACTCCTTTCTTCCCTCCCCTCCTATATTTCCTTATGCGAACACTCGCTTCGAGATTTCTTCGAATCTTTCCTCTCCTCGAGAAATCTTGTATTTTTTATAAAATAACAAAAAAAAAAAGAAATAAACGATATAAAAATGGAACGAGAGCGAGAGAGAGAGAGAGATTGCTTTTTCGACAACTCGTTCATAATCGTCGCGACGTCTGCCAGTGACTTTAACCGAGTCTCTGGTGTGTGTTCTATATTATCGTGTGTATTACCCCGCGAACGTGACTTCGCTGTTTACAAGTTAGGTCGAAGCACCTGTCGGTCCCAGTGCGAAATACGAATAAAACGATCGTGTAATACGTATTCTCATCGAATTATTTCGTTTATCAAAAATTTGACAAATTCGAGGGAAACGTAAAAAAAAATTGATCGTCGTGAAAAAAAAGAAAGGTAATTTTGATGAAGGCTGAATTTCGAACACACCCCCGCGATCGCCGAGGCTCTCGAGTCGGCGCGAAGAACGCCAGACTCGATCGAGAGAAAAAGAGAGGGGCAATTCGATCGCATGCACGCACACGCCGAGTAGTTGGAAAGAGAACGAGTATGAGACAGAGAAGGAATCCTTTTGGCTCGGGGGCGAGATATAAAACGTACATATATGTGTACGTGCATATAGAAGAGAGGAATCCCGAGAGCGCGTATGCCGATTACGATCTTCATTCGGACGTGTCGTGGCCTCGGGCCTCGGCTATTTAGCCGCTAATTTCCGATCGATCAATAATTTTACTCGAATATCCTCAGACCTCTCCCTCTTCGTCTCTCTCTCTCTTTTTCTCTCTCTCGTAAATTCACTAGAGGGAACGCGATAGCACGGGGATCATTTCTCGATGATCACACATACACGTACGTGCGATAATAGTGAAGATTCATGACTGTGTGCGCCTCGAGAAGATGAGAGGCACGAGGAGGGCTCGAGGCCTGTGGGCGGTCTTGATCCATTCCTCGAGAGGAAACCTTGCGCTAACTAGGCACACAATGCCTCGCTATTAGACGTTCTCGAAGGCTTCGAACTCTTCCGCGTGATATATAAATCCGTGTGCGCGCGTGTGTGTGTGTGTGCCTACGAAGAAAAGAGAGGAGGAGAATAAAGCGGAATTAAAAAAAAGGAGGGTGGGCATGAGATTGACAGGGTGCGAGAGGCAGGCTCGAGAATGATGAGAGATAAAACCATTTGAGATGCGAAGAAATGGAAACAGAGAAAGAAGAAGGAAAGAGAAAAAAAAAAAGAAACGAAGATGGAATTTCGGTCGTCGAGGAGGAAAAGCCTACAGGGGTGAAAGATTGAGAGAGAGAGAGAGAGAGAGAGAGAGAGAGAGAGATGAGAGAGAGAGAGAGAGAGAGAGAGAGGGATGAGACGAACGACAGGGGTTGAGATCCCGAACGTCGATAACCGACACACGGGGTGATCACTGAAAAATGGCTGTCAAACATTCTTGTCGTTTTAAGTTGCGAGGGCGCAGCCAGCCCACCTCTCCGCACAGCCTCTTCCAAGAGGGAGGGAGGGAGGGATGGGTCCGTGTGCCATGGCTTTCCCTCTTTTTTTTCACTCTCGCCCTCTCTCTTTCTCTCTCACTCACTCACGCCGTTCTCCGAAGGTGGCCAGGCCAAGACTAATGGTCCACGGACGTGTTGGCCCGACCCTCAAGGGCCGTGGCACGCCAATTTCCGGCACCCCCGGTGCCACCAGCACGCATCGAGCCGCGCGTTCGTCGCGAGACCGCCCGCGAAATATATACTCTAAGTTCTGCCAAAAGAAAAAAAAAAATTACGTTCATTTAATAATCGCGGGACTTCGACGTTTTTGCTTTCAATTAAAAAAAAAA
Organism: Netelia virgata; assembly: GCA_951802705.1. Taxonomy (NCBI): domain Eukaryota; kingdom Metazoa; phylum Arthropoda; class Insecta; order Hymenoptera; family Ichneumonidae; genus Netelia; species Netelia virgata. The sequence goes on from OX637863.1 coordinate 52,584,743, forward strand.
AAAGACTATTTCAACGCGTATAACGAGATTTTCGCGCGCAGGCCAACACTTTCTTCAAATTCATTGTTCTCTTGGGATATTTATAAAGCGTGTATATATAGTTGTTGGATACATGATGAGGTGGACAGAATCTTAAAAAGATAAACAGACTGTTCAGTAATAAAGATTAGAATGGGATAAGTATTGGGTACATATATATATATATATATATATATATATATATATGTATATATATGTATATAGGCATCGTGCTTGTTCCACTGTCGATCCAGCGTTCATCTCCATCTACCTTTCTTTTTATTTCTTCATCGGTCCCACTCGAGGCACTTTCTATCTCGCTCTATGCATATAATAGGCACTATCTCTCGTACAAATACAGCAACGTTTAAGGCGCAGTATATTCCATGCGCGAGTTCACGAGAGAAAATCAGGGCTCCCCCTGGCCCATTGTGAGCGTGCGAGCGAGAGAATGGGACGGTGGACATAGAATCTGATAACGAAGTAGAAACTCTTCTCGTTCGACTGTACACGCGCTCGAACGCGAAGCCTCTCTCGGTGATAAATAAAGAAAACAAAGGATAGCCGAGTGAGAGGCGAAGGAGAGAGGCTGGAGATGAGTATGAAAATGCATTCCGAGCGTCTCGATCCAACACACTTGTCAAGATGGCGCGTGGAATTAATTAAATTAAGCCAGGCGAGCTCGCCTCCTCATCACAGCGGGAGTAAATCTGTGCTCGATGCACTCTCGAGAAAGCTATACGAACGATCTATACGAAACTTGCGATCTTTATCATTTTGGGAAATTTTACCGAGAGATTCTCGAAGCAAAATCGTACGAAAATTTGACGCAAGTGGGATATAATTTTGGTGAAAGAGAGCCAGTTGTCGCGAGTTGCAAAGAGGAGTACGAGACGTCGACGAACGAGGGACGACGGAATGAATAATAATAACGTTTAAAAAAAAAAAACAAGTAACATCGCGCTCGGCCAAGTACAGAAAGAGAGGCGAAACGATGAAGGAGGCCGGACGATGGAATTCTCGAGTTCGACATCGAGTGCAAGTCATTCCAGTCATTGGTTGCTCCGTAGGCATCCATCCTGCGATCCGTGCCAGCTCATACCTTGCTCACGCGCGAGATTCTCCTGTGTGTTATACATACGTATATATATATATTCAGGTGTGTACGTATATGTGTAAATATATATATTGCATTGGTGCGTGCCTCGTGTAACGAGGTGTGTTTTGACGTTCGCCCTCGCACGACGACGCAGTCTCCCCGTTCTTTCGACGATAATTCAAGTCTTTATCGAAGACTCGAATTTAATCAAAGATTAATATTGAATCAAAAAAATTCGTATTTCACGTCACGACGATCTTTCGAAGATATATTTTTGTTGTTGTTTTTGTTTGAAAAATATTCTTCCGGTCGTTTTGCGAATGTCAGCGGGTCTTTATTCACGATGGTTAGCGAAGCGTTTCTTCGCACGTTTAAGAGGGCGCGAAATAATACGAGAGAAATGAACGTGGCAGAGATAGAAACAAGAAGAAATATGAGAGAGAGAGAGAGAGAGAGAGAGAGAGAGAGGGTACGAGTTGGAGAAGACAAAAAGTGCGAGTGAGAGAAAGGGTCGGTGAGCGGACCAGTCGTCACGGTGGTTCGCGTGTTGGAGGTGTTCACCGGCGATAAAATATATATATACGCCATGAGCATACACGTCTATGGTGTTATAACGCGCGTTACATACCCATGAGGCATATGGCTTATACATATAACTATCAATATATATATATATATATATATAGCGAGTTTGTACCTGGGCAGTGCCGAGGCTCGTTGACACTTGGCCCCGCGGCCGCTAAATCGCTTTGGAGTTAAGCGGGTCCACGCTCGCCTCTAAACGTCTCTCCCCCGCAGTGCCGGAGAATAACGCAAGTCGGAGAGTCGACAGAAACGAAAAGACTCTTTATATATAGACGTATATATGTGTATATATATATATATATATAATATATATATATATATACATACGCGTATAGTAAAAAGTAAAATAAGAAAATTACGAGGAGGAGAACTCGGATAAAGGATGCAAATAATGCACGTGAGCTCGGCCATCAAAATCTAATTAACTGGCGAAAGAAACGACGTGCGAGAGTCAAACTGCGCGGGATGAAACGAGACGGAGGGTGAGAGCGAGAGAGGGACAGAAAGAGCGAGAGAGAGAAAGAGAAAAGGACGTGCGTATAGTGAAAGAGGAACCGAGGCGTGGAAATTAAAGAAAAAATGAAGAAAAAAAATATCGTCAGGTCTCTCTCTGTCTCTCTCTCTCTCTCTCTCCACCTCACGCCGGAGGTGGAGGATTTAACAGTTCCGAGGTGTCAGAGAGAGTGAAAGAGAGGGAGTGGACCCCATGCATGCTTCTCTTATGCATATATAGCAACCCTCCATCTTGTCGTCATATCTATATATACGTATCTATACTTCTTCCGAGAGACCACGTCCTCGAGCGAAAAGAAATCTCTCTATAGCAAACGTCGTTATACGAACCGAGGAGTTTATGTGTGGCTTCGGTGCGCGCGAAGTTCGCCGAGAGAACGACGAAATTCGCCATTTGTACCGTTCTCCGTATACCCAAGATTTGTTCTCTTTTTCTCTTTTCGCCGGGAGTGGAAAAATGTTCACGACCGCAAAATGCCTAGCGGAATATTTTTACTTTGAGAACTTCTCGAACGGAACCTTTGAAAATTTTTCCCGATGCTCGAGCACTCGAAGACAAATGTTATTAACGCTCGAGAAGTTTGAAAACAAAAAGAGAAGACAGAACGTAACAAGAGGAAGAGAACTCGTGCGTATGCGTGTGTGTGTGTGTGTGTGTGTGTGCCTCTGTGACGAGTTAATTGAACGCGTACCGAGTCTGCTCGAGCTTTGATTTACAACTCACGCGGTCCATGCAAGAGTAACATATCTATATATAAAGTACGTGTAGAAATTGCTCGTTCGCAGTGCGGCAGCAACACAGAATCATCATCAGCATCCAGCACACGAACAGAAGAGAGAAAGAGAAAGGAGATTTGGTTCCTCGTTCGACCTAACCATGAATATTCAAGATCTCTCTCTTTCTCTTTCTCTTTCCGCTGGGTTCTCCGTCGAGATCGAGTGGGGAAATGTCCAAGTACTATATGGACCCGGCGGCGATTATTTTAATTGGAATTACCGAGAGAGGACTGATCTGGTACAACACCGAAGAGCTACGGTGACACCGAAGGGTTTGCATATACGCATCCTTACACGATGCCTATATAAACTTATCTTTCTTGCCTCTGGCCAGAGACGATGAAAAGTCCATTTTTCGAGGTCTCACGAAACTCGTTGGAGAGGTGATATCTGGTATTTCGGTGAATTCGAATTCTTTCTGAATAGAGAAATATCGAAAAACGCGAAATTCCACACTATTTTCAGGATTTCGCCCAGTACTCTACATCGAAAAAATGGGGTTAAATTGTTTTAGTCCAAACCCCTTTATTTCATCGTATTCGCGTCACGCGGGAAATGACGTTACAAAGTGTTTTCGGAAAAAACACCTTCCCTCCCCCCGGACCGTCTCCAATTCAGGGGAAAAAATGCTAAGAACGGCCGACCCAAACCCGGAAAATCTCAATTCTTCTTTACTATATTCGCAGAGCTTATATCGATCGGAAATCGCGCGCTGATCACGAATCCATTGGGTAGTTTTGAGGTCGGGTAATAATTTCTAGGCGAAAAAGTGAAAAAACGTGAAATTTCAGCGTTTTTCGGGGATTTTGGACATTAGATTCGAACTATCGAACGAATAACCATGAGTTTCGTAATGCGCGGGAAATTTCCGATCGAATAACGTGGTGTTGAAATATTTTTAGTGAAAACAATTTTTTCCCACCCACGGAGCCGCTTTTTTGGGGGGTAAACCCCTTTCGACCAAAAATCGCGATTTTCGAAAATTCACCACGGCCACAAAAATAAAGATATCCGGATTTTTCTTACGCCATTCTTCTCGTCTCGGCGAGGTCTTCAAAAAGTTCTTGGCACTATTTTCTGTAGGACTAACGCGAACCGAGCTACAGAAGCGCGAAAAGTCGTTTTTTTGCGTTTTCACGAACCCATAAAAATTTACGATGTATCTAATTCCGGTCATTTTTAATCGTTTCCGAAGTTCTAAAAATCTATGTCGATCGTAAATTTCCCGAACAACAAGAAAATACCGGTTTCGCTTTTGATTTTTGAGATTTTATCGACCTTAAGCGGGAAAATCGTTATTTTCGGTTTTTCGCACTTTTCTCCCAGAGTTTTTGAGCTATCGGGAAAAAATGCCATATAATTTTCATCGGGGCGAAATTGCCTATCGAATGGTATTTGTGAAATTTTCCCGCGGTAAAATTTTTTATTTTCGAACCCTCCGAGTCGCAAGGTTGAACATTAGGGTCGAAAATTCGACCTTTTTAAATTTTATCTTTTTTCCACACTTTAAAAATCTATATCGATAGGAAATGGCGCGCTGATCACGAATCCATTGGGTGGTTTTGAGGTCGGGTAATAATTTCTAGGTGAAAAAGTGAAAAAACGTGAAATTTCAGCGTTTTTCGGGGATTTTGGACATTAGATTCGAACTATCGAACAAATAACCATGATTTTCGTAATGCGCGGGAAATTTCCGATCGAATAACGTGGTGTTGAAATATTTTTAGTGAAAAAAATTTTTTCCCACCCACGGAGCCGCTTTTTTGGGGGGTAAACCCCTTTCGACCAAAAATCGCGATTTTCGAAAATTCACCACGGCCACAAAAATAAAGATATCCGGATTTTTCTTACGCCATTCTTCTCGTCTCGGCGAGGTCTTCAAAAAGTTCTTGGCACTATTTTCTGTAGGACTAACGCGAACCGAGCTACAGAAGCGCGAAAAGTCGTTTTTTCGCCTTTTCACGAACCCATACAAATTTACGATGTATCTAATTCCGGTCATTTTTAATCGTTTCCGTAGTTCTAAAAATCTATGTCGATCGTAAATTTCCCGAACAACAAGAAAATACCGGTTTCGCTTTTGATTTTTGAGATTTTATCGACCTTAAGCGGGAAAATCGTTATTTTCGGTTTTTCGCACTTTTCTCCCAGAGTTTTTGAGCTATCGGGAAAAAATGCCATATAATTTTCATCGGGGCGAAATTGCCTATCGAATGGTATTTGTGAAATTTTCCCGCGGTAAAATTTTTTATTTTCGAACCCTCCGAGTCGCAAGGTTGAACATTAGGGTCGAAAATTCGACCTTTTTAAATTTTATCTTTTTTCCACACTTTAAAAATCTATATCGATAGGAAATGGCGCGCTGATCACGAATCCATTGGGTGGTTTTGAGGTCGGGTAATAATTTCTAGGTGAAAAAGTGAAAAAACGTGAAATTTCAGCGTTTTTCGGGGATTTTGGACATTAGATTCGAACTATCGAACAAATAACCATGATTTTCGTAATGCGCGGGAAATTTCCGATCGAATAACGTGGTGTTGAAATATTTTTAGTGAAAAAAATTTTTTCCCACCCACGGAGCCGCTTTTTTGGGGGGTAAACCCCTTTCGACCAAAAATCGCGATTTTCGAAAATTCACCACGGCCACAAAAATAAAGATATCCGGATTTTTCTTACGCCATTCTTCTCGTCTCGGCGAGGTCTTCAAAAAGTTCTTGGCACTATTTTCTGTAGGACTAACGCGAACCGAGCTACAGAAGCGCGAAAAGTCGTTTTTTCGCGTTTTCACGAACCCATAAAAATTTACGATGTATCTAATTCCGGTCATTTTTAATCGTTTCCGAAGTTCTAAAAATCTATGTCGATCGTAAATTTCCCGAACAACAAGAAAATACCGGTTTCGCTTTTGATTTTTGAGATTTTATCGACCTTAAGCGGGAAAATCGTTATTTTCGGTTTTTCGCACTTTTCTCCCAGAGTTTTTGAGCTATCGGGAAAAAATGGCATATAATTTTCATCGGGGCGAAATTGCCTATCGAATGGTATTTGTGAAATTTTCCCGCGGTAAAATTTTTTATTTTCGAACCCTCCGAGTCGCAAGGTTGAACATTAGGGTCGAAAATTCGACCTTTTTAAATTTTATCTTTTTTCCACACTTTAAAAATCTATATCGATAGGAAATGGCGCGCTGATCACGAATCCATTGGGTGGTTTTGAGGTGGGGTAATAATTTCTAGGTGAAAAAGTGAAAAAACGTGAAATTTCAGCGTTTTTCGGGGATTTTGGACATTAGATTCGAACTATCGAACGAATAACCATGATTTTCGTGATGCGCGGGAAATTTCCGATCGAATAACGTGGTGTTGAAATATTTTTAGTGAAAAAAATTTTTTCCCACCCACGGAGCCGCTTTTTTGGGGGGTAAACCCCTTTCGACCAAAAATCGCGATTTTCGAAAATTCACCACGGCCACAAAAATAAAGATATCCGGATTTTTCTTACGCCATTCTTCTCGTCTCGGCGAGGTCTTCAAAAAGTTCTTGGCACTATTTTCTGTAGGACTAACGCGAACCGAGCTACAGAAGCGCGAAAAGTCGTTTTTTCGCGTTTTCACGAACCCATAAAAATTTACGATGTATCTAATTCCGGTCATTTTTAATCGTTTCCGAAGTTCTAAAAATCTATGTCGATCGTAAATTTCCCGACCAACAAGAAAATACCGGTTTCGCTTTTGATTTTTGAGATTTTATCGACCTTAAGCGGGAAAATCGTTATTTTCGGTTTTTCGCACTTTTCTCCCAGAGTTTTTGAGCTATCGGGAAAAAATGCCATATAATTTTCATCGGGGCGAAATTGCCTATCGAATGGTATTTGTGAAATTTTCCCGCGGTAAAATTTTTTATTTTCGAACCCTCCGAGTCGCAAGGTTGAACATTAGGGTCGAAAATTCGACCTTTTTAAATTTTATCTTTTTTCCACACTTTAAAAATCTATATCGATAGGAAATGGCACGCTGATCACGAATCCATTGGGTGGTTTTGAGGTGGGGTAATAATTTCTAGGTGAAAAAGTTAAAAAACGTGAAATTTCAGCGTTTTTCGGGGATTTTGGACATTAGATTCGAACTATCGAACGAATAACCATGATTTTAGTGATGCGCGGGAAATTTCCGATCGAATAACGTGGTGTTGAAATATTTTTAGTGAAAAAAATTTTTTCCCACCCACGGAGCCGCTTTTTTGGGGGGTAAACCCCTTTCGACCAAAAATCGCGATTTTCGAAAATTCACCACGGCCACAAAAATAAAGATATCCGGATTTTTCTTACGCCATTCTTCTCGTCTCGGCGAGGTCTTCAAAAAGTTCTTGGTACTATTTTCTGTAGGACTAACGCGAACCGAGCTACAGAAGCGCGACAAGTCGTTTTTTCGCCTTTTCACGAACCCATACAAATTTACGATGTATCTAATTCCGGTCATTTTTAATCGTTTCCGAAGTTCTAAAAATCTATGTCGATCGTAAATTTCCCGAACAACAAGAAAATACCGGTTTCGCTTTTGATTTTTGAGATTTTATCGACCTTAAGCGGGAAAATCGTTATTTTCGGTTTTTCGCACTTTTCTCCCAGAGTTTTTGAGCTATCGGGAAAAAATGCCATATAATTTTCATCGGGGCGAAATTGCCTATCGAATGGTATTTGTGAAATTTTCCCGCGGTAAAATTTTTTATTTTCGAACCCTCCGAGTCGCAAGGTTGAACATTAGGGTCGAAAATTCGACCTTTTTAAATTTTATCTTTTTTCCACACTTTAAAAATCTATATCGATAGGAAATGGCACGCTGATCACGAATCCATTGGGTGGTTTTGAGGTGGGGTAATAATTTCTAGGTGAAAAAGTTAAAAAACGTGAAATTTCAGCGTTTTTCGGGGATTTTGGACATTAGATTCGAACTATCGAACGAATAACCATGATTTTAGTGATGCGCGGGAAATTTCCGATCGAATAACGTGGTGTTGAAATATTTTTAGTGAAAAAAATTTTTTCCCACCCACGGAGCCGCTTTTTTGGGGGGTAAACCCCTTTCGACCAAAAATCGCGATTTTCGAAAATTCACCACGGCCACAAAAATAAAGATATCCGGATTTTTCTTACGCCATTCTTCTCGTCTCGGCGAGGTCTTCAAAAAGTTCTTAGTACTATTTTCTGTAGGACTAACGCGAACCGAGCTACAGAAGCGCGAAAAGTCGTTTTTTCGCCTTTTCACGAACCCATAAAAATTTACGATGTATCTAATTCCGGTCATTTTTAATCGTTTCCGAAGTTCTAAAAATCTATGTCGATCGTAAATTTCCCGAACAACAAGAAAATACCGGTTTCGCTTTTGATTTTTGAGATTTTATCGACCTTAAGCGGGAAAATCGTTATTTTCGGTTTTTCGCACTTTTCTCCCAGAGTTTTTGAGCTATCGGGAAAAAATGCCATATAATTTTCATCGGGGCGAAATTGCCTATCGAATGGTATTTGTGAAATTTTCCCGCGGTAAAATTTTTTATTTTCGAACCCTCCGAGTCGCAAGGTTGAACATTAGGGTCGAAAATTCGACCTTTTTAAATTTTATCTTTTTTCCACACTTTAAAAATCTATATCGATAGGAAATGGCGCGCTGATCACGAATCCATTGGGTGGTTTTGAGGTGGGGTAATAATTTCTAGGTGAAAAAGTGAAAAAACGTGAAATTTCAGCGTTTTTCGGGGATTTTGGACATTAGATTCGAACTATCGAACGAATAACCATGATTTTCGTGATGCGCGGGAAATTTCCGATCGAATAACGTGGTGTTGAAATATTTTTAGTGAAAAAAATTTTTTCCCACCCACGGAGCCGCTTTTTTGGGGGGTAAACCCCTTTCGACCAAAAATCGCGATTTTCGAAAATTCACCACGGCCACAAAAATAAAGATATCCGGATTTTTCTTACGCCATTCTTCTCGTCTCGGCGAGGTCTTCAAAAAGTTCTTAGTACTATTTTCTGTAGGACTAACGCGAACCGAGCTACAGAAGCGCGAAAAGTCGTTTTTTCGCCTTTTCACGAACCCATAAAAATTTACGATGTATCTAATTCCGGTCATTTTTAATCGTTTCCGAAGTTCTAAAAATCTATGTCGATCGTAAATTTCCCGACCAACAAGAAAATACCGGTTTCGCTTTTGATTTTTGAGATTTTATCGACCTTAAGCGGGAAAATCGTTATTTTCGGTTTTTCGCACTTTTCTCCCAGAGTTTTTGAGCTATCGGGAAAAAATGCCATATAATTTTCATCGGGGCGAAATTGCCTATCGAATGGTATTTGTGAAATTTTCCCGCGGTAAAATTTTTTATTTTCGAACCCTCCGAGTCGCAAGGTTGAACATTAGGGTCGAAAATTCGACCTTTTTAAATTTTATCTTTTTTCCACACTTTAAAAATCTATATCGATAGGAAATGGCACGCTGATCACGAATCCATTGGGTGGTTTTGAGGTGGGGTAATAATTTCTAGGTGAAAAAGTTAAAAAACGTGAAATTTCAGCGTTTTTCGGGGATTTTGGACATTAGATTCGAACTATCGAACGAATAACCATGATTTTAGTGATGCGCGGGAAATTTCCGATCGAATAACGTGGTGTTGAAATATTTTTAGTGAAAAAAATTTTTTCCCACCCACGGAGCCGCTTTTTTGGGGGGTAAACCCCTTTCGACCAAAAATCGCGATTTTCGAAAATTCACCACGGCCACAAAAATAAAGATATCCGGATTTTTCTTACGCCATTCTTCTCGTCTCGGCGAGGTCTTCAAAAAGTTCTTAGTACTATTTTCTGTAGGACTAACGCGAACCGAGCTACAGAAGCGCGAAAAGTCGTTTTTTCGCCTTTTCACGAACCCATAAAAATTTACGATGTATCTAATTCCGGTCATTTTTAATCGTTTCCGAAGTTCTAAAAATCTATGTCGATCGTAAATTTCCCGAACAACAAGAAAATACCGGTTTCGCTTTTGATTTTTGAGATTTTATCGACCTTAAGCGGGAAAATCGTTATTTTCGGTTTTTCGCACTTTTCTCCCAGAGTTTTTGAGCTATCGGGAAAAAATGCCATATAATTTTCATCGGGGCGAAATTGCCTATCGAATGGTATTTGTGAAATTTTCCCGCGGTAAAATTTTTTATTTTCGAACCCTCCGAGTCGCAAGGTTGAACATTAGGGTCGAAAATTCGACCTTTTTAAATTTTATCTTTTTTCCACACTTTAAAAATCTATATCGATAGGAAATGGCGCGCTGATCACGAATCCATTGGGTGGTTTTGAGGTGGGGTAATAATTTCTAGGTGAAAAAGTGAAAAAACGTGAAATTTCAGCGTTTTTCGGGGATTTTGGACATTAGATTCGAACTATCGAACGAATAACCATGATTTTCGTGATGCGCGGGAAATTTCCGATCGAATAACGTGGTGTTGAAATATTTTTAGTGAAAAAAATTTTTTCCCACCCACGGAGCCGCTTTTTTGGGGGGTAAACCCCTTTCGACCAAAAATCGCGATTTTCGAAAATTCACCACGGCCACAAAAATAAAGATATCCGGATTTTTCTTACGCCATTCTTCTCGTCTCGGCGAGGTCTTCAAAAAGTTCTTAGTACTATTTTCTGTAGGACTAACGCGAACCGAGCTACAGAAGCGCGAAAAGTCGTTTTTTCGCCTTTTCACGAACCCATAAAAATTTACGATGTATCTAATTCCGGTCATTTTTAATCGTTTCCGAAGTTCTAAAAATCTATGTCGATCGTAAATTTCCCGAACAACAAGAAAATACCGGTTTCGCTTTTGATTTTTGAGATTTTATCGACCTTAAGCGGGAAAATCGTTATTTTCGGTTTTTCGCACTTTTCTCCCAGAGTTTTTGAGCTATCGGGAAAAAATGCCATATAATTTTCATCGGGGCGAAATTGCCTATCGAATGGTATTTGTGAAATTTTCCCGCGGTAAAATTTTTTATTTTCGAACCCTCCGAGTCGCAAGGTTGAACATTAGGGTCGAAAATTCGACCTTTTTAAATTTTATCTTTTTTCCACACTTTAAAAATCTATATCGATAGGAAATGGCGCGCTGATCACGAATCCATTGGGTGGTTTTGAGGTGGGGTAATAATTTCTAGGTGAAAAAGTGAAAAAACGTGAAATTTCAGCGTTTTTCGGGGATTTTGGACATTAGATTCGAACTATCGAACGAATAACCATGATTTTCGTGATGCGCGGGAAATTTCCGATCGAATAACGTGGTGTTGAAATATTTTTAGTGAAAAAAATTTTTTCCCACCCACGGAGCCGCTTTTTTGGGGGGTAAACCCCTTTCGACCAAAAATCGCGATTTTCGAAAATTCACCACGGCCACAAAAATAAAGATATCCGGATTTTTCTTACGCCATTCTTCTCGTCTCGGCGAGGTCTTCAAAAAGTTCTTAGTACTATTTTCTGTAGGACTAACGCGAACCGAGCTACAGAAGCGCGAAAAGTCGTTTTTTCGCCTTTTCACGAACCCATAAAAATTTACGATGTATCTAATTCCGGTCATTTTTAATCGTTTCCGAAGTTCTAAAAATCTATGTCGATCGTAAATTTCCCGAACAACAAGAAAATACCGGTTTCGCTTTTGATTTTTGAGATTTTATCGACCTTAAGCGGGAAAATCGTTATTTTCGGTTTTTCGCACTTTTCTCCCAGAGTTTTTGAGCTATCGGGAAAAAATGCCATATAATTTTCATCGGGGCGAAATTGCCTATCGAATGGTATTTGTGAAATTTTCCCGCGGTAAAATTTTTTATTTTCGAACCCTCCGAGTCGCAAGGTTGAACATTAGGGTCGAAAATTCGACCTTTTTAAATTTTATCTTTTTTCCACACTTTAAAAATCTATATCGATAGGAAATGGCGCGCTGATCACGAATCCATTGGGTGGTTTTGAGGTGGGGTAATAATTTCTAGGTGAAAAAGTGAAAAAACGTGAAATTTCAGCGTTTTTCGGGGATTTTGGACATTAGATTCGAACTATCGAACGAATAACCATGATTTTCGTGATGCGCGGGAAATTTCCGATCGAATAACGTGGTGTTGAAATATTTTTAGTGAAAAAAATTTTTTCCCACCCACGGAGCCGCTTTTTTGGGGGGTAAACCCCTTTCGACCAAAAATCGCGATTTTCGAAAATTCACCACGGCCACAAAAATAAAGATATCCGGATTTTTCTTACGCCATTCTTCTCGTCTCGGCGAGGTCTTCAAAAAGTTCTTGGTACTATTTTCTGTAGGACTAACGCGAACCGAGCTACAGAAGCGCGACAAGTCGTTTTTTCGCCTTTTCACGAACCCATAAAAATTTACGATGTATCTAATTCCGGTCATTTTTAATCGTTTCCGAAGTTCTAAAAATCTATGTCGATCGTAAATTTCCCGACCAACAAGAAAATACCGGTTTCGCTTTTGATTTTTGAGATTTTATCGACCTTAAGCGGGAAAATCGTTATTTTCGGTTTTTCGCACTTTTCTCCCAGAGTTTTTGAGCTATCGGGAAAAAATGCCATATAATTTTCATCGGGGCGAAATTGCCTATCGAATGGTATTTGTGAAATTTTCCCGCGGTAAAATTTTTTATTTTCGAACCCTCCGAGTCGCAAGGTTGAACATTAGGGTCGAAAATTCGACCTTTTTAAATTTTATCTTTTTTCCACACTTTAAAAATCTATATCGATAGGAAATGGCGCGCTGATCACGAATCCATTGGGTGGTTTTGAGGTCGGGTAATAATTTCTAGGTGAAAAAGTGAAAAAACGTGAAATTTCAGCGTTTTTCGGGGATTTTGGACATTAGATTCGAACTATCGAACGAATAACCATGATTTTCGTGATGCGCGGGAAATTTCCGATCGAATAACGTGGTGTTGAAATATTTTTAGTGAAAAAAATTTTTTCCCACCCACGGAGCCGCTTTTTTGGGGGGTAAACCCCTTTCGACCAAAAATCGCGATTTTCGAAAATTCACCACGGCCACAAAAATAAAGATATCCGGATTTTTCTTACGCCATTCTTCTCGTCTCGGCGAGGTCTTCAAAAAGTTCTTGGTACTATTTTCTGTAGGACTAACGCGAACCGAGCTACAGAAGCGCGAAAAGTCGTTTTTTCGCCTTTTCACGAACCCATAAAAATTTACGATGTATCTAATTCCGGTCATTTTTAATCGTTTCCGAAGTTCTAAAAATCTATGTCGATCGTAAATTTCCCGACCAACAAGAAAATACCGGTTTCGCTTTTGATTTTTGAGATTTTATCGACCTTAAGCGGGAAAATCGTTATTTTCGGTTTTTCGCACTTTTCTCCCAGAGTTTTTGAGCTATCGGGAAAAAATGCCATATAATTTTCATCGGGGCGAAATTGCCTATCGAATGGTATTTGTGAAATTTTCCCGCGGTAAAATTTTTTATTTTCGAACCCTCCGAGTCGCAAGGTTGAACATTAGGGTCGAAAATTCGACCTTTTTAAATTTTATCTTTTTTCCACACTTTAAAAATCTATATCGATAGGAAATGGCGCGCTGATCACGAATCCATTGGGTGGTTTTGAGGTCGGGTAATAATTTCTAGGTGAAAAAGTGAAAAAACGTGAAATTTCAGCGTTTTTCGGGGATTTTGGACATTAGATTCGAACTATCGAACGAATAACCATGATTTTCGTGATGCGCGGGAAATTTCCGATCGAATAACGTGGTGTTGAAATATTTTTAGTGAAAAAAATTTTTTCCCACCCACGGAGCCGCTTTTTTGGGGGGTAAACCCCTTTCGACCAAAAATCGCGATTTTCGAAAATTCACCACGGCCACAAAAATAAAGATATCCGGATTTTTCTTACGCCATTCTTCTCGTCTCGGCGAGGTCTTCAAAAAGTTCTTGGTACTATTTTCTGTAGGACTAACGCGAACCGAGCTACAGAAGCGCGAAAAGTCGTTTTTTCGCCTTTTCACGAACCCATAAAAATTTACGATGTATCTAATTCCGGTCATTTTTAATCGTTTCCGAAGTTCTAAAAATCTATGTCGATCGTAAATTTCCCGACCAACAAGAAAATACCGGTTTCGCTTTTGATTTTTGAGATTTTATCGACCTTAAGCGGGAAAATCGTTATTTTCGGTTTTTCGCACTTTTCTCCCAGAGTTTTTGAGCTATCGGGAAAAAATGCCATATAATTTTCATCGGGGCGAAATTGCCTATCGAATGGTATTTGTGAAATTTTCCCGCGGTAAAATTTTTTATTTTCGAACCCTCCGAGTCGCAAGGTTGAACATTAGGGTCGAAAATTCGACCTTTTTAAATTTTATCTTTTTTCCACACTTTAAAAATCTATATCGATAGGAAATGGCGCGCTGATCACGAATCCATTGGGTGGTTTTGAGGTGGGGTAATAATTTCTAGGTGAAAAAGTGAAAAAACGTGAAATTTCAGCGTTTTTCGGGGATTTTGGACATTAGATTCGAACTATCGAACGAATAACCATGATTTTCGTGATGCGCGGGAAATTTCCGATCGAATAACGTGGTGTTGAAATATTTTTAGTGAAAAAAATTTTTTCCCACCCACGGAGCCGCTTTTTTGGGGGGTAAACCCCTTTCGACCAAAAATCGCGATTTTCGAAAATTCACCACGGCCACAAAAATAAAGATATCCGGATTTTTCTTACGCCATTCTTCTCGTCTCGGCGAGGTCTTCAAAAAGTTCTTAGTACTATTTTCTGTAGGACTAACGCGAACCGAGCTACAGAAGCGCGAAAAGTCGTTTTTTCGCCTTTTCACGAACCCATAAAAATTTACGATGTATCTAATTCCGGTCATTTTTAATCGTTTCCGAAGTTCTAAAAATCTATGTCGATCGTAAATTTCCCGAACAACAAGAAAATACCGGTTTCGCTTTTGATTTTTGAGATTTTATCGACCTTAAGCGGGAAAATCGTTATTTTCGGTTTTTCGCACTTTTCTCCCAGAGTTTTTGAGCTATCGGGAAAAAATGCCATATAATTTTCATCGGGGCGAAATTGCCTATCGAATGGTATTTGTGAAATTTTCCCGCGGTAAAATTTTTTATTTTCGAACCCTCCGAGTCGCAAGGTTGAACATTAGGGTCGAAAATTCGACCTTTTTAAATTTTATCTTTTTTCCACACTTTAAAAATCTATATCGATAGGAAATGGCGCGCTGATCACGAATCCATTGGGTGGTTTTGAGGTCGGGTAATAATTTCTAGGTGAAAAAGTGAAAAAACGTGAAATTTCAGCGTTTTTCGGGGATTTTGGACATTAGATTCGAACTATCGAACGAATAACCATGATTTTCGTGATGCGCGGGAAATTTCCGATCGAATAACGTGGTGTTGAAATATTTTTAGTGAAAAAAATTTTTTCCCACCCACGGAGCCGCTTTTTTGGGGGGTAAACCCCTTTCGACCAAAAATCGCGATTTTCGAAAATTCACCACGGCCACAAAAATAAAGATATCCGGATTTTTCTTACGCCATTCTTCTCGTCTCGGCGAGGTCTTCAAAAAGTTCTTAGTACTATTTTCTGTAGGACTAACGCGAACCGAGCTACAGAAGCGCGAAAAGTCGTTTTTTCGCCTTTTCACGAACCCATAAAAATTTACGATGTATCTAATTCCGGTCATTTTTAATCGTTTCCGAAGTTCTAAAAATCTATGTCGATCGTAAATTTCCCGAACAACAAGAAAATACCGGTTTCGCTTTTGATTTTTGAGATTTTATCGACCTTAAGCGGGAAAATCGTTATTTTCGGTTTTTCGCACTTTTCTCCCAGAGTTTTTGAGCTATCGGGAAAAAATGCCATATAATTTTCATCGGGGCGAAATTGCCTATCGAATGGTATTTGTGAAATTTTCCCGCGGTAAAATTTTTTATTTTCGAACCCTCCGAGTCGCAAGGTTGAACATTAGGGTCGAAAATTCGACCTTTTTAAATTTTATCTTTTTTCCACACTTTAAAAATCTATATCGATAGGAAATGGCACGCTGATCACGAATCCATTGGGTGGTTTTGAGGTGGGGTAATAATTTCTAGGTGAAAAAGTTAAAAAACGTGAAATTTCAGCGTTTTTCGGGGATTTTGGACATTAGATTCGAACTATCGAACGAATAACCATGATTTTAGTGATGCGCGGGAAATTTCCGATCGAATAACGTGGTGTTGAAATATTTTTAGTGAAAAAAATTTTTTCCCACCCACGGAGCCGCTTTTTTGGGGGGTAAACCCCTTTCGACCAAAAATCGCGATTTTCGAAAATTCACCACGGCCACAAAAATAAAGATATCCGGATTTTTCTTACGCCATTCTTCTCGTCTCGGCGAGGTCTTCAAAAAGTTCTTAGTACTATTTTCTGTAGGACTAACGCGAACCGAGCTACAGAAGCGCGAAAAGTCGTTTTTTCGCCTTTTCACGAACCCATAAAAATTTACGATGTATCTAATTCCGGTCATTTTTAATCGTTTCCGAAGTTCTAAAAATCTATGTCGATCGTAAATTTCCCGAACAACAAGAAAATACCGGTTTCGCTTTTGATTTTTGAGATTTTATCGACCTTAAGCGGGAAAATCGTTATTTTCGGTTTTTCGCACTTTTCTCCCAGAGTTTTTGAGCTATCGGGAAAAAATGCCATATAATTTTCATCGGGGCGAAATTGCCTATCGAATGGTATTTGTGAAATTTTCCCGCGGTAAAATTTTTTATTTTCGAACCCTCCGAGTCGCAAGGTTGAACATTAGGGTCGAAAATTCGACCTTTTTAAATTTTATCTTTTTTCCACACTTTAAAAATCTATATCGATAGGAAATGGCGCGCTGATCACGAATCCATTGGGTGGTTTTGAGGTGGGGTAATAATTTCTAGGTGAAAAAGTGAAAAAACGTGAAATTTCAGCGTTTTTCGGGGATTTTGGACATTAGATTCGAACTATCGAACGAATAACCATGATTTTCGTGATGCGCGGGAAATTTCCGATCGAATAACGTGGTGTTGAAATATTTTTAGTGAAAAAAATTTTTTCCCACCCACGGAGCCGCTTTTTTGGGGGGTAAACCCCTTTCGACCAAAAATCGCGATTTTCGAAAATTCACCACGGCCACAAAAATAAAGATATCCGGATTTTTCTTACGCCATTCTTCTCGTCTCGGCGAGGTCTTCAAAAAGTTCTTAGTACTATTTTCTGTAGGACTAACGCGAACCGAGCTACAGAAGCGCGAAAAGTCGTTTTTTCGCCTTTTCACGAACCCATAAAAATTTACGATGTATCTAATTCCGGTCATTTTTAATCGTTTCCGAAGTTCTAAAAATCTATGTCGATCGTAAATTTCCCGAACAACAAGAAAATACCGGTTTCGCTTTTGATTTTTGAGATTTTATCGACCTTAAGCGGGAAAATCGTTATTTTCGGTTTTTCGCACTTTTCTCCCAGAGTTTTTGAGCTATCGGGAAAAAATGCCATATAATTTTCATCGGGGCGAAATTGCCTATCGAATGGTATTTGTGAAATTTTCCCGCGGTAAAATTTTTTATTTTCGAACCCTCCGAGTCGCAAGGTTGAACATTAGGGTCGAAAATTCGACCTTTTTAAATTTTATCTTTTTTCCACACTTTAAAAATCTATATCGATAGGAAATGGCGCGCTGATCACGAATCCATTGGGTGGTTTTGAGGTGGGGTAATAATTTCTAGGTGAAAAAGTGAAAAAACGTGAAATTTCAGCGTTTTTCGGGGATTTTGGACATTAGATTCGAACTATCGAACGAATAACCATGATTTTCGTGATGCGCGGGAAATTTCCGATCGAATAACGTGGTGTTGAAATATTTTTAGTGAAAAAAATTTTTTCCCACCCACGGAGCCGCTTTTTTGGGGGGTAAACCCCTTTCGACCAAAAATCGCGATTTTCGAAAATTCACCACGGCCACAAAAATAAAGATATCCGGATTTTTCTTACGCCATTCTTCTCGTCTCGGCGAGGTCTTCAAAAAGTTCTTAGTACTATTTTCTGTAGGACTAACGCGAACCGAGCTACAGAAGCGCGAAAAGTCGTTTTTTCGCCTTTTCACGAACCCATAAAAATTTACGATGTATCTAATTCCGGTCATTTTTAATCGTTTCCGAAGTTCTAAAAATCTATGTCGATCGTAAATTTCCCGAACAACAAGAAAATACCGGTTTCGCTTTTGATTTTTGAGATTTTATCGACCTTAAGCGGGAAAATCGTTATTTTCGGTTTTTCGCACTTTTCTCCCAGAGTTTTTGAGCTATCGGGAAAAAATGCCATATAATTTTCATCGGGGCGAAATTGCCTATCGAATGGTATTTGTGAAATTTTCCCGCGGTAAAATTTTTTATTTTCGAACCCTCCGAGTCGCAAGGTTGAACATTAGGGTCGAAAATTCGACCTTTTTAAATTTTATCTTTTTTCCACACTTTAAAAATCTATATCGATAGGAAATGGCGCGCTGATCACGAATCCATTGGGTGGTTTTGAGGTGGGGTAATAATTTCTAGGTGAAAAAGTGAAAAAACGTGAAATTTCAGCGTTTTTCGGGGATTTTGGACATTAGATTCGAACTATCGAACGAATAACCATGATTTTCGTGATGCGCGGGAAATTTCCGATCGAATAACGTGGTGTTGAAATATTTTTAGTGAAAAAAATTTTTTCCCACCCACGGAGCCGCTTTTTTGGGGGGTAAACCCCTTTCGACCAAAAATCGCGATTTTCGAAAATTCACCACGGCCACAAAAATAAAGATATCCGGATTTTTCTTACGCCATTCTTCTCGTCTCGGCGAGGTCTTCAAAAAGTTCTTGGTACTATTTTCTGTAGGACTAACGCGAACCGAGCTACAGAAGCGCGACAAGTCGTTTTTTCGCCTTTTCACGAACCCATAAAAATTTACGATGTATCTAATTCCGGTCATTTTTAATCGTTTCCGAAGTTCTAAAAATCTATGTCGATCGTAAATTTCCCGACCAACAAGAAAATACCGGTTTCGCTTTTGATTTTTGAGATTTTATCGACCTTAAGCGGGAAAATCGTTATTTTCGGTTTTTCGCACTTTTCTCCCAGAGTTTTTGAGCTATCGGGAAAAAATGCCATATAATTTTCATCGGGGCGAAATTGCCTATCGAATGGTATTTGTGAAATTTTCCCGCGGTAAAATTTTTTATTTTCGAACCCTCCGAGTCGCAAGGTTGAACATTAGGGTCGAAAATTCGACCTTTTTAAATTTTATCTTTTTTCCACACTTTAAAAATCTATATCGATAGGAAATGGCGCGCTGATCACGAATCCATTGGGTGGTTTTGAGGTCGGGTAATAATTTCTAGGTGAAAAAGTGAAAAAACGTGAAATTTCAGCGTTTTTCGGGGATTTTGGACATTAGATTCGAACTATCGAACGAATAACCATGATTTTCGTGATGCGCGGGAAATTTCCGATCGAATAACGTGGTGTTGAAATATTTTTAGTGAAAAAAATTTTTTCCCACCCACGGAGCCGCTTTTTTGGGGGGTAAACCCCTTTCGACCAAAAATCGCGATTTTCGAAAATTCACCACGGCCACAAAAATAAAGATATCCGGATTTTTCTTACGCCATTCTTCTCGTCTCGGCGAGGTCTTCAAAAAGTTCTTGGTACTATTTTCTGTAGGACTAACGCGAACCGAGCTACAGAAGCGCGAAAAGTCGTTTTTTCGCCTTTTCACGAACCCATAAAAATTTACGATGTATCTAATTCCGGTCATTTTTAATCGTTTCCGAAGTTCTAAAAATCTATGTCGATCGTAAATTTCCCGACCAACAAGAAAATACCGGTTTCGCTTTTGATTTTTGAGATTTTATCGACCTTAAGCGGGAAAATCGTTATTTTCGGTTTTTCGCACTTTTCTCCCAGAGTTTTTGAGCTATCGGGAAAAAATGCCATATAATTTTCATCGGGGCGAAATTGCCTATCGAATGGTATTTGTGAAATTTTCCCGCGGTAAAATTTTTTATTTTCGAACCCTCCGAGTCGCAAGGTTGAACATTAGGGTCGAAAATTCGACCTTTTTAAATTTTATCTTTTTTCCACACTTTAAAAATCTATATCGATAGGAAATGGCGCGCTGATCACGAATCCATTGGGTGGTTTTGAGGTCGGGTAATAATTTCTAGGTGAAAAAGTGAAAAAACGTGAAATTTCAGCGTTTTTCGGGGATTTTGGACATTAGATTCGAACTATCGAACGAATAACCATGATTTTCGTGATGCGCGGGAAATTTCCGATCGAATAACGTGGTGTTGAAATATTTTTAGTGAAAAAAATTTTTTCCCACCCACGGAGCCGCTTTTTTGGGGGGTAAACCCCTTTCGACCAAAAATCGCGATTTTCGAAAATTCACCACGGCCACAAAAATAAAGATATCCGGATTTTTCTTACGCCATTCTTCTCGTCTCGGCGAGGTCTTCAAAAAGTTCTTGGTACTATTTTCTGTAGGACTAACGCGAACCGAGCTACAGAAGCGCGAAAAGTCGTTTTTTCGCCTTTTCACGAACCCATAAAAATTTACGATGTATCTAATTCCGGTCATTTTTAATCGTTTCCGAAGTTCTAAAAATCTATGTCGATCGTAAATTTCCCGACCAACAAGAAAATACCGGTTTCGCTTTTGATTTTTGAGATTTTATCGACCTTAAGCGGGAAAATCGTTATTTTCGGTTTTTCGCACTTTTCTCCCAGAGTTTTTGAGCTATCGGGAAAAAATGCCATATAATTTTCATCGGGGCGAAATTGCCTATCGAATGGTATTTGTGAAATTTTCCCGCGGTAAAATTTTTTATTTTCGAACCCTCCGAGTCGCAAGGTTGAACATTAGGGTCGAAAATTCGACCTTTTTAAATTTTATCTTTTTTCCACACTTTAAAAATCTATATCGATAGGAAATGGCGCGCTGATCACGAATCCATTGGGTGGTTTTGAGGTGGGGTAATAATTTCTAGGTGAAAAAGTGAAAAAACGTGAAATTTCAGCGTTTTTCGGGGATTTTGGACATTAGATTCGAACTATCGAACGAATAACCATGATTTTCGTGATGCGCGGGAAATTTCCGATCGAATAACGTGGTGTTGAAATATTTTTAGTGAAAAAAATTTTTTCCCACCCACGGAGCCGCTTTTTTGGGGGGTAAACCCCTTTCGACCAAAAATCGCGATTTTCGAAAATTCACCACGGCCACAAAAATAAAGATATCCGGATTTTTCTTACGCCATTCTTCTCGTCTCGGCGAGGTCTTCAAAAAGTTCTTAGTACTATTTTCTGTAGGACTAACGCGAACCGAGCTACAGAAGCGCGAAAAGTCGTTTTTTCGCCTTTTCACGAACCCATAAAAATTTACGATGTATCTAATTCCGGTCATTTTTAATCGTTTCCGAAGTTCTAAAAATCTATGTCGATCGTAAATTTCCCGAACAACAAGAAAATACCGGTTTCGCTTTTGATTTTTGAGATTTTATCGACCTTAAGCGGGAAAATCGTTATTTTCGGTTTTTCGCACTTTTCTCCCAGAGTTTTTGAGCTATCGGGAAAAAATGCCATATAATTTTCATCGGGGCGAAATTGCCTATCGAATGGTATTTGTGAAATTTTCCCGCGGTAAAATTTTTTATTTTCGAACCCTCCGAGTCGCAAGGTTGAACATTAGGGTCGAAAATTCGACCTTTTTAAATTTTATCTTTTTTCCACACTTTAAAAATCTATATCGATAGGAAATGGCACGCTGATCACGAATCCATTGGGTGGTTTTGAGGTGGGGTAATAATTTCTAGGTGAAAAAGTTAAAAAACGTGAAATTTCAGCGTTTTTCGGGGATTTTGGACATTAGATTCGAACTATCGAACGAATAACCATGATTTTAGTGATGCGCGGGAAATTTCCGATCGAATAACGTGGTGTTGAAATATTTTTAGTGAAAAAAATTTTTTCCCACCCACGGAGCCGCTTTTTTGGGGGGTAAACCCCTTTCGACCAAAAATCGCGATTTTCGAAAATTCACCACGGCCACAAAAATAAAGATATCCGGATTTTTCTTACGCCATTCTTCTCGTCTCGGCGAGGTCTTCAAAAAGTTCTTGGTACTATTTTCTGTAGGACTAACGCGAACCGAGCTACAGAAGCGCGAAAAGTCGTTTTTTCGCCTTTTCACGAACCCATAAAAATTTACGATGTATCTAATTCCGGTCATTTTTAATCGTTTCCGAAGTTCTAAAAATCTATGTCGATCGTAAATTTCCCGACCAACAAGAAAATACCGGTTTCGCTTTTGATTTTTGAGATTTTATCGACCTTAAGCGGGAAAATCGTTATTTTCGGTTTTTCGCACTTTTCTCCCAGAGTTTTTGAGCTATCGGGAAAAAATGCCATATAATTTTCATCGGGGCGAAATTGCCTATCGAATGGTATTTGTGAAATTTTCCCGCGGTAAAATTTTTTATTTTCGAACCCTCCGAGTCGCAAGGTTGAACATTAGGGTCGAAAATTCGACCTTTTTAAATTTTATCTTTTTTCCACACTTTAAAAATCTATATCGATAGGAAATGGCGCGCTGATCACGAATCCATTGGGTGGTTTTGAGGTGGGGTAATAATTTCTAGGTGAAAAAGTGAAAAAACGTGAAATTTCAGCGTTTTTCGGGGATTTTGGACATTAGATTCGAACTATCGAACGAATAACCATGATTTTCGTGATGCGCGGGAAATTTCCGATCGAATAACGTGGTGTTGAAATATTTTTAGTGAAAAAAATTTTTTCCCACCCACGGAGCCGCTTTTTTGGGGGGTAAACCCCTTTCGACCAAAAATCGCGATTTTCGAAAATTCACCACGGCCACAAAAATAAAGATATCCGGATTTTTCTTACGCCATTCTTCTCGTCTCGGCGAGGTCTTCAAAAAGTTCTTAGTACTATTTTCTGTAGGACTAACGCGAACCGAGCTACAGAAGCGCGAAAAGTCGTTTTTTCGCCTTTTCACGAACCCATAAAAATTTACGATGTATCTAATTCCGGTCATTTTTAATCGTTTCCGAAGTTCTAAAAATCTATGTCGATCGTAAATTTCCCGAACAACAAGAAAATACCGGTTTCGCTTTTGATTTTTGAGATTTTATCGACCTTAAGCGGGAAAATCGTTATTTTCGGTTTTTCGCACTTTTCTCCCAGAGTTTTTGAGCTATCGGGAAAAAATGCCATATAATTTTCATCGGGGCGAAATTGCCTATCGAATGGTATTTGTGAAATTTTCCCGCGGTAAAATTTTTTATTTTCGAACCCTCCGAGTCGCAAGGTTGAACATTAGGGTCGAAAATTCGACCTTTTTAAATTTTATCTTTTTTCCACACTTTAAAAATCTATATCGATAGGAAATGGCGCGCTGATCACGAATCCATTGGGTGGTTTTGAGGTCGGGTAATAATTTCTAGGTGAAAAAGTGAAAAAACGTGAAATTTCAGCGTTTTTCGGGGATTTTGGACATTAGATTCGAACTATCGAACGAATAACCATGATTTTCGTGATGCGCGGGAAATTTCCGATCGAATAACGTGGTGTTGAAATATTTTTAGTGAAAAAAATTTTTTCCCACCCACGGAGCCGCTTTTTTGGGGGGTAAACCCCTTTCGACCAAAAATCGCGATTTTCGAAAATTCACCACGGCCACAAAAATAAAGATATCCGGATTTTTCTTACGCCATTCTTCTCGTCTCGGCGAGGTCTTCAAAAAGTTCTTGGTACTATTTTCTGTAGGACTAACGCGAACCGAGCTACAGAAGCGCGAAAAGTCGTTTTTTCGCCTTTTCACGAACCCATAAAAATTTACGATGTATCTAATTCCGGTCATTTTTAATCGTTTCCGAAGTTCTAAAAATCTATGTCGATCGTAAATTTCCCGAACAACAAGAAAATACCGGTTTCGCTTTTGATTTTTGAGATTTTATCGACCTTAAGCGGGAAAATCGTTATTTTCGGTTTTTCGCACTTTTCTCCCAGAGTTTTTGAGTTACCGGGAAAAATGACCCCATAATCTTCATCAGCGCAAAATTTCCGATCGAATGAGACCGTTTCCAATGGGCTAACGTAACATTTTTGTTTTCCAGCCAACCCCCACCCCAAATCACCGAGTAGCATTTATGAAAATGATAAAATATCATATGATTCAAATTTTATAGTTTTATTCGGTCGTTTTCATAGTTACATTATTAACAATGGAATGTTAAATTTTACTCCTATATTAATCGTT
Organism: Netelia virgata; assembly: GCA_951802705.1. NCBI lineage: Eukaryota > Metazoa > Arthropoda > Insecta > Hymenoptera > Ichneumonidae > Netelia > Netelia virgata. Next base: position 52,609,111 of record OX637863.1, read on the forward strand.
TGTATAATTTTGCTAGTCGGCCTCTTTGCTTAGTCACTGTTATATACAGCTTATATACGAACAACAATAGCGAGGACTTTCACTGTAAACTAGTGAACATTGAGCTACCCCGGTATACTGGCCGTGCGTCGTACTGCTCATGCGCGTCTTTCTTTCGTGCGTTGCACGTTCTCTCACTAGTTCGCTACTATTATCGCGGTCGTAGCTGACTGAAGTTCGTCGTTCTTTGTGCATTTCGATTTTTGATGACGGTTTTTAAGTTTATTCTGGAAAAACGTCAAGAGATTGATTAATTAAATAATTTTTCATTCATATTGTACAATTGGGAAAACTAGCTCCGTGCATGAAAAATATATGATAGCTTGTGGCTATGTAAACCCGATTTTTATTGTCAACAATATGTGATTAGAAATAGGATTTTTAAATTTAAATGCTCATTTCACATTTTAGAATCTTTCAAACATAAAAATGATTTTTTTGTATTAATACCATGTATTATATATATTTTGGCGTGTTTCAGAAAGAAGCCAATTTCACTATAACAATGTATGGGTGGTTGGGTGGTGCCGTGGAGCTGATCTTGGCTTAGAATAAAGTAAACATCGTTATTTAATATTCTTGATGACAAAATTTCATACTCAAGCTATATCTTACCTTTTGCCCATTATGAAAATTTGTCATTTCTTACCGATAAATCCTATTAAATATATTTGTCGTCTTTCAATAATGAGCCAATTCGATAACAAATTATGTACCGTGACATGAGTATGATTTTCGTGATTTACGTGATGTCAACCCTGTGATGTAATTTCTGGGATAACGAAAATTTACAGCCGCTTTTTAAAGATTTTATATAAATTTTCCCTTGAGAATATATACATTCGTATCAACGGTAGGCTTACGTTATTGTGGCAGGACAGATTTTCTGTCTCTCTCTCTCTCTCTCTCTCTCTCTCTCTATATATATATATATATATATATATATATATATATATATATATATATAAGCCGGCCGCCACAGTAACGCAGGCCTACCTCAATATACTGGTGGACGAAGTGGGAGAAGGGAGAGAGAGAGAGCGCGACAGGCCGTACGCTCGAGCGTAGTAGCGAAGTGGGGATAGAGACTCGGCGCTCCCATTCTTCTTACCTGTTCATTCATCCACGATAACAGTTCAAGGCTAGTCTCATTTGTGCACGAAATAAGCGTATTAGTCATCGATACTACTCTACGCGTGAAATATTTAATCCATATTAGCATTTTTTAATTATTCCATCCCTCTTGCAATCATTGAAATTTGTGATCACCTTAAGCTTTGCCAATTTTCTAATAATACGTTGAGACGACGACGACGACGACGACGACGACGACGAGAAGACCCTTCACCCTCGGTAACGCTCTCAGTCCCGTCCACGCACACGTCTGTGTGTCCGTGCGTGCGTATACGCGAGATTCTCGCCGAGGGATCCCCACCCCCTCAACTCTTCCGTACCATCTTCTCTCGGTGAGTGAGTGAGACAGCCACTTGTTGGTTTATTAAAGCTATCGATTTGAGATCCTATCTCCGACCAGCCCGGATTAGTCCGTGGTTCTGATTCTTAACGCTCATCTCATCTCCCCTACCTACCTTGCCTTCACTCACTACACGATTATGCATACGTTTATTTTTCTTCCTCGTCGTTATCATTAATCGAATTATCATCTCTTGGATGGGATATAAATAAACATTTATTATTATTATCATTGTTGAGTATAATTTTTTCAAACATTATTATTATCTTCTAACGTTTTTTTATAAAAGATAAATATGAAAATTCTTTCGGACGATACCGCTAGTCCTCGGCAATGATAAAATCAGTGTCCCATCGAGCCTCCGTTCGATATGCTTCGATCTTGCACGCCTGTCGTTGCGGTGTTAGGTAGGCGCGCGGGCAAATACACGACGAGTGATCTCGACTCTCTCTCTCTCTCTCTCCCACCCACGCACACAGAAATATATTTATTCCCTTTGTAAATCGAGGCGCGAGAGAGAGAGAGCCAAAGAGAGAGTGAGAGATAGAAACAGAGCGGGACGAAATTTACGATGATGATTGCCGCGGTCTGATCGATGCGTTTTCTTCTCATCCACAAACAACACACACATTTTATACGTAGTACACGTATACACGCGCGGAGAGTTCGATCGAACAGCGCGAAGGATTACCCGATAAAATTTAATCTATAATCTACAATCTCCGTAGCTTATACCTTTCTTTGGCGCTTCAGAAGAGGAAAGAAAAATAAAAAATTAACTTTGTCCTTGAATGCCGAGAGGATCGAAGAGTACTTTTTGATGTCAACGACTCCCCGTGCCGAGAAATTCGCGCGCCGCTCTCCTTTCGGGGCCCCCGCGTGCTCGCGCAAAGTCCGCGGTAATTCGCGATTCGTGTCGGCTGTAACTCTCTCGCGGTCGCGCTTTTTTACCCCGAACGCACCTGGCTTCGGCCAACTATATATACGTATCGAAGTGTACGTATTCCTACGTGTATAATTCTCGAATACACTCGATAGCGTTCCCTCACCTTTTTCCTGATATATAACACACGCGCGATTCTCTCTTCTTCCCCCGCCCCTTCATCTCCACCGGAATTACAGCGCGGATTTACACGAACCCACTCCGGGCCCTCGGCAAATTTACAAGCGAAACTAAGAGTGCCCTTTCCTGTTAGTCCCGATCGACGATCGAAGAAAGATCCCGGGAGTCGCGATTCTCGAATAAGAATTTTCAGCATTTTCCAGATTAATCGCAAATTTTCGATAAATTATCGAGTCGTGTGAAAATATTTTCCGGTTTTTTTTGTTCACTCTCGGATGAAATAAATTTCAAACTTTCAAACATTTCCAACGCTCGACCACGAGTTATGGGAACCAAGCTTTGGAAAAATTCTTCGAAAGAAAAAAGAAAGAAAAAAAAAAACATATTTATAAAATATATCGAGAGCCAAATTGCGTCCCAGTCGTCTTTATCGCGCCCTTTCGAAAAATCTCTCCCGAGGCCTCTCTCTCTCTCTCCCTCCTTCCCTCCCTTCCTTCCTTCCTCGGACACGATATCTCGCGAGAGTCCTAAAACAACAATGGAGGCATTAAGATGATCTACGACCGCGTCGCTTGACCCTCTGATTCAAAAAAAGGTGTTCGAATCCGTTCTCTCTCTCTCTCGAAATAGAAAGAGAAAGAACGAATCGAGTCTCGAACTCGTCTCGCACTCATACACGTTCACGACTCTCACGCATACTCATTGATAGCTCGCGTGTATTAATAATACTCTCGTGAATTCACGTGCGAGTGCCCACGCGCGTTAGTCCTCCGTCTTTTCTCATTCTCACTTGTTGGTGTGTGTGTGTGTATATGTATGTTACAATACTCCATGTAACACACTCACACACAACATATATAACATATATATATATATATATATAGATAACGAAATGGACATGACCGGATTGAATTAGTGTACATACGTGTGTCCATGCGCGCTCGCGGACTCACCAGGCCTGATTAAATATATATTAGAAGAGATGGGGCCCCGAACACCGCGGGGGTCGTGGTATTTTTTACCCGGGCTAACGCACGCGGGTGTGGAGAGAGAGAGAGAGAGAGAGAGTGAGAGAGAAAGATGAAGAGAGGGGGGGAGGGGGAGATCCACACTTATAAAGGATCGCGAAGACTCTCTGGGCTGGGAGGGTGCGGTTCTCGCTACATATATACAAATATACACAAATGTGGGAGAGTCGAAGAATAAGAATGAGCGAGTGAGGGAGAGAGAGAGAGAGGGGGATGGTTCTGGTAACGAACGAACTCCCCGCGCGTTATGATCCACCGGAATCTCATTCTTATTGACGTACCGGTATCCCGCCGGGAACCGAGCGACGACCACAGCTCGACTCTCCGTCAGAATATCATCACGCTTATATATATATATCCGCGTGTATTATGTAGATCGTCGATGCAGGATGACGAGATATAATTCACGTTCGAGCATCAAACGTTGATCGATAATTTCGACGTAATTGGATTCGTCATTTGATCGTTTTTTTGTTTTATTTATTTTTGGAAATAATCAACCACCTTCGGTTACGATAGAGTATAATTGCCGGATGTGTAAAAACGTGTACCGAGGTTTGTCGAGTGAATGAAAAAAAATAAAGAAACGGAAGCTAGAAACGTTTTCCCGGTGGTAGAAATTAATGTATTGCGCGGGGACGTACGTGTGGCCGAGATGGTCATCGGTCATCAGCGTTCTCGCTACCGGGTGTCCGTGAAAACGTTACCGGTCTAATGAGCCGATCATAATGGGGCACGGCATGGCCTCGGCGAGCCTCGGGACGCAGGTATAGCGCGTTACGTTGTATCAAACCTACGAACGAAGCATTCCGCCTGAAAAAACGACGGATAATTTCGCTACGGCGAGGAACTAATTCCTCGCAAAAATCCAAGATCTCTACTCGGCTTGACCGATCGCGCGATTTCTTCTTTTACCGTTAATTTCGCGATTTTCATCGATAATCGATCGATCAATAATTTTTTCCCTTATTAGATTTTTTGCAATTTATGTTTTTTTTTTCAATTTTCTCATTCGTGGTTACGAGATTGAGATTGAGCGAAGTATCTCGTTGCAAAGTACGGCGAGCCTCTCTAACTCACTGCTAGCCTCGTACCGGAGCGAAGACCTCCCTCTCGTATCTCGATTTCTCGGACTCGTTTCCACGCTCTGCGATAGTTCGTCTCTAACACGGCAGAAAGAGAGAGAGAGAGAGAGAGAGATATTTATACACATGCCCACTACTCTGTTCTCCTTCTCTCTCTTTGTCTCTCGACTCGATCGATTAAATCAGTGAAACGTGCGACTTTCTTTCTTCAGCTGTACGGCGTGTGGTACACCTTCTAGTATTGTTTAATGATGTCGCGAAACGAACACACATATATATATATATATACACTATATTACACTATAGATATAGATATATAACAAAAATATATTCTGCAAATATCGCAGCGTGTATTTCATCTCGCGTACGTGTAGGTATACGATGCGAGGAGGTAGGATATTGTTGGATGGAAGCGTCGGAGAGTCGCGCGCTTCGCTTCGCCTCTCGTTCTACGGTCAGATAAGTCATAATAGCGGTCCGGGCGCGCGCACCGCCGTTGTTAATAGTCAACACGGGATCACGCCGAGATAGCGCGCTAATGCACGCATTTATTTGAAATATTAAACCGCGCTTGCATACACATACACACCCACAGAGACACGCATCCACGTAAGCAGAAAGACGAGAAAGAAAAAAATGGACGGACAGGGAACAGAGAGCAAGAAATATATATGTATATATATTTATACAGAGGAGAGTTTGGTGTGTTCTTATTTTCCATGTAAAAGTATACGCTTATAGCGAGTCGAGGTGGAGAACGCGCGATAGAGGAGATTGTGAATGGGCCGAGGAGAGTGGGGATGAACGAAGAACAGAAAAAGGGACAATTATTAATGAGGATAATTAGCGAAGGATTTTAACCGGTCACTCCGTGACTTTTACAATTTTATCTGCACACTACCGTCGCCTCTTTCCTCGTAATATGTGTGTTTATATATGTGAACATATATATATATTAAAGTGTAGGCGTTCCACCCGGTACAGGACGATACAAAAGTGTTCGATCTTCGTGAAGACATTGAAAAAAAAAACAGAGAGAGAAAATTGTTCTCGAAACGTTGGACGATGCGATTCATTTGTAACTCTCGCGATGGGGATGGTAGACTGGACGAGTGTGTGTGTGTGTGTGTGTTTGTGTACGATGAGGCTGTGCCGTACACAAATTCGTGTCACGATGAGAAAGAAAGGAGTGCGGGGTGGAAGAAGAGAAAAGAGTGACGGCATTCAAATGAAGGAATTCCGGGGGCGGCGACGTTGGGTTGCAGGGTGCGGGATAGGCGGACGTGGAGAGAGGGAACGATATAGCTCGGAATGACACTCTCTTCTCTCGTAGGTGATTTATATCCGTTGGCCGAGTGACCATCATCTCGTGGAAAGATCTACAGGATCTCAGACTCTCGCTTAGTTAGTCCTTTCCCCTACGCTCACCTCCCCCCTTTTCGAAGCCTTTCGAAACGATATACATTGGTTGGTCGAACGCGAGAGAGAGAGAGATAGTGATTTATTAAATTCAAATTAATTTTCCTTCGTCCCGGCGACGATAATTTATTTAAATATAATCAAATTTATTTTTCATGATAATTTGGCAATTTTTTTCGACACACGAGCCTCCCTCTCTCTCGCTCTCTCTTTCTCTCGCTCTCTCGATGATTCGTATCTATCGGAGAATGAAATTTCGTTTGATTAAATTAAATCCGATTAAAATTGAATAAATCATACGAGTTTGAGATTTGGAGAGATTAGTGCCGTTGGCCGAGCGATAAGAGGGACCGGTCGGAGGAGTGAGAGACGAAGGCGCGAGAAAGCGAGGTGGAGAAGCGCGAATTGTAAGAACAAACGAAATTCACTGGGCACGAGGCTCGAAGAGATCTTTCGAGGTCCTCGTTGTCGCCAACGCGAGATGAGCCATGGGTTACGTGTACAGAAATAGAGAACGACAGTGAGCGAGAGAGAGAAAGAATCGAGTGTCGCGCAAAGTTGAATTAGCGACGAATTAACATACACGCCTCTCGCGCGAGCTAAAGAGCGTCGAGAGCGTCGTGAAGTTTCTTTCGTTGCAACGAACAAGAAGATATACACAAGTGCGAGCATTAACTGTGCAAACAGGGAGATACCACTCGGGGAAAAAGCTCCGTCGGGGATAAGGATTATACCGGCTAGGCCCGCGCGCACTCTCGCGCGAGGAAAGACGTAAGAATTTTCGAACACAAAAAAAAAAGGTATAAAAAGAAAAAGAAAAATCTCCTTCGTTCCATCAAGATTCTCTCGAATTCTTTTTTTTCCCCCTCTTCTTCATTTTTTTTTTATCTCGCTTCAATCGAGAGTATCTTTATTCAATGCCAAGTACTAATATTATTGCGAGAGAGCCTCGAGGACACGGCGAGGCTCGTTTAAAGTGCACACGGTATGTATTAACCGTTCGTACCGAGGAGAGGCGCAATATCAAGTATGTGTGTATAATACGTTAGTACGTGCATGACGATGTGACCCGGGGGGGCCCTCGAGTGCGACGGAGAAACACAGAGAGAGAGAGAGAGAGAGAGCGAGAGCCCCGCGTCCAAGAAATTATGCGATCGCGGCTTATAAACTCTTCGAGATCGGTTGGTGTACGTAAAATCCTGTATATATGGCTCGTTCCAGGTTGAGTCGACCAACCCTTAAACCCTTTTTTCATTTTTATTTCTCACTCGTAAAAGAAAAAGCACTTTATACGACGCGTGTGCGCATGGGAAAAGTTCGTAGGGTGCTGCGCGTCGAGACGAGCCCCAAGACACACGTACGAGGCGCGATAGGGACGATAGGGGAAATATCGATTTCTTCGCTACAGCTGACTGTCCGTGCATTGTCGAGAGAGAAAGACAGAGAGAGAGAGAGAGAGAGTAAAAGGCCGGGCATGGTTCGCGAAATGTTTGGTTTTTCGAAGGTCAGTCCGCGTCTCACGTGTATGCGTGCTAAAATACGAGTTCGTCGACTCGTGGTCGAAGAGCATCGCGATCTTTCGTCCCCCCTCCCCTTGTTTACATTTCCCTAAACATAAGTGGGTCACCGGGACATTGAATTTTTAAGATCTTAAAGAGAATATCGTCGTTACAACGAGTGTCTTCGTTTCTCTTACGATAATTCGAAGCAAACCGACGAAGCTTGGTCGAGTAAACCTTGAATGTCCCATATATAAACATATATATACGAACTTTGGTCCGTACGCGAACCGAGCGCGTTGCACCGTGTGCGAACTCTCCTTTTTTACGTACGTATTCGGCGCGAGCGGGGGGTGGGGTAAACAGACGAAATTATATCGAAGAAAAATTACCCCGAGATAATAGTGATTAATGATGTTGCGCTAGAGGCCAAAAAGAAAGAGAGAGAGAGAGAGAGAGAGAGAGCGAGAGTTACCCGCGAATTCTCGCCAAGCGGTTTCGCTCTCGTTGTGTCTATACGTGTGACGAACGTTCCACACAGGCAACGATATAAAAATATTTTTACGCAGGGCACAACAGTTGCCACGTCGTTGTCTCCACGAACCCTTGGTCTTTCTCGCGAACGAAAATTCGAAACTTTGGACTCGAGATGAAAATTGAAGATTGTTAATTATAAAAAAAAAGGCATAAACATTTTTTTTAGGTCAATTTTAGATAATTGTCGTCACAGAAAATTATTTTCGTAATGATTTTTCTTTGAAAAGTCCGCTCAATTAAATGAGCGGGAGTAAAAGCCGAGCTCCATCTATCGGGTCGTCGCGACGCCTCGAGGCATTCCTAATACACGTATGTGGGGTTCTATAGGGGTATGTGTGTTGGACGATGCCCAGTCGACGAGTTAATACTATATATATATATATATATACACGATGTAGTATAGTATGACTGCAGACAGGGCAATCTTCCCTAATTAACACATTAAGACTAATCAGAGCCAGTTGGGTCATTCCCGGCACTCTTGGCAACTCGGAAAGAGAGAGCGAGAAAGAGGGCTCGCGTCGGGGCCAAGAAGAACGAAGGCCCACTCGCCTAGATTTAAAGCGCGTTCCACCTAAATTAATTCTAATTATTTCCATGCCATCCCGCGAGACTGACTGAGATACATATACAGGACGTACACTATATCGTTGCGAGATCGTCTCTCTCTCTCTCTCTCCATTCGTATCTATACACATCTACACGCATACTTACAGAGACAAATTCTAGACGACCGAAGAGGCTTCCATTCCGTCCGACAAATTGCACAATTATTCATAGAACTACGGGTACGCGAGCTACCCGGTTCGATTATATTTAATACGAGATATGTCAGGAATTCGTCTCGAACGATCGATAAATATTGAGCATATAGTTATCGGTCTTGAGAGAAAAAAAATATTAGAGAGAGAGAGAGAGAGAGAGAAAAAATGTTGGAAGTCGCGTTCTCGGGATTCTCCGCGGGTGAACAAGAGTAACAATGCCCACATACTTCTTTGCTCGGGGCTTCACGAGAGATGTAGGCACACACACACAAACATACATATATATATATGTATATGTATATACATAGGTCTAAGCTCTCGTGGACCGCAAAAGAGAGGAGAAGGAAAACGTGAACCGAAGCAGAGAAGAGATCACCGGTGCGATGTGACCCGAGATACCAGACGAACGAGCACTCGCGCGATTCTTGCATTCGTTCGTGTCGGAAGAAAAGGATATATACCTCATTTATACACACACACACACAAACATATACATTATCTATAGATCCGTTTTGCCGTGTTAAACACGTGCCTGAAAATTCTCTTTTTTTTTTCTCTGTTGTTTCATTTTTTATTTTTATTCTCAAACGGAAACATTACGTACATATTGATGAAATTTTTCCAACGATAAATCGTCTCGTTCTCTCGTTTGATCTGTATTATCGATAAATTATGATATATCGCATGATTATTGTATCTGTGCTGCAAATGAATTTGCAGAATTCTTAACTGATTCGACATTATACGAGTTTAGATATTTCTATGATATGATACTGTCTACACTATAAATGTATATATATATATAGACTATCCTGTTTACATATATATATATAAAGAGAGAAAGATAGAGGTATATAGCGTATGAAAACAGCTCGTAAAGGAGTCGTATAATAATTGAGCAAAAAACTCGAGTACTTTGCGTTTATGTTGGCACTTTATGTAGTTATGCCACACCGGCTACTACTCGGCAGTAACTACGAGATTGAGGGAGACAGAGAGAACTGGAATACGTAGAGTGAGCTATGATGCATTCTACTGTGCGAGCCGGCTTTTCTTCGGCGCATAGTTCGAAGGGTTCTTCTTTTTCCATCACCGTCTCTCTCTCTCCCCCTCTCACTCTCTCTTACGATCCCCACTCTATATCCACGAATCCCCTCGTTCTCTCCCCCCCCCCCCCCTCTCTCTCTCTTTCTCATTCGAGCGACGACGAACGTATTCGAGTCTCTCGAGAGCAATGCCGACGATCGAGCATATATGGAACGTCGAGCGCCATCTGTGCGTTCACTGGGGCAACTCGAAGCGAGCTCGAGACAAACCGGACCCTGCGGACTGTACGAGTGGCGCGGACTCGCGGTCAAGCACACGCAGTTGTGTTTCCACCCCACTTTGCGAAACTCTCGTGAACGAAAACCCCTCGCGTTGCACGAACAACACGTCGCACTTGCCCGCGGCCCTTGCTTGCCGGCGGACGTATCTTGGACGAGGGCTATTTTCTTTTTTTTTTTTCTTCTTCTTCTTTTTATATCCATCTTTTTCAATCAAAAGCGTAAAATTAAAAAAAAATAGATCCTTTTCGTTCTCGTCTCGCGGACAAATATTAGAAACGTTTCAAGACTCGTCACCTTGAGACAGACATTATAAGGGAATAAGTCTTGAGAGGTTCATTACGAGGGATTACGTCTTCATATCGAAGACTTAGAGATTTCTCGCGCTCTTCTTTCTCTCTCTCTCTCTCGCGATATCAGTTTCCCGAGACTTCTTAGCTTCTCGCGAAAATTCAACCCCCGGTCGAGCACGAATCAAAAAGTCTTAACTCTCTAGCCTCGCTCAATATCTTTGCTCTAATACAAATACGCTCTTTTCATACCCTCTTTTGATTCGAAAAGGAATTAGTTCGTTCTCAAACCCCCCACTCGCGAGAGCTCGAAAAATCCTCGTCGACCCCGATTCGAATTTCGAACGAAAGAAAGAACAAAAATCAAAATATCCACCCTTATTCGTACTTTGGTGTGCTCCTCGAAGATGAATTCGGGATGCGACTCGGTAAAATTAGCATCCAGGTTGCGTCTATATACTACGCCCAACTTGTGGCCACGGTACGATGATGTATTACAGAGTATCTCTGGGTCGTGTACCTATACAGCTGCTGGTGCACTGTACGATATAACACTAAAAAAAATATATATATAGTTATAAAGAGCGAGAGCGAGAGAGAGAGAGAGAGAGAGAGAGAGAGGGAAGAGCGTCGAGAGAGGTAATGGCCGCGGCGTTCGCCCGGGCATGATGTATGCATTGAAAACTATTAGGTATTCAAATACACAGATTGCATTATACCTTGGCGAACACGCAGACATGTATACAGAAGCTCTCGTACAAATAAATATATATATATATAGAAGCTTGTATACGAACATCAGACGACGACGACGAGAGCCCGCGCGCGATAATACATCGCTTCCGGTGCGCCGGAATCGCTCCTCTCTCGTCGCCTTCTCCTTACCGTATTATAATACCATACGCGAGACAGAGAACGAGAAGAGTCGAGACGATCACAAATTGCTGAATTCTATTATTCTTTATTATTATTTTATAGCGTACGTATAAACGTTTTGCTGTATACGTATAACATAAAATTTATTAGCATTTCGCGAATCGATCTCAATAATTCGTCCACGTAGAGTGTTATATATATGTATATGTATATGTGGGTGTGTATGTGTGTAAGACGATAATTTAAAGGGGCCCACGTTCTCCAACTGTTGGCTCGAATTCTTCGTCTCTCTCTGTCTCTCTCGCATGCACTTTCTCTCTCGCTTCATTCTTTGTGAATGAACGCCGGATTATCTACGAGCTCACGCAGTCGTTACGAAACTCGTTACGATCTTACCAATGATCTGTATATATATGCTTATGTGTGAGGGAAAGAGAGAGAAACAGAGAGAGAGAGAGAGAGAGAGAGAGAGAGAGAGAGTTCTTTGCACCAACTCACACGGCCGCCCTGACGGTCGTTGATCGACGTCGAAAAACTCGTCTCGCTTCATTAGCGATCGCTTTTTTGCCTCACCCCTCAAGCCTCTTCGACTCTCCTTTGCTCTCTCAGCGAAGATGTTGCTCCTGCCGCATCTCGGGAGATGCACGAGGGGGGAACGCCAAGTGCGCGAATTCCTCGTGGTCGATGGCTTTTGCGAGTAAAGAAAAAGGAAACGAAGGTAAAAAAAAAGGATAAAAATAAAACTCGGTAGCAACTCCGGTAAATCACCGCGGCGACCTTTCCTGACGAGAACCCATGGCCGAGAATTCACTTTGCATAAGAAAATTGCGAGAAATATAACGCGGTTGATTTATTCAAACTCTTGACTAGCTTTTTGTTTTTGTCTCGTTGTTATTTTTCTCTCTCGAATAACGAGTAAAAAATCAAGTATAATTTTTCCGTTTGCCGAATCAAACGGATCGCGGGAGATCGAAATTGCCCGAGATGAAGAAAAAAAAAGGAAACAACGAGAAGTGGGGGAGAACGAGACGGCGGTTCGATCGCTTTCAACAAATTGGCCGTGTGCGGTTGACCGGCTGTTCGGAATCGAAACTGTATACATATATATATAATAGTAGGAGTCCTTTTATACCTCGAATTCGTTTTAACCCGCGGCCTCGGCAATTAATTCCCCGTGAGCCCCCTCCCCCGCACGCGCGCGCGCGACGGAGAACGAGGATGGTACCTTTTTCTTCTAATCCACCGCGTGAACGAGACGACCAAAAAAAAAACAAAAAAACAAACAAAAAAAGAACAAGATTCAAAACAATAAAAAGAAAAAGAAAAGAGAAACTCATCGATACAGAAGAGATCGCGCACGCCGAACCGAGAAATTCCTGAAACTGGGCGATCGGATCTCGCTCGAAATCGGGGGGCCCTTTTCACCGCGAGACCGACCCTATATACATCGCTATGCCATTGGCTATATATAAATCCACCCCCACCTCCCCCTTGTGCCCCTTGCCCTCTTCTTTCTTTCCATCGAGGCCGCCAATCTAATTAATAACGGATCGGCGCCTGATTCCTTCGTCTCGCTCTTTGCTTTCCATTCCCTCCCTTCCTCCTCCTCCTCCTCCTCCTCCTTCATTCCTCGACGTTTTGGTCTCTCTCTCTCTCTCTCTCTCTCACACCGCATACACGCGCCACGAAATACTGGGCCAAAGAGTCCGAGAACAGAGAAAAACGATATTAGTACCGGGGCAGCTATCTCTTTTCTCTTTTCTCGGTGCTCTCTCGACGCTTTTGGGTAGAACTGCGATCGACGAGCTCTCCGCGCGGCCACCATCACCACGCTTCGCCGCGCGATGCGCCGTGCGCGCACTCGGGCCGCGATTTAAATTGAAACGTACGAAACAAAGGAAGTGGCCCCGGCGCGAAATTAAACAACGCAATATCTCGGAGGGGGCCCACCCCGCCACATCACAAAGGAACTTTCACACCCGATTGGGCAGCGATCCGCTCGAACTTGGTACTCTCTCGCCAATTCACGTATATATATATATATAGAGAGAGAGGGAGAGAGAGAGAGAGAAAGATTTGAATACGAGGGAAACCGGCGATTTTCGCTGTCCGGTAGAAAATGCGCAAAAGAGTTCAAGAAACTTTTTGTTTATTTAATTCTTTTCCTTTTTTTACTATTTTAACGATCGAAAATTCCAACGAAGCGTTTGGCACGTTATTCACGAAAGTCCACTTGGCAAGCATTTTTCTAACGTGAATATATTTCGTTGGTTTTTTCCGGGCCAAAACACATCGCATTTTTGCCAACGATCAGTGAGACTCGCGGTTAAAATAATCAAACGTCGATTCGTATTATTTTCATGAAAAAATATTCTCACGTTTGAATTTCTGAAAATTAGTAAAAATTGGGACATAATACGTGTAATGAGCAAGATTGAAAGAAACGAATCGACGTTCTACCGAGCTCTCGTTTAACGCGTATCACGACGATGGGAGCGTCAGTTCCCGAACGGAAAAATCCTCGTCTCTCTCCCTCCCTCTCTCTCTCTCTCTCTCTCTCTCTCGGTCGCTCGCTCCGTCTCTCACCCTCTCGTTCTCAATCGTAGATGAGAAAGGACGGAAATAGAGCGAGAGAGGGACACACGACGCACACGAACACACACGTGTGCCGGGGGATAAAGGGAAAGGCAGAACAGGACGCAAGCAATTATACTGTTTAATGATGGTATAGACGAATGAAACATCCGTTATACAGCTTGGATATATAAAAGAGGGAATAAGAGACACGTAGGTATATAGATATAGGTATATATACGTATAGAAAAGAACGAGAGAAAAGACGTTCCGTAGTTCGCGTTGTTTTCGGTAATTACTACCTAATCGTCTCGCTCTCTCTCTCTCTCTCTCTCTCCCCCTCTCTTCCTCTCTCCCTCTCTCTTATCCCTCGAAGCAGCACAATTATGTATCCTGTGCGGCGTCGACTTCTTTTCCCTTTCTCTCAGACGCTGATATATTACAAAATGATATTATACGGTAGGCCTAAAGCCGTATAAACCGCCACACACGCACACATTTATTTTTTGTTTCTCTCTCCCATATCTACACGTTACATTTTATATAAATACTTAATTTCGATAGCTCGCGGCTAATTTCGAACGATAATCGAGTCTTTGAAAACAAAAAAGGAACACAAAAACGTGTTTCCGGTCTCGATTCAACGACACGTTCGTCGTCGTCGTCGTCGTCGTCGTCGTCGTCGTCGTCGTCGTCGTTGGGTACCTACGTATACGCGTTTCGTTCCGTACGAACGACGAAAATTCCGTGACGTTGAATTAAATCGTAATTTTTCGGCCGCTTTCCTGGGACATTAATGCGTAGGGTAAGACTAGAGGTAGAGCGGGGTGAGACATAACAGGATTCGTTTCGTCGTTAGAATCGCTTCTCATCGTTCTCGTCGTCGTCGTCGTCGTCGTCCTCACCAAAATGCGAGGTTCGGGAAGAAGAAAAAACGCTGACTGGTACGGAGGGTGTCGCGGTTCATGGGGAAAGAGGGAGGAGAGGGTGGACTGCGGAGGGTGAGACCAGTAGTCTGATTTCCTTTTTTTTTTAATTCCGCCGAATAAGAGAGAAGCGATATCCTTCGGAACGAAAGAAAAAAAAAGAATATATATAGAAAAAAAAAAAGAATACGAACTCATTTGCACTTAAAAAATGACGAGCGATAAAACTAACGCGCACGGGGCGAGAGGGCGAGGGGGAAAGAGTGTCGTGAATTAACGAAGGGAATAAATAGCCGTCGATTCAAGGCGTCGCCGAAATGAAAAGAAAAGGTGGCGGATGAGGGGATGGCGGATGTTGGACAGTGAAATAAGAGGGCAAAGAAAATCGAGGTGGCAGGAAAGAAAGAACGAAAAAAAAAAAAAAAAAAAAAAACCTCGAAGCAGCAGTTAACAAATGAACGCTCGCTTTATCGGCCGGAAATAATTTTGATTCGACGATCTTGCGAAGGAGCCACGGGCCTTAGGAAGACGCTCGTTCTCATTTAAATCCTCGCGTCCTTTCCTATCCGCTTCTTTGCCCTGTCGCACCCCGCCCCGGTTAACACGACCGAGGGTTTTTCTTTAATTGGATTTTTAATTGGTACGATTCTCGGTACATTAATCCTCGGTAGCTTTCCGGCTTCGCGCTCTCTCTCTCTCTCTCTCTCTCTCTCTCTCTCTCTCTCTCTCTCATACTCTTCTCCCTCGTTATTATTATTCTCGTCGCACCCCCGTCGGTACAACGTTATTACACCCCCTGCCCCACTCTCCTTTCGCGATTCTCACTTTTCACGATCGCTTCACTTCTTATCCGTCGTCTTATCTCGCGGGATTTCGCGGTTCTCGATACCCTCGTTCCACCTCCACCCCCCACGTTCCGCACTTTCATCCCCTACAGCCATTAAAATCACTGTCCAAATTCGAGGGTCGAAAGAAATGCCGTCTACCTCGAATCATCGGATGGAATATTTTCAGCCGGACTTTGTCGGGTTGCGGTAGTTCGCGCGACGATAATAATCGCAATAATCGCGATCCGTCGGACGAGACAGCGAGAGATAGAGAGAGATAGAGAGAGAGAGAGATGGGAAAAGGGTTTATACAGCGAGCAGTAGCCGCGAGAGAATTCAAGCCGGGCCAATTTGAATATGAATCCGAGTGCGAACAATGTCATCGAGGGGGGTGTGCGCGCGTCTGTACGCGGGGGCGAGTGGGCGGGAGAGGGAGGAAGAGGGCGCGATATAGAGAACGGTAGGGTTGATGAGGCCTCTCGTACGCGGGTACGACTCGATATATATATACGTATACGGTATAGGTACGTGCCGTATCTCCCCTACAAATCGCGACCGGCTGCTAACTGTCCGCGTACTCCGTTAGTTAGTTAACTAGCCGCTCGTGGTGACAGTCACGTAGCGGCCGCGACGAGTTAGATCCAGAGAGAGAGTCAGACAGAGAGAGAGAGAGAGAGAGAAAGATGGTGCTAGAAACGGAGGGTTGAGAACAGCGGAACGGCTATGAGAATCAAATTCATGCAAGAGAGAGGGTGAGAGGGATGGAAAGCATGGCCCGTAGAGCGCTCGCTCGAGTGGACGAGCGACACATTTGAATCCGGAACTCTCATCAGAATCAGCCCTCGCTACGTTTAACCCGATAATTAAACTCGTAGCCTCGACTGTGTATATATATATATATATATATGTATATATAGGTACGAAGCATATAACCATCCAACATCGCGGCTTTAGCCCCGCACCTCCCGTTCCCTTTCCATCGGCGAGTCGCACGTTTCGATACTCTCGCGCGCATTCGCATCACAGTTACATTTATATATATATATATATATGTGTATATATATATGTATATGTAGTATTATGGGCGACGCGAATGGATCGACCAGCGACCAGAAGGGCGACGGGGAAATGGTGCGCGAGTCTCGCAATTTGCATTCGGGCGCAGTTCCACTTTATATATATATATATATACACGTACATATTTCCTCATCTGTTCGCGGGAGTGAGAGAAATTGTAAACGACTATGTGCTATAAGGGGTGGGAGGTAGGGAGGGTTTTCGGTCCCGCAGGAAGCGCTTTCTCACTCGTGGAGCATGAAACTAATAGCCTTCTTGTATATTAGCTACTTTATTAGATTGCCAGGGTCTAAAGTATCCACGAACGTCGGATCTATTTTTCTTTTTTTTTTTTTTCAACGATGATTATACGAGCCAAAAATTATCGACGCGGTTTATACATTTTTTTCAAGGCGGTAGTTTTCGTCTCGTTTCTTTTTTATCTTGAAAAAAAAAAAAAAAAAAAAAAAAGAAGTAAAGAACAATTCGAGTTTTATTAAATTGGGAAATATCGAGCGGGATAAAGTAGCTCTCTTACTCTCTCGTGTTTCGGCAATATTATACACCGCAAAGTAGGCCTCACAGAAAATTAATTAATGACGAGCTCTCGAGGTTGCAAATAACCCGACGACAAACGTCGCGAGAGCGACTTCTATTTATCATGAGAGAAATAGGGTATAATTGTGGGTTCTCTCGAGGACAGGGATGAGTCGAGGGTTTTGTGTAAGGTCTCTTGGTCGTAGATCGTTGAGGGGGTGGTGGTGATGGTGGTACGGGGGTAGGCGAGGGTGTGTAGTAAAAATATATACATGCTCCATACAGAGAGGCCGTCTCTCGGGGGCACGCGAAGACACGAGATTCTATGTTCTATGTCGCTCGTTTCTTTCCTACGAGACGTGACGAGACGCTTCTATATACTTCATCGTGTCTCATCGAACGGGGGGGGGGGGGGGATGGAAAAGAAAAAAGTGAAACGGAGATAGAGCTTCCTAGCCTAGTCGAAGAAGGAGAACGTCATGTACCTATATATATGTGTATATATATATATATGTATATAAACATGTAACCGTTATATAGAGCTAATACACCTAGCGAGCGAGAGCTCACAGAATTCTCCCATAAAAGGGTCGCGTGGCACGGTAACATTCGCGAAGTGGATGGTTAAAGCCTTGCCGGGGCTTTCTCGCTCGTTTTTCGTAGACTCTCCATCTCTCTTTCTAGTGGCGATAGTGGTGACTGGCCCCAACAATTACAACCGAATAAAAGCAAATAAAAATCCCTCTTTCTCTCTCTCTCTTGTCCCACTCCTCCTCCCCCTCTCGCAGACAGACTAGGTACAAGGGATGAATGAGGGGGTAAACTCGTCGAGGGGTTAGAGGAGGCTCGATCGTGTGTCCCGCTCGTCGATTCTCGTCGTGCCTGTGGTGCAAGAGAGACAGGTGTAACTCGTGCCTGAAACCTCCAAAGGAAAAACAAGGCTAGACCAAAAATAATGGGTTAGATCTAGCGTGGCTGATAGTTGCCATGGGTAATAGGAAACCGTTTAAAAATAGTAATACCAAAAGAAACCACCCCTGCCTGGTGCCCCTCTCTCCTTGGATCTATTCGGCCAGCTATGTTGCCCACGACGATATGCAACCCTCCGTTCTCTCGAGCGAGGCTTAAAAATCACCGCTAAGGGATGATAAAATTCACCCCGAGTTCGTGACTGCCACTGTCCGTCGTACGATCATCAAATATTTTTCCTCAATCTTAAACTACATTTTTTTTCTCTACTTCCTTTTCATAAACTCGGAACACAAGAATTTTTATTCTCTTTCGTTGCAGAGAAATATAGAGATGGAGGGGGTTGTATTTAGGGGTTGCTCGCGGGTAAACAGGGTCGACGAGACGGGTCACTGCATCTATCGGTGGTCCGAGCAACCTTCCACTGACCACCGAACGCGCCAACCCCTTTTCGTTGAACCAACCCCCTCCCACTCAACAACCCTCGCGTACAGACATAGACCGAGTTAGAGAGAGAGAGAGAGAGAGAGAGCAAACAACCCCGGCGAATCGTGTCTCGGGATCGTAGATTCGTTTTTTCGTTTCTTCATTTGTTTCCTCCGTTTCTCCATCCGTTGGCTCTCTTCCTCTCTCTCTCTCTCTCTCCTTCTCGCTTTTCACCTTCGCCTTTCACCCTCGCACACCATCGTCATCATCGTCATCTCTTCATCCCCCCAAGGACCGTATGTAGCACGGGTAAAAGAAGGAGACGGGAGAGAGAGAGAGATCGGAGAACCGCGTGGATCTATAGCGAGAGGCCTAGTTAGTATGCATAGTACGGGAATACGCCGGGAATGAAACGTCAACCCGAGACTCGTCATGCTAGCCTCGTCTTGTGCTACGCGCTCGCGAGAGTCTTCCTATCTTTCTCTCTCACTCTCTCTCTCTCTCTCTCTCTCTCTCTCTATATATATATATATATATATATAGATACGATTTCTCTTTCGTGCTCAACCCACCTTTCTTGCCGCGACGTCGTCCTCGCTCGACATACGTGAGCTTTTGCTCGAGGTTCGCTATTGCTCCCGCGGCCTCTCCTCACTCCAATCATCTATATCGTAAACCGTCTTTTGCGGTCTCGGTCTTTCGCCACGAGTGAGAGGAAGAGAGAGAGAGAGAAACGTGGAGAAGCCCCAACGGGCTTTGAAAATCTTTTCATCCCCTCGTTCTGCATACGCGAGCTTTCGCATGCATTGAATTTCCTCAAGAACTCTAACAAACATACGCCCTTAATTAGATCACGATCTTTTCTACCATTTTTTGCTTTCGATAAAGATTGAAATCGTATGGAAATAATAAACGGGGAAATTTCTGGTAAAAATTGAGTCCAAAGAGACAGGAATTTTGGTACAACGGTGTAATTAAGACGGAATAACGCGAAGAATCTCGTCAAGTTGGCGTAACGGGGGAGTGTAGAACGTTTATATTGCCCGAAGGCTCGTCGAGAGCAAAAGGGTTGATTGCTGATGCACGCGTCGAAAAGGGGTTCTTGTAACGGGATCTACTTCGCTGTATTACACTGTCGTGGGGCTGGTCGGGGGATGCTTGCTCGGTTAACAATGCTAATAATATCCGATCGTGTATCGTTCCACCGTTGGCCCGATTATCGTACGCGAAGAGAGAGACAGAGAAAGCTCACCCTCGTTTCTCGCACGAGAATAACTCACTCTGTCTTCTTCCTCTTGGTACGAGACAGAGTGAGAAAGCGATAGGGTGAGAGTCACGGAGTCAAAGGGTTCTGTGTGCCTTGCCCCGAAGCGTCAGCCCTCCCACGCGCATTTCTCTTCTCGCATATACATCATAGCTCGAGTCGAGTCGGAGGGTTGGAGTGGGCGCTCGCATTCATCCTGAGGGTCAGATAGAAAGCACGAAAGGGGGGTAGGTCGCGTTATGCGTGGGTGCTTCGCCGTCGGGCCAATTAAACCTCATTCATACGAAGCTAATTATCATCCCCGTGGGCGTAATGCAACGAGGCTTCTCCTCGTTGTCACAATTTTCACAACCCCCTCCGGGCTTTTCACGCTCTCAACGGGTTATCGCGTGCGCACGCTTATCGCCCCGTAATTCGTCCAATCGACGCTCTCTCGCGCGCGCGCGCCCCTTACCCACTTCGTTTCGGAACTCGTTAAGCCTCGTTGTTTCGTTATAATGGCCGACGAAAAATTCACACGTCAACGATCGAATTTTCTATCGTTCGTATTTATCGCTTATGAGAGAAAGAAGAAGAAGAAGGGGTTGAAGGAAAAATTCAATTAAAAATACAGGAAAATTTGTAAAAATTCACGTCTTTTGGCGAACGCGTGAGATATTCAGCTTGCGAGCGAGTTCAAACGAAGGTGGTGGCCACCCTCTCCTGCCCCTCCTCGTTCTCTTCTCGAGGGAAGGGGTGAGTACTAAGATCGATACGTTCTCTCCAGACCCGAGAGTGAATTCCGTGGACCGTTCCAGGAGTGTTCACGATGCGTATATATAGTACAGTGAGCTAGAGAACCGAAGAGATAGGGAAGAGAGAAAGAGCGAGGAAACTGGCTGGCGTGGGTGGGGATAGGATAGTGGTAAGAAGGGGGTGGTCGGCCACTGGGCAACGTCGAGGATCATCTGCATACTGGTCCACCGACGCTGTAATCCCCGTTTCCATCGGGCCTGCGGCTCTCTGTGCCAGGAGCTTTCCACCCACCCACCCTCCCTCTCTAGCCCGCTGCCCAACCCTCTTTCACTCCTTTTGCTCATCCTTCACTCGAGACTCACTTCGGCCCTCGCCCATCGGAAGAACCAGACTCGTCAGACGTATAGCGGAGAATCGACAAGATCTTCGGCAAGTACACAGCCCTCGCACACATACACGCATACACGCATACGTACACACGGATATGGACAGAGTTGGAGCGAACATTCTCTCGCCACCTCGCGAGCTCGAGTCGGGGGTGGGGGGTTGAATGGTCAAGCTCTACATATAGGGGAGTGGGGATGAAAGAGAGGTTGTATTGCCGGTGGTCACATCGTCGGAGGAGGAGGAGAAGGAGGAAGAGGTTGGAAAGGAGAATCGGCGCGAGCTTGAGTCTTCGCGGAGGGGGTGGGGGATGAATTCGACGCGGACAAGATAAATTCAAATCCGAGACTCTCGCGAACCGCAAATCACGTTCCTATTCCTATATACCCCGAGGATCATTCCTCTTTCGACGCTGACCAAACCCCCTCACACTCCTGTTTTCTCGCCGACGATTCAACCCTCTCGCTCTATCTGTCGTTTTGACCACTGTCATCCCTTTACTTATGCCTTTTTATATCCGATCCGTCTGTGTGTGTGTGTGTGTGTGTATAAGGCTTCGGACGTCACGTAGATCTTCGACTATCGTCTCATATCTCTTGACCTTCATCTCGATTCTATGGCCGTTCCGACATTTTTTAGAATTTAACGAAATTGGATGAGCGACGACGGGTGTGAATTTGAGGCTTTTCCTTCATTCGTAGATTCGAGAAACGAGATATTATAATGTTTAAAACGAAATTATCTATGATGGAAAGAAAAAAATTACAAAATTATTTGTCATGAAAATGATGATGCACGGCAATCGAGTCCCATCGGGGATTTATCGTAGAATGGAATTGTTATTTTCTTCCACGATCGTCCTCGTCGCGAGCGTGTCACGTACGAGACATACATATATATATATATATATATATATGTATATGTATATGTATATGTAATAAAACAAAGTATATGCAGTACCTATTACGGTATTCTCGTATACAGTAATAACAATAATATTCCCGAGTGATACGTCGAGCGTTGTACTCGTTCTTTCGAAATAAACGATTCCTCGGAACGAAACGAGATCGGAGAATGAAAAATCACCGCGATTGTAGTCGGTCACGAGAAAACAAGTTGTGTATACGTCGACGGTGGCAAATTTAAAGAGAATTCGAAATTTCGTATAAATCTTAAAATTACGGTATTTTCTTTAATATTCGAGCTAGATCGTAATAATATTAAGTAACTTGTGTTTTATTTTTATTTTTTACACGAACGAATATGTTCGTAGGAGAGAGGCTGGAATATTTAAAAAAAAAGTAGCAGAAGGGACGTAGAGAGAGAGAGAGAGGGGATAGGAGAGAACGCGGAGATGGGAGAGAGGCTGTGAAATCGAACATCTCTCGACGGCTGCCGTCCCATCAATATACATGATCTATACACCATTTCGTTCGTTTGACAGAGCCTTTTCCGCCTCCGCTATATATATCCCCTCTCAATTTCGTTCTATACGCTCGCATTCTCTCTCTCTCTCTCTCTCTCTCTCCCGCTCTCACGATCAGCTTGGAAATTTTCGCGTGTGCGTAATTCATACGCAAACCTTGTAGACGTGTACGTGAATCTGCGTAAAGACACACGTGAGTATTTTGTGTATTCATATATATATATATATATATTGATCGGTCTCCTGGTCGAATGATCCGCAATGCCAGCAACGGATACGAAAGCTGGTTGCGAATATGCGCTGCAGACGGAAGCGCGAACGGATCTCTGTCTCACTCTGTACATATCGTTCTCTTGGTGAACTCTACATATATATATATATATATATATACATGGAAGAATATATATATATATGTGTACATAGAGAAGCGAACCACAGAGGCAGGCAGGCAACCGCGAGCCGGGCCACGAATTTACATACATATGACGTCACACACCCTGGCTCTAATATCTCGCCGGGGCTACGATGGAAATTAAGTCCTGAATCGAGGGGGTGAAGGTAGAACGAAGCGAGAGATAGATAGACAGAGAGTGAGAGAGAGAGAAAGAGAATGTGGATCGAGACCGGAATCGCTTTACGTCGTAGCGCCATCGCGAAATTCACCATCTATCTCTCTCTCCACCCGAGTTACTCCTCTCCTCTCTGTACCATACCTACACTTCCGGTCTACCCTGTGTGGCATAACCCTTTAACACGAGACACGAATTTATACGATACGAAGTTTTAAATTTTATTCGATATAAATCGAGATTGCCCATTTTTGTTTTCTTTCGCTTCGTGGACTTTGGAGACGAAATTTATTTGTCGAACGAGAGGAATTAATTAAATCTTCGTGCGGTGCATAGCCGTCGGCGTCACTCGCCATTTAATTCGCGGATCGGCCGAATAATCCACTCTCTTCCCCCTCGCCCTTCTTATTTCTTTGCCTCTCTCGCGCGTATCGCCTCCCTGATCTCTCTCGGTTTTATCTCGCGTCGAAATCTGCTCCAGGACGATCTATCCTCTCTTCGCCCGCTCACCCTTCCACGAATAAACGTCGCACCTCCTCTCTTCTCCACTTTCGTTTCTCTCTTTACATACATGTGTTGGTGTATATACATATATATATATAGGTTGACGTATGTACAACATATCGTGTCCTGTGGCGAGAGACTCTCGGCCGAAACTCTCGATCGTGATCGTCGCGGCGTACCCCTCGTTCTATCTCTCTCTCGATCTTCTCTCCCTCTCCGCCAATATACGCGCCGGTACCCTTTTGTTTCTAATAGACGATTTGAATTTTCTTAAATATATTCCGGGTCCCCGGCGTCGAATTATTCGCGCGCGGCGATCGAACTGCCCTGCCTCTCTCTCTCTCTTCCTCTTCGATCCGAAAAGAAAGATCGATCTCCACTCTAATTCTCTCCATCTCTCGTATATTCTTTCCCCCGAGATACACTTTCGGTCTTTCGAATCGCTCTTTTTTTTCGTCGCGTTTCATTGTTATTATTATTGTCCTTTTTACATTGAATTCGCGATGGCGAAAAATACGCAGAGGTCCAGATCGGTCGAAAATATATATATATATATATATGTTTGTAGCGAGACCGAGCGATTTTGAAATATTTGTCGCCAGGCATAAATTCGAAGGTAGCGTAGCGTCGGCTCATACTTAAATATGGACTTGGAACCCTTTTCTCAAGCTTTCTTTTTCTTTCTTTTGTTTTTTGTTTACTTTATTTTTTTAAATATTCTTTTTTCACCCTATACCCGCTGCTGCTGTTGCCGAATCTTCCTTCTCTCCACGTCGGTCCTCCTATACGTTCCTCGTCTTTCTTCCGCTCGTTCCTTCTTAACCAGTCCGCCGGGCGCTCTTTGCTCGGTGGCTGTCGAGTTTTGTGCCCGGTTGTGGGTTTTGCTTCTCTTACCCCTCGACTCACCTCCCGCGCTCGCGCGCAGGGCCGTTTCTCCTGGAGAAAGATCGCGGCACCGGCACAGCTTCCTTCTGTCCTTCTCTCACTTTTTCTCTCTCTCTCTCTCTCTCTCTCTCTCTCTCTTCGCCACATCTTTCGCTCATTCTTTTCGGGTCCCGACCTCCATTGTCTCGCGAGCGCTAATAAACTATCCACCGGGCCACCCCCGTGTATAGATCCTCCATTGTTATTATTTTCGTTCGAAATCTTTTTCCCTCTCACCCTCCCATCCCTTGTCTCGCCCCCTCTCTCTCTCTCTCTCTCGCTCTTCGAAACCCCCGGATATATTGCACGAGATATAAAGAAACAGAGATTGAAAGAGAAAGCAGCACCGCGTGCTGAAATCCCTCTGCGAGGAAGTATGGAGAAAGAAAAAATCTCCGCACGAATACGTATCACATATATATATATATATAGCTGTAGTTATAGTTATAGTCCCCCATGGTGCGCGTTATGGAGAATTCCAATGCACTCTGTTCTCTTTATCCCCCACACCCCCACGTCGTATCGCTTATGTAACTGTTTATCCCTTTGAAAAAATTCTCGTGTACCCCGGCCCCCCCCCCTTTGCATACTTGTTTTTTCATTCATTTTTTTGTTTATATACTTACTTGGCCTTCATCGAGCATTATTAGATTTATGCCGAGGTACTTTTTTATATCCGACGAGTGACAAGAGCATCGAGTAGCGTCGTCGTAGACCATGTATAGTTTCTCGGAGGGCTGACTGGCGCATTCGAAATCGAGTCACACCGTACTTTGTCCCGAGAGAATCTTATTGTCATGAAGAGAGAGAGAAAGAGAAAGAGAGAGAGAGAGAGAATCGCGTCAGCACGTAACATTATACATTTCAGAGACGTCAAAGCGCTCGCGCGCACGAACTACGAGAGAATCCGGAGAAAAATTAAGATTATCGGATAAGACGCACGGTTGGGACTTTGTTTTTTTTTCTTTTTTCATCTCCGTTGCTATATAGAGAATAGCCGCGTTCTTACGTCCGTATAACCGAGTGCCGAGTCGTTTAATGCGACGTCGAATAATTTCGTTACCGGACGACTCTGCCAAATCACGGAAAAAACAAACTTGCGTCATTTTTTTTCTTTCGAATATTTATTACCGACCGAAAAAACAAACACGGAGAAAAAAAAAGAAACACGCGTCTTACGAACGCGCAATACGGGAACCCGAGTCGAAATTTTCACTGCCCCTCTTAGCCTCTTAGAGCCTATTTCCTTTGTAGTGCACAGGCCGCCAGCCTTCTCTCGATGCCAACGTGGCCTCCAGCTCGAATCTGACGGCATCACGGGCCCTCCGGTACTGCCGCTCTCGATGCCAAGTTCGAAAACGTGCCCTCCGGTACTGCCACTCTCGATGCCAAGTTCGAAAATGTGCCCGCCGTAACCCCGCTCTCGATACCAACGCTGTCCGACGACAGCAAAAATTCACACTTTGTATCTGCTACCTCGCCGTATACATAAAACTGACGCTGCCGAGTATCGCATGTAAATATACATTACTAAGAAAAATATGGCCGCTACTTCGCCGGTACATGTGGATACCCGACTACACTCTCTTCCCTTATGTGTGTGAATTGCGTGGCGTCGTTGTCATGGAAACAAAGAAAGTTCGAGAACGTGAAGAGAGGTGCCGGGGCGCTCTTTCTTGGCAGTGTTGTGCTACCTCTCGCGACAAGTGCCGGTTTTTTGGACGAAATAAAACGAAATATCTCCGTTGTTTTCTCTACGATCCGTTACCTTCGTCACTGATCTGCTTTTTTTTCTTTCTTTGCTCAATGGCAATGTGTCTCACTCGTCGAGAGACACGAGACTCCTGAACTTATGGAGTATAGCAAAGGTCGACGAACTCGTCCTCGATAAACCTCGACATTGCGCGAACACCAACAAAATCTCGATATTTTAAATATTCTTTCAATATTTCGCATCTTTAATTCCGTCGTCGTCGTCGAACGTAACGATCAAGATCTTCGTGCCATGGGTAAGTTTAATCAAGTTACGTCCCAATATCTACAACTAAAAAATTATATATATTCTATTGATTTTTTGTTGAGGCATAACGCATATAACATAGACAGGATGTGTTGTAATAATTTCTTTAATTTTGTTTCAAAATAATCCTGAATTTAATTTGGTAACATTGTATATATGTTCATTCGATTGTATGTACGAGACGGTGATTAATCTAACAAAATTTAGAATAAGTGAAGTGTCCAATTTTTATTCTTATTTTATCTATTTTATATTTGTTTAAACAAATCAACTTATTATACATGTACTCGAATGAACATATGTTCAGCGCTACCAAATGTAATTAAAGATTATTTCAAAAAATGTTATAGTAATTATTACAGCATATGTCGCGGTGTTATTTTTGACTATCGGGATATATATTAATTAATGGAAAAAAAATAGAAATTTTAAAGTTTTATTAAAAATTTCTATTTTGTTTTTAAATCTCGTTTTTAAATCTTTTTCTAATTCCTTATTTTGCATTTCAGGTTGCTGATTTATATAAGGAACCGGACAAGGAGTATATGTAACGTTTGGATGTAAACCGTTTTGACAACTTCGTTTTCGAGGACCTTCAATTTCTGAAAATTCACTTAAAAGTTAATTGGCTGTTGTTCAAATTCTATTTCAGATACCTATTTGTAATGTTGTTCTACTGTATGTAATAACATTTATTAAAATAAATTGATATTTGTCATAAATATATGAAATTATTAATTCCTATTAATTGCTGCTTCTCCCTCCATACACCGTCCAGAAGGAGGGGGGTGGGGACGAGGGATTTAAAAGTAGGTCCCAAGGAGGGGTCTGGTAGGCCAGGAAGGATCGGACGAGCGCGCCGAGCCGAGGTTCCCCGGGCGGTTATGGTAGGGCCTATGTGCCCTCCAGTAACCTCCGCTCGGCCCGAATGTAAAGTTTATGCCATTTTGGAGGCTCTACGAGGGGGCACGCATATACCATCCAGTATGCGTCGTAGCCTCGCCTCGACCCTCACCAGTCCGCTCGATGCTGCCTATTCTTGATTCCTCAAAAAATTTCGACTCGGGAAGCTGCGAAAAGACGAAGGGGGAAAAGAGACGAGAATCTCGTCAAACGAGGGAGCGGCGTGTCTTGGTACTCGCGGCGACCGAGCGTCCACACACCTCGCCAACTAACGACAAGGTTTAACGTAACGCGCGGCAGTTGTAACGTGCGCCCGCGCCCTCGTCAAGAAACAAAAAAAGAATCGAAACGGTAGGGAGAATGGCAAAAAAAAAGAAAAAAAAAAACCCCCAAAAAAACAATAGATATAAAAATAAAAATAATATGAAAAAAGGAAGGCAAGACAGCAGGAGCAGCGCGGTGTTGTCTCGGTGGTAATATGAGAATCTCGTATATAGTAGTGGCTAAGATCTAATCTCGCGAGCGCGTCTGTCCGCGGAGAGAAGAAACACTAGACACGCCACACCAAGATAGAGCGAGAGAGCGAGAGAAAGAGAATAAAAGTTCTTCATACACATTGTGTATATGGCGAGGGGTTGAAGGGGGAGGGGGGATTGCGGTATAACATTCTGCCGTCGCTATGTAGCTCGCGCGGTGGGCTACATCGCCGAACGCGAAACAACGAAATCAGCGGAAGCTGAAGGCAGAGAAAGCACCGAGAGAAAGATGAACCGCGAGGAAAAAGATACAGAGAGCGTGGATGAAATTCTCGGAACGAGGATCTCCATTCTTCTTCGTTTCGCTCTAATTTCGAGCTTCGTTTTCTTTTTTTTTAATAATTTTTGTTTCATTTTTTGTAAATTTAAAAATATCTTTCAATCGTTTCGAAAATAAAAATTTGACCGGAAAATTATTCGATGATTGTCGCGCTGAGCACGTGTGCGCGATCTTTGAGCGTATAAATCGTCGTTCCTTTCTAGTCCTCGAGTCGCGTCGAGCTGCTGGCGCTGGATAAATGCTCTCTCGCCGGCCGAATGTCACGGCGCACTTCCGGTTTGGAAATAAATGGTGTACGGCAGCGAGCACACCGGGACTCTCGCGATGCATCGCTTTCCGGACAATTAGGTGAGGCGCGGGGGCCAACGACGATAAAGTCACCCCCCCTCTCATCCCCTCTGCCTCCATCCTGACTACCTTTTACAATTGTAGAATTCGAAATATCGCTTTTAGGGTCACATAATACCAATGGTAACAGGTTGCAGTCGGTAATTAGCATATAGCGACGAAAGGAAATAAATGTTGACGTGTTCGAGCATCGAGCGAGTGTGACGACGGCAGCAGTTAATCGGGGTAAAGAATCGAGCCAGTGGCGGCGGAGGTGCGACGAGGGATGAAACGGAAACAAAAGAGCCGATCCCTATCTTCTCGTTGGCTACGACTCGAATTGCTTCTTTTTTTTCTAATATCGTTCATATTTGTTTTACAATGAAATTTTCAAAGTTCTTTTTTTCTATTATTTTATGAAAGATACAAAAAATTCGCGTTAATTTTTCATTTCGTTGGACGTAAGAAATTCTTCGTTGCGAAATCACTGGCAAAACTCGACGAGACGCTGGCACGAAGAGTTCCCTCGAGTGAAAAGAGCACTCCATAAATAACGTCGGCGCGTGGAGCTCGACTCATTAAGCTGGAACGGGCGAGCGCGCGTTCTTACAAACCTTCCACTTCCGGTTTACTGTCTCTCGCTCTCTCTCTCTCTCTCTCTCACTCTCTCACTCACTACCGTCTAGTCAAATGACTCGCCACAGGTGTATCCACACACCGCGAGCTTAACCGTCTGGCACGCACTTATATTTCTCGATGTTTTAACCAGCTATGTACATGCGGAAAGCACAGTGGGGTGAATAATTTATTCGCCAGACACTCTCGCTTCCAGGGTTGTCGAGGAGAGGGTAGGGGTGAAATTCCTGAAGAAATTCCCAGGCTCTCTTACACGCCTCGTTCTCAAACTATAAACACGTCTATATATATATATATATATATATACGTTTTTAAATTACCAATCGCGTACCAGCGGTTATTCTCAATGCCCGACGGAATTTTTCTATTCATTTATACGATCGAAAAATTCGTCGATCATTAATCTCGTAAACGTCACGACGACGTTCCCTGCATCTCGTCGACTCTCTGGGCACGCTACGAAATAAGCTTACGAGACACGAGAAATGGTTACGCTCCCATTTTTATTTTCTCTTTCTTATTCTTCTTCATCATCGATGAGCCATTGTTCTAATTCAAATAACAGTCCGGAGATGTGTCAATAAGATTAGATCTAATTCTAATCTCGTTTATACATATATATGTGTGTGTGTTGCGTAGGATGAATTTCGAGGTCGAGATACCGGTCGATCCATCCGTTCACGCGGTCTTCCACGTCCGTCTCCGTTTGTTCATTCTCGCGTTCACCTCATGGCCGGAGATGCGCATCGTAAATCGATTCGTGTGTCTACTCGAGCTCTCTCTCTCTCTCTCTCTCTCTCTCTCACACGCGTTGCGCAAATAATCCGATTACTCTAGGTACTTTCTACGATTTTGGACATCGAGATATTTTTTTTTTGTTCGTGTAACATTTGTCTGGAACGATCGAGTTCATAATTTTTCGACAACATTTCGGGCTCCTCGGAACTCTCATTCCATCTTACAACCCTGGCGGTGTTAACGCCGCAGCGGAGATCAGAGTTCGCTACTTATGTATATATATATATATATATATATATATCGCTACGATGAGTGCCGTTGCTACTTATCCCGCTGGCTCGAAACATCTTCCGAGAAAAGAATATATTCTCGAGGCAAAGGTAGTCGGCAACATCACGTTTCGTTGCTTTTCAACGTGGACGGGGTAAGAGCGCCGCGCGCGCGCTTTTTGACCACAGACGAAAAGGAGAGACAAAAGAACTGAAAAAAAAGGAAAAAATTGCGAGAAGGGGAATGGGGGAATAATAATTCGACAAGACGAGAAAAGAGCCACTCGACGTCGTGGCTCGAGATTTTTCGAGACGAGAATACTCCGTCTCGTTGAGAAAAAAAAAAAAAAAAAAACAACAAGTAGTCTCGCGTTGCCTCGATAATTTTCATCCTCATTTCGGAAATCGCGCACTTTCACGAATAAAAATACGATAATATTGCTTTGAAGAAATTAAAATATGAAAAATTCGTTTAAAACGAAAAGAAAAGAAAAAACGAAAACGATTCGAATCGAGTTTCGTGTTCTCGAGATGTTTAAGCACCGGTTAAGTGCTCACCGGGACTGAAGAACCGGCTGCGTACGTGCCTCTGCTTCTTTCTCATCTAAATTCTCGCACCCCCTTGCTCTCCCTCCTCCCTCTCATTCTCTCTGTCTCTCTCGTTTACACGAATGTAAGCTCGTTTACGTGAATGTGCTCACGAAACGTCTCTCGCCCGGTTTATCCATAATTTTATCTTAATTTCACTCCGACAAGAAAGAAAGAGAAAGAGAGGGAAAGCTGTTTGGTCCGAGTGAAACAAAACATCAGCGAGAGATCGGAGCGCGCTCTGCTATTCTGGTTTTATAATGTGAAAATATAAGATGGAGCCCGAGACGGATGACGAATTGTTCCGGCCTCGGTATAACGCAGCGCCGTCTCTCATTCCTCCTTCTTTCTTTCTGATGTGGCCCCGCGCCCGCCGGAACGTGATGATTCTACCCTCCACGCGCGCTCGTTTTCTCGTGAATCCTTGCGTTATCCTTTCTCTCTCTCTATCTCTCTCTTCCTCTTGAAGAGGTCCCTGAACGACTCTACGCCTTTTTTTCTTCCCCGTCCAAGCGACACACTGCTAGGGCCCTTTTTTATCGCCTCCCTCCATCCCCCCCCCCTCTCTCTCTCTCTCTCTCTCTCTCTCTCTCTCTCTCTCTCTCTCAAGATCGCGCTGCCCGATTAAGACCAGTAACCGGCTCTCCTCACCTCGGCTCTTCCATACATACGGCGAGAGAGAGAGACAGAGGACCTTCTTCTAACGGCCCGCCGCAGACAGAAACGCGCGCGACCGGACCGAGATCGCGTCACATGAATGAAACTCGTTGAACGACCGAAAAGACGAGCACGTGAGCGATTATAATACGCCTGTCCTTCTCTCTCTCTCTGTCGAGTCTTCGATGGAACTTTGTACCATCCATCCGGTTATTAAAATTCGTTAGATGACACGCTGTACGTCATCGTCACGTGAATAAGACCTTTTATAAAAAAATGCTTTACTAGGAGCAATTTTCAACTTTTCTTTCTAATTTTCAAAAAAACGCAATTACTTTTTGGTCAACTCGATACATATATGTATAATTCATATCGGCATTCCTATATATATATATATATATATCATCGAGTTTTTCCTCTTCCTCTTTCGCTTTGCCCCACGTGCAACAATATCTCCGACACATATCGGGGTATGCATAATAAATGAGAGAGTTGGTACGTACGCGCGAGAGAAAAGCCCGCGCTTCGTCTCTCCGTACCGGAGAGCTATCGTCGCGATGTGTATACCGAGATGACCACCATCGGAGGAGAGACAGAGAGAGAAAGAGAGAAAGAGAGAGAGAGAGAGAGAGAGAGAGAGAGAGAGAGAGAGAGGACGAGAGCCAAGGCGCGCGCGCAAGTGCCGTTCGCGACTCCACCCCGATAGATCTCCTCTTCTGCCTCCTTGGTCGTTATTGCCACACCGCGTATTTTTCGCTTTATCGTCCGAGCTCATCGTTAATTTGGCGACCGCACGGTTCTGTGCAATATATACAATTTCGTTCCGTCTCCCGAAACGAAAGAAAAAAATGCAATCGTTTTTTTTGTTCTTCCTTTTCTCTTGGTTTTCTTTTTTTATTTCCTTTCTTTTTCGTCGTAACTGTCGGACTAATTTACAAACTGTATTAATGCGCTCGAGGGAATAGGAGAAACACGATGGCATTTGTGCCAGAGCGGTTTTCGGATACGAGAGAGCCGTGAATGTAGAGGAAACGATGGTTGGGGGGAGAGAGAGAGAGACACTCGAATAGAAGAGCAGACTCGGGGACACACACGCGGTGTGAATTCAAATGATCTACTTTAAATGGCGCCGGTTGTCTAGCGCGAGGATCTCCCTCACGTATAGATCCGAGCTATAGCTATTTCTCTCGCTGATGGTCGCCTGAGGAGGAAAGAGAGAGAGAGAGAGAGAGAGAGAGAGAGAAGGAGAGACTGTGAAAGCCGCGGTCTCTCGCTCGTCTTTGGCTTGGACTGCTACGGTAGTTGCCTCTTCTCTTACTCCCCCTCTATACAGTGGGCTTTCCTTTCAAGGGGGAGCTTGTAAAAGGCGCGATCATCTCCTCACGCATCTCGTAGGTTTAGTTCTCTCCTTAATCGTGTCAACTATTTCTCCTTTTTCATATTTCTTTTTAAATTACGATTGAATTTTTATCGAATTTATTTTTTAAAAAAACATGGCCCGCAAATAGGTAAATATATATATTCCTTCTGTTTTAATTCGTTTCATCGTCGTGCTTGTTCCGAAATTTATCCGAGTCGTTGCCGAAAACGATAAATCGCGAGGGAAACGTTCTCTCGTAGATCGCAATTATGAGGGCGCGGAACGCGCACCGCGCAAGAAACGATCGAAGACGGGATATCTCTGCTCGAAGATGAAGAAGAAGAAGAAGAAGAAGAAGAAAAAGAAAAAACCACAAAGTGAAACAAAACAGCCCTTAAAGAAGAAGCAGAAGAAGCGAGATAATAAAGTAGAAGGGGGGGAGAGATACAAACGCACGCTTCTTGTTTCTGTCCTCGCGTTATATTCGCCCCGCGCGCCTCCCTACCATCTCGCTCCTTCGATTCTCATTCTCGATCGCGCATGCGTATAATAATAAGCGCCCGTTTTCACTCTCGCCCACCTCCCTAAACTCGTCCTTCCTCCTTCCTCAACGGGCGAACGCGAAGAGTGTAGAAGAGATTCGAGACACCCCGCCTCCGTTAGCCCCTGCTGCCGCTGCTTAGCACACAAAGAAAGTTTGAAAAATACTTTTTTGCTCCGCGCGGCAGCTTTTTTGCGGAGAGAGATCCTCGTTCGAGTTTCTACGCGCGGTAAAACGGATTCAGAGAGGACCCTCTTTTGGTCCTTCCACTGCCGAATCCTCATCTCGAACTCTACTCTACACTCTTTTCGCTCTCTCTCTCTCTCTCTCTCTCGTTCTCTCTGTAGTTTAAATCTTTTATTTTTGATCGTCTTTCTCCCTCCCTCCAGTCACCTGGACCAGAGGAGAACTCGGCCTCCCGCATGCTAATGCGCCACGCACGCACGAAGCGCAACTGTTCTGTCGCGGCCTTCCGTCTCTTCTTCTCCTTCGTCGTCGTCTTTTCTACCTTATTCGAGCCTCCGCCGTGTGCGTCGAGTCTCGAGATTCTTCCTTTTTCCCTCTCTCACTCTCTCTCTCTCTCTCTCGCTCTTGTCTCTCGACTCGACTCGCCTCGCCTCCGATCCTTTATTTTGCCAAATTTGATTCACCAAACGAGATTCGATCTGACGTTCGATCGCTTCTTGTATCTTCTATATATAGGTAAAACCTACGCAACGGTAGCCAGGAGCGAAACCAACAGTAGCACGCTTCTCTCTCTCTCTCTCTTGTATCTTGTTCTTTCGCGCAGCACCCTCTCTTCGCTCCTCCAGTCCTTTTAGATCGTAGTCAAGCCTCGTGTCGCGACGCTCGCGTCTGTCTATCGAAACGGCGTCAATTCGATTACCTCGAAAGACTATTCTTCTTCTTCTTCATTTTATTTTTATCAGACTTGTCAAAATAATCGATTTTTTTTTATCGTAATAATTTTGTAATCTCGTCAATTTTAATTCGTTCGACGTCTCGCGTTCGAAACTCGATGGGTTTCGTCGCAAAGGCGTTCGCGATACACGGTGAATAGAATCTTGGAATTCGGTAGAGTGACGAGAGAGTCGCGAAGGCGAACGAGAAAGAGGACGAAAAAACCGCGACGGAGAGTCTCGGGCATGTGGCACATAAGTGGCCTCACTCTTGACGGAATGACGATCCGTGCGAGCTTCGAGACGGACGGAGACAGACATTTTTCTCTCTCTCTCTCTCGGTCTCTCACCCTTTCCTCGCGATCCTTCGTCCCATTGTCC
Organism: Netelia virgata; assembly: GCA_951802705.1. Taxonomy (NCBI): domain Eukaryota; kingdom Metazoa; phylum Arthropoda; class Insecta; order Hymenoptera; family Ichneumonidae; genus Netelia; species Netelia virgata. The sequence continues at coordinate 52,643,766 of OX637863.1, forward strand.
GGATCGCCGTTTAAATTTGAATCGCCGAGAATCTGATCGTTTATTGTTTAAATTTGTAGACTCGTTCTTAATTTGAATTTAAGATTATTCGCTGGCGCGTTGCGAGAGACGACGACGACGTAGTCGTCTACGTCGTTTTCGTCGTCGTTGTCGTCGTCGTCGTCGTCGTCGTCGTCGTCGTCGTCGTCGTCGTCGTCGACAACGACGACAACGAACCGACGACGACGATTTGACTTGGTGATTGTCGCAAACAGCCAGAAGCACCAGAAGCATCTCGACTTCTTATGCTCCCTTTTCCTCTTTCGCTCTTCCTTACATATTACTCAAACACATTTATATCATATACCGTCCCTATTCCCTCGTATGTATTACACGTCAAATAGAAAATATTCTCCGATCCCGTAGGAAAATAACCTCGGAGAAATATTTTGCCGATGTTCGACGAGATCGTAATAAGGTGAACGATCCTATTTCAATATCATTCGCGACATTGTCAAAAATGATCGATCTATCGATCCTTCGATTATTTATTCGTCTATACTCTTCACCTAGTTCTCGTAAAAAAAAATCTCAAATACGATGAAAAAGCAAAAAAATTATTGAAACGAAAAATCTTTATATTCATCGATAAATCGATCAAAGTGTCGAAGATATCGATGGAATATTGCTCGCGTCTATGACATTGGTCAACTTTCACGGTGGTCCAATTCCCAGACCGATATATCTCTCCCCACTTCACCTCTTTCTCGCTCTTTTTTGTAAAACTATATCGCGTAGAGATACGTTTTCCCTGGTATAATCAAGATGACCCCGGGCATTTGTTATTCCGACTGTACTTATCTACATGGAATACCAAATAGGGGAATCCGCTCGGCGATGTGACGTACACGCTGAATTCTTCCGTCTCACTCGCATATTTCGATACGTAGAAAGATCACTTCGCCTCTCTCGCGCTCTCCACGGACTGACTGACGTTAGTCAATCAAACGGTAGCCGGGAGGAAAAAAAATACTCACCTTGGCGAGCGCGACGCGAATCTCCGTCCATCTTTTACCTCTTGGTTCGTATATCTCTCTCTCTCTCGTTTCTCTTACCTGTTTGTCGTCGCTGCGGAGGAGCGAGGCGCGCACACATCGTTGAATTCCAACAAACGCGCGCGAGAGCGGCGCTTTCGACACGTTTTGCTCTTGTTTTATATACGATCGCCTCGAAATCGAGCCCTGCCCTCTTCTTTCCGATCCTACGCAGATGCCGTCTCGGCACTAGTGAGAAGGAGAGAGACGAAAAGTTTTACTTTTATTTCATTTTTTGTTTGTATTCTTATTTATTTATTTTTATCGACCGAAAGTTGTTCGATCGCTTCCAGGTTGGCGAGTTCCAGGCATCCTTCGGTGTCGCCTTCCCTCGCACCTTTCTCTCGCGCACACCAAATCTTCGGGTAGAATCGTCACAATTTTTTCCCCCTGGTGAACAAAAAAGTACAATTAAGACAGAAAAAAGGAATAACCACGTTCTTAAGGGTAGCAAATTCAGTCGAGAATCTAAAATGAAAAATGCAGAGTTTTATTCGTCTCTGTTTAATTCCCGGAGTCAAATATAAAACCGCGTTCCCAAGGGGTTGCTCGAGGGCCCGTAGAAAAAAGAAATCAAGACTGCGCTAGTTTAACTCGGACCGAGAAAGACGCCATCAGAATTCGCTCCGCGCTCGAGACTCTCGCGGCGTCTAATTGAATTAAACTTTGATCATTCCTCGACTCTTATCTCGCCCTCTCCTTGCAACTTTTATGATCTTCGTCTCGCGACTGTATAATACACGAACCGAATAGTCAGAGTGAAAGAAAAAAAACCCTCGTATCGATAGAAGACTCAAAAAAAGAAAAAATATCACAGAAATCGACGACGCGATTTTAAAAACAACGCGTCACTCGTCCAAAACCCGTAACGTAACGTTTCTGATTAATTTTCTACCGCGGTAAGAAAATTGGAACGTCGCGAAGGGTGGAAAAATAAAGTCTCGGTACCGGGTAACAGGTGACACCGTTTTCAACTTGATACTTTTCTCATCCCTCGCTCACCCACGCGCCATTTATTCTTCGCATCGATGCGAAGAATAAATTTAAATTTCGACCGGGCGCATCTGTCGGAGGTCGATCGGTGGGCGGATTAATTAGGGAGGCTCGTAATCGTACCTGTATCGTATATACCTTCGTGCTTATATATAAAACGCGCGCGCGGTAAGACTCGATTCGCATACGCGAGTTCGCTTGGCCTTGCATATCTATATGTAAAGGAGAGCGATTCGATGCTCGGGTATTCAAGCACCCCCGCACAAAGATACTAATACACATACATACATACACATACATACACATATATATATATATATGATCTGAGTAAAGGTATGCGTGTCTATCCCGCGGGCATTTCGCCGGACGCAAGGAGAAACACGAGAAGGAGAGAAAGGCCAACGAAGAGAAATTAAGCGAATTTGTATTCGCGAATTATTCATAATTGAGGGACGCCACTTTGTGGATACGAGAGAGTGCCCTCGTTGGAACACAGGAAACGAGGAACGAGCAAGGGAGCTCTCTCAGATATCTATATGTGTATATATATATACATATATATATATATATATATATATATGTATGTGTGTGTATAGAACGAGAGTGCGGACTATGTATAGGTGTATGTACAATAATATGATGATATATCTATATAGAAGAGAGCAACTATATCGCTCGATGGGACGGATCAAACGACCGGTTGCTCTTTTGTTCGTTAATTCGATTGTATGGAAATTTGAATGTGAAATTGACGCGAGCACCTCTGGCCCCCGTGCGGGGTACCGCGCGGTGTGTTCCAATCCCAGATACGCCGAAGGGGGTGTTGCCGCGATATGGGGTTGATTAGAGAACGAGATCGAGGGTGGTGAACCTATACGTATACGAGTTTTGGATTCTGTGCTATAATAATAATAACGTGGCGTGTTACAACGCGACTCTTTCCAAGTGACGAAATATTTGACATTTTTATTTTCCTGTTTTTTGTTTTGTTTTTTTTTGTTTCTATTCGAGTTTTAAAAAAAAGGGTTCGTTGTACCTGCTGTCTACGTCTATTCTCCGAGGATACTTTTGTCTAGTCCGCACCTGCGTCGATATACGCGCGAGCTGGTCGGGCTGGGTGAAATGCGAGGCGATAAACAAAAAAAAAATATGAGAAAAAAACATACGTCACCGGGGGTTGTTTTTCCGGAGTGACGAGAGATGGCACGGTATGAGAGACGGACGAGGGGTGTGTCGCGGGGTAGTCGGGCTTTTTTTTTAGTACACGAAACGAAACGTGGCGCGTCAACCTTAGGGGGTTGGAATTGCGACGAGGGAGGAGGAGAGGGGCGAGACGCGCGGTGTCGGGATGCTTTTAAAAAATATACCTTGTAACTTTATAACTTTTTAGAGGATTACGTCGTTATACGCGAGTGCGAGTCGGTTCGCTAGGGAGGGAAGAATAAAAACGTAGAGGGGAGATCTCTCGTCGGATGAGCTTCTTTATACGACCGCAGACGAGACCACCCTCTGTGCGGCTAACCTCTCTCTCTCTCTCTCTCTCTCTTTCCATCTTCTTTTTTTTTTCCTCGGGGGTTTTCTTAATAAATTAAACAAAATTAGCCTTCGTCTCTCGGCCGAGATAAATTAAGTGGCGGAAAGAAACAGACGTGGCTTCTACGCTGCCAACGTTAATTCCCTCGTGGATTTCTCTCTCTCTCTCTCTCTGAACCGTAAATTCACCAAAGTTTTTCACCAAGCTTCCATTTCGCACCTGCTGGAAACTTCTCGAGCGAAAATGCCTCTTGTTTTATACGTTTTTATATATTTTTTGTACAGTCTCTCTCGAAAGTTTCGTGTTATTGTTAATTATTTCCTTTTTATTATTACAAAACGGGGATGGACAAAATCCAACCCTTCGGGTTGAATTTTCTTCGGCCTGTTAGACCGACGGAAATTAATCTCGTACGTTCCAAAAGGTCTCTCGGGTTTGAAAGAGAGGGGAAGGGTCGAAAAAAAATCGAAGATTGCAACGAGGGTGGGTTGAAGCGCGGGCTGGTTGCAACAGCGGCAATAGACGACGATGAGGCACACACGGAAAAATACACATTGTGTAGCTTTTTCGTTAGAGACGGAGTGTGAGAAATATGAAATATGAAGGCGAGCGAGCCCGAATGAGAGAAAGAGAGAAATAAAGAAGCAACCCCCTTCCTGCTTTATTTCGTTGCCATCGTCGTTTTGTTTCAACGAGGGTGAACGTCAACAGGGTCGTTTGTCAGCTTTTCGTATTTTCCAGGACCAATCGTTTTCTCTCATTTCAACTTTCCTCTAACCCCACCTCCCTCTCGCGCTATTTCACCTTTATACCTAACGCTTATACACACGTATACACATATATATATACAACTATACGACTCGCGTTTCAGCGAGAGAAATAAATTGTTCTCGTTATTACGAGAAACGAAAGAGAGGGAGACAAAAAAACATAATAATAAATTGTTATTAGGCAGTGAGGTTTTCCAATAACGCGATAATAAATAGTTCTCCGCGGAGGGGTTGTAACATTTTTTTGGTTTCATCCCCCTTACGTATCTTGACTATAAAACGACGATCGGCTCTTTTTGCATTTATTCGACGAGGTACATTTTCTCATAGATTTATTCCTCGGTCACGGGAGCAACCCTTTCGTCGAAAAATCGTTCGTTCGTTCGCGCGTGAGCGACGATATTTTTCCACTCGCGCGCCCTTTCGCGAAACAGCTTATCCATCCCTCGGTAGTGAAATTAAATCTGATATAAAACATATATACGACACTCGAGAAAACTGTTTGTTCCGTCGTGCGACGAGATTGGATTTAATTAAGGATAAAATTAAAGTCGGGTCGGGTAATTGCGTGATTAGCCAACTCGAGAGAGAGAGAGAGAGAGAGAGAATGGAGGAACATTGAGTGAGGTATATATAGAAGCCGGTGGACGGCAATCCAATCAGTGTATTCGCCGCGAGTGGCCAATCAAACCCTCTTGAAGGCGCTACCGACCAATTTGCATGGGATTTACATGGCTAATCGAGAATACATATATATCTACGCTCAACCAGCCAGGCCACGAGTAGATACGAAGCGAGAGAGAAGACCGAGTGAAATTCACAGTCTCTCGTCTCATAGAGTCCTATTTAATACGTCGCTTTTAGCGACCATCGATAATAATCGAGTAGAAAAACGCGAAATATCATTATCTTCGTCCTTCGTTTCAGGGCGTGGCTCGACGTTCGCGCATTTATCATCACGATTAATTAAAACCGACCATTAAAAAAAAAGTAATAATGTTTAATTATTCATCGTTTTCGAATTGAATTTTCATTCGCGACACGCGTCCGACTGAGATAAAAGGACGCGAAGAGATTAATCCAACGTTTCGAAACAAATTTCGTTCATTCAACGATATTTTCGTTACGAGGGCAATTTACGATCCGGCAATTTCCCCGGAATTTTCATTCGCATACGTAACGAGTTACGGAATGTATAAAATCCATCATTTTTCATTATTATCTCGTCGCGCGTATCTCTATACACAACTACCCCGGGAATTCGTTCGAACTTTTCGCGTTATCGGGCGCAATTTTCGCATTGTGAATTCGCGCATTTTCATTCAGCCGCATACGTAACGAGCTCGACGAATACGTAAAATCCAGCATCATTTTTCATTATTATCGTCGAATCTCCGTGTGGCGCGGGTCAGGCCCGTTGCATTATTTGACCGTCGCGCGCGCGAGAGAGAGAGAGAGAGAGAGAGAGTGCAAAAGACCGAGCGATGCTGCCGAGGCTATCGATTCCCTGGAATTAATCGATACCGGGGGTAAGGGTGCTTTTGCAACCCTCTCGAGGGGGTGGGAGCAACGAGAGTGGTTTCTGTGTGCGCAAACTATCTCTCTCGTTCTCTCTCTCTCTCTCTCTCTTTCTCTCTCTCTCTCTCTCTTGCACGACGAATCGAGCAACCCCCGCTGATTCGCTCATTTGTCGGGTGTGGGCGTTGTAATTAATCCGAGAACGATATAGAGAGAAGCCCCCGCCTTTGATAGCCGCAGGATCGCGCGAAAGGGGGTAGGCGTGGCCAGTTGTACACCCGCGCTCTGTGGTCCCTCGGGGGGTGGCTAGAAACAAGCGAGACCGGACGAAAGGGAGAGCGAGATAGAGCTCGTCGTGGAACAACCCCTGCTGTATTTCTCTCCATCTCCGGCTTGGTTCGCACTCACCCCCCTCCCCACGAATCTCTCCTCGGTCAGCCAATCAACGCCGCTCTAATGAGGAATCCAGGCGTTTCACCCTTCTAATTACTGACCGTTGATTCGCGAGGGTTGTTACTCGCGGGAGCGAAAAAAGAAAAGAAAGAAACAACCCACCGCAACCCTTCACTGCGCCGTCTCCGAATGGACCAATAATATTTACTCCCAATATCTTATCCTTCGTTAATAATTCATTCATCGTCGTTTCGAGCAAATCGACATATTTCTTTAATAATTAAAATCAAAATTCGTATACAATTTTTTTTATACGATGAAATTTGTTTTTAAATCGTTTTTATTCTTCTCTCGCACTTTTCCTCACGGCGGCATACCGCGCGAGTGAGAATCGAGGAGGGTCTTCTCCGCTACGTACGAGAAAGATTCGCGTGTGATTTTTCCACCGTAGGGATGCAAAAATTCCAATTCGACGTTCTCTCGCCGGAGCTTCTTCGCTCCGGCAAAGAGGAAGAAGTATTCGCGCTCGCCCTCTCCCCCCTCTCGCGATATATACGATATAACACAGACATACACAGACACGTACAACGAGAACAATAGTGTCGTGTAAGTGCGTGTGTGTATATATATATATATATATATATATATATATATACACACACGTATCTCGAGCACAAGGGAAAAATGCACCTGTGCTTCGTCACACGAGGGAGAAAACGCGATGTGTGCTACCGCCGGTGTATATGTGGCAGCCTCGCTCGCGAATCCTCCTGCCTTCTACTCTCACCCCCATCGCATCTACCCTCTCGCGCGTACACACACGTATTTGAATTGCGACGGAGGCAGAGAGCAAGAGAGAGAGAGAGAAAGATAGAGAATTATACGAGGTTGGATGTATAGCGTTGCACCCTCGTTCGCTCTGCCGTCCTCCTTCAACCCCTAGCTCGCTCGCATACAGTTCCATCGCACACATTATTCCCATTTACGTACACTCGAATCTACCTCCGTAGAAACATATATATATTTACTATACGTGTTTCCTTTTTCACCCCCTTACGGGCTCGACCCTCTCCTCCCTCGCGAAGACACCACCGTTCGCCTTACCGTTTATATATAAGTATATGGGTTGCACACATGCCGATAGTATGCATCGAGTGTCCTTCTATTTCCTTAAAATTCCGATGGATCGTGTGTGGCGCCGCCGCGGGGCCCGTTCCAGCTACAAACTCCCAACCCCCTGCCCGATCTCTAGCGCAATATCGAAGGCCTTTCGGCACATGTGTGCGATATACGTGTATCCGCGAGTGTCTCGTATGCATGAAGGTACGCGAGAAACAGAAAGGGGGATGGGGAGTAAGAGAGCGAGAGGGAGAGAGAGAGAGAGAGAGAGAGAGTAAGCGGTGAACAAACTCGGGGGTTGGATCGGTGCGGTGTACGAACGGAGAGCCGAGAAAGCTCTCCGTTCGACGGTGGTAATGGTGATGGTGATGGCAATGGCGATGCCGCTATACTGATAGCGCAGTCAGGAAGAACGTGGGACAGAGAGAAAGCGTCTCTCTGGGACAGTGGGTGGTATATCGGCGGAGAGGAGGGAGGGTGGGGTAGGGATTGAACGGGAATAGAAAGGAAGCGAGAAAAAGCGCGAGGGGGAGGTGGGGGCTGGAGGGAGAGCGAGGATTCGTACGATATATACACTACATACGGGATTCCAGTTTAAAAATACAAATGGAGTATCGAGCTTTCGAGAAACGTGCCGCGGGAGGGGGTTGGGGGTGCGAGAAGGGGTGGACTCCGACGGTGTAACCGAGTGACGCGAGTGAGTGAGTGAGTGAGTGAGAGAGAGAGAGAGAGAGAAAACAACATATCGGGACGTCGCGGACCGGCGAGAATGTATGAGAGTAAAAGAGAGACGAGGGAGACGAGGACGAGGACGACGAGGACGACGACGAAGACGACGAGAAAAAAAAACGCAGCTTCGTGGATAGAGTGAGAGAGGGTTGAAAATAGGGGTGGGAGAGACGAAGCGAGAGTCGACGCTCTGGGGGTGCGGGTAGTCGAAAGGTGGAGGGTGGGGAGGTGGGGGAGAGATATTTCAAAAATCGAATATTGATCAGAGCTGCCAATCCTATCCCCTCTCTCTCTCTCTCTCTCTCTCTCGCTCTCGCTCTCGCTCTCTCTCTCCTCGAAACGCCGGAGCAACGGCAGCCACACACTGTACGAGAGCAAACCCCCGTTCCTCCCTCCTCATCCCCTACTCCTCGATGTATGCGACTAAAAGTTCATGTGTGTTTGCTCGTCATCTCTCTTCTTCACTCTGTCCTCTTTCCCGTTGGCTTTCAGTTTCGTCCCTCTTCCTCTTCTTCCTCTTCTTCCTCTCCTTCCTCTTCTTCTTCTTCTTCTTCTACTTCTTCTCATCTTCGTTCTCGCGCGAGCCCTTCAACCCCCGTCCCAACTTTATTCCCCGTGTCGATGTATATTTCTTCAGCGCACACGTTAAAAACTTCGCTCACACGTACGAACATAAACATAGACAGAGCGAGAGGGAGAGAGAGAGAGAGAGAGAGAGAGAGAGATCGACCGACACACACACACACACACGCGCGTGTTCAAAGTCCTCGCGTCCACCTTTCCTCGTTCGCGCCCACCATCTTTACTTCTTCTCATCTTTCCACCCTCTACTCCCGTATCTACGTCGATTTTTCCACCGTCCCGTATATGAGTGTACACATGAGTGTAAGTAAAAGTATGTAGAATAGGGAGTCTCGTATAGTACAAGGGTGGAGGAATAAAAAAAGAAGAAGAAGAGAGAACGAGGTGTTGCCAGAGAGAGAGAGAGAGAGAGAGACAGATACAGAGCGTAGGGAGGGGGGATGAACGTAAGGGTGGAGTAAAGGTGTACGATGCGGGTGAGAAGAAAGAGAAAGAAATAAGAAAGAAGTCGCGCGAGCGGGGTGCGGGGGAGGAGAGCTTCTGCCACTGCTGCCGGGCTCACTCAGATTACTCACCCTTATATATGGGCGCCGCGGGCACTAGTGGGGCCGGAGACGAGGAGGAAAGGCGAGCGAGCGAAGAGAGACCGAGCGTAGAAAGAGGGTGGAGGGCGGTGAGAGGGGTCGAAATCTTTTAATGGCAACCATCCAGCCACCCTTCCAGTCGCTTCGCTATATCTACTCCTCTACTGTACGGTGGTGTGCGTCTACGTCTGTGTTTATGTGTCGCGCTATATATATATATGTCGCCCTCGCTGGACCTCCCTCAGCAAGGAGAACCGTTTCTACCCTCTCCTTCTACTTTTTTCTCTCGTTTCCTTTTTTTTTTTTTCTTCTTCTTCTTCTTCTCTCGAATCCCACCCAACCACCCACCGTATTAGCTATTCTTATGTCCAACGACGAATGCCACTGATCCCCCTCCGGCGAAAAAGGGACACCCTTCCGAGTAATCGCATTTTAAATTACCCGGCACGTATAGATAGCTCTTGCCCGGACATTTATATACGACGAAACTTTTTCTCTCTCTCTCTCTCTTTCTCTCTCTCTGTGCTACGTTATACGTACACACACACATATATATATATATATTTCCACAGGCAGAGACGAACCAGGGGATATCTGAGCTCTCTCCACATTTACGTAAGCAGCCCTCTAAATATAATGTATGTGTACGTACTTGCAGTATTATCATTCTTACACACGCGTACCTACACGTGTGCTCGATGGGATTGAAGGAAAATCCTTTCGCTGACTCGAATCGATACTAGATGAGACTCTCTTTCGGTGGAAGGGGTAGCTAGAAAACGATCATAGTACTCGGACGCTATTTACATCTTCGTAGGATGAATTTATTTCTCTTCGTTTTCGAGAATAAATATTCTCCATCGAATGACATATTCTTAGGGAGAAAAAAAAACGAATATAATTATTTGTTCCACTTAGGAGAAATAAAAGGGATGATAGGAGGTTTTTTAGGATCAAGCATTTGAATACATCGTCGATGAAGTCCCTATCGAAAACATTCGGTCTCAAAACGTTCTCTGATGAAAGTATTTTCTTCTCGTCACTCGCGACTTCCTCATTCTCTTTTCTTCTACACACACACACACACACACACATACATGTATGTATATGTATGGCTCTATACTTCGTCTTCTTCTGCTTTCCCATCTTCTTTCATTTCATCCCTCGGTCGTTCTGTCTCACCCTCTCGCACCCCCCCCCCCCGTCCCTCCGTCATTCGCTCTCGGGGTCGCCTTCCACACGAAGACAAAACACCGGCGGCAGCACGGGCGTCTCTTACAGTATACGCGACTCGTGGAAATAAAACACTAACAAAACAGCCCCTCGCTTTGGCGCGTGGGAGAAAGCGAGAGAGAGAGCGAGAGAGAGAGTGGATTCACCAATCCCCCCTCGCAACCCCTCTTCGTTTCTCCCTTCATCTTGCCGCGTTTGCCGAGCAGCCCGGCCAACCAGCCCCGTCTAACAAACGAGCCACGACACCCCGCGTAATGGGAATGCTGCTGCTGCTGCTGCTGCTGCTGCTGCTGCTGCTTCTCGTCGTCGTCGTCGTCGTCGTCGTCGTCGTCGTCGTCGTCGTCGTGTATGTTTGTGTATGAACCCACACGAGGACAATTTTCAACGCGCATCAGAAGCGTGTGTGAAAGCAAGGAAAAGGAGCACATACGAAGAGTTCTGTGGAAAAGCGAGAGGAGACTAGAGGGGGTAAGAACGTAGTCGAGGAAGATGGAACCCTGCGAAGGAAAACCAACCCCCGTGTGGCCCCGGAGGAGAGGTAAATCCATATTTTACACCACCACCACCACCACCACCTTCTGCTCCCTTTACCGTTATACTCCGGAGCCCGCTACTTCTCCATAACTACGAGTTTCCACGACACACGTCCACCAGCCTGGCAGCTCTCTTTCTCTCTTTCTCTTTTTCTTTTTCTCTCCCTCGCCTTCGCTTGTTTCGTTCTCCAATCCTTCGTACACACTCACCCCTTCGTCTTTCTATACGTGTGTAGCTCGCTCGCATCCCTTAACCCCCCCGAGATCACGCCGGGTTGGTCGAAACTCGAAAGGGGTTGTTACCACCCCTCGTGCCAAACTCCCCGAACGGTCAGAGCCGCTCATTTCCAAATATAAATGAAAGGACGGAAATTTTTTTCTCGTGGATGAAATTCACTTCGGCTACTTTTTGATGGATCGAACGAGACTTTTCTTCTTCTTCTTCTTCTTCTTCTTCTTCGGCTTCTGTTCTTTTTTTTTAGACCAGGAATCGTCCGTGTATTTTATTATTAATAGCACCTGACCTCCCAGGTCGCGATGTAATGGTGAGCGATGGGCACGAGTGAAATTTAATCCATTGTACAAACATTGCCGTGAATGTCGCGCGAGCGAGAGAGAAAATTACGACGATGTCCCTATTCTTGACCGTTCCGGTTTACTCTAATCCGCAGTTAAAACAGAACGGGGATGACAATGACCGATCGCCTCCCTCTCGTTCGACCGAGAACTGGACAGAGCCGGACGTGAACTGATTACGAGCTTCTCTCGTTTCTCTCGCTCTATTTCTCCTGAATCATCCGCCATTCTCTCTCGTCGACCCTCCATTCCTCGCCAAGATTCGTTATAGTCCAGATTAATTACTTTCGCTCGACCCGCAGCTTGACCGTTCTGTGAAATTAACAAGCACGTCAATGACACGCTACTGAAGCCAACGGAGAAAAAAGAATCGTTATGTCGTACGAAAAAAGAACACAAAAAATAGGGGACGAAAAAAGGGATATCGAGGGATGAAGAAAAGGGGTCGAGCTTGAAAATCATAAAGATCGGTCACAGGCCGCGTGCCGCGCTGGGTTGACGGACACGCGGGAGTCCCGAAATCGATACTTCGTTTCCGATATAAACTCGAGGGTTCTGTCTCTCGTTTCTATTTTTTTTTTTATAGCAAGGGTGCAAATAATCTTACATAGAGGGATGAATTTTCCTACGTAACCTACGCATTAATGGGATATCATTTTTCTCGTCTTTTTAACTCCGCGATCGATCAAAATTCTCGTTCCGTCCCGTTTTAACTTTTATAAATTGTCTTCCCCATATGAAAATTGAATTATGAAAAGTGGTCGTCCGAGCTATCGTATTTCATCGTTCGCTCACGAGCTCGCTCATAACGCGCGCTTTCGCGTGCGTGCGAGCGCTCGCTATATGTTTTACTTTTCGAAATGTTTCCCACCGGAATTATTAGACTTTTTTCCTTGCGATCGATTTTCTGTTTTTCTCTCTCTCTCTCTCTCTCTCTTTACCACGTGCGCCGCGTACACATTTTGAAATGTGTTACGAGGAATATACGTGAAAATGTGCGCGAGGGGGTAGAAAAGGGCAAGCGACGCGCGTTCTCCCTAGCTCTCGGGGAAAGGATGAAAACACGCGGTGTGTCCCTGTCGGACCTCTTCTCGATAAAAATTGGCGTGTCGGTCTTATTATGCAGCCTGGACGCGTTCCGTGAGTTTACCCCGAGGGGCGAGAGAGAGAGAGAGAAACTTGGGTGGAAGTCGGGGGGTCGACCAAAGTCTGATGAGTCGACTCCGGAGGTCCTCCTCTGGGAAATACTCATCGCTGAAACCCCCGTCGACGTTGTCGTCGTCCCGCGGATACGACCCACACGTATGGGCAACCCCTGTGCGGCAGAGGTTGAATTTCTTCTCGCTACATCTCGCCAAACTCTCATCCCACTCCCTTCTTCTTCTTCCTCTTCTTTCCGCCATTTTTCTATTTCTTTACTTCGTTGGTATTTCCTCGAAAATTAATTATTGTTTATATCGTGGGACGAGAAGGTGATTCGGTCGAGTCGAGAGGTGAGAAAGTTCGTGGTAGGGGGAGGTAGATCAGCAAGACGGACGAGGGTGGAAAATGGTGAGAGATGAAGAAGGGGGAGGGAGGTTGACAGGCCAGGGTGGTTGAGGAGGGAAAGAAAGAGAGAAAGAGGTCTAGAGGAGACGACAGGAAAGGTTTATGAAAGCAAAACGAGAGTGGGACGTGCGTTGCCTACCTCTCGTTTCTTATACACCCTCTCGACACACGAATTTCCCCGCACGCTTCTACACCCCGTGAAAAGCATCAGCTTTCTTCCGTTCCCTCCTCCCGTTCTCACCTACTTTTCTTCCCTTGTTTCAGTTCTAACATTTTACACTTCGTTTTTTCTTCTCTTCTTTTTTCATAACGTTTCCGGTCCTCCATCTTTATTTTTACTCCGGAAATGTCTACGTCGTTGTACAAAGAGAGAGAGAGAAAATAGCGCGTATCTTTGTCGATCGAAACTCCGGTCGAAAGCACCGCGCGCGCTGATTATCGTAGACACGAGGATTAGGCTTAGAGGGATTTCTTATTTTTTTCGGTTTCGACGAGGGACCGGAAAGGGAAAGAAAAAAATCATACAGTCTCGATGAGGGAGTGGGAGGGTCGATGTCCGGCACGTAGAAGACAAAGTCGCTCATAAAGTCGACTAGCGAAGCTCTCACGGAGTTGAGGCAGCCTATGGAACAAATACGTATATATAGATATAAGGATAGGGAGGGGGAGCAAAGGTTCACTCCCCTTTTACTCTCCCAATTCCCCATTCTTCGAGATTCCTCCTCAACCCCCTCTCCACCCTCTCATCATCTTTTGCTTTTCCTAGCCTCTCCTCTCTTTTTCCACCTCGCACATATACGTATGTATACATATATATATATATATATATATATAAATATATATATGTGCTCGAGCACTCGAAGCCCACACACGTTCTTCTGTGTACCATAGCCCTCGCACGAAGCTAATCATATTTTCTAATCCGACGCCGTCGTGGCCAACACCATCGTCGACCGTTCTCTCTCTCTCTCTCTCTCTCTTTCTGTTTCTCTCTAGTCTTCGCCTCGGCGTTCAAGGAAAGTCGAGACGAGAAAAAAAATGAAAGCCCTTTTTTTTGCCTCTCTTTCCCTCGCTCGTCGCTTCTGCTCTCCCTTGTCGTCCTTACGTCGTCGTCCTCGCTCGTACCACGCTATATCATATAATTTTCCGACAAAAAGCACTTACGTTTCACCCCCTCTGGCACACACCGACTCGACAGCCTTCCAACTCCCTTACCTTCTTCTCATCTCTACCCCTTATTTTTCTCTATACACATCCTCTCTCTCTCTCTCTCTCTCTCTCTCTCTCTTGCTCACTCTCTCGTATTCCTACCCACTTTCTTTTTTCGACTCTCAGGGAAACCCGTACTGGCATTCCCGACGAACGCCGAAGGGGAGAAAGTGCATTTATATATAGAGTTTCATAGAAAAAAAAAAAAAATTGTCTCCGACCATATCCTCGAGTACATGATGTATATATATACAGCTATATACATACTCGTACGTCCCCTTGTCACCCCTGGGACGAAGTAACGCGATGAGGAATTATTATCGCGATAATTAGAATTTATAGTTTTCCCGGCTGAGAATTTATCGCGAGCATTAGAGGACGGTGTGCGAGGAGATAAAAAGCAACCCGCTGTCGCCATCTAACGGCAAATTTCTGAATCTCGTCTTATCGCCGTCTACGTTCTATCACAATTATTCTCTCGATACAATAACAGGAAAATGGCGAGGTAAAAGAGGCAAGTTGCCAAGAACCAAAGCCTGCGAAAAGCGCTCGCCATTACTACTCCGCGACTTTGTCGCAGTAGTAATGGCGCTCGTGGGTAGGTTAGACTAAACGTTAAACGCATAGAAAAATCTTGGAGCGTATACGAGCCGCCCGGTGGTCCATCGACTCCCGAGTTATATATCGGGGGGTGGCTGCGGGTTATACCGAGTCGAGCTGTGCAGTAACGAGATGTGGCCAGTAGGGGATGACTCCTTCGGCGTGCAAGGGGTGGGAAATGTGGAGAGGGTGGTGAACCGGCAGTGGATACAGTGATGGGGGTGAGACACGAGGGGATGGCTCGTAGCCTTACCAAGCTCTCTGTGTGTCTTCCCAGCGCTGTTTCCAGGGTGGTGGAAATTAAGTCGGGAATGGAGAGAGAGAGAACCAACCCCCTTCAACCCTCTCTCGGATGCTGCACGAGCTCGTTGCTCCGAGCGACACCTTTTATTCTTCTTCTTCTTCTTCTTCTTCTTCTTCTTCTTTCTCCTCTTCTTCGTCTTCGTCGTGTGTTAGATTTTGAAATAAGCCAGACCTCCCCTCCTTCTCCACTCCCCCCCACCCCACACGTCTCGCTTTTCCTCGAGGAAAAGCACCGTCGGAGTTCTCCTCTCCTCACGGGGCGCGCTCTTCTACGTATCCATTACCGATGTCTGAGTGCGAAAGCTCGCTTATAGACGTACCGGAGCTACTACCTCGGTACGTGGCTCATTTATACATATATATGCATATATACGTGATTATACACACCTACATGTACACATGTATAGTAGCTCGCACGTACGAGCGCGTGTGTGGGCGCGTATGCGCCGTGGGTGCCTGCGGGGGTGGAAGCGTCTCACGTTTCGTGGGCGTTACCCAAAATGGCGTCGGTCACGCCCCTCCATCTCGAGTAGTGGTGGGGGCGACATAGGGGAAAACTCGTTCGAGAGAAGGGTGCGCGCGTGTGTGTCTGCGTATAGAACGCTATCTCGCTCTCTCTCTCTCTCTCTCTCTCTCTCCCGCTATCGCGCGATGACGGAAACCGAGAGAGAGAGAGAGACGAGAAATCCCCGTCAATGTCCCTTCTTTCGGTCCACACACACACACGAGAGAGAGAGAGAGAGAGAAAGAAATTCTCTCTGTCTCCAGACCCTGTTCCCCATGTATAATTGTAAATACACACACGCGCGCGCTTCGTGCTCGCCTTCGTACGGGGATGCGCGAGTGCGCGATCTCCTCCGCGATCGTCCTCTTCGTCCTTCTTTTTTTTTTTGTTTTTTTTCCACTTTATCTTTCGAAGTTTTCTTTCTCTCTCTCTCTCTCTCTCTCGTTCGTACGGTGTCTCGGCCGATAGCCGCGAGAGAGGTGTACACACCACGCCTCGTGTACCCGGCTGAGGCTCCTCGCGGACCTCTCCCGTATGTAGATGACGAGGAGAGGATGTAGATGCGCATGCATGCCGGGAGGAGGCTAAAGTATATCGTCGCGAGGAGGAGAACGCGAGGGGGTAGGGGCTCGATGGTAGTCGAACGAACGAGAGTGGGGAGGGGGGGGGGGAGGTTCTCGAGGGGAATCGAAGAGTGGGTGTACTCTCGCGGCACCGAGCGCGCCAGGCTTTTGTCTATACGTGCGACCGCCCGAGCGACAGCGAACCTTCCTCTTCCGTACCTATACGTATGCATAAATGCGTACGTGATACGTTGGTCGCGCGTGTATTGCCTCGGGCGATGCGAGCGTGCGCGTACGACATACGAGGACAATGTTACAACGAGAGAGGAATGCGAGAGGTGGGAAAAAGCGACTCTCGCTCGAGTTTCTATACATGGACAAAATGCATATTATCTCGTTCATCCCCTCTCTGCCAACACCCCTCGATCAATTATAATATCCAATTAATTCTCTAATTAATTAATTAATTTAATTAACCGTGCTTTTTTTTTTATTTACGAAGAATACGAATAAAGGAAATACGCGAAGAGTCGCGTATGAGAAAGAACGTAGGGTCGAAGGAAAATTCCATGAGAATGAACACGAGATTCGGGAAGAAGGGTGATCGAGAACCCACGTTTACACTGCCGAGCGTATATGAGATGAGATGGAGTGTGTTCCTTTATTTTTTTTTTCTCTTGTCGTCCTAAATGTCCACCCTCGTGCGTGGTCTGACGTAAAAAAGGATGCCAGAAAAACGAAGAGGATAAAGGACGTTGGATGTATGTATATGGGGACGAGGAAAATACAGGGGGTAGGGGGGGTGCGAGCGTGTGTTATTTTTTCCGAGGCATTAAGCTTGCTTTTCTCGGCACTAAGGGGTGAGTGCGCCGTAGTGGTCGTAGAATAGTAGAGCCACGGCCTCTCTTCTCGCTGGCTCGTCCAGGCTTCCTCCTCATCCTTTCTCGTGTGTAGCTCTACGCGATGACTCTCGGTCGTTTTTCCACAACGTATATATATATATATATACACACATATGTATTATGTACCAGTTTTTTGGGGATGAGGTATAATTTAGTTTAGGGATTCCGGACGAAACGCACTCACACTCGCGTAAATATTTTTTCTCTCGCTCTCGCTTTCACGGCAAAATGGCCTCCTTGAGAACAAACCGGTAGAAACTACCCCTATGATCGTTCGAGAATTTCGTCGCGTCGATAACCAAGTAAGAAAAAAAAACGTAGGTATGTATATATATATATAAAAGTTTCGATATGAAATATTATCATCGACAGATTTGTTTTACACGTTTATTGAATAACAAGGATTTTCGGCGAACGGTCGAAAAGAGAAAAGCCTCGATACTACGACGATACAGCGTCGATATCCAGTGGCGAAAAGCAAAGAACACGAGAGAGAGAGAGAGAGACAGAGAATACCTCTTTACAATCACAAATGTGGCGCGTTCGTTTAGCAATCCATTCCTCCAGGTTGGCAGAAGGACGCGAGAGAAGGCGAGGCACACACGCCGCTGATTTCGTTCTCTCTCTTTCTCTTTCTCTCTCTCCCGCGCCCGTTTTGCTCTCATGGTCGGTTCCTTGTGGTCCGCGCGGCATCTCGCAGAGAAAGGGAGAAAACAGGAACAAGTGGAGTATACCCGACAGAGAGAGAGAGAGAGAGAGAGAAAGAGAGAAAGAGAGAAAAAGGATAAAAGAGAAAAGAGGCAGCGACTGAGCTGGTTCATCGAGTTGGTGGTTGGTTGAAAGCAGATCCGCATCTACCAACGTATATCCATTCGCCTTTCTCGAGACTCGAATCATCTCGCCTCCTTCCCTCGAATTTTTACTCTTCTTCTTCTTCTTCTTCTTCTTCTTCTTCTCCTTCTTCCTCTCTTACTCTTCGTTCTCTTCTTCTCTACCAACAAGAGACAGACTCAATTTCCATTCATTTATTTTCGCCGCCATTTCACTGATTGCCACCCCGCGCGCTTCTTCCATCTCGTTCTCTCTCTCTCTCGCTCTCTCTCTCTCTCTGCCTCTTCTGTCCCTCGTTCCGTATTTCGCTATACGTATATACGTATAGTTGGATTTCTTGTTGGTTTCCTCTGTCGCTGTTACTTCTTCTCGCCAATCTTACAGCCACGCTCTCCTTCTCATCGTCGACTCGAAACCTCTCGGTCCTTCGTGAAATAAAATCCTCTTCTTCATTCCTCCCGTCCCTTCTCGACCTCCTCCCAACCCCCTCCCGGCCGCGAGGACTATGCGAGAACGCAACTTTCCTTCACTCTAATTCCCGGCTTCACTTTAATCACCAGAAGTGCAGCCGGCTGTCCCCGATCCACGGGGTCAAGTGCTTCCAGCAACCATCGCTCCGGTATCATCCCCCTTTCATCCCTCTCACGGATCTCTTCTCTTACTCCTCTCTCTCTCTGTTCGTCTCTCTACTTTTTTATTTCTTTTTGCTACGTGCAAAGAGAAAGACGAGCTCTCGGACAAGACAGGACGCAAGAATGAAGAGAATCGAGATGAGTAAAAAATAGAAAAAATGTAGCAGGCTACGGAGTCGACTCGAGAAGAGGCAAAAGGTTCTCTCGAGTCAAATCCTCGAATCGCTTCTCTCATATTTTTTTTACCTTTCTTTCCTTTTTCATCGTTCCATTTGCCTTACACACATCTCTCTTCTCTATGAGAAATGTAGGAATGAGAAAGGCCGGATGGACGATGAGACAAAGGCCCGTGCTGCTCGACGGTGTGTGCGATGAATAAAAATAGATACAGTTTATATAGAAAAGAGGTAGGAACAGCAGCAGCAGCAGCAGCAGCAGCAACAGCAGCGGTCTTTCGAGTTCCATTTGTTAAAGTGCAACAGCCAGGCCATGTCCTTGCTAGCCAACCGAGAACGCGACGCGCCTCCTCTCAACCCCTTTCTCAGCCGCGCATTACTCGGGTGGTGTTCGAGGCTTCTGCAACTTACTCCAAGACGTAGTTTATTCATGACGATTCGATTTTCGTTCTGTGCCAGAGAGAGAGAGAGAGAAAGAGAGAGAACCCTTTTTATGTGTGTCCATGTGTGTGTGTTACATCGACGTACCCACATGTACGTAAATTGCATCGAGCCCATCGCGTGGACACTCCGGGGTCACGATCGATCATTCGTCTTGTACAATTTCTTATTACGGTATACAGGGAGGAACAAAGATAAGAGTTGGCCGCTATCATTTATTCAGTTTTACCTCAGCTTCGACTCGATATACTCCATTATTATTATTATTATTATTATTATTATCATTATAGAGAAGAGGGGAAAAACGTCGACTATTTTACGATGCAAGAGGGGGTGAAAATAATAACAAAAAAAAACAAGTTAAACAAAAAAAAACAGAAGGCCGCTATGTATGGATAACACGCGTGTGCCCCGTTCATTAATAACCGTTGGCTGTAGCGCCACGAGATACCGTGCTTTTCGCAAGAAAAGTCACGTATCAACCGGATGGATGATCGTACGCGTGGGAGTGAGTGGTTCGCTGCGTTATATTAGCTCGCGTTGTTCATACTGGATAAGAGGGGTGGTAGTGGGTGGAGAGGGTGAGAGGAACCCAAAGGAACTCACCCCCGTATGTGTTACGTTGGGAAATTCGTACGGCGAAGAGCAGGAGCGAGCGAGAAAGAGAGAAACTTTCTCTCCTGACATTAATGGCAGAAGTGGGACGCATAAAGAAAGCGGGGAAAAACCTCGTGGAAAAAAAGGCAATTTATGATGCTCGGGGGCAAAAAATAATGGTATGATAATGAAACGAAACGTATACACGCAGCGTGCTAGGCGATGAGAGAGAGAGAGAGAGAGAGAGAGAGAGAGAGAAGAAGGAAAAAACGTGCAAGAGGGGGTGAGAGAGGGAGAGAGAGAAAGATAAAAAAAAAAAGAGTGACTCTCCGGCTCGCTCTCGACTCGTAAAGTCGAGTGTGTGCCGGCTCTCGGGGCGAAACGAGAGAGACCACGATGTTTGTGTGAATCAGGCGCGGATGCTGCACCAACTTCCTTCCACCCCGAAAACAGCCGGGCAACGGCGAGGGAAAAAAGCAGCAGCATCGTATACGGTTAGTCGGGAGAAGAGAAAGAAGTAAAAAAAACGAGAGAAAACTGCTCGGACTCTACTCTCTCTCTCTCTCTCTCTCTCGATCTCTCTCCCCGTTTCGCCATGGGGGATGACTCCGAGGGTGGTCGAGCGTGTGTGCGTGCACTAAAAGGGACAAAAAGAAGGAGAAAAAAAAGAGGAGAAAAAAAAACTAAAAGATATAAGGGCGAGCGAGAATGAAGTCGAAGTGAGCGAGCGAGCGAGATGACGATTCGGGATAAGGCCAAATCCACGCTTATGAGCAACGCCAAGACAAAAGCCTCGATTTCGCGGTCCCGGAACCAATATATACGATCCTTGGATATGCCGATAGTAGCGTTGTAGCGTAGGGGGAGCCTCGAGGCCGTCACGAGCAGGATCCATCTAGCTGTGCAATTCGATATAAATGCATCTGCGCGTCGTTTCTCATTGCCTTTCTACAAGGTATTACATCGTCGATGGGGTTGATAGCGACATGGGGAATGCTTCGAAATTAAAGCAGAACCGTCCAAAATGGCGACGGTACAAAAATTACGTAAATTTTCTACATTTTGTACGATGAAATATTGATTTCGAAGATCGTTCGTTCATTGAAAAAAAAACAATAAAGTTAATTTTTTCTCCACGGATTAAGATAGAAGAGATAAATAACGTATTACTACAGTTATTTTCGTGAAATATATGTCGAGGAGAAGATTAGAGGGAAAGTGGAAGGACAGGCGAGACAGTGGTAGAGAGAACGATTGGCAAAAGGAGACTCGGGCGGAAAAGAGGAGGGAGGGACGGGGGGGTGGGTGGAGATGGTCCGTCGAGAGGTAGAAGCAGCAGGGAATAACGTCAGTAACGGATTCGTTAGAAGCGCGCCCGGGCGACGACCATTAATCCGATGGATCTGACAGTCCTACCAGACTCTCTTCTTCCTTTCTCTTTCTCTTGGTCAAATCGCTGAGTTTCTCGTCCGAGAACGTATTCTACCGGAAATAACGAGAGAGGGAAAATACGTGAATCGAGCTTGAGAGCCTTCCCTCGTTTCTCCTTTCATTTATTTCTCTCTCTCTCTCTCTCTCTCTCCCTCTCTCCGTCCTCATTTTTG
Organism: Netelia virgata; assembly: GCA_951802705.1. Taxonomy (NCBI): domain Eukaryota; kingdom Metazoa; phylum Arthropoda; class Insecta; order Hymenoptera; family Ichneumonidae; genus Netelia; species Netelia virgata. Next base: position 52,665,314 of record OX637863.1, read on the forward strand.
TCTTCGAAAACACGAGAGTCATTGCTTTTCTCCGTTTTTAGCTGTTTCCTCGGCAGGATAATACCGTCGGTAGATTATTCCCGAAAGGAGAGAAGCTCCCTGATGTATATTCGAGAAATATGAAGGGACGACTTCTCTCGCGTCCGTACTCATGCGTGGAATCATCGTCGAGCGAACAAAAAGCGGCTTTAGCGATGAGCTTTTCTCTTTTTTGTTTCATTTCTTTCTCTCGTTCGATCGTTTTCTCTTCGTAACTATTCGTCGTAGTTACCGATCTCGAACGTCATCCAACTCTCAATAGCCACGTTATTATACATCGTGCTCGAATGCAACTCGCTACGGAAACGCGAGTATCGTGTTACGCGTGAAAATTCTGGTGGGTTTGTTTTCGTGGTAAAAGCGAGAGATGGGTTAATACAAACGTATACAAATGTGCTTGCTGCAAATGTACGTGTAATCTGTAACTCGCTCGTGTATGTGTATGCGTCGGTGTGTGTGTGTGTGTGTGTGTGTCTTGTACATAAGCCCGAGTGTGATGGCGGTACAGAGCGGGTGGGTGGGAACGAGAACGGGGGAAAACGCGCGAGGGTTGAGGGTGCGCTTCGGGTCGAAAGGAGGATGGGGGTGGTTGGGTAGTGGTGGTGGTGGCAGCAGCAATGGCGATGGCGTCCCGCGCTTGGGCGTTTATTATTATGATTATACTTGATATCCCCTGCCCAAAGCACGGAGCGAGAGAGAGCGAGTGTGAGAGAGATAGAGCGAGAGAGAGAGAGAGAGAAAAAGCCAGAGCCAGCCAGGCATCCTGCGAAACTTTCCCTCCTCCCTTTTTCCTTTCCGATATTAATATTATTTTTGCCCGGGCGTAGCGGCCGCCATATATCTCGCTCTGGGCATAAAATCCATTCGAACCCTCCCTCCCCCCGTCCTCTCCGCCGCCGCACTCGCGCCACCGCGTTTTCTCTCTAGCTCGCTTCCATATCACCCCTTCCAACCTCCGAGCTCTCACTCTCTCTCTCTCACTCTGTCTCTCTATTTCTCTCTGTTTCTCTCTCTCTCTCTCTCTCTCTCTCATCGCTCGCTTGCCCGCTTGGTCCAGCCCTCCTCCTCCTACCTCGCTTCTCTCATTCGCGAGGGGTGAGTGCCAAACGAGAGCAAGAAAGCAACCCGAGTTACTCGCTAAAGGGCAGGAAAGAGTGAGAGAGAGAGAGAGAGAGAGAGAGAGAGAAAACGGAAGAGAATTCTTTCGAGCTCTGACCAGTTGCGACTCGGAGAGAGCTCTTTCCATTATTAATTAATGGCGCTCGGGTCGGCCATTTTCTTTCCTAGTTGTATATAGAGGGACACAATTTTTCAAGGGGTAGTCGGGCGAAAATTTCGCGTTGTTGGGGAATTCTGCAAACTTTATATCCGCCGGTGCCGTGGCAATTTCGTAACTGACCGTGCGACGATGATTCGACTCGCGACGATTTGACAGGGACGTGGGTAATTCGTAACGAGAGAGAGAGAGAGAGAGAGAGAGGGTTTCAACTCAACCAGGATCGACGAACGAAAAAGTAGACGATAAAAAAAAGAAACATCCCGGTAACGTTAACGCGCGTCGAGCTTTCGCCCCTTTTTTTCTTCAACCCGTCCGCTGTTGCTCTCGCCTGTCAACCGGACGTGAATGCCGCGTATCCTCCCGGGACACAACGAAAAGAGAGAGAGAGAGAGAGAGAGAGAGGGAGTATAGAACTCTGGCAGCATCGGACTGTAATTCGAAACTTTGAAAAATAATTCGTCAGCACGAAGGAGAAGCAACAGTAGTAGTGAAAGAACGGGAAACGTCGAGACGCGCATACACCGACGCTAGAGAGAGAGAGAGAGAGAGAGAAAGAGAAAGAGAGAGAGAGAGAGAGAGAGAGAGCGAGTAGGTAGTTGGCCGAAGGGACGAACTTCGTACGTTCTCCTCCCGTTCTGGATCTTCTTCCAAGGGGTGTTCCGGACGAAGGAAAAATGGCAGGGGGTAACATCGCGAATCTGTCGCCCGGCCTTGTCGTCAACGTACTTTTTCCAAGGCGCGCGAGAAAGCCGTGTGAGAAATTTTAAACTACGATCATCTCGTACCGTGAAAAAAGAAGGGCGGTGGGAGGATGAGGTTCGCGATGGCGGACTTTGAAGGCGAAGAAGGGGGTTGGTCGTCGTTTCGTCGAGCGTGGACGCGTCGACGTGCGGATGAGAAAAGGGAAAGAGTCTCTCGTTGCAGTGTGGGTTGGTTGCAAAGGTCTTGTCCGCGTTCTATAAATATATAGACATAGATACGTAAAGGTAGAACGAGAGAATGAAGACGAAGAAGACGAAGGTGAGAGGAAGAAGAGGGCAAGATCGACCCATAGACGCCCAGAGTTTCTCGTCGCGTTCTACGTGCAGGACATCATAGGACACGATGGGATGGGAGAATTGCTCATTTGTTCGTCGAAGAGAGAGAGTGGGAGCGCGGGAGGGCGGGGGGATGGTAGAGAATCCCAGCGAGAGGATGAGAGGCACGTGAGAGCGAGAGAGGCACAGATAGCGCGAGAAGACGGTTCTATACCCCAGTAATGCTTTGCCCCGCTCACAAGCACCGGCAGCGGGGCACCATCTTCCTCCTTCTCATTTTCGCTCTCTCTCTCTCTCTCTCTCTCTCTCTCTTCTCTTCTCTTTCTCTCTGTCGCTCCTTCACCTTCGCGTTATATCGTCACTGTGCTAGAGGCCACCTCTTTCCTCCTCGATCCCCACAGGACTTCTCACTCCTCTTAGCTTCTCTCTCTTACCCCCTTTACTACCCCTTCGTAGTAGTAGTCTTCCACCTCGTACTCTCGCTTCGTCTTACTCAACACCGAGGAAAGAGAGCGAGATAGTACTCACACACACACATATATATATATTGAGAAAGAGTGCGAGAGAGAGAGAGAGAGAGAAAGAGCTTTCTCTCTCTCCTCTGGCGCGGTGTTCGATCGAAATTCAATTTCCACTCCTCCAGCTTCAGCAACGACGCCACCGACGCCAGAGTTCTACACAACCCCCGCCGCGCTTTCCTCTTCCTCCAAAGCCCACCCCGTTGAATCGACCCCGAGCCAGCATCCTCCGCTCGCCTCGACCCGCGGACGACGCTTCACCGGGTAACCCACCCCCTCTCTACCTCGCGTGTCCTCTCTGCCCAAACCCTCTTTACACCTCTCTCGCCTAGCTCACTCACTGTCTCTCTCTCTCTCTCTCTCTGCATTCCCTGAGATAAATTACGCGGCTCAATTATTCACCCGAATCTTTCTTCTCACCAGAAGCGTCTTCTTTCTCGTTTCTAAGAACGAAATTCTTTGCATAGGAGCTTCGTGTCCAGCACACCGGGAATAATACAGGCAAGGAAAACGAACGCGCGAAAGACGATGTTTTTTTATTCCGATTGTTCTATATATGCGTATCTCGTACGATTCGAGCCACCATACACTTTACGAAAGGGGGGTGGGGCGAGGAGAGAGAATTTTATTTCTTTGTTTCGAAGAGGGCGCCTGTGCTCTCGTGAGCCGCGAGGGAATCGCACGTTTTTCCCCCTTTCTCCCACTCTCTATCTCTCTCTCTCTCTCTCACTCATTCGGTCTTTCAACCACCTTACGAATTCGTGGGTGGTCGATCGCACACTCTCTCTCTCTCTCTCGCTCTCACTCGTACGAGGGATGAGAGAGGAAGATAGCGAGAGAGGATGAAGCGATGGAAAACCTGCCCACCGCGCGATCTCCCACACCCTTCCGACTCTTCTTACGTCTCTCGCTCGTCTATATATACAAATATACATACATATACATATACTCGCCGGCTCGTCGAACTCCAAGCTCCCGTCCGACCGTACCTATTTAAATGGCTTTTTTTCAAGGGGAGCCGAACCGAACGAGCTCCTCTACTCTTACCCCCTCGTATCCACCCTCATCCTCTCTCTCTCTCTCTCTCTCTCTCTCTCTCTCTCTCACTCGCTAGTTACGACGAATTCCGCAACCCCTCGCGCCGTTGAAACGAGACGCCGAAGCGCGTAAGTACACCGCCATTTCCTATGCACGATCTCGACTCTCGTCTTCGCGTCCCTTTGACTCGTTCGTATTTTTTTTCTTCTACCGTCTCCCCCTTCGTACCGCGAGAACGAGCCGACGTTGACGAAAAAAAAAAATAATTCTATATACATTCTATTTAAAATCTCTTCTTTCGCATCCTCGCAACTATTTCCTCGATAATTTTTATTCAAAAATCCGATCGCTAAAACGAAAACAAACGAAGCGTCAACGATCTCGTTACGAAATTCTACCTGAGGTCATATCTATCACGCTAGTCCGGTGCTCCGACACGTGTGGGAGACGGAAATTGGTGAACCAAGAGAAAAAGCGAACATCCATTACCCCAAGAAGGCAATAATGGTCGCGGACATTCCGTACGAGAATGGAACGAGAGAAAGAGAGAGAGAGAGAGAGAGGGAGGAGAAGAAAGTAGCGTCGAAGCAGAGGGAAAAAGGAAAAAAAAGCTAGCCTCATATATATATATATATATATATAGAAAAAAGAGAAAAGAGACGAGATAACGCGAGAGCGTATATGAGGGTGGCCACAGAACAAATACATTAATTTCATCCCCGCCGCGTCTCTTGCACACCTACGAGACGAAGATGGAAGATCTCTCGTTCGAATAGACGGAGGAGACTAGGCGAGGGCAACGACGGAAACATTACGACGTACGCTCATCAGCGCCAGAGCCCGGAAAATCCATCCGATACACGCGCACACCTATCTCCTCCTCTCTCACCTACGTAAACACACGAGAACCTCAGAATCCCGAAACACAATATAAATATATATATATATGTGTGTGTGCAAGTGTATGCGTGTGTTTTCATGTAAGTGGCGATGGTGGATAGAGTCTCGGCCAAAGACTTACACACGTCTCGAGAGCGTCGAGTGGCACATGTGCCAAGCTTCGCGTTGTCTTTCTCTCTCTCTCTCTCTCTCTCTCTCTCTCTAACTCGTGGCATATAAGTAAACGGGGTGCGCGAGATAAAAGAGCAAGAGAGATAGTCAGCGAGTGAGAGAATGAGGGGTGGGGGATAAAAAAGAGAAAGAAAGAAGGAATGGGGGTGTGTGGTTACCATAGCAACACCCAAGTCCCTCTCTTATAATTATATGGGGAAAAATGGCTCGCGGACTTTTACCCCCTCCCAACCCCCTTCCTCCAGCTCCGTGCTTCTCGTGTGCGCGAGTTAAACCCCCTCGTGCCTCCCCTCGGTTCCTCTCCGACGTAACATCGACGACGTTCCTCCTTGATATTTTCTCTTGCGCCTTTTTTCCATCCTCTTATTCTTGCGCCTTCTCCTTTCTCCTTTCTCCGAGTTCTCTCTGCATATATCGTATGTAGATACACGGATCTATATATATATATATAGATATAGATATAGATATAGATATAGATATAGCCTTTTCGTACGCTTGGACTCTATCTACACCCCCTGGTAGTAGGTACTCGCATGCACAGTTGGCCTCTTCCACCCTCCTCCTCCTTCTCCTCCTCCTCCACCCTCCTCGTTGCCCACTCGATTTTACGATTTTGTCGAGAATATGCTCGACTCTCCCCTTGGTACACGCCGTTTCACCCCCCCTCCATTTTTATTCCCAAAGCTTGTATAACGGGAACGGCGAGAAATTGAGAAAACGACGAGAAAAAGATAAATCGGATAGATTTTGCTTCGCGATAGGGCTAATGTCCAATGCGGTCAGCGTTTAGTATCTTCCTTTCTCAGTCTCTCTTTCTCTCTCTCTCCATCTGACACAAGTCTCTCGCTCACCACTGTGGCGACCGACTGATCAGCGTGACGATGTCCACCCTAACAAAGCGCCCGCGGGGCAATGGAATCGAGATGTGCTTCTTCGTCGAGGCAACGACTAAGATAGAGGCCTGTGGAACCCATCGCGCCCGATACACACGAGAAAGTAGGAAACTACGACGAATTCTTCTCTCATTTCGCGAGGGAGACGCGAAGCACTGTGTGTTACAACACTGCGGTTCTCCAGATAACGGCTGTTGCCCGAGGCACGAAAAGAAAAGGGCGATATACCAATATGAACATATTTCGGTCTATATATGTGTCTACGTATATATATATATATATATATATATATATATATATATGTATATAAGGAAACGGCCTTGATGTGTATAAGTATGAGTGTACGATGGTGGATCGTAGTCACGCTTGTATCGGCCGAGAAAAAGAGAGAGAGCCGGCGGGGGGGGGAGACGAGAAGAGATACGACGAGGGTAGGAAGAAGAGTATGGAAGAGAGAAAGCATAGGGTCCACGAGAGGAAAAGCACCAACCCCCTGACGCGTCTCTACCGTCTTATACGTTCCGTGTTGGTGTGCGCGTATTTCGAGGACCAAAGAGCCGACGAACGTGGCCAACCTATATAGATATACGTCGCGTGTGCACACGCGAAAGTGAGAGAGAACATATTGCTACGGAGTAATCCTACTTGATCGCGGTTTTTGGTCTCCCTTTTACGTGGGCGTTCACGTTTCTGTGTTTTCCGCACGCTTTTTTTTCGTTAAGAGAGTCCTTCTTACGTCTGTGTGGGTGTGTGTGTGTCTGTGTATATGTATATGTGTGCGAGATGATGGTGTGCCCGAAGGATTACTGCCTCAGGAATCGCCCGGTGAGCCCGTGAAGATGGACGAAGAGTCTTTAAATACCCCGGGGGATGCGCGCAAAAGCCGCACGGAAAAAAACGAACCCACCGGGGAAACGTGTCCTGACGACAAAAAAGTATAATTTCGATCTCTCTCTCTCTCTCTCTTTCTTTTTGCTCTTTGTGCAATATTCTGATAAAAAAAGAGAAAAAGTAGAAAAGACGATGATGACGCGAAATGTTAGAAAGTACCTTTTTTTTCTCTACATTCGTTAAGAGATGGAATTAATCGTAATACGATTTTCCACCCAAACGAAAAAGAATCTGTCGGGAGAGTCGAGATTCCGTTTCAAGTTTCACGAGGAAATACAGCTATGTTATCGGACACAGATATATCTATATATTGGTATATATCTGCATCTGGTATTAGTTCGGGTCGCTGGAATGCGCCGTGTAGCATCGATAGTTAAATTACGATCGACTGGGTAGGGTCTCCGGTCGGCACGAGCGATTAATCCCTTTAATGAAATAATCCGCCTTTGATCGCAAGAGATTCACCAAGTGCGCCGCAAATAGAGAGAGAGAGAGAGAGAGTTAAAAGGGTGGCCAAACGAGAGATAGTCCTCGCCGACCCCCAATTTTCTCCAATCACGCGGCTCTCACGGAGTCGAGAAACACTTGAACCAGAAGGTTTTAATTGCGACGAACATCCCTAAAAGAGAGAAAGAGAAAGGAGAGAGAGAGAGATCTCATTGTTTCCGCTCGGTCTGAGAAGCGATGTTACTACTTCATTCTCTCTCTCTCTCTCTTTTTGGTAGTGTGTATTTCTACCCAAGGAGCGATGAAAAGGGATTTCTTAGCGAGTAAGACGAAGGGCCAAGCGCGCAGGCTGGATGGAAGTAGTAAAAAGTACTCTGGGATGGAATCGACGAGGAGAGAGAGAGAGAGAGAGAAAGTGAGAGAGTCTGAACCGGCTAAAGGGATGAAGAAAAGCTCGTGCGAGCGCCCCCTTAAAAATTTAACGTTCGGTCCTTCTCGTTCTCTCTCTGTCGAGCAAAGAGAAAGCCCGAAGGCGATACGCCCTTTGATTGCGGCCGGACTCTCCGCCTTTTTTCCTTTTTTATCTCGAAGTCGCTCTCTCTCTCTCTCTCTCTCCCTTCATTTTTTTGTTCACCCTCGCTGCCACTTCGCCATCCCCTCCTTCTCCTCCTCACCCCCACCCCCTCCCTCCCCGGACTGTCGCCTAGGCTTTTCCCGCAGGCAACACGAGGACGAGGTCCCTCGTTATGATCGATAAATTTAATATGGTTATACCGTTGATACTCGGCCAGCGAGAAAACTCTCCTTCACCCATTTCCGCGCGTCGCCCTTATTCCAATAAAAAAAAAAAACGGAAAAAAAGAGCGATAAGAGAAGGAACGTTAAGAAAAATGAAAACTTTTTCATTCCTTCCTTACATAAAGTTGGCAACCGACGAAAGACCGCACTGATGAAATATATTAAACGTTATTATATATTTTTTTTCTTCACGTGAAGCGAAGGAAATGGAAGTCGGGAACGGAAAGCGTTTAATGAAACGAGAATGATGAATTTGGACGTTTTGCGCACGGGACGCGCCGGATGTTTCGAATCTTTATGCTCGTGTACTACGACTTCTCTTTCTCTCTCTCTTTCTCTTTCTCGGCGCGAAGACTAATGAAACATTTTCAGCTGCATTGCGGAGGCTCGGTAGAACGGAAAAAAAACGAAAACCGAGAACGAGAATGACGCAGCGTCAGCGAAATCTAGAAAACTTTTAGCCTTCGTGAAAATAGCTACCCACCGGAAAAAATAAAAATTTCGGGATATAACCCAAACGGCTAAACGTAGGAGCTAAGTTATGGTTGGGAAAATCCCACGCGAAAATGGCTCGAAAAACTTTATACTCTACGTTTTTTTTTTTTTTTTTTTTTTTTTTTTTTTTTTTTTTTCTCGGCTTTACGAAACTACGTGGATGCGACTCGTCCGTGTTACAACAATCCACCCTTGTACATCTAGAGAAGGTGTAGTAGAGTATCGTTAGCGGTCGGTTATCCGATAAGCGCGAGAAAAAATCGAGAAAAAACTCGCTTGGTCCTTAAAATCGCGCAATTTAAAGTTGCCACAACTCGGAAATCCGATCCGGGTGAAAAATTAATTAAGCAACCCGATTAATTTTCTACTCGGGCGGATAACGAGACATTTATATATATATATACACGCGTATCTATAAATCCCCGTGATATAATATTACATAATTCACCGAAGCGGGATCGTGTTATGAGCTCGTTAACGTTTTCTCGCTCGCTTGCTTCGGCATCGAATGAAATTTTCCACGAGAAGAAAAAAAATATATATATTAATAATTATGTTAATATCGTAATAAGGGGGTGGCTCGCTCACGGGACTCGAGCGTGCGGAAAACGAAAGAGCGAGCGGTCCGCGAGGGTTGAGAGGGTTGGTGACGCGCGAGAGAGAGAGAGAGAGTCGAGTCGACGAGGCCGGATGGGGGTGGGTCCTCGACATAAGAATATCTTCTGAGATGCCGCGCGGCGGAGGTTGTCGAGGGGGAGGTGGAGGGAGGGGGCCGGCAGCAGTGAGGGAGAGGGTGGAAGAGCGTCGAGGGTGAGCCTTCGCGTATTTTTATCAATATCTCGCGTGCTGCGCCTGCGCTTCGACGTGTGCCCGCTCGCTCGTACGGAGCAAGAAAGAGAGAAAGAGCGAGAGAGAGAGGTTTTTTTTTCTCTCTACCAAGCACGAGAGAAGCAGCGAGCGCAGCATCCCTTCCTTTTTTCCATCCCTCTCCAACTCCCTGGTGTGTTTCGACACACACGCGATTCCAACGCACACATTCACATGCAGATACGTACACGTGAACAAGGAGGTCCACGGTACTGCTGGGTGATCTCATGTGTGTCGGAGATCTAATGAGTATGTGCTCCGAGAAACGGGACGTTCCAGAGCGGCTGTGTGGCGGTGGAAAGGCTCTATCTTGTTCTCTTTCTATCTCTCTCTCTCTCTCTCTCTCTCGTTCTCTCTCTCTCTCTCTCTCTCTACGGTCGTCGCCGTATTCGTATTGGTTTTTCTCTCGTACAGGGAGCACATAGTTGGTATACACCCCCGTTGCGTACGTGTGTGGATGTAAGCACGAGGGCGTCTAAGGACCCCCAGGACAAAATGGAGCCCGCTTATACTCCGTTCTGCAAAGTGTATCCTTTTCCAGGCTCTTCTCATACCGACTCCTTTATAGGCACCCGGAACGTACATATACGCGTATATATATCAACGTACGTGGATTTTTTTTTTATATTTTTTTATATCTATATATAAAGTCTCGGGTAAAAAGCCGAGCCACGCGAGAGCTATCTTTGTAACGTTGTAGTATATCGTCCTATATGTATATTATATGCACGATATAAGGACGATGCAAAATCGTCTCGAAAGCCTTCGGGATAATTGCTACTAGAAAAGTCTCGGGTCACTCGGCTTCTCGAGATATGCCCCGAGGAACATTCCGACTACATATCGACGTCGAGTAGAACTATTTTTTTACTAATCTTTGTTTTTCTCTTTCTTGTCCCGTTACAAATCGACATCGCGCACGAATCTATGAGACTATTAAAGCTTTTCTGTTTTCAATAAATTGCTCATTATTTATTCCGATCATTATCACGATTGATAATATTTCGTGTTAATTTTTATTCTTTCTGTTTTTGTTTTTTCAGGTATTGATAAATCTTTCTTCTTCGTGGCCTTCATTTAGTACGTCGTACCGCACGCAAACCCCGCCATCTTCGCCAGCAGATATTATTTTTCTCTAGGGTAGGGGACAGGACGTTGTAGGACGCGGGGAGCTGGCCAAGGGTGAACGTCGCTTTCGTCGGAAGGAGAGAAAGAGTGAGTGAGTGGCGGGGGTGTAGAGCGAAAGAGTAGGTTTGCTCGGAAAGCGAAAAGATAGGGGGAAGTATAGGGAGGAAGGTTTAAGAAAAAGGACGCGAGGGGTCGTCCGCGTGTTTTGCAGCGCGAAATAACCTCCATTACATCGCGGCGTCGCTCTATATACGAAAGATTATTTTTCTTTTTTCGCGATACAGCACACGCGAGATAAAAGTGCGAGGGAGAGAGACGAAGGGTCGAGGAGAGACAGCAGCCAGCAAGTCTGCGTTCGTCCGTGTCTCTGTGCCTAGAGCTGCTGGCTTGATGGCTGTTGTCTTTTGTCCCCGAGCGAAGAAGCTCGACAAGGCCGGAGAGGGAGGGAAAAAGCTTTTTTTTCTTTTTTTTTTTTTTCCTAAGTTGAAAAATTATGGAAAATTAGCCGGGCGACGTTCTCGCTTCGTTCCAAGACCCCGGTGTCTCGCGCGTACGAACCGAGAAAGAAATACGAGGGAAGAAAACGAGCAGCAAAAGTGTTGCTATAAATTCACGGACGATGGAAGTAGGATAAATGAGAGAAAAAAGAAAAAGGCGGTACAGACGGGGGGAAGTGAGAAAAAGAAGCACCCTCGTCGAGACGGATGAGTTTTGGTCTCGGCCATGACACTCGTAATTCGCGCGATATTAAGTCAGTGAGAAACATTTTTTTTTAAAAAGCTACTCCAGTCTCGCCTTAATTAATTAAACGTTTTATTTCTTTTTCTGTTTACAAATTTGTACCCCTCTAAGTTATTTCATTAAGCTCGTACATTCGAGACGCTTTGTCGCTTCTTACGTTCAACGTTCAACGACTTTCGAGCTTGTCGAAGCGATTATTCTCGAACGACCAATATATAGAATTTTTTCCTGCCCCGATATTTGAGCTTCGACACTCCTTAGACACTTCACGATCGCGATTAATGCCCATAAGTTACGAGTCGCGGTTACGCGTGGACGATAATTAATCGCGCACTTCCGAGAATTCGGCGTTGCGTCGCTGCGACGTCGCGATAAAAATACGTAACCGCGCGCTCGAAACGCCGCGACTCGCGCGACGAGACGAATTTTTTATCCCGGGGCCTCACCACGTCGTTGTGGGGCCAGGTGAGTGACTGACTTGCCCGACTGAAAAATTTCGCTTTCGATCGACACACGCGAACCGCCGTACCCGCCGTCGCAGCCAACCCGGTGGGGTACACAGATGCTGGTCCATGGATGTATAATAATAAATATATATATATATATATATACGTCCACCCCGAAAGAGCGTGGCTCGGGGGCCCCCCTCGACTCGAATGAAAAAAAAAATCGAAAAAACCGTTCCCCCCATCCTCGGTGTCAGGAAAAACCCTTGTATAAAAAACGCCCGAAGGGGGTCGCGCGTCTACCTACGGTAGTCGTGCGTGAGGTAGCGAGGGGCTCGACGAAGCGTCGCAGCATGCGAACCTATCCCTATTTTTTTCACCTCGAATTTAACCCATATAAATCCTAAAAGAAAAAAAAACATTACAAATTTTTATCAAAAAATTTCAATAATATTCGACAATTTTGTTTTCCATTCGGAAATTAACGTGGTTTAATTAAAATTTGTTCGTCGGTTGATCTCTTAGCTGGGAAATATCGTTCGTAACCCTCGCTAGCCCAGCGTATACGCGGGATACGGAGCTGAGGGTACGCGAAGCCAGCGCGTGCCCCAAAAAGCGTTTTTTATTCTCTTGGCCCGACCCCACAGAGAGCTACGAGGGTGAGTATATGTGCGTGTGTGCGTAAGTGTGCGAGAATGAGCTCGTACCCCAAAAGACTACGTTGACGGTGGTCCTTCTCTTTCGGTAGCACCGCGTGGTCTGTTTTCACGGGTAAGCAATATAGAGGCCGAGGCCCAGGACAGAGATGAAACGCGGGCGCGTACGTAGGAATATATCCCTCCGCGGAACACACGGCCCGTAGTCCGTCATCAAATACTCGTTATTCCTGTCCAGCCAGGATTACCCGATATTCCCATTTTTTTTTTTTTTTTTTCGACCATTCCAGGTTTTCTCTTCTCGCTGTCTGCGTGAGGGGACTGCGCGGCGTCGAAGCCTCCGTAAAAAAACATAGAAACGCGCTCTGTCTCTCTCTCGTTGCTTCTATATATCTGCGAGTGTATCACGAAGGATTACACGGTTATAACGGCACCCGAAAAAATGACCGCGCTACGTTTCATGATCTATCGGCCGACGAAAAAAGAGGGAAATAAAAAAGAACGCGTCCACTCGTCGGTGAAAACGAGGGGAGGCGAGATATGGAGTAGAAAAAAAAATTCGGACACTTATAATTCAAGATATTAATCGTATAATCCGGGGATATCGTGGAATCGAATAACGCTCTTTTCATTCTGGAGTAATCGCGTGTGATGCGCATTTTTTTTTTTTTATTATTATTTTTTTATTACTCGTGTCGGTATTTCGTTAATTTTACAATTATTTCTTAGATTCGAACGGTTCTGTCACGAGACATATGTTTGCGTGAGAAATTTTCAAAGCAGCCGTCGATCATTTGTACAACGAAGACGAAAAAGTAGCAGTAATAAAGCGTTAGGACAAGAGAGAGAGAGAGAGAGAGAAAGAGGTCCTGAAAAATGATCGGCTCAACGGGGATACGGTAAGAGCGAGACGGAACGATTTCGCCCCAGGAACGTTTCGAGCACGTCGCGGACAATATAGAAACTGAGAAAAGCATGCGTGAACGACAGAGAGAGAGAGAGAGAGAGAGAGAGAGAGAGAGAGAGAGAGAGAGAGAGGAACAGAGAGACGATCGGTTTCGGGGATTTTTTTGCGAAATAACGGCGCTCGTTCGAGTGAGGCCAAAAAAATGGGAAACATCTGTCAGTATACTCGATGCCTATCGAACGCTTTTCGTTCCTCGGCGTTCTTCTCCTTGTCGTTGTAATCGACGTATCGGGCGCGCGCGTTTCACGTTTTTTTTTCTCTTCCACCCTTACCTCATCACCTTCTCTCTCTGCCCCCTTCCCTCTCTCTCTCTCTCTTTCCTCATTCACGCGTGAATCGATGGAAAAATCATAATGATAATAATACGCGACGTGAACACCCATCAGGCGCAACGGGGAATCTAGCGAACGAATAAAAAAAAAATAATCCAAAATAAAACTATTAGTTCCGGTTCGAGTGGGGCGAAGTTATCGATAAAAGTGGGAAGGGTGTGGAATAATCAAGAAAAATAATAATAATAATAATGAAATGGAAAAAGACAACGAGAAAAAAAAAACCACGAATGAGCTTTCTCCACCGGGTTATAACTCTCGATGTGTGGTTCTCGCTCGCTTTCACCCTCGTGCAGGTTTTCATCTCGCTTATGTGTAGACCACGTTTCTAACTTGGCTATTTCATAAATTCTAATTTATAGCCGACGGAAAATTGATCCTGGCTTAATCCGTGCTATCGATGCCCGCCTACGTATTATGCTATAAAATACAGCTGTGTATATGTATATATATATATACATGACACGAATAATATTTATACATATACCAGTGCGAGCGATTACTACCGGCGCTTATCTCGAGAGATCTCGAAGCGATCCGCGGTGTGTCGCGTTGTGAACGCGCGTGGTACACACCGTGCCGTAATAAATCTCATTAGCTCCCACCTGGTTAAACAAAAATATCGTCGCGGCGATATTAACGACAGACGTATGGACAGACGCGCGGAGAAGTACTGTCGCCCATCTGTACTTTGAAAAAAAAAACGGTGTTTAGCCGCATCCTCGAAACCAATAAATCCCGAACGGAATCGAATAACTAATGAATTTTCGGAATTAAAAGCCACGAAAGTATATGCGCGCGAGCGATCGAGTCTAACGTTCGCTTCTTATTTCGTGACCTCCTTTTTTGTATTTTTTATCGTTCTTATTCGTCGAATATGACGAGTATAATGGACGCGGTGGCGAACGCGCGTGTTCCGGATATAATTTTTATTCGTCTCTGTTTACACAACCGATCTACTTGCCGTGCCCGTTTTTTTTTTTTTCTTTTAGATAGAGTTTTTTTTAACGTATCTTTCCCTCCCAGTGGATTAGATCACGCTCATTGTTTAGGGTTTTTTTTTCATTTCTTTTTTTTTTTTTTTATAAACGTAGCGCGAGCCGTTTTTTTCACCTCGGCCAATTTTCGGGTGTGCAAACACGGCCATTGTCGCCCGGCACGCGCCCTCGCGCCACCGATTTGCGTGGCTAGTATAAGCGCGCGCGCGTGTGTTCGTTATGCCACAGAGGGGAAAGGATAGGCAAAAAAAAACACACGTAAGCAGCAGCATCCGAAAAATCAACCCCTTTCACCGCTTGCGCTCCGACCGTGATTTAAATACGGGAGACGGTTTTTTATCAACGCGTTTTTCTTGTTTTTTTTTTATCCGTCGAATCGCTCGCACCGAAAGCCGGGAGCAACCCCTTGTTTGGTCCACCGCGCCCACATAATTACCGGGTGGTGGTGAAAATAACGGGATGAAAAAAAAATTCGGGTAAAAAAATGCGCGTTTTTTACGGGGCGAAGAAGCGCGCCGAGGGTCGGAGCAAGAGAGAACGAGAAAAGCGATATCGCAATTAGACAGCCGCGATCCTACAAATCGGGGGTCTCTTCCATTCTCTCTCTCTCTCTCTCTCTCTCTCTCTCTCTGTTTCGCTCGGTCTCGCGCGACTCGAACCCGCGAGGGTTAAGGGTTGCTCTTGGCCAGTACACTCGTAAGGGCAACCCGAGACTTCTCTGTGGGGACGATTCGAAAGGGTGCCAAAAGATATGGGTGGCACCCTTCTCCAGTGAAATATCCGGGGGTGCGATTCGAGCTAGGCTTCGCTCTCTAACCATATCGTTTTTTTTTGTTCTTCTTCAGTATATATATTTTTTTTTTTGCACGGACCGAATTTATTTTTAATGTACACACCGCGCGCAGTAATTAGGGAGCTTGAAATTATTCCTGGGTTGAGGACACGGTCCGCGAAATCGTTTATAACGAGAGGATGATTAATAACTCAATTTTTTTCCACCTGAAAAGATTTTACAGTCATCTTTTTGAGTTGATCCGATTTTTGACAATTTTTCGGTCGACGTACGAAATATCCATTTTCTTTATTTTCCGATTGGCATAATGGAAGTATTTGATTGAATGTTTTACGCAATTTTCAAAAATCATTGGTCGTTCGATTAAAGAGCGAAAAAAAAAGCGAGACCCACACAAATCGGGGGTAGAATTTTTTTTAAGCAGTCCGGGCAAGGGGAACGTAAAGCGCGCTTAGTAGTATTCCAAGCCCAGGCTTGGGAGATTGTTCCAAAGGGTGCCCCCACGTTTCAACGTAGTACCGCTTCGAGAGAAAAAAAAATCCATAAGGGTTTCTCCCGCGAGTCGAAAGTAAAGGGGAGAGCTATGCTGGTCGTTTGCGATGAGGGACGAAGGTCGAGCTCGGAAAAATAATTTTCGTGACTTTGATTAAAGAGTGCAATAAAAAATTGACCAACGTTGAACCATTCGTTCAAAATATCGACACGAAAGAATTTCAGAAGGGTGAAAAAAAATAACCTTCGTAAAAAAGAAAAAAAACGTCTCTGTGGGAAAAGTGTAATTAATCAGGATTTAAGTTTTAATTGGAA
Organism: Netelia virgata; assembly: GCA_951802705.1. Taxonomy (NCBI): domain Eukaryota; kingdom Metazoa; phylum Arthropoda; class Insecta; order Hymenoptera; family Ichneumonidae; genus Netelia; species Netelia virgata. The sequence goes on from OX637863.1 coordinate 52,681,555, forward strand.
CAAAACGAGTATTAATGAGCAACGAGCGAGTGTACACGCTGTTAAAAGAACACGACGATATAACCGTCGGGGTAGCTTTTTCGTCGCTATAACGATTAAAAATGTATACGCCATATAGCCTGCATTTATAATGCGGAAAAAATCCATAGAGAGCGAGACGAGGAGCCGCGCCCATCATATATAATAGACGTTCCACCCTTACCGCCCACTTTCTCGCACTTTCTCTCCCTTTACTCCGCCACTGCCGCGGCGAACACGCCGCTGGCCCTAGCTGTGCCCGTACTTTCAATCAATATTTAAAGAATTGCGCCTTAATAACATTCGTGTCGACCGGCCGTAATAGTCGGACTTGACTCAACTTTCCATCTGGACGTTGTCCATTGAAATATCTTATTAGCGCCGGTATCTTTTCCGTGAGTGGTAAGTGTTTTTCCCCTTATCGTAGACGGATAAGAGTGGAATTCGAAGTTAAGGGTAAAAGTACCCTCGAGCGTTTGTGACGTCGCATCCACCTTACTGACTTATAAATTGTCCATTATTCTTTAATAGTTGACATACCGGTTTTTAAATATTATCTCATAAAAAGATGAATGAAAAAATAGTCGAGATCGTACAAAGGTGAGTGAGACCATCATATTATTATCCTCAAGATTAGAATATCGATAACCATAGAGCGATAAAACTTTTTATCGACATCGGGTTATTTAAAAATTAATTATTAATTTTACACTATTGCGAATTGCAAAAGAACACGTTTTCGAACGAAATGTAAAACAAAGAAGTATTTGCATCCCGAATTTTCGATAACTTCTTAAAAACTAGCTCTTATATGTTGCCAAAAAGAATGGAGTTATTTTACAAGTGACGGTCATTTTACACCTCGCAAATAGTAGTCCATATTGCCCCATGAATTCCCGCTGCTGCGGGCGAACGGTACTGCTCTGTATTATCGACACTGCTAGGAGCGACGTTAGTTCACTGCTGTGAGCGTCGACTGCCCAAGAGGGCAGCACCATGCAGGTCGATCGTATTTGTGCTGCTCGCCGTGTTCATTACTGTCTATGGTCTTCCTTACGCCGCGTTACGGCCAAGCGAGTGTCTAGCAGTGTGTAGGTTATACATACCCAGTATCGAATTCGCGCACATTTCCCATCACGATGTACGAAGAATATCCCGATCAGGTATGTTGTATTGTAACAAAACGAATTAATCCGCTTCGAGAAGTGCAATGAACGAAACAAATCTATAACGAATACCTTTGCAGTATGAAACCTACGACGAGTATGCCCCGGTCGAGCAGCATCTCGAGCCCTATGACAGATATCGTCAGGCGGTTCCCCAAGCCGTACAAAAGTTTCTCATTTATTTCCGCAACTGTATCAAGGAAGGTATGATATTTGAAATTCAAAATCTATACGAGAATACATTTCCAAAAATATCGGAACAACTTTTCGACAAACAATCATGGCCGGAGGAAGCCGACATAGCCCACATTGTCGAAAACGATCAAGTTTTCCTCATCCTCTACAAGGAACTCTATTATCGTCACATATACGCACGAGCTCAGGGGCCAACGTTGGAGCAACGTTTTGGCTCGTTCTATAACTATTGCGATCTTTTTAATTACATTCTTAATCCCGACGAGCCCGTGCAGTTGGAATTGCCCGACCAGTGGCTCTGGGAGCTGATAGATGAGTTTGTATATCAGTTTCAATCATTCTCTCACTACAGAGCGAATTTAACCAATAAATCGCCCGAAGAGGTAGAAAATTTGAACACCCATAACAAGATATGGGACATTCTTTGCGTTCTCAATGTTTTGCATTATCTGGTCGATAAATCCAAGATCAAGAGTCAATTGGAAGTATACGCGAGCGGTGGCGATCCCGATTCCGTCGCCGGAGCTTTTGGTAAACACTCGTTGTACAAAATGCTTGGGTATTTTGCTCTCATCGGCCTTCTCAGGCTTCACTCCCTGCACGGCGATTATTATCAGGCCATAAAGGTATTGGAGAATGTTGAGATTTACAAGAAGACCGCGTACTCTCATGTTCCCGGCTGCCAAATATCGACCGCTTATTACGTCGGTTTTGCGTACATGATGATGAGGCGTTACGCAGATGCCATAAGAACGTTTTCCGGCAGTTTGCTCTACATACAACGTACCAAGCAGCTGTTTACAACGAGAAGCTATCAGAATGATCAGATAAACAAGCAGACGGAACAGATGTATCATTTGCTGGCTATATGTCTCGTCCTCCACCCCCAATGCATCGACGAGAGCCTGCAGCAGGCACTCAGGGACCGCAATTATCACGAAAAAATGTACAAGATGCAGTATGGCGATCCGGTTGAATTTGAATCGTGCTTCCTTTTCGCGTGCCCGAAATTTTTATCGTCAACGCCACCCGGACCGGACTCTAAGAAAGAAGATTACATGAGAGAAGCTATTAAACATCAGACTCAAGTTTTCATGGATGAGGTCGTCCAACAAAAAATGCTACCGACTATTCGTTCATATTTGAAGCTCTACACCACTCTGCCACTGAGCAAACTTGCGACATTTATGTGCAGCGGTAGATCCGACGATAATATGGATATCGACAAAGAAGTTTCGTCTCTGACGATTCATCTTTTGTGCTTTAAACATAAAATGAAGAATATCGTGTGGACCAAGGGAACATCGGGATTGGAAGGAAAATTCCAGTCGGGCTCCGAGGTGACAACACGAGCGTCTTTTTAACTCCATTTACTTCTCCATTTATTCCATACTAGATACTAATCATTTCTTTTTTTATAGCTGGACTTTTATATCGATCACGATATGATTCACATAGCAGACACGAAGGTGGCTCATCGTTACGGTGATTTCTTCATTCGCAAGATCTTGAAGTTCGAGGAGCTCAATCGCAAACTTCATCACATAAAGATATAAAAGAATCTTCTCATCTGTTTTTTGTAACGTCGGGACGACTTATCGATTAAACTGTACGGAAACGTGAGGATCACCAAGAATATTTCTTTTGTCTGTTTTTATTTTCTTCAATGACCTTTTATTACAAAGTACAAATATATATATATATATACATAGGCACATATCGTGCGTGGCTTGTAGAACATGGAAAAAAATACTTTCTTACGGACACATGGTTTTAAACCAGGATAATCAAACAAAAAAATGAAATCATTGAAATAGCAAAGATTGAAATATTGAATGATAGATCCTGTCGAGACCTAAAACGATCGGATCTCCCACGACTGTTACACCAAGTCAAACTTCTCATAATCCTCGATCCGAATCCCGTAAATCCAAAGCAGGTACCGTAATAACCAATAAATCAAGCCAACAGAAATGTAAATAATATGAAACACGATTTTATCACGAATTAGCCAATCAAATAATTATAAATGCGGGGCAAAAAGTGCGATGTTCCCCACAAATAATTCAACTTCAGTCGAAATTCCCATAGAAAATAAACTTAAATCTATACAGATGTTAACAAAATACATTAACTTTTAGAGTTTTTTTCGTGCATTATTTTGCACGCAGCTGTTAAAATACTTGGTCGCGTCGAAAGAGCAGGAAGTCGAAGATTTTGTAGATAGTGAAAAAATCTATTGCCCCTTTTATTGCTGCACGTCCTGATTTCTTCGGCCCGGCATATCGTGCGTATCGACGGGAGGTAATCTAGGACCGTGCTACGGTGATTGAGCGAATGCGGTGATACGTGCGCCAGTGCTGAATTTACGCCAATATTCAATTCTCTCTTTAATAATAATTGTCGCATATTTTGCAATTCGTTTCCGGAATGAATCGCTTTGTGATCGTTCATTACACGATCTCTCAGCCATTGTGCTATTTCGAGACTTGTGCTAGATACGCTCGAGTAGTCGTGAGTATTTTCATCCAGCGATAAACTCTGTTCGAGCTTGACAGTGCTATTGTGAAGAGCCGGATCGTCGATATCGATCAGTGTCGACAAAAATGACACATTTTCCAAATCTTTTGCCATATTATTCGTGATTATTGCTTCCTGGCCCGGTGGCGTTTTATCAACGTTCGAATGTCTTTTCTTCGATTTTCTCATTGCTCTGATAGCCGGTTTGTAGATGCACGGACGCATGTCCTGCCAGAGTGATTGATGAAAATTTGTCGGTATACCGGAAGCGCTCGGGTTTCCCGAGAGCAAGAGATACTGTAATTGTAGAAGAGCTTTGCGGAGATCTCCGTTTTGCAAAAGTCGCTGCAACGATAGGAAAGAAGGATATAAAATGGTATTGTTATAATTTAATTATGAACGTGCATTAATGCAAATTGCTAACAATGCAAGTGTGAAAGATAAGATACAAAGACATTACTCACATCGAGACACTGCCTTGGCAAGCGGTGACCACATTCCGCGAGAGTTATCAGCTCGAGCAATGCCGCAACCCGCGATCCAACGGTACTTTGATAATAAATACGAAGCTGATTAGGTGCCATCCTGTTGAGATGCCCGCAAGTGTCTTTTCCGGTCATAACGATCGGGCGTTTGGTATTTGATGCAAGTTGAAAAGTAGCCGCGATAAAGCCCTCATCCTCTTCGAATATCAAGTCAACATCCTCGATAAGAATAAGAGAATTTCGCGGCAGCTTTGTATCGTTTGTTCTCGTTTTTGATTTGAACGTCATGACTTCCGGTTGTTTGATACGATGAGACTTTGTTGCTTCCTCGAGTTCCTTCGATATTTTCTTGCCGGTTCGTTTGCTCGAAGCGTTTACCTCAAGAATCCTGGATTAAAGTATAATCAATCGGTGAAATATAGTCAACGGTTCGTTGCTGCATTTTTCAGCATTCCAATTCATGAAGTATAGGTGAATAGGCGCGTGACATCATTGGATGATAAGTGAAAAATGACATCGAGTGACTCGAGCAACACAAGATAGATAAATGTCGTGTGTACGAACCTGTAACCCAGTTCCTCCGCGATCGCGTACACGCTTGCAGTTTTTCCGCTACCGTGAGGTCCAAGAAGAACGGCGACTTGATTATTGTTGCCGTTGCTAACAAGGCTGCAGTCCGACGGATAAAATTCGTCGCCACTGCTCTCACAATCTTTTTGCCCGTTTGCAGTCCAACCGTTCAACCATTCGCGAAATTTACCCGCGGCTTCTTCGTTTCCCACAATATCGTCGGTATTCGTGGGGCGATATTTTTGTGTCCATATGCAATCGTGATTAGTACACTCATCGGTTTCATTCTTGTTCTCCGCGTTTTTACGCCTCCTACCCCTTTGTTTCTTTGGCGATATGCGCGGCTCTATGAACATCTTCGATTTGGTGTAAATTTTCGTCCATAATTCACGAGCATCCGCGCAACGTGACTCGACCTCACCGAGAACTTCTTCGGCGCTTGATTTTGTAGTTTCGATCGAGTCGTTTAATTTCTTCGACACATCTTTCCCCAAATTTGTGAGAGACTCGAATTCTCTGAGATCGAACGAAGGCGCGTGGCGTTTCATCTCTCGGATTGGATAAATTGATTTGAGAAGTGAATTATTGATCGTCGTTTCCGTGCTTAGTTGAGACACGTGACTTATCGTTGGAAAAGGTAAAAATGGTGAACCGACAATTGGAAGTTTCGTTTCGACCTTCCGATTCTCATTTTCTATTGGTGCGGAGTATAAAAATGCTCGACGGGCCTCTAAAACAGCTGGATCGGGTTTCGGTCGTTTCACGAACAACGGAGCAAGTTTTTCTGGTTTACCGACTTTTATTTCATGAATTTCGGGTTCGAAACTTTGCTCTATTTCTGTTTGTTCAAAAATTGTGACAATCGACGGTGAAGATTTACTCTGCTCGATAGATGGAGATTCTGCTCCCGAAGAGCTTTTTGAGTTTCGAATTTTCGAAGATGACCTTTTCTTTTTCAATTTAGAAGTTTCCACCTCGCAGCTTCTAGTTTCTTCGCAATTCAGTGTTTTGACTTTACTTTGCCTAGACTTCGATTCCTTTTGACCTCGCAAAGCTCTATCGTTCTTTTCCACGATTGGATCTACGGGATAAACGTTTCGAAAAAATTAGAAAAATTGTAAATAAAAAAAAGAAGTTATTTAACACTGGCAATACGAATCAGCGATCAAAGTGATAAAACTGACATTGCCATCGACCAAACTTGTGAAAGTTTAGGAGACTCTAGAATGCTTTTTACATCATGATAGTTCAGGTTTGCGAAGTTTTATAATTTGGGTTTGACTCATATTTACCATCTTCAATATTCCGATCGTTGCAATGCAGATTAATTCGTAAAGACCACTTGGGTTTTTTGCTACGTTGACTAGGTGATTTTGCTTCGTCCGCTGGTGTATCGGAACAAAGTGAAATAGTTTGTGCCGACTCAATGTCTCCGCTCATTAAAGTAACTGGGGAATCAGGAATATCAGCGTCGCATGGGTTTTTATCTTTTTTCTCAATATTCGATGGGCTGGAAAAAACATGATATTTAAGAAAAAATGTAATATGTAAAAATATGCAAACTTTATATTTCATTTTGGTTAAAACATATGATTACATGAAATAGTTGTGCAAACTTCCAGGAGATACTCTTCTATGCGGGACAGCAACAGTTTTATCTTCAGTTTCTTTTTTCCCCAATTGTCGAAATACTCTAGCTCTTTTCTCCAATCTCATCTCAATTATTTCAGCCTCCTCTGCCTCATTAATTTTTCTCTTATTATATCCTTTTTTATTAGCAAGGCCTGTTAATTTCTCCCTGTTCTGCTTGAGTTTGACTTTGCGCTCTTCGATAATCTTAACTGCCAACTCTTCATCGTTCAAAGACAGTGGCACCGGCTCTTGATACTGTATACTCTTTTTTCTGGTCATGAGAACTTGAAACGCATTAGATTCCTCTCGACCCATTGTAGAGATTCTCCCGAGTGACGCATCTGCACTTTGTATTAAAGGCGTATGACCATTCCCAATTTTAGTCATATTCGACATCAAATTATCATTCTCATCGCCGGAACTAACGTTCTCGGTCTCTGATTTGCAAGTACTGTGCGAACTTGCAACTCCGTTACATTTACTGGTTTTCGACGATTTACGAGGCAAAGACTTGGATTTTTTAGGTGTCTCATGTCGCGAACATTCGCCGATTTTGTGTTCGCGAGGAGTGAAAGGACTTGGTGTTTTGTCAATGAGATCACTCTTGCTATCGATGATATCACAAACCTTTCCACGTGAATTGCTCTGCGATATTTTTATCTTTACTCTGCCACGTTTCTTTCGCCTAGATAATCCACTAGCCTGCTCCTCGTTATCCGAGCTATCAATGACGGTATGTGTCGTAACCTCTTTAGCCTCGACGTTGCTAGTCTCGCAGGCTTTCGCGTTATCAGTAAAATAATGCTTAAGATCCTTCATAATCTTCGCTGTAGCAGGCAACACCCGAGTATCATGCACTGTATGTTAAAATAATGCCACGATAACAGTTGTGTCATTGAAACAAAAGAAAACTGTATTTTTGCTTGCAAGAAATAGTCCATCAGAGTTTTGGCGCGAAGACTATATACACATACACGCGTTTGGGTTTAATCGTATGTGCAAACCGCGGCGGATGTGCTCGAACTGCAGCGCGCGCGTTTCCGGTTGGAAAATGCAGTTCTGTTGGTAAGATAGTTATTGCCTGTCTCACCAACTAAAATTCCTTGATATAGCGGTTTTCCCAGAACGGCACAAGGTAGCGCCAACGAGCAAAAGACGAACATAACCCCCAATTTCCAGGCAGTTCCTCACATTCTGACGTTGATTGTTTGCATTCCGTCAGTATTGCAAGTGATAGAAACAATTTGGCTATGAACTGCATGCTATGTTCTCTGTGCGGTTTGATACTCATTTTTGCAATAATATGGAACTTCTGGATAAGAATGAGAGAGAGGAAAAAAACCATCTGTATACTTGTACTCGGTGATATCGGTAGAAGTCCTCGTATGCAATATCACGCATTATCGTTTGCGAGAGAAGGCTTTGTTGTTGATCTCATAGGCTATCGAGGTTCCGAGCCTCTGCAAGAATTGCAGGAAAATGCTTCCGTGCATATTCATTATCTCCTAGAAACACCCAATTTGGAAGGTATACATACGAAAGCTTACTCCGATAAGAGTGAGTTGGAAAATATTTCAAAATGATTTGATCCATTTTCAGGATTGCCACGATTTCTCGGCTACATTGTAAAAACATTGTGGCAATCGGGTGTACTGTTCGTGAAACTAATACGAGACGTGCGTTCTTGCACTGTGCTTGTACAGAATCCTCCTGCGATTCCAACAATTCCGATATGTTGGTTTTACTGTCGTTGCGCAGGCGCTCGACTAGTTGTCGATTGGCACAATTATGCCTACACGATAATGGCTCTAACTCTTGGCCTGGGTCACATTCTTGTGAGGTTAACAATGTTCGTGGAATCGTTCTTTGGTGGAAGAGCCGATAAGCATTTCTGCGTCACCAAGGCCATGAAGGACGATTTGAAAGAAAATTGGAACATAGAGTTAGCACATATTTCTCATATCCTAAAAAAAAATGAATTTCCGATGTTATTTTAAAAATTGCGTCCAAATTACAGGGCGGAAGTTTTGTATGATCGTCCACCACCACAGTTCAAGCCCATTGATTTAAAAGATAGGCATTCCTTGCTCACTAGGTTAGGCAAAGTGTACGAAGCCTTTTGTGACGAGAATGGCTCGTCGCTATTTACAAAATGTGATGAAAATAATGATATTATATTCAAGTCAGACAGGCCTGGTTTTATTGTATCTAGTACAAGCTGGACGGACGATGAAGATTTTTCGATACTGTTTAATGCATTACACGGTAATTAGAAATCGAACGAGTACAAAACTTGCTCCATTTGGGAAGAACAATAGATAACGAAAAGTTTAAATATTATTAGAGTATGAGATTGCCTGCGAATCGAGCGATTTGAATTTGCCCGATCTTGTTTGCGCCGTAACTGGCAAGGGACCTCTGAAGGAATTTTGGAACGCGATCATAGAACGTAAAAAGTGGCGGCACGTAAAAATCGTAACACCGTGGCTCGAGAACGAGGATTATCCGAAATTATTAGGTACATTAGTAAAAGAAACACAGCGATTGTAACAGAAACGACGATAGCAAAGTATTTATCGGGCGGTTTGTTTTTTAGCGAGTGCCGATTTGGGCGTTTGTCTACATACGTCCTCCAGTGGTTTGGATCTGCCGATGAAAGTAGTCGATATGTTCGGATGTGAATTGCCTGTGTGCGCTTACGATTATAAATGGTAAAAATTCAGTGTAAAATGTTTCGTCCGTAAAAATTGAGGAACGTATAATTCTCAATCGAATGTTTCAGCCTCGGCGAGCTCGTGAAAGGCAAGGAGAACAGTTACGTATTTGCCAATGATAAAGAATTGGCGTCACAACTGAAAGACTGGTTTACCAATTTTCCAACGAACGAGGAACAAAAGAGCATAAAAGAGAAATTTCAACGTGAACTGAGAAAATTTCGAGAGCTCAGGTGGCACGGTAATTGGTCGTCCGTAGTTATTCCCTGTCTGGATTAAATCGTGCTGGCGATATTTCTTTTTTACAGCCTTATCACAATTACGTGAATTCATAAAAACAGCTTACGATATTTAACTAATCATTTCTGTAGTTAGGTTGTCCCGATTGCTTTACTCGTTCTCCCCTGGCTGTTGACCTTGGGCATGTGTACAGTGCGATGTAACTAATAATACTTCTACACTGTACCTGCTTTTTCTTTTACCTCCGTTAGCTTTTCTTTAGTTTCACAGGATTCCTGCGCCAGTATTTCCGTGAACCTCGTTCGTTCGCGAGATTGATAATTTACGTAAAAAAATAGGTTGTAAAAATAATTTGAAGCCACATAAAGTTTCTTTACCATTTTTATTGTTTTTACTTTATTTTTCAATATTCTCGTGTTTGCATTTGTACAAAAGTGTTCGACAAAAAAAATATTTTCATCAAGATGCGAGGAAAGTTACATCAAAGCCGATTACACTTTGATGAGGAACGCCGTATTTGTACATTGAGAATCAAACCAAAAGACGTTCGATCTCTTGCTGTATGGCTGTAATCTGAGGTTTTAGCTGCGATCCTTCATTGACGGTCACCGAGCAAGCCACCACGGGTCTCGAGACGCCACAGGCTCTTCCCAGAGCCTGTTTGCTTCTCACGAATACGTAGGGCACGTTCTTGTCCTCGCACAGCAACGGCAGATGTAAGAGTATTTCGAGCGGCTGAGCATCGGCCGCCATTACGATGAACTCTGAGAGTCCTCGATTGAGGGTCTTTGTAGCTTCATTGGCGCCTTTTCTCAGCTGCATGTAATTCATAGCCTGCTGCACGAGATTAAGAATTTTGGCGGTGAGCGTCGCATCAGCCAGGGGATAGGCTTTCGGATTCACTTCTTCGGTCTATTGGAATAAATAAACAGAAAAATATATATATGAAAAAATATAAGCATATAAATACAACGGCGAAGTAATAAATGTTCGGGTATTAAAAAATAATATGAATCTATCTCCGTGTATTGCGTATAACCACGTGTGAAAAGTTAACCTCAAAGTGCACACGTCTTTCCCACGTTTACCAATAGTTCGTTAATCATCGAAATACCAAACTTACCATTGTATCGATTGTTTGTAGAAAAATAATATATACAAGCACACGGCAACCTCTCAGCGATTTATTATTTTTTGTTTGTAATAAAAAATCGCGTCACGGAGGAGCACACGAAATACGTTCGCGCGTCGTTTTTTGTTATGGCGCAATTCTCGCACACATGCCGTACCACGCCACGGCGGAAGCTGCGGTAGCAAAGGTACTACGAGTGGCGGGACATTTCAAACGCGTCGTGGTTCTTCTATAAAGAATATAATATAATTTATATAAAAATTACTCATGTTTCGGAAAATCAGTTATCACTGCTCTTTGACACGATACACAATTTATCATTGAAAATAGAGATTGTTTCGTGTGCAATATTCGCAAAGATGGAGGGGATAATTGATCGTTCTATTGAAGAGAAGATAAAGGTCACTGCCGCACTGATAAGTCGATGAGCATTAAAACGAGTGGAACTTAAAAACGGATAGGCAGTCAGTCGCGATTCTTGTTCATCGAACATTTCATTTCTGCTTGTAGTAAATAATAGTTCGTTGCAATGTCAATGAAATCAATGTACTGGCTCGTTAAAGCTTTTCTCGTAATATTATGTTCTTTGACGGTTAAAACTAAGTGTTTGTCCTTAGTCGAGACGCAAGAGAGGATCAATACTCGTCCGATCATCGGTAAGACGATTAATTCATTTATTAATTAAACTATTATACGAGCTAATCAATACCACCGTAAAATCTATTCATTATCAATTTACCGGTCAACCTTAGGCATGATAATCTTATCACAGATAAGAGTATATTGCGTTCGGTGATATAAAATAGTCATGAAATAAAAATTAAAAAATATTATTTCTTCTTTCACGAACTATGTAACCCAATTCTTCCGTAACATCAAGGAATATTGTCCCAAGAGATAAGTTATCAATTGAACCAGGTGTATCCTAACAAGTATGATAGTTACATCGCAGCTTCCTACGTAAAGTTCGTTGAGGGCGCCGGAGCTCGCGCAGTTCCGATATGGTATTTATTCATAGCGCACCCCTTCCTACATATCAACATTAGAAAATATTATAAACGATGATTTTTCAGGATTGGAAAAAACGACGAATATTACGAGAATATAATGATGAAAATTAATGGGTAACGATACAGCACGATAATACTTTTCATGAAATTTTGGCGATACAATTTTGTATGTATCTAATTAATTTTCCCGCCCCAGTGTTCTATTACCTGGTGGTTCTACATGGTTTAATCAAACGAATGGATATGCCGATGCAGGAAAAACCATTTATAGGTGAATGAGCGTTAAAGTTGATAAAAATTGCATTTTAATATTGCTAGAGTCGTAAGAACGTGTATCTTTCATATTAGAATTGCCAAACGATTAAACAAGAGCGGTGACTATTTTCCCATTTGGGGCATTTGTTTGGGCTTCGAATTGTTGACGTATCTCGCTGCTAATGGAACGGAACATCGTAGCCAATGCTCGAGCAACAAACAACCCTTACCGCTCGAATTTACGAATAGCAAGTTTCGCCGAATAAATATCTCTCTTTTCTTGATTTACGATAATTATTAATTCACGAATTGTACCGTGTACCGGCAGATTTTCGTGAGAGTCGAATGTTTCATGACGCACCTCAGGACGTGATAGATGTACTTCGCAGCGAGAACGTAACCGCGAATTTTCACAGTTTTTGCGTGACTAAAGAGGTAAAAATATTTTTACAGGGATCTTTAGTTTCCGACTGACGATAAGTATTTGTTTTTTTTCAGGACTTGATGCGCGTCTCACTGGAGAACGAATTTCGAATAATGTCGGTGAATAAAGATTGGAACGATTTTAAATTTATATCCAGTCTCGAGCATGTCGATTTGCCTTTCTACGGTGTACAATTTCATCCGGAGAAAAATATATACGAGTGGGTTAGAGGCAAAGCGATACCGCACGGCTACAAAGCCACCAGAGTTAGTCAATATTTTGCTGATTTTTTCATCAGCGAAGGTGAGAGGAAAGAACAAAAAGAAGAAAAATAAAAAATTCTAATTTTAGGCTTGATTGGGACATTAATTAATCGTACAAAAATTGCTAATAATGATATCTTAACTTTTAGCTCGTAAAAACGATCACTGCTTCTCGGACGCGAACGAGGAGAACGAGAATCTTATCTATAATTATCGTATGACGTATACAGGACTGAGAGGATCGGCTTTTCAACAATGCTATCTTTTTAAAAATAGCGACTAGTTAATTGTCGAAAGGGAAGAGGCCTTTTTGGAAAATTGGTCTTAGTGATAAAATGTGATAGTACATGATTAAAAAAAAATTGAAATAGATTATTTTCCTCCCACGAAATCCTAAAATAATTGTCGACCCTGTACTCGATAAAACTTTTTGCTCATTTCCCATTTTGAATATTGTCGTCTCGTCGCTATCGACGATTAGATAAAGAACAATTCACCGGTAATCGATAAATAATATAATTAGAAGATCCGCAAATCGCGTCCGCGAATAGCTCCCACTTATCCCAATTAGTCATTTCGAGCCTAAAATAAACATAAAATGTATAATTATAGAACAACGTGATACTCGCAATCGATAATTTCTCTTCGTTGAATAACCAATTTTTCTTTGCATCTGTTCGTGACATTTTTCCATAAAATTGGGAATCCTTCGAGCTCGCCTCGAGGAATCCGGCACGTGCACGACTTTTCATGAAAATAAATCGAAGGTCGATGCTCGTGCCGCGAGAATTTATAGGAATGAATTTAACGTAAAATGATCACTTTTTCCTTGTGATAAAAGATACACGAGCTTCACTATCGCCAGACGCGTTATCCTCGTTCGTATACGAAGACGGTCCTTCAGCAGTTGCTCGTTATATCGGCCGAAGAAACGAAAACTCCTCGAGCACAATCCTCACGTGCTTCGAACATTTTATAAATATATATATATGTATACATCGATATAGATATTCGAAGCTTTCACCATCACATTCTTGAATCTCTTTGACTAAACAAACCAGGGAAAGTAGAGTGGCCGGGGTGCGAGCGAGAGTACAAAATCTTTCGGCACGTGGCAGGCCACGCAAGGAAGCCTACGATGTATCGTGGGTTCCCTTGCGCCTTCGTCTTTCTTCCCACGCGTATACTTGGTTTTTTTTTGTTTACGATCGCCACGCGTCTCGGATAACGAACAATAAATCCCCAAATAAATGCTTCCCGTCCCCGTGCGGATCGGAGCTTTCTCGCATCAATTTTTTTTCATCTTCGTGTCAACGAGCTTTTACCGCATCATTTTTTCGTGCTAATCATCTCCCCGAGCGAAAACAACCGACGATTTGGAACGAATTCTCGTCACGAATTAAACGAAAAAAAAAAAAAAAACAAAAACAAAATTATCATTCGTGACACGATTTCGTGCAAATTCCCGTAGTGGATCGATAAATTGCTCTGACGTAATTTAAAAAGTTTTCAAAATTGATCAAAAGGCTCGAAGGAAAGAACAAGAACGATGCGAATCTCGTTTGGCAAACGGGAAGTCACGTGTTGACTTTTCCTCGAAGTTCCTTACTGCACAATTCCTCGTTAATCCATCAAAGTACTTTGACATTGAGGAGTTTAGCGGACAAAGGAGGGCGCCTTGCTCTCTGTGACGATAGACGACGCACGTTTTCCAATCCACGTGATCTCTCGGTATGACGAACATCGAGTTTGGCGCTTGCGGTAAATGGTAACAATTTTCAAACGGCTCGACTGGTTTCCGTCACAAACACGATTCACGCAGCCCCGTAACTTCGCGGACTCGAAATTTTCCTTTCATCCAGACTATTGAACGAAACACCTAGGTCGCTCGAAGAATTAATAAAAAATACAAAATTATATAAACTAATTTACATTCGATGATTAAAAAATGAATCAAGGAAGAGGGCGATATTTACTTCGCGAGGAAGACAGTGGGAAATTTCTTTTCGTCTTAGAATCGAAGCGAAATAAGATAATATTCATTTTCATGGAAGAGACACATCGCTAAGGTAGACAAAAAGCTTTCGTGATCTATCTTTAGCCTCGTGTGTTATAATTTTAGCACGAACGTGTGAAAAGAACGAGTGGTGAGAGAGAGAAAACAAAGACGAGGGAGAGTGAATGACCCTGATATTTTCTCGAGCGCCGTCATCCCCTTGGTAGGTACACGTACATACATATATATATCCGACTAATGGCCTCGGCGATGCGAGGGGGATGTCGAGAGTGCTCTCTCTCGCCTCGTTTTCCTTTGATCTCATCGGTCGCTCTATTTTCAAACTTCGTATACCTCCCTCCCACATATTCGAGACGTTCGATTCGGAACAACGAAATTTATCCAACACTTCGCCCTCTCCTTTCGACTATTCGTCTTTTTTACAGTCTGTTCGAATCATAAATGACGAATTCGATCTCACGAACGAAATTCATTATTCAGTGACAAGGCACACGCGCGCGCGCGACAGAGAGAGACAGAGAGTGAGAGAGTACTCTGTCGTTCTCGTTGGTACACGTCCGAGGTTCGAGAGTGATTAATACCCGGTGATTATATTTTCCCTGACGGCCTCGGCGGGTTAACGCGCGTCGCGACCTCATACGCGTCCACGAGAGAGAGAGAGGGATGAATTTTCCACGAGAGAGTGTTATTCGGCGCGGTTTCAAATGCGCGACGATTCATCGCGTCGTGCCAGAATATTTTGCGATGGGTAGAAGTTTGCGGGTGAATGGGTGGTAAGGGGAGGAGGAGGATGAGAGGGATGGTTGCAGCTGCAGCAGGTTGAAGAAGTGGCAAAGGGGTGATGGTGGAGATAGCTCTGACCCACTTTCGGGTCAGAGTTCCAGTTACCTTCGCGCCGGCCCGCGAAACTGCAGATCCCTGCGGGTTGGCTTAGGAGGGTGGAGGAGGAGGAGGGTGGCTGCGACGCGCGCGGCTTTTCGTCGAGGGATGCGACGCGAGGATCTCTCTCTCTCTCTCTCTCTCTCTCTCTCTGGCGTACTCACTCTCCACGGTTACCTTGGTAACGTGACGTCATACAGAGCGGCGAGAGGAGTACAACCGCGTCATCGTGGCAAGTATTGCCCCCGGTGCAACGACCTTTTACTCCGCGGTTGGCGCGTCGTGGCGTCGGCGCGTGAATGGGGCAAATCTCGATGCGAGTGAAACTTCGATCGTCCTCGTTATTATCGATCGGTCGAACGTTCGCTTTGCATCGGAAAAAAAACCTTTATTCCTTCCTTACAATTAGAGACGAAAAACGAAAAATTGAATTTTTTCAATCGATTATTCGAGTTCGATAAAGAATCGATACATATTATTAAACAGTCACGGATCTTATGAAATTTCGATAATTTTTCGTATTTATGTAGATTTATTATTTATTTACCGTTAGTAAGTGAATAATGGGATCGCATCGAGTGGAAAAAAGAAAACAGAGGCTGACTATTTCGGTACTGCTCCACTTGGTTCAGTGGTTTTTGCGGTAGGTCGTGAACGAGAGGGTGATGTTCCCATTCGATTATACGATCTTTTCCGCGAGGGGATTTCCCCCTCTAGAATTCCGACCTCGTATATATGCTCGCCTTATTGCCTATGTATCCGATGTTTATCAGTTGTCAGCCACGACGTATAGATAACAGGTCAAGGGGGCGTTTTGTACGAACGCCGTAGGACGGATATTCGAGTATCTTCTCGAGTACGTATCGTAAAGTTCTTTCCAACTTAATCGCCGCCTATTGCGCATCACCCCAGATAGCGTCGGGCTCGACGCAACTTTTTTTTCTTTCTCTGTTATCCGAGGGATTTATTCGCATATTTGTATTCAAGCTTAGAAACGTAAAACTGGATGAAAGAAGTGTGACAAATAACAACGTAACGCGACTTTATCGCTTTTTGTTTTTTGTTTTTCGTAAAAAGTTGGGCGCGAGGAACATTCCCCCGGTTTTTCGTTATATCGCGAAAAATTCGTAGCTCGAACGAATTCCGTAGTTACCGAAAGCGAGGATGACCCGGATTTTCGAACGACGCAACATTTCGACGTCCCTCGCCTCTCGAACCTCTCTCACGGCTTTCGCGAAATATATATATATATATATGTGTGTTTACGTCGTTCACCAGGAGTACCCAGGTATCGCGCTAGCGCGCGTCCATGACCAGAAGTCGCAGGGCCGCGTGTCATATATCGCGATTTACTATACCTAGTCGAGAAACGTCGTAACGTTTTCATTCCTCTCTCCCTTTCCCTCGGGCTTCCAGGAAACTATTGTACATACGTCACGTGGACGAAACGAAGAAAGTTTTTCGCGATCGGCGTTTTAGTCGTTGGTTCCTTAAATTAAAAAATTCATTTTTCAATTCACCGAACGATAGAGGAGAACCCTCGAGGATTCGAGGGTTCGTTTATCGCGTTTCGTCTATTTCGACGATGAAATTTTCCGTGAATGTTGGATCGTTTCGTCGTTCGAAGAATACGACAGCGTAGAATGTTGTAAAACGACGCGATGGAATGGTAAATGACTACGAGGGGTGGGATATCGAGTGTATTAGCGCGATGGTTCGTGCAAAGGCCGATCGGAGGGTGAGGGTTGGCCCGGCTACACGACCGGAACTGGGACAAGTTGTCGGCGGCTTCGGCCAGCACCTCAATGACAGGAGTGACGTCACGCAGTCAGAGAGAGAGCGAGAGAGAGAGAGAGAGAGAGAGAGAAAGAGTCGAGCCAGAGAACTGGGCCAAACGGGGAGAGAGGGGGGAGGGCGAAAGGGACGTAAACCATGATGCTACGAGGAACGAGAGAGAAGTGTGCGTCTGAGTACCGTTATACGCGGATGCTGCAGGGTGGAGATCGCCAGATGTATGGAGGGTCGATGTTGAAATTGCGACGCACAGAGCAACGCCCGGGCAAGGGAGAAGATATTCCCTCTAGATGGTATTAAGGTACTCTCTTAGTTACCCTCCGAAAATGGGGATGAAGTGAATGCATGTTGAATAATAAATCGCACATATACATATATATATATATACACGTCGTCGATGGAATTTTTTTCATTTTCTCGTCAAAGTTTTCTCCCCTCTCACTCTGTCTCTCTCATTTATCGACGGCAGGAATAGAAAGATTAACTTAATTTTCGAGTGATATTTTTGCATCTAATATCGTTTCGTGATTAATAAAATCTCGCGAAAATATAATTAATAATATCGTCATTGGGGATGGACGAAAATCGTTGTAACCGTATAGGTTATTAATTTATAAAGATCGTTCATCAAAATAATGACTTTCTACACTCCCCGATGGGATATGGAAATTATTCTAGACGCAGAGGGAGAAAACGTATGGCGAAGGTTTGCGCAAAACGGTGAAGGACGAACGACGAAGGACTCGCAGTGTATGTTTTCCATCCCGGTCACCCCTTTTCAGGAGCTACCCCCCTCCATCCCCTTCCCCCACCCGACGACCCTCTTCTATCACGGGCCGGAAGTACGTTCATTCAGCTGAACATCCGACGGAGTACATATTGATAAACGATACATTATTCTATCCATATTTAATTGAATTCCACAAATAAAACGTTGGACGAATGCATTCACTGTTTGTGCTATTCCTGGCTACCCTTTGACCCACAAATCATATTTATATCCACGCATTACGTCATTTACTTTTTTCGTATCGTATACGAGGTTCAAACGATTTCGAGCTAATTGCGTATGTTTTAAACGTTAATTGTAATCGAATCAAATAATCAAATTAATCATCGAATGAAAATAATCATCGTTCCCTATCGGCCGTAGGACGTCTCTCTGTCTTGGTTGAAGCTTAAACAGGGTATTAAGAAAATATATTCCCTACCATCCCTCGCCAAGAATCGTTTCAGCCTCGAGGATTCGTTCGAAAACAGGAAAAATCCCAGACAAATCCGAGGCCAAAAAAAAGAATGTTCGTATTTATAGACAGCGAGGAAAATATGCAAATTGTGTATACAACGTTCGAAGGTCTAACCGTTGTTTCTACTTCGTAGAGCAACAAGGCAGATCTGCCTCAATGAACTATATGATGTTTTATGGGGGTCGTGGGAGGGGGCTATGGTTGTCTGATACGCGCGTGTACCCCACCATCCTCGGTAACTGGGTCACGCAGAGGGTCGTGAATGGACTCGATTCTGATCCTACTGCGGCTAGTGACGTCATCAAGTGCAACCCCCTGGATATGGGTCGTGTCTTGCCACGCAAAGCCCCCCTTCCCCTTTCTCCTCGCTGATTCGCGGGGCGTCATGGCCACGGGAAACCAGCGCAAGCGGTCGGTCACGTACGCGATGCTACTCTTTTTCTTCCTCTCTCTCCCTTTTTCTCGAAAAGGGGGAAAGAGAGAGAGAGAGAGAGAGAGCGATATTGGTTCAGCCCCGAAAAGTGATTCTTTGGGATGTACGAGGTTTTTTTTTCTACGCTTCAATGCTACAAGCATTGTTGCTTCGATAGTGTCTCTTTGCTTTAACTACCCTTTCTTGGCCCATTTCTGCCTTTCGATTCAACGAGCTCACCCACGACCTCGATGTAATCGAGTACATTACAAAAGAGTGTGAGAGAGAGAGGGAGAGAAATATTATCCACGCGTCAATGCATAGATCTCCCTAAAATCCTTCTCTCGTCTTAATCTTTTTATAAACAGTCGAGAACCCAGAGCTACCATTGCACAATCGTAAAATTTTATCGTTCGAAAGAAAATCTACAGTACAATCGTGTATTTTTTTTTTTTTTTTTTTTTTTTTACTAATTTCATTCCCACTCCAGACATTGAATAATAATTCATTGTTTGGACAAGGGGCCCGTCAATTAATGCGCTCTCGTGCATGCTATGGCGATGTATAATATACCTACGAACAACATTGTAAAATTTCCAGGGTGACCGACGGTGGCAAGAGAGCTCGATAAGAGAATAGCGTCCGTTTCATTACGGGACATTAAGCGTAAAAGGGACGACGAGATTGTCGTCTCATGGGAAAAGTTGGGGACAATGCGCGTATACCATTGGTACGTTACGTAATTCACGCCCATTTGCGGAACATTTTATACCAAGGTCGTCTTTTCGAGCCTCGTATACTCTATTGTCATTGACAAATATATGCGACGTGAGTGTCGATGAAATAATCGATTTATCGAAACTCGACGAAACGCCATTTGTGCGTTTTTCTTTTTTTCGTTAGTAAACATTTATAGATATTGGAAGTTTAATGGTACGAGGTAGTCGTAAACCGAGTAGATTGGCTCGTATGTACGAGGATGAAGGCTGTGTGCCCTCGCTAGAGGGATGATGTTCGACAGGGTGGGAACAGGATCAAAGTATAGCGGCCGCATTAGGGTCAAGGATTACGCAGAATTCCCAGGGTGTGCATAGCGAAGACTTTGAACGACGATTCCTGCCATCGTACGTGTGTAGCGAATGTTATTTGAGATGGATGCGCCAAAGTGCCCTTCTCTTTGACATCCGGGGCAGGGAGAGTAGGGTCGCATTAAATTTCAGCTCGCTCTCGACTCGCTGAAACTCTCGAAAAAAATATTCAATTTTAAATCGAATAAATAACGAAACTTTTATTCGATTTCGTATGCCAATCAATTTTTCATTCCTGACATTTATATTTCCCACTAGAGCCCTTTATCGTGTTTATCCATACTATATTTGATATGCGAACTTTGCCCTATTCCGAAGCTTCTATTTGGGGCATAATTTTATCCGGCCTTTGATTCGTCTTTTTGTCGTTGCCACGACACTTTTGGCAACGACCGAAATTGCAGAAACATTTTCAACGCTGAAAAGGGGGATAAGATTAGGGGTGGCTCGAGATCTCGAGAGAGTGGGGTGGAGTTAGCGACGAGTGAAGAGGTAAAAAGGAGAGGGGTGGGGGGGGGGGGGGGGATAGAAGGGTTGCGGCTCGTAATCAGGTCAGAGGTGTCCGAGGTCGACGTCCCTTCGCTTCATCGTATACCGCCGCACATACCTATAGATCAATGTTTCCGTATAAGCACTTTTCGCCCTTCGAACTTCTACCACCCCGCTCGGTCTCTCGGTCTCTCTTTTTTTTTCTCTTCTCTCTTCGTCCATCCTTCGACGATACTCTCAATGGGGCCACGCGATGCATTTTACTCCAACGCCCAGTACAGACTGTGCACCTTTCTCCCCTCCCATTGCAACCCCTACGACCGCTTGACTATCCTCGATGTTCCGTAAATAATTCACAGCTTCTCTCTCTCTCTCTCTCTCTCTCTCTCTCTCTCTCTCTCTCTCTCTCTCTCTCTCTCTCTCTCTCTCTCTCTCTCTGACATATCTCGATCTTCTCGAGTGTCTGTGAAAAATGCAAACTATATTTTCAACCAGTCGGCAATCTTCGAGTTCAAAAATAATCCAAATTTTATTTATCGTTTGTGTTAACCTTTCGCCTATTGAATTTTTATTGAAATTATGACACAGTTAGAAAAATGTCATTAGCTCCGAGAGAACGATTGACGAGGGATGAACCTCAATTGATCAATATTTTGTATATGTGGGTGGTGTCGGTAGAGAACGAGAAATGTCACCGAGAAATGAGGCTCTCGGATCGCGTCGAAAGTTATCTCGAAAAGTAGTCACCGGACGAGACAGCGGCTGAGGAATCGAGAACGTAATAGTCGTCTGATTTATTAGCGAAATTGATCCCAGTACGTGAAAAGACATCGGAAAAGGCGAATGACGTGGCTTCGGGAAATGAATTCCCGAAGGAGAGGCGTGGGAGGTTCGCTCGAGTATATAGAATTTCTTGACACAATAATCATTCGACGTACGATTGCGTCGCGATGAAGAATCGAGAAGCCTCTTAATTAACTCGAACCCCTCAAGGGAAGCCCATAATCTCCTCCTCCTCCCTCCTCAAGCCTCATATTTTTCCTCTCTCGTCGTTAGAGAAAATTCCAGGGCGTGAATTTCGACGAGAAAATAAATTTCAAAAAAATATGATCGATGCGATGAAAAACATATCGACTCGATGAATAATCAAGTCCGTAGGGATTTTTCATGGGTAACAGGGATTCGTGGTTGGTTCGAGCGAGGATAAATAATCGATTGAATCGCGTATTTTATATTTGGCATGAAAAACGTTTATTTCGAACGTAGAATATTGTCTACATAGATATCGATAGAAAACACTCAGACTCTGAATTTGCTTTTATACGTTTTTCGTTCGTTCCTTTTTATCTTCACCCTCGTATAACTCATACACAAATACATACACACAGGGTGTGATGTTATGTGCAAGCGTTTGTTCCGTTCGAGTCGTCTCATTAAGCATTCACGCACTTACGAATTATTACGAATCGTTAATTACAATTTTACATATCGTATATATATATATATATTTCTATAGATGTATATAATGATGATTCTATTAGTAAATGTTAATCGACAGGCGCACGCGGGGGAAATATCTACAAAGGCACTAGAGTGGATCGCAAAACAGAGACTTGCGTCCATAAAAAATTCGTACTCCGCGAGTGTCTGTCGATTAGGCGTACGCGCTCGCACACACACATACACGATGTCGAAGAAAAACAATTTTTGTATTTATCATTTTGACTTTCTATTGGCAGAAAAAATGATTTTAAAAATTTTCTTTTTTATATAGGGCTATGTGTGTGTGTGTATTTGTGTGTATGTGTGTTTGTGTGATTGTTTCTCGGTATACCTGGTGCTTACAGCCAGTTCCGAGGGTCCCGGTCGTAAAATCGGTGACGCAAGTATAATTGATCGTTTATTTTATAATTGTGTGTTCCCATGTCGTACGTCACGCGATTTACTTCGCTCGGACGACGATTTTTTGTTTTTTTTTGTTACCCCGCGTAATGTATGCGTGCGGATAATAGGTCGTTAGTTAATAATGTTAGTGCTCCGATATTAGAATTGACTTTCCCGATGAGACTTTTTGGGTCACGAGCCGTGTTGCGTAATTCGCTGAGTGCGAATAATTATAATTACTTATTTATATATATATATATCTTGTTTTTTTCTCTTGCGTCCGCTGATCGGACTGATATGCCAACACGTTTGAAACGGATGAGCTTTTTTCTGGTCGATCTGCTATAATTACGAATCGCAGCGAATTATCTCTCGTTATATCAAATTCGTCGTTAATTAATCGTAATCATAATGATAATAATAATAATAAGCTCCTTCGTTACATATTTCATAGCGAGATTTCGATTTTTTTTTGTTTTTTTTTCATTATCGTAATTGATAATCTTAAAAATTATAGTTTGGCCGAGAGGGCGCGTTAAAGTGCGGCTAATTAATAATTAACGTGTTCGTGAAAAGCGGTAATTTTTCAAAAAATTATCTCCGTTTCATAATTTTTGGTTCGATACTGTTCCCCCGCATCGTTCGTCAATTTTCGTACTTCCGGTTCGTGATTCGCGATTTTTTAGTCTCCCGACAGACCGCGAGTACGGTTTTCGAACGATGCCCGAATTAATCAAGTCGTTAAGATTAAATGTATACGATTCTCGTACTACAATATTAATCGTATAATATCATATACATATGTTACGCAATACATCTCGGTACCGATGATCGTATCGTCGGCCAAGCTTTGACACGAAATACGCATATATGACGTAATATACATATATAGCTTGAGCGTCATTTAAGGGCACATCCCTTATCGTCCCTTATTCGTACACGATGCGATTACGATCGTTTTTCTACAACGTTTGCATTTTTTTCTTCGATCCCTAATTCCCTAGTCCCTAGATCGTAATCGTTCTTGAACGATACACCGTGAGTTCTTCTTCTTTCTTCGAAGATATCGAAAAAAGTTGGTTCGTCGAAAATAAAAATAATGCCCCCTTCCCCTATCTCTCTGTGTCCTTATCGATAAAGTCCAACCGTGTCGTGACACGAACACGCTGTCATGACTTGTTGAACGGAAGTTCTGGGCACTCTCTGAGTCGGCAATCCCGACAATCCCCTCACGTACGTGTACGACACAGGATCTCGAAGTATCCTCCGCGGACTCTTCTTCGTCTGTTTCTTCTCCTTGGCGCTGGTGCTGTTTTCGGCGTTGCTATTGTGATTACTTCCGTTTTCCGGCCACTTGGCGATCTTTAGACACTGAAGCGCTCGTCTAATGACCTCGGTTTTCGACGGCCTCTTCGGTGAATCGCTGTCGCTGGACTGAGCGTCGGACGGGCTCGACGAGTGCGACAACGATTCGCTGCTGTGATGACGATGATGATGGTGATGATGATGATGATGACCGTGATGATGAGTGTTGCGATTATTTCCCGTACGTTTCATCGATGGTAATCTCTCCTGCGATCGGGTTGTCGAAGATTGACGATGATGCGAGCGCAGACTATCGAGATAACAAGTGCCGTGTGTACTCGAGACGTTCGTATCGCAAAGACGCTCGGAACTTCCGCGTCTCGAGAGTTTCTCGCTGCTCTCGCTGCTACCACGGCTGCTGCAGCCACTGTCGGTGCTTGACTCGTCGTCGACGTAGATCGGACGACTCTGGCTCGGCACGCGTCTACGACGATGCGACGGTGAATCGGTGAGTCTCGTTGATTCCTCCATCGTTATCATAACCAAAATTTTTTCACGGATGAAAAAACGATCGACGATCGATTATCACCAACACTGAGCTCACTATCGGTCTCGAACTTTCGAGATCGAAGACAACACGAGTAAGTCTCTTTTGCGTCTATACCGATTTCTTTTTTTCTTTTCTTTACAGTTTGTAAAACTTTGCAATTAATTTTTTTCGATCGATGAAAAAAATGTCACTCTTGTTCTTTTCGATGATGAAAAATAAATTGATTTTTTATCGATCGAGAACGATTTTAACGATCACTCGAATCTTTTTAAATTCGTGCTTTTGATATCGTGATTTATCGTACGTTATGTCGGTGTGTTTGTATAAAGGTCGCTATCAGAGAGCCTTTATTTTCTCGGTTCGCCTCGTTGGTTTACCGAGTGTCTACTGAGCCCGAGGGGGTTGATACGCACCCTTATATACCCTCGCGAATTCGACGCCTGCGCCTATATTCCAACCACGTGAGACCTCACCACCGCGAACCGCGCATTCTATTCCGATATTCTCTCTCTACCCTCCTACCCTATGTCTACTCGCATACATACCTATGTATAGGGGTGTATTTAAAACGTTGTTAGCTCTACACTGATTTTCAGTACATACATTGCACAACTTAACGTACGTCGTAAATGCTTCTACCTCTCATTACGCTATTATCCTTTGTCAAACCTCGCTTCTATTTTGCTATTTCCATCTAAATTATGTATTCTAGGACACCATCGAGTATCGACGTTATATACGACGATCGAAAGTCCATCTCGTCCATGTTTCGTTTAAACATTCCATCGGTGAAAATAATTTAATCTAGACTTTATATTAACCTTTATATTAATCGATTTATTGAAAGAAGAAATAAAAAGAAAGCAGGTAACTACGCGCGGAAATTATCAAATTTACGAACGCGTCACAATGTCTCTGCTCGTAATATGGCAAAGTTCGTCAAACCGTTAGAATGACGTACGCGACGGACTCGCGACACAGGTGCCTTTATCTTTCGTCACAAGCACGAATATAAATCGTCTATAACACAAACTTAAAGATAATCTACAGCCGTATAATGATCCGTTGGAACATCTGTCGTATATAAGCTTGCGCATGTGTAGCTCAAGGTTTCGAGGATGTCTTTATTCCTTATTGTCATCACGGGAGAATTGAATCGCGAGGATCGTGGCTCGAGCTTGACTCCGGGCTTCGTTTCCTGCATAAGTATAGGTATTCATTTGCCTTTCGCATTGTCCTTAGTTTCTGTTCGTGTCGTTCAGGAGCAGAGCCTTTCGATATACATCCCGTGAGTCCGAGTCTGGCGTTACACAACGTGATATCGGATTTTGCTCCGTTCACCCCCGACGTACCCTCGTACGAAAACTGTCTCGATGTGATATTTTAAATTGCACGTTTCGGCGTCAATGGTCTATCGTTTCGTCGTCACATTATGGCCCACAACGTTGCTTCCCCCTTACCACGTGTTACATTTTGGATCAATCGGTCATGTGTTCTATTTAGAATTCTGCGAAGGACCAAGAGGATTTTCTACGTCTATCATAGTTCGATGATAATCATTTATTTTCAACTCTTCCCTACACGTATGCGCTCGAGGAAAACATTCTAAAATATCTAGAGCAACTAGGTTCCCCTATTATGGTAAAAATGTACAAAATTGAAAATCCTTTCACGTGACTCTCGAGACTCTAAGCTTCCATCGTAAAATCCATAGAATTCAGATTTTCCACGTGTACGAATTGGAGCAAGGTTTTTCCGGTAAAATGGAAATTCCTCCTTGGATGAAATAGTATTAGGAAGTTGGTGTGCGAGTCTCGAGATATCGTCTTCGGAACCGATCGAACGATCGCACACTTTTCGTATCACGTGGTCTTCGTCCACGATTGTAGTCGCGAGTTTGTCGCCGGGAGGCGGGCAAATGGGGTATTATACCCCTTCGACGCACATCGTTCGACACCCGACGACGTATAGCGAGGTCGCTTCTCTAATTGGCTATATATGTACATCTATACGATTGCCTATTCGTGCTAGAACGTGATCGAAGACGGTGAGGTGGTTGATAAGGGAGTTCGTTGTGTCGGATTCCTCGACAACCCTTTTGGTGACCTAGCAACGGCGGACGAAGCGTGCCACCCGCGATATTATAGTGCGGTGTAGCGACGGGGAAGATACGATAGCTCGGCATTGTCACTTGCCAAGGCGCGTGCACATTTAACGAACGACCCCGTCTTCACGTGGACGACAACGGAGACATAATCCTATCGATATAGAGTCTGCCTCCTCCTTTCTCACTTTGAACAATTTTCCATATCGTCCGCATTAATGTTTATCAACGAGTGTCAAAATCGTTAAACAAACTTCAACCCTTGGACTATTATTATACGTCGACGAAGCAATCGTATATATGTATATTTCTTTTCGTGAAAATTTGTATAATTACTGTTTGCAAAACTCGTGCGGGAATAAATAACGAAGGGGGTGGGCGAAGTACATTGAAATTCTCGAGCGAACTCGAGCGAGGCTCTTTTGCATGGGTTGAATTATTGAGTTTCGGGTGAAGAGGATGTGGGGGGTCGGAGGTGGGGGTAGGTTGAAACTACGGCGCCGGAACGCGTTCTATGTTTATACCCTTCGCGAGGAAATGTCCAGAGTGCAACGACCCTCTCTTGCACACTCGTCTCTATCGCGACGCTCTCTGACCTATGCGACACGTAAATGTCTACTTTAATATAAATCCGAATTATTATTCATCGTCGTTGTATCTATTTTGGTAGTTGGTGCGAAATCCAAACTTGGCCTACGACGATTCAAATTTTGTTCAACGGAGCGAAGGTACGAAATTTCGTCGCGACGGAATAACGAAGCGATAGTTTTTTTTTTAATTCCGAACTACGTCAACGAGACGCATAGGGGAAAAAAACGACCTCTCGACGATCGGACGTTTGATATATTAACGCGTTTTTTTTTTGTTCGCCATGCTGCAATCTAACGTTAGAAAAATTATTACTCGTCGCAACGCGATATTGTCCAAAGAGCTAATGTTATCATAGACTGTTTTCATAGGACGGGCAATGACGATCGGCCTCTCGTTCCTTCGCTCCTTCAACTCTTTTCTCCTCAAAGTCTCCTTGGATCGATCAGTGAGTTATATGACGGTTGAACGACCGTCTGGTCTTACCGCGTAATAGGAGAGCGTCGAGGGTTAATAAAAAAGAATTATAAAAAAAGCTGTGCTCTCTATCGAATCAACCGAGGATCGCGAGCGATCGAAATTTCTTTTTTAAATCTTATCATCATTATTATTATTATCTCTGCTCGAAGTGACGCGTCAAAAGGTTTTTTTTCTTGCGACGTCGGTGTTTTGAAGTGGAAGATTTTTTTTTCACCAGCATGATTTTCCATCTTTTCGATGCATAAAACTTTTTTTTCTTTTACGTGGAAAAAAGTGAGACGGAGCGATGATTAGCCGTGGTTAGTTATCTCCGCGACGCAGCATTCGTCGTATCATCATTCTTCTTCTACATATATATATATATATTTTTTGTATCTATTCGCTCGCATAGCAATTGCCTTGAATACGAGCTGATCAACAAAATTCATACGGGACCGCGCATTCTACAGATATTTCCAGACTCATTCATGGCCGTTGCGTGATGACTCGACTGTTTTTTCTTTTCGTTTTTCTTCTTCATCTTCGGCAACCGAGAGCGGTATAATGCACGTTAATCAAGCTCGACTACCATCTTCTAGACGGTATCTCGTCGCGAGGATAATTCACGCATAGAACATCGACGAAAAAAAAAAAATCCATATTTTACCGTAATTTCTTTTGTCATATTTTCTTCATCTTCGTTCTATGTTTTTCTATTTAAGTTATTAGTTCGTCACAAATGTCGTTCTAGATTTTTTTTCCCTCCGAAATTAACCTCTAACGTGCAATTATTAATTTTTCCTTCTTGACCTTTAGTCCCCTTACGGGTAGGAAAACAATTTATCGAGGATCGCCTTATTACCGAAGACCTTCGCTACGTATAATAAAATCTTTCATTGTTAGCTTTTCCCTTACGCCGTAGGTAGAGGTACCTCTTGTAAAAGGTTGATGCCCTTTCCATTATACATACACACGTACGTGCTTTTTTTTCTCGACATTTCCAGGATCGTCTATAGGTCTGTTGATTTTCCGCGGTATGCGCGCTACACCCTTGAGATATAGACGATATCAAAGATATCGAGAGTTGACGTCTATGAGAATCGACATGCCACCGCAGCCCTGCCAGGAAAAACGAATAAGAATCGCGGGGTCAAAGAACGACCAGAATATGAGGTGTTTTCTTGGCTCGATGCGATGGTCGACGACCTTACGGTTATTTCCCTTTTCTTCTACCATACTTTACCCCTCTTCTTCTTCTTCTTCTTCTTCTTCTTCCTGTTTCCCAACCATCCCTTTATGTCACCGTCAACCCCTCGGGCCAAACTTATTGCCTCTTTTTCCTAGAGTTCGGTACACCCGGGCCTCTAACTTCCGGACAAACCACGCCATTAGACCGAGTCATCGTCGTCAATTAGCCAAAATCGTCACCACCCCTGGGATTCTACGTATAATTTAATTTTGTTTCTTGTTTTTTCGTACATATTTATTCAAGTGTCCCCGGCGTGTACGTAAAGTTGTTGTTTTTTTTCCCCATAGTATCTTGATAAACTTGTGCGCTATACTATGCGTCTACGAGAGTTCGTTGAACTCTCTCGAAGGGTGGGCGAAAGTTTAGTCGGGGATGTTACGATATCGTATTCACAAGTGCGCCCGTGGGAGCCTTTTTATTTTTTCCTCGATCACTTTCGTTAATTAAAAAACAAAAAAAAATTGTTTCGAAAGTAATCTGCGATAAGAAAGTCCGGTGGTTCGAGGGTCGGTGACCTACGATAGGATCTTCTTTTTTGTGTATCCCTTATTCATTTTTTTCTCGAGTCATACTCAACGTTTTTTCTCGTCGGTAAGACGAAATCTTTGTCGATTCTTTGATTCTCATTTTTGTTTCAAATTTCAAGCTCGTGATTTTCAATTGTTTTTTTTATTTACAATCAGCTCAAATGTCGGAAAAACGGAGAAGCGTAATTCGATCCACAACGGCACGTGTAAAAGTCGATCGGGTTCAATCTCTCTCTCTTTCTCACGCGCCCTTCTCTCCTTCTCGTCTAATCGACGCTTCATAAATTCCGAATATCTGGACTTTGTCACGTTCCTCGATGAATATCTCATCGTTCACACGCAAAAAGTGGTAGACCTTTTTACACGCGAATATTTTTCTCGAAAGCTTTTCCCGAACTAAATTTTAATGGTCAGTGAAAAAACGAACGACAAATATACAAAATTTTGTGATCGATCGAACGGCCTTACGAATGATTGTTTCATAGGCCCCTGGTTCTTCGGTATACGAATGACGTCATGTCGGGATTGTTCCGGGGTTAGCCCGAACGGAAATTGACGTATTCACATCGTTACGGGAACTATAATAACTTCGTTACCTCGGATTTTTTTTCTCTCTGGTCGTACTTTTTTCGGCCCTTTTTCCCGAAATGCCTTTTCTATCGGGTGTCCCACGAGAGGGATCAATGGAAAGGATCTACCGACATATAGATTCGTATAACCTGGCGCTTACGTCACGGACTTCCCAAATGTATTAAAGATGCAATACGTAAAGGTCGAAGGTACGGAGGGTCTTGGGGGCGGGGGGGGGGAGAAATTATTATTCGTCCGAGTAATTAATGAAATTCATTATTTATAAAACGACATTTAATTTCCTTCGAAAAACAATGAAATTCCATTTTTTACTTTTCGATATAAGCCAAATTCCGGCGATTGTTTACACGTGTAGGAATTTTTTCGATATTCTCTTACACAGTCGATGTTTAGATACGACGTTCAAAAGGACCCTTGCTCGATATACATTTCGATAAAATTCTCGAATGGTCTCGCGTGTAACGTCCAGCGCGCGTGTTTTACACGTGTAACACCCGTTCGTAAGAATAAAACGCAGGGTCTCTTCTGTGACGTATATATCGCACAGTTTACAGTACGTGTTGGTAACACTTAACTCGTGTCATCCATTGCGAAATTCCTGCACGTGCGATGCTCCAGCTGTCACGAACAAAGAATGTCACGTCTAACAGCATTCTCGAAAGAAATCGTGCGCGATCCGCTCGAATAGAATCGAAATAGATGGTGAAAATTTCGTAATTTTCAACGAGTCAAAAAATATCGGACTGGATACGAATAATGATAAATTAACGATCGAAACGAATTGTATAACGGCCCATGGTCATCGCGTCCTTGAATGTATTATATAAAATTAATTCCCGGCCGATCGTGGGTACATAGATTCGTAGGATGCGTATCATTATAGGCGTTATCCGTTCATAAATCCGATTGGATTTGTTGTGCAATTTTCGATATTGCGGGTTCGGTTGCGACTGACAATAAGAGGAGCGAGCACCGTCCTCGCCATTGATCCTTGACCACAAGCCATTCGTATCAACGTTCATATCTTAACCATCGATCATTTATACATGCATCTCCTCGCGTTTAACGAACGAACGAACGAAGAGGATGTCGATCATGCGCATAGCGAATTCGCCGAGTGTGACGAAATCGATGCGACCCATTCTCATCAGATTCGATTATTACTCGAACCCGGATGGTTACGCATCGGCTTTAACGATTAAATATCGTTAAATTGTTACGGTATTGCGTAAAACTTGACGTGATAAGATCCAATCGTTACGATCGATTATATTTTCGAACGATTCGCTATTTTTAAAATAAACATCGAAATATTCGCATGTATATGTATATATATATATAGTCACGACGAATTATGTATCTAGTCCCCTGTGGGTGAGAAACAAGTTTTTCCGGGTCCGGTCGTACTTGAACGAGGCTTTCGAGAGACGCACGGGTCTTGGCCCGAAGGCTGAAGGAGAGTGAGAGTTCAAGTCCAGCTGGCCCAAGATGCATGTATGAGACTCGTGTATATCTATATATTTGTTATTAACGCTGTCCAAACTGAACCCAGGTAATGATTCGCTATTCAATACCGTTAATTAAAACGCACGATAATTATTATTTCGATCATCGATTCTCGCTGGCTAGGAAACTATCGAGTCTATATAAGGCACGATGATATAATCCTATGCATGTACTTATCGTCTATTCAGGTGATGATAATCTCATATCATTACGCGATAGCACGATTTACGCAACGCATGATTTTTGTGACTGCGTGGGCTTCGAATGCTCCTCTCTCGAATAGATTCGTTCCAAATTGTGGACGGACTATTCTCGTACGCTTATAATTCCGGTCACGTTCAGGCTCGTGTCGATGTTGCATACGTGGTTTTTCTCGTCAATTTCGGAATTTTCTTATCGCTCTTCGGTATACAATTAACAATGTACTAGGTCAACGTATTCGATTAATGTCCCGAGGGAAATATATTTTTTGGGACAAGAAGGTGCATATGCACAGGTACGAAAGTTTGTCGAGGTCCATTTTCCGGAATTTTATTTCATGATATCGCGAAATCGTGGGTGTATTTACGTTACGAAAGTTAATTGTACGAGTCTAGGTCGAAAATCGTACCAACGCGTAAATACGTCAATCGGTTGCGATAACATTCGTTATATGAATTGTGTTTCCTATTCATTCATACGAGGATTATCCGTAGCTTCAATGGAATAATTCTTAAATCGATAGATATTAATAAATACTCGTCGTAACGACTATTACGATTATTCGATATATATATATTTTTTTATCTAGTACGCGTAAACGGAATATATAAAAAAAATACGTTTCGTTGCAACGCGCGTTTGTCTGACCGGAAGCTGGAGCTAAGATCGTTTACTTTTATCACCCTGAGAATATAAATGATACTTTTGATATTATTCGAGGTCGTCCCGTTCGTTTCGATATCTCGCATGAGTCACGTTCGATATGCAGAGCCGGGTTCGAGTCCACGCCCGATCGTGTCCTCGATATATCACACGTTATACACATTTTTTTATATCGGGCAAATATTATTTCTCCGAAAATTACCCGAGACTTTCGGACATAACGAGGCGGTTTTCTCTTCGTAATTTTGTCGCTTGTTTTTTTTTCCTTTTTCTTTTCATTTATTTCTTTTTTATTAACGATATACGCGAAATACGGAGAAGAGACACACGATAATGGGCAAAAACTCGCGTCGATCTGTGTGGCCGATGTACAGCACGAGCAATCTCGCATTTTGCGGTCAATCAACGTCGGGCCGAGCGCACACAGATTTCCGCCGACAATTTCTTGTGGCGTTTGAGAAAATTGGGGCGATCGTGGCATTGATAATGTATTACCGTATGGTCCAAAAAAAAAAATCAAACTCTACTTAATTTCGATAATAGTTTGTTTCCCCTTTGAATCAAGGCAAAACTCGCGGTTTCCATTGAAATTGCCCGAGACGAGACGAGGGACTCTCGCTCGGCCCACCAATAATTATTTCGCGTTACGTGTAACACGTAATAATTTTCGTAAATCGAGCATTTTACGCCATGCGTATTCGCAATTGCGACTCGTATTTAAATTGAGCCTCGTGCATAATAATAATAACCACGCGAGAGAAAAATCGTACCTACACGTCGGTTATGTAAAAATTCTTTGGAATATTAACGAACGTAAAATAGAACACGTATATTAGAATACAGGTACATATCGGAAATCGAATTGACGATATAAAAAAGGAATTCATCGGTTGGATGTAAAATTAGTCTTTTTTTGTTTGTTTAAGTATAAAAATATGAACATGAAATTTATCAAAAATCATCCAAGTCGAAATATTAAAAATCCCCGTACGAGATAAATTCAACCGAAAAGTATTAATTTCGATTAATTAACTTCGTTTCAATTTGATAATTGGATTTATTCGCCCCCGCGAGAGGGCAAATAACGCTCGTAATGAAATTGACGCCGGAATCTATTTCGGGATTCTGCCACTTTGACGTTTCTCCCTCGGAATTAATGGGGATCTATTTTCGGTGAGTCTCTTTGAGTCATACGTGTATGATACATTCCATACAAATTATGGTCTGTATTATATATATATTATACCTCGGGAGTAAACATCGTTTCACCACCGTGGACATACATCTCTAATTATACGTTACAGAGGACGAGATCTTGTTTTGCTGATAATACAAAGGATGCCCCAAAAAAGAAAAAAAAGATAAAAAAAAACAACAAGAACGACGTTAGTCGCCTACATACGCGAGGAAATTTAACGTACGTTGCCGTACACGTACGTGTATGTATTTAGGCAACCCCTCGAGTTCGACGACCCAACTCTAATCAACCCTTTTAGGTCTACATTTAGAGGCTCGGTATTCTCGTGCGAAAAGGTCATTCGCCCCTTCGTTATTTCCGAGGTCGTGGTAGATCATTACACGGTCCAACACTTCGCGTACCCTCGGATTTAATACCCTTGGGCCCTGAGAACTTTTAGGTACGCGACAACCTCGTTAAATGAGAGGGGGAGGGGGGTTAGCGAGGACGGAAAACTTTCCGTACGGAATTTCCCCGTGCGACGATATCCGAATATCCGAATGGGAAAACTTTGTGAACGACGAGGTATTCCCGTTGTTCAAAGTGTATTAATGATTTTACCGAGTAATTGAAACTATCCTGTCGAATTTTTAATCGAGATCGAAAAATCAACTATTTTTCCGTTAAATAGAAATATTATATTGTCGATAGATCGTAAACTAGAACCTGTAGAGAAATATACGAGAGTAGGTACGACTGTGTACCGAGTGAGATAAAGCGGAGGATGAGGGTAGGGCGTGTTTTCCTGAAATCAACGGATAACTTTCCGCGTATAGCGAATGAATTTCCGCGAACAATTAATTACGTACTTAATTAAAGATTAATTACTACTGTTCATCAAAACGAATTAAAAGTACAAAGGAACTGGTTGAAAATTTGTTCTCTGTATTCACCGGTTTATCAGCGATTTCCACGAATCGTGCGTGCGTCAAAGTACAAGTGGGTGTCGCACAATCCAATTCAACAGGTCGACATTATTTATTCGTAACACGATGCTTTATTTCTACATACCCGCGTGGTATCGTTCTCAGATTTTTTTTCCTTTTTTTTCGTTATCCGATCCAGTAGAGGATCGGGCAAGGTCAGGAAACTTGAGTAGCCCGTAAATAATGTCCTGGCGGGGTTGGTTAGGGGGAGAAGAGCCTGGTGATAACGAGCCTTTAGCAACGAAGGACGGGACTCTCGAGTATTATCACAAGGTCGGACGTTTCTCTTTGACGCGGAAGAACGAGAGACCATAAATTTCACTATACACGAAAGATTCGCCCTTATTCGTTTAACAACTTTCCCTCTAATCCAATTCTATCAAAATAAGTTTAATCCATGATTAAAATATTTTTGAAAAGTCGTAAATCGCCACGTTTTGCTTTACTTATCGATCGACCCTCGTTCCCATCGTATTTTCCACTACGCCTCTCGCTCGATGAACTTGAACTTCATAAAAATCGCCTTCTCGAGCTCGTCGACCGCGGCATGTGTAAGTTCCCTCTCTGGGCTCGCGAGGAACTCGAGCAGTCTTTCGAAATAGCGAGCAAAGTAACGCGTACCGGAGAGACGGTGGGTTGCGCCGCGAGCCTGGAGGCGCTCGCGTTCTCAAGGTTCCTCTTGCAGGAGATCCCATATCGCGAAGCATAAATAAGTGTGTACATACCCGCGGTCTTTTTCATCCAGAGTCGATGACCGTTGTATATGTCTCGAGGGGATTCTCGCGGGAGAGTCAATAACGGGCAATTAGCTCGGTACGATAATTTCAAAGATTTTCCATCGCTGGAACGCTCCGAGGAAATAGATCGATCCCTTTATTTATTTTTCATTCGTCGTTCTTCATATCGACTCTGAGATCGTTGGATTTTCGGGCGGGTTAATCATCGAACGAAGAATCAATTTCAAACAATTTTTTTGTCTTTATTTTGAATGCTTTATTGCTATTTTTAAATCGGCGAAAATCAAAGTGATGGTAATTTGTTTTTGTTGGTTGTTTTCTTTCTTTTTTTTCTGCCATGTGGGCGGACGATGCTGCGAGTTAAGAAATTACAGTTGTTTTTCATTTTTGTTTTTTGTTTATCAAAGCTGCATTAGTTAACTTCGATCGTGGCGTGTTCTCGTACGATGAGGGATATCCGGTGCGTGTTATCATTTTTTTGCTTTGTTACTCGTCCTTATTCGTTGATGTTCTCGTTGACGGAATTTTGTTGGAAGTCAAATGATTTAGAGAATGAGAGGGGCGGCATAGGGCGATGCGTATGCGGGATAGGCTCCGTATGCGTAGGGGGATGCTGCGTATGCCAATGGTGCGGCGGCCAGGGCGTTGTAATTTCTGTTGATGTATTGGCTGCTCGAGGCGAGAACGGGAGCGGCGTAAGCCGCGGGTGCAGCGTAAGCCGCGACGAAGCCAGGAGCTGGTGCAGGCTCGGGTGCGGGTGCAGCGACGGCGAGAGCCACGAGGGCGAACAATACGCACTGAAAATGTAATTAAATCATAAAAATTGAGAAGTCAAAAAACAAAAATTCATCAAATATATACGAAAAATTAATTTCGTTTTTTGAAAATACTCGATCGAAGTGTAAACGTAGAGAGAGAGAAAATTTCAAAGTAGCGTGTACTCACAAGCTTGAACATGTTGATTTTTCGTTTGGGGGTTGCGAGTCGAGCTGCTGCTTACGAGAGTCGGCTAACTTGTGCTGTAGTGGTCTCGCTGCTATGTATTTATAAGCCGCCGGGAAAGCACCCCTCCAGGGTCATCAGGGGAATAATTTTTCCTGCGCGAAGAACCTGTCGGACTAGCCTGGTATCCGCTCCCAACGAACAACCACCACCTCCACCACCACCACCACCACCACCGTTCCAACAAAACTATTTCTCCGTTCTCTCCCTCTTAGTCGCCTTTGTCAGTAAACACGCTCTCGGTACTTATCGTTATATGCCCCCTTCGTCTTCTTCGTCATTCCTCTCTTCTTCTTTCGTTTCTCTCTAAGTGGAAAAATTATCGTGGCGAGAATGCCAAATGATTTTTTCGCTTTACTAGCGAATTATTCTCATCCTAATGATCTCCGAGTTATACAAAAGGAAAAATTCCTAAACGGTACAATTAAATTACTATTTATTTGATATTTATTTGATTAATTAATAATTTCGTAGATCTACAAATTTATCAAATAAATATATGCATATTTATGTATAATTTATATATTGTTTTTTAAAATTCTATTTGCATATAGATACGTATACGCAAGAAATAAAACGAACGCGCGTAATAGGCGTTCCTCGATTACATACATGTTAAAACTATTACGCATTGGTACGAGAACGATTTTATAAACCTGTGGACGTTTTCCAGCACGTCCCAACAGTTCCAAGTTTTCAATGCGACACCGTCGAATACAGAGAGAGTACGTTTATACGGAGTAGGTACATAGAGACCTATGTACAGTAGTACATTTAGAATACAATGCACACACCGAGGTGTTTGTAACCTTGCCACTCGCGTATCTCGTCGTCGTCGACGATTTGTACCACGCGTATACCATGGAAACTCTCTCCTCCTCTTTCTCTCTCTATCCCTCTCGATCGGTCTGTCTTTTATGATTATACAATCCAGTCCCCCAGACTCAATTGCGTAATCCTATTAAGGTCACAGATACATCGAAGGGTCGCGTATAACACGCGTGTAAGCTTCAATCTTAATTTCAAGGTCGCTCTCGTCCCGAAATCATTAATGATTAATTGAATTATCGATCGTCCCGACAACTGGATTATATTTAAACCTCGTTGATTAACGAGGATTTTTCAATTTACGTAGAGAATAGAATTTTTGTCGATTCGATCGATCGCCCTATCGTACGCGTTTAAACGCGATAACGGAGGTCTTTTCTTTCGCTCGTTTCTTTGGAAATTTCTCCACGGAGAGAAATTTCGTTTATATCGTTGTTCGATCGTGCGATCGGACTCGAATTAAAATGAATTTCGTCCAAGCGTGTATCTTACATACGCGAGTGTCCTCGTGGGTGTATATCGTGAATACAACGCGTGTGTCTCGTCTCCGACATTCGGGGTCGATCATTTCGCAAGCAGCGCCAATCTGACTCCACCGCGGCCACCGGGTGAGAAATGTCATGTGAAAAATTTGTAGCGGGGATTGGTGCTTCGTGCTGCGATATAAAAAGTCGAACAAACCACGACACTTTACTCGTCCTCGACTCGTCGAACCGACAAGACTAACCAAAAAATCCAAAAATGTTCAAACTCGTGGTAAGTTGAGATTTTCGATAATAATATTGACAATGTCTAAACGAAAGGAATCGTAAAAATTGAATTTTCGTTTCGTTAATAACGATAATCTTTTTCTTTCAGTCTTTCTTCGCCCTTCTGGCCGTTGCGTCGGCAGGAATCGTGCCGGCGGCTCCCGTCTACGCGGCTGCACCAGCGGTTGCAGCGGTTCCAGCTCCGATCGTCACAGCTCGAAGCAGTCAAGTCATCGCAAGGAACTACAACACCCTGGCTGCTGCTCCTCTCGCCTATGCAGCTGCACCAGCTCCTCTCGCCTATGCAGCTGCACCAGCTCCTCTTGCCTATGCAGCTGCACCAGCTCCACTCGCCTACGCTGCACCCGCCGCGGTTGCAGCCGCACCCGCACCACTCGCTTATACCGCGCCGGTTGCTGCAGCTCCGGCTCTGGCTTATACATCGCCCTTCGGCTATGCCGCGGCTCCATTCGCCTACCCTGGTGCACCTCTCGTCTTCAAGAAATAGACCAACTTACCCGACCAACCCGATGAAACCACGCTCTTTGATTGATTTTCGATAAAATAAATTCTTTTTTTAACACGCAATTTTATATTTATGTGATTTTTTGTTATTCCGTACAATCCTCATCCTTGGCAGCGATGCAGTCTCGAGAGATGCAACGTATGATGAATTCTCATGAGTCTAGTGGGCGAATATTTGCATGGAAATGTTGAAATATTTGCCTACGATGAATCTTTAGAATAATGTTATTATTGTCGACGTTATTTTTATCAGGTAAAGAGAATCCCGGGAACGTGGATGTGTTAAACAATGAGGGTTAATTTAAATACAAATTAAATTCTAATCAAATGTACGCTTTTTCGTACTTATATATTTTTTTTGTTTACGAAAGTTAGAACTTTTTTGTTTTCATCGACGATAGGCTCGTTTTAGATTTGGGACACTTCGTGCTCAAACTCTACGAGACACTACAATTTTACGTGAAAATCGGAATATTCGCAACGTACCTACCCACGTGTTCTATTCAGAGGTCTATGATTAGTGTGAATCGCACGAAATTGGGACATAGAGATAGAAGGGCTAGTATAGTCGAAACAATCCAATTAAAGTCGAGACGATTGAAACTCTCGCACATTATAATTTGTTTAATTGAACTAGTCTGACTTGGTTTTCTTGGTCAAGTGCGCATTGACGCCTTTCGTTCTATATACGAGATATACGTAAGAACGTAGACGAGAACATTCGTGCTCGTCCGTCGACGAGTATGAATGTCCACGTCCGAGCTTCTGCTTCACTTGCCAGAAACCCAACCGACTATTCTTGTTACCCAATTGCCTCGAAGCCATGACGCAGGTGCTTCGAACTTATGACGAACATAAATTTTGACACTCGCAAATAATAATCGCGCTAATCATAATAATATCGACTATCGTCATTTATTTCATTATTTATTATTTTTTTAAATATCTTTTTATTATTGTTATTATTTTATTCAATTCTTATTCTATTTTATTTTTTGATTCACACGATACGCATTACGTATTAATTTTCTTAATATCGATTACCGATCGAACGATATCGATATGAAAATATCGATTAATATTCGTTTCGATTCTCAGTCTACGAAAATTCCATCACGTCGAAGAGCACAACAGCGCGCCGTGAAATTTCGAGAAAGCGCGAGCTTATACTCGCGTCGATTTTTTCGAAATCTCACATACTAAATTCTGCGTTCTCCTCGGGATCAATGTCGTTGCCACTTTGCGAAGATCATTCGCAACCCGTCTGGTGTATACTGCGTAAGACGATCCTACATATTACATATACAGACCAACACACGAGTCTCATTGTCAAGATAATCACGTAGTCGAAGAAAGTGCGAGTTCGACGATGTGACTGCGCGTACATGCGTTGTACACCGAACGAATCATATTCTAGTGGTATAAAAGCGTCGAGTGCTCCAACAATGTCACACTGCAGTGACCGTACAGTCTACGAGACGGACAACGATCAAGCATAATGGCATCTTACTTTTCGGTTCGTTTTCCTTCATCGAACAAATCGATAAATATACATCGACGAATAATTAATATTAATTAATATTCATCGATGAATGATAAAAGTTAATTATTTAATATACAGTGATTATTATTATTTGATTTTCATCGATAGCTGACAATCGTCGTTTTGGTGGCGCTCTTCGGGAGCAGCATGGCTGGCATCGTCGCAGCTCCGGCTCCTTTGATCGCAGCAGCTCCGGCTCCTTTGATCGCAGCAGCCCCCGCTCCTTTGGTCGCAGCCGCAGCTCCGGTCTTCGGTTATGCCAAAGCCGTTCCCCAAAATATTCCACCGCACGCTTCGAGGATCGACATTAACACCAGAGCTCTCGCAGCCCCGTACGTTGCTGCCGCGCCGTACATCGCTCCAGCAGCTCCCTACGTCGCTGGGCCCGCTGTGGCTGCACCATACTTGGCTGCACCCGCTGGTCTCGCCTACAGCCCTTATGCAGCTCCGGCTGGTCTCGTCGAGACCGCTTATGCAGGAAATTTCGCTGCTCCGATCTACGGCTAAAACAAAAACACATGGACTCCTCAAAACGCCACCGATTCTGACTTTTGTTTCTCATTTACATTCAATAAAAATTCATTTTTTTTAATCCCAAATTTATCGTTTCTATTATTCCCCGAATTTTCAACGTATTATAAAGACGGGATAATTTTCAAACTCCGTTGATTTTTCTTCAATTTTTGTATTCGAAACTTGCGAAGAAGGGAATCGTGGATTTTGCGGGTACGGATCAATTGTTTTAAGATCCGACCTGTTTCTGTTATAATAAAGAGTGGGAATTCAGGTTGCGTTCCCTGCCGTTGACAAGTCGGTTTTTATTCTACGTCGATGAAGCTTCGCGACGTGGTATTGAACGTTATTCCTGGGATTAGCCCAACGCGAGAGCTACGTCCACCGTGGTCGACTCTCCCCTTCATTTATATTGTCATCATCTCGGCTATTATATCGATTAACTGTATACTTATGTAAATTACGTGGGGGTCGATAATCCTTTTCTTTTAGTTTATCGATATGTACGTATAATGAGTTAAATTCTCTCTCTCTCTCTGCTCTTTGTTCGTACGTTCATGTTCCGCTCACGCTCGAACGAACTCAAATCGAATCGTCGAATAATTCATTCAAGGGTAAATCTACAACAAACTGTTAACACTTTTCTAAGCCCGATGGCTTTTCACTGCTCGACACAGATATTACGTGGTCAAACTTTTCATTTTTCTATTCAACTTTGTTTTTCCAATAACGTTCTCTCAACGACGCCCACATCGTTGTACGTAACGTTCTAGTTAGATGAACTTTTCGATCAATCGAGATATCATTCAGGAACAGTCGCGTCCCACAGTAAAAAACTTATCAACGCCGATTCTTCAAATTATCTTTATCCATTTATTTATTTAATACACGAGACAATATTTTGAAAAAAAAATCACGGTTTGTACTTGAAGAAAAAGCTCCTATCTCTCGTAATGTTCGATTGGTGAGAATCTATAGTTCAATTTCCCCAGCACTTTAGTCGAGAGTCCGAGGGGGGTTCGAGATCTCGATCAAGTGTCCAGACTATACAGAAAACGTGCCCGGCGACCTCGACGAACATCCTGCTCAACCACCACCCGTACACACACACATATAGTATATATGTATGGCTATGTTTGTATTTTGAGCGGGGGGAGGGGGGGAGATACGTAGGTTCCCATAAAA
Source organism: Netelia virgata (assembly GCA_951802705.1). Classification (NCBI taxonomy): domain Eukaryota; kingdom Metazoa; phylum Arthropoda; class Insecta; order Hymenoptera; family Ichneumonidae; genus Netelia; species Netelia virgata. Next base: position 52,722,977 of record OX637863.1, read on the forward strand.
TATATCGAAGGGGAATGCGTCTGTGGTCAAGAGCCCCGCGGGGTTGCCCTTGTCCGGCAGCACGTCAGAAGAAGGATGAACGTCAGAGCTTTAGTCGCATCACACTTTTTGCAGTGAAGTCTCGCGCTGTCTCGTTCTCCCTCCTTCTCTCTCTCTCTCTCTCTCTCTCTCTCTCGCGCCAAATCGCTATAAAGACGTACAATAAGATAATCGATCGAACGTATTTAACTGGCCGATTATAAAATTCGTTCGATCTGACGAGATACTCGCGTACTAGTCTGCAATTTTAAATAGAGCGAAAGCTCGTCGTGACCAATCGAGAATCAAACGTTGAAACGATCGGCGATTGTGCGATGGCACGATTCTTATTCTTTCTAGGTAGGATCGTCCGAGACTTATGGTTATCGCGAGTCTCGCGACGCATTTTAATCGTTTCGGCCTAACGATCCAATTTATACGTCTCCTTATCGATATAAGTCTTATCGATGATCGTAGTCAATTAGAGTCGAAGGTAGAAAGTCTAATTGATCGAGTAAGATTTTCGTACAAATTTCGAACGACCGTCGCGTCGAACAAATTTCAAAGAAATCGGAATGTGAAATCCGTAAGTACTGGAACCAGGGCGAAGTTGCCCAATATATTACAGGGATACGACGTATATATAGGACCCCTTTCTCCGTCTTTCTCGTACACGCACTTGTCAAAAGTGAAACCATCCTCGTTTTCCGGCATAGCCCCGTTCTCGTCCAGGAGCCCAATCTTAACTTCGAGCGTACGTGTGCCGAATGGAATGAAATTGGACGAACCACCGTGGATACGTTACACGCCGAGCTCGATGAAACGCCACGTATAATACCGCAATTACGAAAAGGTTGAAAGAATTCGGTCGGACGAAAAATACAAATGGCAAATTTCGAGATTAAAAACTTAGGATATCGGAGAGCCCATAAAAAATCAAAAAACAATGTTCATCCAATTAAATAAAAGCGTAATAAAACTTCTAATCGTAGAACTTTAGCTAATTAACGATCGATTCCTGATTTCGGTTCGATCGCCTCGTTGAATACCATCTAAAAGACGTGACCACGTTGTCTCGTATGTAGGCCTTGCAGCAGAGCCAAAGTACGATGTACAACTTTTCAACAGAATCGGCAATCTCTTTCTACATATTCTACATGCTATATGTATATGCATTAGTAAACGAGTCACGGGCGTTCGGGATTTCGTTAAAAAAAATCACACTCGCTTCGCCGAGTGTCTACCTTGCCACGGGTCGAAGCTCCTCGTAACGCGCGCGTGTGTGTGTGCGTGCGTGCGTTAAAGCCGGGGCTAGAGAGGTTGATGGTTATGACCAATCGGGCGTGGTCTTTAAGTTTCTTGGTGTGCAACACATCGAGGAAAGAGAGGCCATCTAGTATGCACGAGAGTGCGATCGAAGGATCCGCGAGCGCGGGGTGAGGGTACGTGCAACTCGAGTAACACGCGAGTGGTACGATCCACCACCTATTTGGCTTGGAAAGAACGAAGGAAGAAGGAGGGGGGGGAGAATGAGGGTTTGTGTGGGGATAGTCGATGATTTCTTCGGTGTTCTTTGTCGATGGATGAAATCAAGACGGGTATATAAGCCACGATGATGAGCTACCATGGCATCGCAGTTTTAGCAGCGAAACCAAACCAAACACCCCACCCCAAAATCAACAAAATGATGACCAAGTGCCTGGTAAGCTCATCATCGATTTTTCAATATTCAATATTCGTCGCAAACAATTTATTTATCGCAATTTTAGACAAATGAAATTCGTAGATTTTTATTGATATTATGTTTTATTTGTTCTTGGACTTTTTAGTTTTTCTTGTTCGCCCTCGTGGCAGCGTGTTCCGCGGGATTAGCCCCCGTTGTACCGGCGGCTCTCACGGTCGGCACGTATGCCAGTAGCTACAATGCACATGCGATCAATCACGCATACGCAGCTCCGTACGTTGCCGCAGCAGCGCCGCTCGCTTACGCCGCACCAGCACCCTACGCGTATTCTGCCCTTCCAGCGGCTTACAGCCCTTACGCCGCTCCGATCATCGCTGGACGTCGTTAAAATATTACGACGAGGCCGATAGTACAACAAGGAACACACGACATACATCAAACACAAGAATAATGGTTGGAATTCATACGGCAGCCGGTATCGAGAGAGAGAGAGAGAGAGAGAGAAACGTTGCTATAAAAGAACGAGTGTCGGAAAATCAACGCGACGATCGAGCTGTGGAGAAAGGAAATTCCTCGATCTTGAAATCCGACGATAAAGGAGGTATTTTCTTCGTCGCGACTTGCTCGATTATAAAGAGATCGGTATCGACGCGCGATCATTTTTTTTCTTACCAACGATCGATTTATCGAGTCGCGACGAGTTTCTTTCTCTTGGCGGACGAGCGACGGATCAACTTTGCGACGTTCTCTCCGATTCACCGGCTGAGCGATGGTGCCACCTTGCGCCTTGGTCTCTACTTCATCACCTGCCATGAATTTTTTGTTTCTTCTACGATCGCAAACAATGGAGCGACATTCACACGAGCCACAACAGCGGGCGAAAAAAATTGTTGAATAAACTTCTTTTCCTCATCACCACAATTTTGTTTTTAAAATTATTCATACCTTTGTACATTATTTTTTATTACTTTAAATAATCTTCGTTAGAATTATATCTCTAACGTTTTTCCCCTCATCGCACCTCCTCCTTGGTTCAATTACCTCCATAGATTTAATGCCACTCTCTAACCCATAACCAACCTTGATGACACTGGTCAGAGCGAGATTAGGTATCGAACAGCGTTACGCCCTTCATCCGTGCTAATTATTAGCCTGATTAAATTTCTGCTCGGGAACGTGTATTGTTTTTGCTCAAGCAAATAGGTTTAGGTCCACGTGTTCGACATCGAGAGGCTTTGTAATAGCAGCACCAAAGTTTCGATGAAGACGTCGCTGATGACGTTGTTAGGCAGCTTTCACACGACTAAGGAGCTACAATAGTGGTTGTGAACGGCGAGACCCACGTGGAGGGTTCACAAACAGATGCTGCTAAAGCGGAAGGGAATATATAGAGAACGCACAACCACACAATTAGTCACGTTTTGGGCGTACTGCCATTACATCACGTGGACCGAGATGACCGAAACACGTGTAATCCTCTCGCCCCTATAAACCCTTCCACATCGTGTTTCAGCAATATATGGACCTATCTACGTATTTTGGCGACACGTTTTCCGTCCGGTTTCGTTGATCCTATTATTAAAGGAGAAAATCATAATTATGCGATGATCGTTGGACGGACGTCGGTTCGTTGATAGAGGTCTTTTAATTTTTTCCCGGCAGCTAAGAATACATTAATTAGCTAATTTCCCGGTAGAGGAATGAGCACGGAACACCTTGAAAATCGATTTTTTGGAGTTTTGCGAAACTCGTCCAAGTGGCGATATGTTGTATTACGACGAGTTAAAATTATTTCTGAAGTCTACGCGCTACGTGTGCAGATAATTGATTGAGAACTCTGTCAAGGAGTGTTGAAGAGTTCGTCGGCCAGGAAAAAAAAGAATAGGCTTCGATGGGAAGTTGAAATGTGTAATATATGAGACGTATGTGTCTTTTTGTTGCACAAGGCAAAAAAATGCATCGTATTTCTTTCTTGTCCCTTTATTTTCATGATTCGATAATTCCACGGATGACTCGATTATGCCGAAATATATAAGAAAAAGGAACGGAAATTGTCTGTTTCCTAGGAGCGCGATAAACAATAGACTGGTAGTTGTGTATAAAACGCATTCATTTATTTAGGTGGTCTTCTCGTAATCTGAACTCGCAGTGAAAATCCGTCGAGAAGATCCCTTCCTCGCGCCTTGTTCCTCTCGTTTATTCGTCGCGACTTTTTGTTTGACCAAAAAAAAGAAAAAGAAATAGCTCTCCGTGTCGAATCGTTGTGTTATTCGGTGATAAAGTTTAACGTACAATATAGAAAGTAAAGATGCGAGAGATAGCGCATCTTCAAGCAGGACAGTGCGGTAACCAGATCGGTGCGAAGGTGAAGCGAACATATTTATTTATCAACGACAGTTTTTCCTTCGCTTTCATCATAAAAGAAAAATATTAATCGATAATGATAATGAATAATTAGGCGACCCAGACAGAATTTTGAAACATGTTTCTTCGTTATTAATAAAGTTCTGGGAGGTAATATCGGACGAGCATGGCATCGACCCAACGGGAACGTATCACGGCGATTCGGATTTGCAATTGGAGCGTATCAATGTTTACTACAACGAGGCGACCGGTGGGAAATACGTGCCAAGAGCGATTCTCGTAGATCTCGAGCCAGGCACCATGGACGCCGTCCGATCTGGTCCGTTCGGACAGATATTTCGTCCTGACAATTTTGTATTCGGTCAGAGCGGTGCGGGTAACAATTGGGCCAAGGGTCATTACACAGAGGGCGCCGAACTCGTCGACTCGGTGCTGGACGTTGTGAGAAAAGAGGCCGAGAGTTGCGACTGCCTGCAGGGCTTTCAGATGACCCACTCGCTGGGTGGCGGTACCGGGGCGGGTATGGGCACCCTCCTCATATCGAAAATTCGCGAGGAGTACCCGGATAGAATAATGATGACTTTCAGCGTCGTCCCATCGCCAAAAGTAAATTAATCGATCCAACCTGATCAATAAAATAAATCGAGCCGATGTAATTAATTCTGTGACCTGATCAACCGCACGTTCTCCCTCGTCAAAGGTTTCCGACACGGTCGTCGAACCGTACAATTGCACCCTCTCGGTGCATCAGCTGGTCGAGAACACGGACGAGTCGTACTGCATCGATAACGAGGCGTTGTACGACATATGTTTCCGTACTCTAAAACTAACGACACCAACGTACGGCGATCTCAATCATCTCGTCAGCGCGACACTCAGCGGCGTCACAACGTGTTTACGTTTTCCCGGACAATTGAACGCCGATCTGCGAAAATTGGCCGTAAACATGGTGCCTTTTCCTCGTTTGCACTTTTTCATTCCGGGTTTCGCCCCGTTGACGTCACGAGGCTCGCAACAATATCGCGCCCTGACGGTACCAGAATTGACGCAACAAATGTTCGACGCGAAAAACATGATGGCCGCCTGTGATCCACGACACGGTAAATATCTCACTGTGGCGGCGATTTTTCGCGGCAGAATGTCGATGAAAGAAGTCGACGAGCAGATGCTCAATATACAGAACAAAAACAGCAGCTACTTCGTCGAGTGGATACCGAGCAACGTCAAGACCGCGGTCTGCGACATACCACCGCGCGGTTTAAAAATGTCCGCCACCTTTATCGGCAATTCGACAGCGATACAAGAATTGTTTAAGCGCGTTTCCGAACAATTTACCGCGATGTTTCGACGCAAAGCTTTCTTGCACTGGTACACCGGCGAAGGTATGGACGAGATGGAGTTTACCGAGGCAGAGAGCAACATGAACGATCTCGTCTCGGAATATCAGCAATATCAAGATGCCGCGGCCGAGGAGGACGGCGAATTTGACGAGGAGGAAGAGGGCGAGGGAGACGACAAGTAGAATCAACATGGTAAAACAAACAGCAACAGCAACCACCGCGAATATTTCAGAAATTTTTATTTCGGTATATCTTTCCTCGCGGTTTACATATTTCTGTTTTTTTTTTTGTTTTTTTTTATCGATAATAATCATAGCTGTAAAATTTAAGGTTTGTACAAAAAAAAAAAAAAAAAATTGTCACATGCTCCCGATATCGTCCTTGGTGTTGAATTTTTGTGAATATTAACAATGTTATTTGTTCAGTAACGAATAAAGTTGAGTTGTACGCGTGGTGTTTCCATCGTGCAGTATTTCTACGATAATCGATCGTTCGAATATAATTGAATAATAAGTCGGAATTGTATTCCATTGTGACATTTGGGGTGATTCGATGCAACTTAATTGGATAATGGCGCGTCGTTGTACGTCGACCGTATATTGAGTTATTCCAGTAGGATTGTGAGAGAACGAACGTATCATTAGAGAGAAGCCGAAGATTATCCGATCGATAATACTCACCATTACTTCTTTAGATTTTCTCTCGGCTTTTTTTTATCACTGTACTACGACTCGTTACGGCCCAGGTTCATTTTTTCTTCTTCTTCTTCCTCTGAGTCATTTCATTCTCGCACCAACGATCACTCGATCGTTCTCCCATGAGAGGTCTCTCCGCGAGGCATGCTCCGCGTAACCTTGCATAACTCGGCTGTCGGAACACACGCGGTAACGCACGAGAGGTCTTCGTTTACAACGTAGTTACAATTTGCATCTAATCTGTTCAATAATCCGTTGATACAAAAAACAACAACTATTATAATAATAGTTCAAAATAATTGGACAAGAAAAAATAATATCCCCCTTCAAAATTTTATCATTTATTACAACGAGGATGAGACGAGGTCAAAGTTCACGGTTCATAGAAATCAAAATTATTTTCATGGTCATAATAACTATAGTTGGAAAAAACGAAAGATCGTACGTTGCACGATTGGGCAATACAAAATAATCGATCGAATATCGTATAGGTGGCCTGTTTCGTACCAAGAAGCTTCGCAATATTAGCTTCGTGTGTATCGAATAATTATATATATTTTTCTTTCCACCGGTTTCATCGATCTCGCTCTTGTAGTTGTGCGAGTCCTCGATATATTATTATAATATTACATTTCGCATTCCCATAATTCCGTTGGAAAGCTAGGTGTAGAGATCATCCGTGCGATGATCGTAGGAATCTTGTCGTCCTTAGTACCGCCTTTTAACAGGCACGACCTCACCAGAGTACGAGAAAACGAGTGCACAACATTGCAATGGACTTACTTACTCACCGTGAAATTGCTTCATATTCCTAAGTACGTTATATATTCCCCGGAATCGATGATAAACAAGGTGCTCTCTTACCATATATACAGATATAATATGTTTAATAATAGAGTCCAACTCTTTGATCGAGTCCTGACGGTCAACCAGATCTCACGTCCTGTTGCGATATAAAAAATTTAATCAGGCGGAACGTCGATTCCAGGGACCAATTTACATCGAATTCCTTACAATGTCCTTCCGGTATCGATCTCGATTCCTGATTAATCATAAGACGTACAGCAGCGAACAAAGGATGAACGTCATCGTGAAGGATTAAGGAACGTAATTCGTATCGTAGGAATATTTTATTTTTCCTTTTCAATTAATCTAAAAGCAATTCGTTCGATCTATTTAATCATTATCGAAGAATTTCTCAAAATATTTCCCGACTGACGAAAATTTCGCTTTTACCACCGCGCGCATGACTTTTCTATCGCGCTACTCGCCGTGCGTGTTAGTCTAAGGTGTCGCCTCACCTGCTGGACGAGGCCTCGCGTGGGTCCCCCCGTAGAATATCTTCACGGTTGACGTACCATTAGGCCAAGAGAGAGAAACAGAGAAATCCTGTGGCTCGGTCGGTGTCGACGTGCGGGATACACGCTCCCGTGCGTAATTATACTTTTGTACGTGTATACGAGCGTGTAGCCCGCTTATTCACCGACAGCACCGTTCGCACTGTGCGACATCCACCGACAAACGCGAACTCTCTCGTTGTCTCAAGGTACGCCTCGTGTGCCTTCGTGTCGTTTCTTTTTTCTCACGTTATACTCACGCACATTAACATACACACACCCACATATATTTTATGCCTGCCTTTACAATACGGCCAATAATGGCTTCGTCCTTCGTCGTCGTGCACCATTGACGCGAAAGCCTCTTCGGTGTGCGCTCTTCGCGCAAGAAATAACGCGCCGCGGATCATCGGTTATCCCCGCAAACGCGATCGATCTACGACCGATCGATACGTACCTCCGTAGAGCATGACTCGAAATATCCTTGACAGCGTCGAGCTACCTCGAAGGACCAAGATCTCATCGGCGTTGGATAGTTCAACGTCGAGCCCCCTGCTGACTTACGTCTCTATATACAAACGAATCGTAGATGTATCATAATAACGATTATCTTTATTATTACACTCTAATACCACGATAGATTTTTTTATCGTCGACAGCTAATACAAATGCATATTTATTTCTACGTGTAAATATGTATTTCGTACGTATCGTTGAGCGACGCTGTCACAAATTCATCTCGCGGCCTTACCGAGGGGGAAATGTTTTTTCTCACATCCTTTATACTCCGCCTCTTCGGCCATTCTCTATTTCTATGTCCCCCTCGTGTTTGCCTGATTTTTCCTCGCTTGTTTTACGAGACTCTCGTCTATACGTGAAACAGGGTATATAAAGACTCCCTTCGACCAACGTTCAGTCAGTCTATCGTACTGCCACGATCTGTAGCGCAAATACAATCTTACAACATGTTTAAGTCGATGGTGAGTTCCAGATTCGTTCGTCTGATTTTTCCGTTCATATTATTTGTAAATTGTGCTTTTTTTCGTATGCGATTTTTCCTAATCGCACCGTTATAATTTTTCGTACGCAGATCCTTCTTCTCGCTTTGGTAGCGTACGCTTCCGCGGGTGGAGCTACCGGTTACACCGGGCCTGGACTCTACTCGGGATACGGCGCGGGATACGGTTCGGGCTATGGCTACGGCGCCGGATACGGCTCGGGCTACGGCTACGACGCTGGATACGGCTATGGTCACGGAGGTCTTGGTCACACCACCGTAGTGGGCCATCTCCCTCCGACTCAATATATTCACAATCCACCTGCCACTAGCTACGCCAACACTTACAAGGTATCCACTAATTGTCACCAAAGTTTTGCGCACAATCACGAAAAATTCAACGCAAGATAAATCGACTGGATTTCGAAAATTGATCTGTTCTAAGTCCATACGATTGTATAAATGTCGCTACGATATTAGACGTGAATTATATTTCCACAAGGTCGCTTATACCGCTCCTGCCATCACCAAAGTCGCGGTTGCTCCCGTTGTAACGAAGCTCGCGTACGCCGCGCCCGCAATCTCTTACTCGTCTCCTCTGAGTTATGGGCATAGTTACGGATATGCACCCTCGCTGAGCTATGGACATGGATATGGTTACGGTTTGGGCTACGGAGGATTGGAACATTCCGGTTACAGTTCCCTCGGACATTACGGATCGCTTGGACATTCCGGATATAACTACGGTCACGGCTACGGTGGATATCTTCATTGAGACGATACACGCATGTGTGACGAAAAATATGCGTGCCTGTGTGTACACATAATCAGAGCGATACCCCACTGCCAACGATGACGAAACAAAATCGCGATTTTATGGATATAGAAAAATTCTCTGCATTACGACAGCGAAGTTCGACGACGTGCGATACGAATGTAAATACCAGCGTAGTACGTACGATATGTATCAGACTCGAAATCCAACAGTCACAAAAGTATTCATCCGAGTCGATAAGAGATTAAACAAAAATTGATCTTTTCTTTAATTACGATTGAAAATCTATATTTCGTATTTTTCTGTCCTTTCCATTAGGTCGTTTCTTTCAGAAATTTATCGCTTATATATATATATATAAAAGTATATTCGGCTTTATGGTAATTCGAACCCGACTTGTATTGAATGATCGTTCAACGAGAGTTTACTTAGGCCGATGTATACCATAGCGCATAGATGTAATACATATGTAATGTGTAAATACAGATATTATACAACGACAGGGGCTGTAGCGACCAGTTTGTTGATTCCTCTGACGAAAGTGAAAATGCCTGCATATACATATATATTCGTTAGGTTATATTTCTCTCGTATATAACCATAGAACGAACTCCCACGAACACATAGGCATACATACATGTAAGTATAAAGTGGCAGTGTCCGGTGCTTACCTCGGAGCTCACCGTAAAAAAGACAGATGAGATCGAAACTTGCGTGAAATATATGAGAGCCTCGTGAGTGGATCAAGGCTGAGGCGAGGCTCTCCGATCCTTATTTATCTCAAAAATAAATCTCTTTCGCTCCCCTCTCTCTCTCTCTCTCTCTCGTTCTCTCGGCACCCTCCCCCTCGTTCGTACAGAAGAAATATCGTTTGTATTATTCTCGGGGAACGTTACGTCGCGAGTCATCGACATTTGCTTGTGCTTGGAAATCTTCAATTATTATGCAGTCACCTGGGAGGTCGGCTCGAGTTGGTGAACTTGTGTATAATCGATCACTCTTATTATGTTTAATTCAATCACAGAGTTACATGCCGGAGCGATGAAATTTTTATCGAGTATTCCATCGCCGCCGAGTCATTCTCGATTATCAAACGACGTTTATTTTCAGAAAAATTGATCGAAGAAATATGAAAGATTTATTAAATATCGTAAAAAGAAAAAATGAGTGGAAGATTTCAGCGTAAGAATTGTTTCAAGTTACCAACGCTCCTACGTCACGATCCTGCTGATCGGCTTAATTCTCTGAACCAGTTTAACCACGAAAAAGTATAAAATGAAGGAAGATACCGATTTTCGTATGGGAATTGCGCAAAGTATAATACACAAGAGAGTAGTTATCTTGCCGTGAACGAAAGTGGAACGAAACCGAACGAGCTAAGACCTCACACGGTGCGTGTGCGTATGCACGAGAGGAAGAAATCCATTTCAAAGAAGTCTTAAAGAGGTGGCAGGATTGGAGAGAGGGAGAGTGAGAAAGAGAGAAAAGAGAGAAAAGAGAGAAAAGAGAGAAAGAGGGACGACACGTTTGGCATCGTCGATCGAAGATTAATCGATGTAGTGGCTGTAACAGTCGGTTTACCATAAACCGCTCGCATTACTTTCAATAACTTATCGAAAATTGATAGTCCCGAATTTACGATACTCATGATGAATATGATTTTGAATAATTTCGTGGCAAAGTTATTATAAATAAGCACGAAAGAAATTATATTTTATTTTCTCATAAGCAATATCCCATTTCTTCTCTGTCAGGGAGAATTCTCGTTGCCGAAATGTCTTTGACATCTATGTCTTTATCTCGTATTTCATCGTATCGATTATCTAAGCTCATTATCAAATATTGAACAACGCTAGAGAAAGCCTCGAGGGACACGGTCTCTCGCAATGCACGGTTTTTATGGCGAAGAAGGTGAAAGAGAAGAGAAGCAGAGTGGATCCAGAAGCCTCGAAATTTCAAGCCCTCGGGCTAAGAGCCCGGTCAACCTCGAGACTCCAACCCGAAGATTGACGACTATGTTACACACGCGTCATTACAACAAGTGTGCACAACGTACACGAGGCTTATTTCGAGGGTCAACCGGCCAATATATAAACCTTCCAAGATTTGTGCTAAAGCATCATTCGATTTTGCACCACCGACGCGACAAGTTGCCAGGAATCAAAGCCATTCCGGGAAATAGAATATTTTCACTTAGAAAAATGTACAAGTTTGTCCTATTGAGCGTCGTTGCTCTTGTGGCTTCGGTTTCTGGTGCCCCGGGAGGCCTCGTTGTACCAGTCGTGGCAGCTTCGCCCGCGATAGCAGTTGCACATCCGGTGCACGTCTCTTCGAGCTACTCATCAGGCACTTTGAGGGCTCCGGTCGTGAAAGCGGTGCCCGTTCTTGCCGCACCGACTCATCACGTGGTTCACACCTCGCCCGTTATCGCTACTCCTCTCGTAGCCGCTCATCCGATTGTCAAGACGACTCACCAGGTCGTGGCTCATCCCTCGCCCGCCATCATCAAGACGGCGCCACTCATCGCTCACCACCCAGTTGTGCACGCCGCTCCACTCGTTCACGGACTACCGATCACCAGCTATGCCAACCACTATCACGCAGTTCCGATCGTCAAAACTCACCACGCAATCGCACCTGTAACCCTCGTCCATTGAGCCACGAAATTGACATTTGATTTTTTGCCATTCTTATTTATTACACGTATCGTCGTAATATGCTCAACGTCATTTAATAAAATATTTCTTTGAACGTAATTTGTGATATTTGAATTTTACTCGTCGACGCCCGAAATACCCTGACTATTATTCGACTTGGATACCTCTTGCAATCTTCTATGACATTATGTTCTACTTGTATTCAAGTACAATTGTGAACGTCAGAGAATCAAGAATTTTTTATCTTATCGACGAATTTTAAAAGTGCGAATGATTGCAGTTTTTTCAACAATAACCGAGAGTTTATCAAAAGTCGAGAATCTGCAATGTTATTTCGTATCTACGGGGATTTTTTTCAATGGGATAGACTGTGGACGATTAAAAAAGATGAAAATCACGATTGTTTTCGATTTTTTTAGTTTTCTCGAAAGAGTCAAAATATCGAAACTCGCGACTGTCTTACATATGGCGAGTACCTAAAGAGCTGAACCGAATCTGAGTGCAAGGCTCTGATTTCCTTGAGACCTCATTGAAATAACATAACCGCAGTGAATATGTGGGTTATTCTGTAGAAACGCTTGTTTCGCGTGCACCAGCTTGCCTTGGATTTCATTGAACCGGGCGTTCCCGCCCTCGCTGTTGATCCAGAATCATGATTTTTTTATTTCCTTTTATCTTTACTTGCCTTTAAACAAGGATAGCAGCATCGTCCTGTATTCATGTAATGCAAAGTACAACGAAGGTTTCCAAATACCAGCGAGATTACAAGTGAAAATAAAAAATAAGAAAAAACAAGTACGAAAAATGGAAACGACGAACTTACTCGAGCCCAATTCTTCACGACTTCGAGCGGTGCAAGAAGAGACACCAACTCCAGAAAATTATTCTTATAGACCAAGGGAATAGGTATCTTATATTAAACGGAATAAAATTCAAGATATGATATTTCAGGTTTATAAATGCATTTTTTTATTGATAATAAATTGTTTTGTGCGTTGGTCGAAGAATGTGTACGATGGACAATTTAAAAGAGACGTTCCTATTCCTTAATGAACGTAGCTGGTGTATGCGAGAGGTGCTGCGTGAGCTGCGTATGTCAGCTGGGCAGGGTGTGCAGCGTAGGCAACCGGAGCTGCGTGCGCAGCGTAGGCAACCGGAGCTGGGTGTGCGGCGTAGGCAAGGGGTGCTGAGTGTGCGGCGTAGGCAACTGGTGCAGCGTGAGCAGCGTAGGTCGTGTAAGCCGCAGGCGCAGCAGCTACGAGAGCCGGGCTCTTGTACGAGAGTTTGTAGGTGTTGGCGTAGCTCGTTGCGACTGGAACGCTGTGAGCAACCGCAACTGGTGCAGCGGCAACGTGATAAGCAGCCGGTGCAGCAGCCAGATAGCCAGGCTTCGGTGCAGGTGCAGCCATTGCGCATCCAACGAGTGCCAAGAGTACGAACTTGAACATGTTGATTTTTTGAAGAGTGGTTTTTTTTCGTTTGTGAAAAAAGTTAAGTTCGAATGGAACTGTTGCTGCGGACTGTTGCTGTTCGACTGATGATTCGAAGCACGAATTCTACCATTTTTATACCACTTCTTGGTCTTCCGTGGACGCGTACGATTTTTTTTTCGACCCCTTCTTCGCGAGAATTTGGGAGCGCTCGGAATATAGCACCCCCACCACGAGCTTCGTGCTCGAGAAACAACGGCCGAGAGACGGAAGAGATACGTCCTGGCGAGTCCGCCAAGAGCGTCGAATGTTATCGTAGAAAGGAGGGCGTGCACTCTCAAACTTGTCTCGAATCATTCTTTCCATGTACCTGTGCTCGCTCACTCCCCCTCCCTCGCTCTCGCTCTCATGGAACAACGCGCGATTGTGACGGGCAGTTGAAGATTAATTTGTTATTATTATACTTTAATAATCATTATTATTTCGTATTGTTCGACGGTCCTCGGCGATTCTCCGGCATTGCGAAGGACGAATTACGAGCACATTACACCGATGTAAAACGTTGATTTCGTTGACCCGCCGAGATCGCGCAATCGTCAATAAAACAAAAAAAAACAACGTAAACGTTAAATCGTCTTGCTGGATATTACCTTCGCCAACGCTGCGCTACTGACGTCGAGGCCTCGAAAAGAAATTACGAAACAGACCCCAAATATCGAGCGAGCGTGCATTAAACACATAATTCTTTTTTTGCCTAAATTTTTTCATCGCCATACACGTTTTTTTCCGAGCAATAAAAAAATCCGACTCGCTGTGATTCGTCTCGATAATCCGAACGTAGGTACTCTCAATGTATCGTACAAGATTTAACTAATGCTCGGACTTGAATCGCGTACTTTCGCGCATTGAGACACTTTTCGTGCGACCAACAGTCCAGCCATGTATATCGGTATATATATTTGCATTTACTCGTAACTCTATGTATAGTGTACGTAGCGTGGCTTCATCATGCTGGAACTTTTGCGAGTGCGTTACGCATAGTGATCCGATAGCCTACATCGAAGGAAAAAAGAGCGAGAACACGATTACGTGGACGCGTTTATACGTCCAGCGATTTTATTTTGGGATTCCACTCGCGGTAGTCTCATAACGCGTATCGCGAAACCATTTACAATGCACCGTAAGTCATTAACATTTCGAAATAGACGCGTCCCACTAACTAATTATAACCGATTTTGTTAAATATAACATATGCAAATGAATCGAGATGCGTGTATTTCCGTACGTAAGCGCGGAGTAAAGGAGGAGCGAAGGGAGGAAGGGATGAGCTTCGGTAGCTAATTGATCGTGAACCGATTGCGTATTGACACACTGCATCCCAGTGCATTTCTATCCATGTGCCTAGACGTTGAATATCCGTTAATGCGTCGTGGTAAATTACATTATCTAACTCGATTATTCGGTCAATTATAACAATCTCGATTTAGACGTTTAACTATCGCCAAATCTGCTTGACCAAAGATAACCAGCTTACATATTATCCAGATATCATTAATTAGTCCAAAGGCAAATGCACAGAGGGATTAGTCCCTTGCGCAACGAAATTTGCAGCCTCCCTTACGCCGTATGGAGAAATATTGTCCGTACGTCCATAACGTATTTATAATTGGAAGGGATCACGGAACACGTATAGAATCCTCTTTATCCGGAATGTTGTTTTATCATATAACATTTTTGGAAATGATTCGAAGATATTTGTTGCGGCACCAATCGGATATTGCGAAGTTCGAGCTGATTTATTGCGAGCTAAGAGGGAGCTTCGTAAATATATTCGATTTATACGTATACAGTCGAGTGCGTGAAAAATGTGATTATATTCGGACATATTGAACGGACAACCCGCGATATATCGCCCGTGCGGAATTACAGAGACGCTCGAAGGAAGGCCTTGGCAATGCCCTCTCGGTTTTTAACATCCAAGTGTCCCGAGGCGTCGAGGATAATCGGCTTTACGAATAATTCTCCAACCACGTTTCTTTCAAACGTAAAGATCTCTTTCTTCCATAAACAAGAAATTACTCGACGAAAGAAAAAACAAAAAGGAATGAAACACACACTTTAAAATTAAGACAGACTGTAAAAATCGATTAAAAAAAATTATCAACGCCCAAGTTTCACTTCTCATAATATTTTATGCACAAATATTTCAATATACTTTTCGGAGGGAGATTTTTCGATAAGGTTCAGCCTCCTCTCTCTCTCTCTCTCTCTCTCTCTCTCTCTCTCTCTCCCTTTCGCTCGCATTCTGTCGCAGCACGAATTAAACATTTACGATCCGAGATAACGTAAAGAAAATTAAAATCGACGAAAGAGACAAAAAAGAAAAGAGGATCACAGGCGTTAAAAATCGAAAGAGGTGAAGGCTTGCGAAACGGGTGTGTACGATGAATATATATATGGCGAAGGAACCTTGGCAGTGCTCGGACGTACGAACGAGAGTACGTGAAGCGGACTAAGTGAAACAAGACTATATACGTGTATAGTACGTGTAACGAGGGTATGAAAATAAAGCGGGCGGATAATACCATCTCGTTCGGCTGAAACGACGGTACGAAGGAATACCTACATAGTTACATTAACACGTGTGTATATGTAAGTGTGTACGTGTATGCAAGCCATGAGCTGTGAAGGAAGTGAGCCTTGTTTTTCGTCCTCGTTGCTAGGCGCGTCTTTGTACACGCAACATCCACACACACGTACACACACACACACCTGTACGTATCTCGCAAGAGGGTCGTGTGGGGAGGTTTGCCGGCGAGTTCACCAAGACTCTACGAGTGCATCGAGTCCCTCTTATTCCTCTTTTTTCCTTGCGATATACGCGCCTGGGAATTTGTGTAGGTACGTCCGCCTGGAATAAAAGGGGCGAGCCAGCGAGCCAAGAGCATCATTCGAACTTTGCGGTTCATATCGAAGTCAGCAACACAAGTCGAGAAGAAAAATCACTCAGATTTTCATCATGTACAAGTACGTCGTGCTCTTCGCCCTGGTCGCTTGCGCCGCAGCCGCACCTAAGCCGGGTTATCTCGCTGCTCCCGCTGCGCTTCATGCGGCTCCTCTCATCGCGGCCGCTCCAGCTATCGCAGTTGCCCACAGTGTTCCGGTCGCTACGAGCTACGCCAACACTTACAAAGTCTCGTACAAGAGTCCCCTAATCGCCGCCTCTCCGGTTATCGCCGCTGCACCTGCCGTCGCTTATGCACCGGCCATCGCTCATCACGCTGCACCCGCTGCAGTCATCACTCATGGATATGCCGCGGCGCCACTCGCCTACGCCGCTCACGCTCCTCTCGTCGCCGTTCACTAAATTAAAAACGATCGCAGCCGAATTTCGGAATCTAAAGGTCGGAGGTCACGCGACATTTCACGAAAAGCTTTGAAACACAATGTTCGTCCATCGAACCATCCTTGGGATCGACCTTCGTTTTCGCTCGACGGATCGTTCCCGAGAACGAATGCCAAGTGAGCCGACAAAAGATTTTGCCAATTGTCAGGAAAATCATGAATTTCTTTTTGGATGATAAATAAAAAACATTTTCACCCGAATTATCTTGTTTTTATGTCGAACATTATTATTCCGTACCCTGTATAAATCTTATAATTATCGTTTAAAACGAATTAGCAGGCTGATACATTTCTCGAGCCGGACGATACAGAAAGCTGATCCTATAAATCATCGAGTCATGATCAGTTTCGCTCAATCTCTCGAATATACGTTGTTTTTTTCTCGTCACTCTCACAAGTGGTCTACTCTCCTGACCCCAAATACTTTGATTCATTATTTTCTCATGTCTCGTCCACTCCCGGTGGATTTTACAATTAAAAAAAAAAAAAAAAAAAAAAAAAAAAACAAGACAGTATACGAACTTTTAACGTTATGCAACCCGTTGGTCAAGTGAGAGTTGGCGCAAGGGGGTCTCTCTTTCATTCTTCAACGTTATATTGCCACTCGTCTCAAACGAGGGACAGGCCAAATCTCATAACTCTTCACGTTCTCGTCACTCGAGTCACGCACAATGGTTGGTGTGCCCCGCGCGGAGACATATACATAATGTACAACGTTAGTTATGCAGTCGGAATCTCGTACGTAGGTATAACGAGAATGCCTTTGCGTCAATCGCGTGACCGCCATGTCTAATTCGTCTCGAACTGTGCTTAGGCTGTATTAGACACACGATGGTACCCACGACTCTTTTTTAGCCTTTCTTCTTTCGACTCTTTTTGTTCACCCCCCTCGTTTCTCGTCATCCTTCACGAACGCGTGAAAGTATCGCCACCTCGGTAAAACTGGCCTTGGCTAGGCCCCTCAAGGTTATCCTTTTTGGGTAATCGTAACAAATGAAATGAAAACGAGAAGAAAAAAAATGATTACTCGTATAATTGCACGGACCTTCGATCGGCGAGGTGTTCGACTTTGAAATCGTTGCGAGCTGCGGCTATTTTAACGCGCGTCGCAAATTGTATTGGAAATATTTTTGAAAAAATTTATTCATGCAAATATGATCGATGTTATCGATTATTCTGTAAACTCAACCGACTCGCTATAATTTTTCAAGGACGTCTCGATCTATAAATGATAAAAATATTGCGAATTTTTTAAGTCTCGCCTCGCATCGCTCACAAAAAAAAGAACTAGATCCGTCGGGTATAATTTATGATGGGCGCGGTTTCACAATTTGTCCGATCGGGCGACATATATTTTGCGATCGTACGAAATATCCGTACGGGAACAGATGTCGAGTATAATTCTAATTAAATTAAATTAGCATACCGGTCTCGCGAGCCAGAGGAGACGAAACTCGTGATTCCTCTTACACGGATACATCGTCTCCGACGTGTATATCGACGTTAACATATTATTTATAATTGTGTCGTTTACCCCGGATCAGGGCCTAAAAAGACCTTGCTCTCGGTAACCGGACCTATGGGTATGCGTTCACGGTCATGATTCGTTGTTTGGCCGTATAATCGTCTTCAAACGCGTGTGAAAGTACTCTTACATTTTTCTCCCGAAGAATTACGTTCTATATGTATGAGTATTTATCATAACTCATATATATATATATATATGTACACACCTGTACATATTTATTTATGCACATGTGATTATAATTGCCGTCAGAAAAACTCACGGCGAACGGAATCGCAGAGTCTACCTATCCGGCTCGATCTCGACTCCCTGCACCCGAAGATCCCTTCCATATAGACTGCGTGCACTAGGTATAGTACACACTAATACCAGGATAGAAACGGTAGCTATACCGTGGGTAGACCACCATTGGCAACGACCAGCCTATATAAACCTCAGGGTTGCACCTTCTGGCCGCAGATATCAGTCGAAGGTTCTCCAGAACGCACAAGGCAACACCCAACAAAAAGCAATCATGTTCAAGCTGGTCAGTATGCCCATAGTCTTTCAAATGCCTAAGTCAAATTTAACCAAGTGAACTTTGTATCATTTTGTTTGATAATACAACGTGCTACGAAAAAAGGCTCGAAGGGTCTATTTCGAAATCGATAGGAATATCGTTGTAGCGAGATATTGAAATTTCTCTTAACATTTTCAGGTGATAATCTCGGTTCTCGTAGCGATCGCGGCTGCGAAACCTCACGAGGCGCCGATTCTCTCATCCGTCATTGGCGAGAAGACGATCGAGTCCCACGGGAATTCCGTCGTGCACTCCAGTGCACCGCTCGTCGCCGCCGCCGCCGCACCCGAATTCGTCGCGTCTCCGATCGCGTACGCGGCAGCTTCGGCACCGCTTCTTCACGCCGCACCGGCCTCTCTTATCCACGAAAAAACCATCGAATCCCATGGAAATTCGGTCGTTCATTCGTCGGCGCCTCTCGTCGCTGCTCACGCGATTGCCGAGCCGTTGATCTACACGTCTTACGCCGCACCCGCTGCTGCACTTTTGGCCGAAAAGACCGTCTCGAGCTACGGACACAGCGTCGTCCATCACGGTGGTCCCGCGATCGCCCACACAGCTTACATCGCCCCGACTTACGCCATCCTGTAAAAATCTTGCGATATATCGTTAGACAAGACCCCGAGAAGTCGGACCTGGAAAATTGCAAAAGTGGGATAAAATTGGAAGATTGGGAATTACGTGCAATTTTCTAGGGCAGACTGCGGGCATGATGAAATGGCGAGAATCTGAGACTTTTTTTTCACCCCTTTTAACCTCTGGTACGAGAACGCGTAGTTTGGTAAGACCCATTTTTCCGTCTCGTACGCGAACGAATAATTTTCTTCGAGTCTCGAGAGCAGTCTTCGAAACAAATTCGAAGAGGCTCGTCATAGCTCGTTGAATTTGGTTTTTGCGAATTTTGTCTTACGTCTGTGAGAAACCTGGCTGTATCTACTTAGATTTAATCACACTTCATCGTCATCTGTATTTCATGCTTTTGATATGGTATTTGTTTTTTTTTCCAAATAAGAACATTTTCATCTCATCGACGAATGCGTATTTTATTTTAGATCCCTCTGCGTACGATTAATCATTTTTTCCAGCAAAGGCAAATATAAAAATCGATAATTTTTTGTCGAGTTCGATAAAAAAAAAAAGTCGAATTTCCACACAACCCCTTCGTAGTCTCGGCAAAACGCGTATGCAAAATTGCTGTATCATCAGTAAATGAGTCGCAAATTACCCGTTGCGAGAAGAGGACAAAAAATCAAATACTTAAAAAAACATCGTATCTCTCGGAGGGGTTTTATCAGAATTACCGTTGTTACCAAGCCGTGCAATTCTCGCATATTCCGCCGCGATATATACACAAGGAGGTATACAAATTGTCGGTTGATTTTCTCCTCTCGTAGAAGAGTCTCGTCTAAAGGACGAAGGGGTGCGGGATGGCCACAGGTGGTCGAAGGAAGCTCCGCGAGCGAACGACCAGCAATGAGGCGACCGGTTGGGGAAAAAAGACAACGAGAAAATCCCAGCGCGTACCTACGTCATTGCGGGCAACGAATTGCCAGCAATAACGAGGATAAAGGGACAAAAAAAGGAGCGAAGACCTCGCCTGGCTTTGCTTCTCACATACGACTTGCCGCCATATATATATATATATATATATATATATATATATATATATGTGTGTGCGAAGAGTGGAGAACCTGCCCTATTGCTTATTTTTGTGGTATGGTCAGGCACGCCCTTGTTACCTCGTTATATCCTTACCTCCGACTTTTTAATCCTCCTCCTCCCCACCTCCTCTTTCTCTCCCATTCTCTTTTTCTTCTTTGACGCATACGATTTTATCGCTTGGTCTCCCATGCATTTCCATTGTTTAACCATACGTAGAAACTTTCAAGGAAGTCTCGGATGTTTATGAGAAAATTCGAAAGAAAAAACAAACAAACAACATTTTATGGATGATTGGCTCGTGGTCTTTCTTTTTTGTCGTTGGGCAAAGTTGGCAATGAACAGGGGCTGGATTTAAAAATTCATTTAACGAGAGAAGAGGGAAATGGTAGTTTGAAAATCAATGAATGAAGAAACAGGAGAGGATTCTTCTGGTGTAGCGAGCGCATTCATGGTCATTGTCAGTAAGTGCTTCAGTTCAGAGAGCCTTGAATCGAAGGACTCGGTCATTTTTTTTGCTCTCTACCTCTCTGCATTTTTATGACTCCATCTCCACGTGGAGTTGCAAACTCTCGGTACGTGGTGCATATACGTATGTATGTATTGGGAAGACCTGGAACATTCAAGGTACTCGGTGCGGCATTCTCTTTCTACTTCTCGCTTCCTCTGCTTCCTCCTACTTCACTCTCTTAGGGTTTGCTCTCACTGTCTCGTTCTTGAATACTTTTCTTTTTTTGTTTTCTTCGCCGAGCTACAGGATCTCGCCAGCCGTGGGGTAAACTCTCGAGTGTGTAGTGCTAAGTGTACAGAGCTTATCAAATTACCCATAAAAAATTGAAAGATGCGAAATTTAAATAGAAATGCACTTAAACGTTTTCCTGGAAAATACCCTTCTTATAAAAATTGTCGATTTTTTATATCCTAAATGTTTTCATAGTCTATGAATTAAATATTCATTAATTTCAAACGAATGAAATTTTCTCTACAATAATATTTGATATCGTAATAATAATCAGATTTTCTGTCAATGATAATCAGACGGTTTAATATTTAATAACGAAGTGAAACGTTATTGAGGAGATAAGTTTTGCAACGGCCTGTATACACACGATACAGTACACTAAATAGTATGCTACCTATCTGCACACAACTTGGCGCGGTCTCTCCTTTCGTCGGTACGTTTTTCTCTCGATCTCTCGATCTGGATCTATAGTAGGGTGGATCGGCTGCTCCTTCTCTCCCTCTCTCACGAGCCATAAGGAGTAGCTCGGGCGTCACGAGAGAATTCAAGGTCTGCAACGCGGAACGGGTTAACGAACCCTCCTGCGGTCTCAGTCGAGGCAAAATCGCTGTGCAAAGACGTTCTACCTCTGTTCCTGCAACCTACGATGCTCTACGGCAATTCTCACAGGATTTAACATCCGAATCGATCGCTGTCTTTTATTTTATTCCGTCCATTTACGTGGGACTTGAATAATCAATTTTTTCAAAATAAAATTCAATATTTAAGTGCAAAGAAAAATTAACTTTATGCGATTCATTCCAGAATGCTGAAACAGTTATTTAATCCTTAGAGTAACCAAAACAGTTGTAATTATATAATTTATTAATGAGTCATAAAACTCATCTCTCTGCGATATCGTGCTGTGTACAACGGACCACGGAGACCTAGAGAGAAAGGTTTTCATAAATTAAAACGTTATCAAGTTCAAGGCCACCGTTCTACCACGTAATCTTCAATCGAAATATTATCATCATTTATTTGTAATTTTTTATAATTTCGTTTCATTATGATCAATGCATTCTTCTTTCGGTATTTTAATCGAGACGGTGTCACTCAAACGGAATAATCGGGACCAGAAGGTCGACGTGATCGTCAAACTTAGATTATGAGATCACAGATAAAACCAGTCGAAGTAAAAAACAAGATTAAGAAAAAGTAGATCTTTCGGGATGGATTTCATTATGACCGAGGACATTTTTTTTCTCCTCTGATCTCGAATTCCTGCGATTCACGCTCGGAATGGCACATTATGCGGTTTCGAATTGGTTAAAGAGACTAAATCAATAAAAATAAGGCATGAGCGATATGAAATACGTAAGTATTTTCACGTAGGTGTAACCATCGATTGGGGATTTATGTCAGAAGCGAAATGTCGGTTACGACAAGGGCTTTAGCTCGTCGTCTCAAGAATGACTATTTTGATTTATGAAGTCTGGTCGTCATGAAACTAGAAAGGTATACGCGGCGCGACGATACTCGAGTCGATATAAACCAGAGAAGGCAGACACTCGATAAGACCTTTCTCAAAGGGCATCTCGGTACTTACGAAATTTTTAATTATCCTCAGTTCGGTCAGTCGATCAGTGAATAAAGGATCAATTTGTTCCGGAATTCAATCAGCTGAAATTTCACAGACCAATGTATAATCGAACATTCATTATTCATTAAAAAGAAACATTAATCACTTTGAAAAAGAAAAGAACAGAAAAAATACAATAGTCCAAAAATATTCGTCCGACCTATAATGACACCTAACTGGTTGAACCTCGTACGAAGTCTACTTCCCTCTGTTTTATCCTCATTATCTCCGTTCAAAATACACCGAGAACAAATCTGAGCGTAGGAAGATAATCTTCTATACGAACATAGCGATGCCCATATACGAGTAGAGGGAAGCGCATATAGGGATTCATCGATAGGCCGAGCCCACGCGAATAGATAGGAATTCAACGAGTAGCCAAGAGAAGAAAAGCCAGGGCAGTGCACCCTTCCATGGTAAGTTCGTATTCTTCATCGACATTTCGTAAACTTTAAAATGAAATTGCATTAAAAATCCATCCTCGCTTAGTCCAGCTTGCCTTAGCGTTTAAATCACTACCAGTATTAGTAATGGGTAGCGGAGCGAGTTTGCAAATGAGGAAGCGCCGAGATTAGCGCACAATACCTGTTTCGAAGTTTCATAGATGCGGCCCTGCATCCCGACTGCATCCCGACTGCATCTCAAGAGTGCATCAGCCCCCCGATACAACCAGTGTGTATAAGTATACGAAGGTGCTATGCCCTCCGTATACTTATACACGCGTAAACCTTGCCTCATTGTACACACATTCGTGTGTATAGGACGAGTCAAGTTTTTACGACGAGGAGGATCTTCCGAGGCCTCTATAAGTACGAGAGGATCGGGAGCTTCCTAGCTCAGAATAACGGAAGCAAAACTCCTCGTCGCATCATTCCACCGAAAGAAAATTTCTTGTCTCGCTTCATCGACCATCGTCGTCATGTTTAGATACGTGAGTACTGATTTACATCGATATCGAACATCCGCCATTTTCTTAATTAACGATACTTATAATATAATATAATAAATGATAGTGTGAATAATCATTTCGCTCATTATTGTAAACAGATCTTATTGGGTGTCTTCGTTGCCCTTGTGGCATCCGCGCCTGCACCGGAGCCGAAACCAAAGGCTTCGGCACTTTTGGCTGCTGTGCAGACACCGGCGTCCACTGCCAAATTGACGCCTCTTGCAACCCCCATCGCTAGCCCTCTCATAGCACCGATCTCTCGCATATCGTTCGCAGCACCAGCCGTACCTGCCGTAAGTTCGAGTAGATTATTATTTGTGTCGTATATTTTTGTTTTGGCAACGTAACGATTCGATACTTATTTCGTTGTTTCCTTTTCTCGGGAACAAGTTTGCTCCGTACGCCTACGCTTATCCGACGCCGCTTCTCGCGGCAGGTCCCTCAAGCTACTCGATCGAACAGCACGGGTATAACATAGTTTACTGACCGATCGACTCCCGCATCTTACCGACCGAAGGCAAGTGATCGGCGACCTACCGGCAACCGGTCATGTAGAATTTCACACACCATCTGTCGGTACTCATCATTCTTTTATTCATGTATCGCCATTAAATCGTATCATCCGCATTTTAAAAAAAAAGACAAAATAAAAAGGAAAATCAAAACTCTATGAATTTTTGTTTAAATAAGCTGCGATTACATGAATCCTGGCAAATCCTTTAAATCATAATTTCGTTAATGCGACGTCACGTTTCCTGTGTACGGATAGGAAACACTTACCGCTTGATTAAATTTCTCTTTTCGTGGAAAATCGGTAAATAATTTTTCTGTCTAATGTAGAATGCTCAAGGAAAATGTTCGAGGCTCGTTCATGAATTAGAGTCACTCGCAATAATATTTCGAGATGGATTTGGACGTTGAGGTCGAATGGTGAAATCTGACTTCGCGCGAAATTAAAAGGAATATCCACGTTAGACTCGTCTTGCCATTTCGATACGCGAGAACGTAGGCGTACCCTAAATACATAAAGTATAGCTCCAAAATCATTGGGGACCGAGCCTGATCAATTTTCTCTCATCTGAATTTCGACTCTCGACATTAGTCATCGAGAAATCATTCTTAAAAATATTCATTAGAAATGGAAACATTGCCTCGAACAATTTACGTTACTTTTATAATTGCAACGACTCTTTTCGTTCCAAAGAGAGAGAAGAGACGACTCGACTGCGTCGTCTTTGCATACGTGATCGGTGAACAGAAATAGATCTACGAGTATTAGTCACGACGAGAGGGAAAGTGGAATCATCCGTGGACTTTCACGTCAAACGTCTCGATTAGTACTCTTATCACATCCTTGGTCGTGTAAACACAAAGGTACCTCACACTCGTTGACCCAACGTGTGTGGCTTGTGCCAATGGGTTGACGCGCTCGAGAGACTCCATGTCCCAAATGATTGAAAATTTTGCCTCTGTTACGTAACGCCCGAATAATCGAATTTGGAAGAGTTACGAGTGGCGACAATTAAAATTCAATATACGTTCCCATTCTACGCAATTTCATCTATAAACAACCTTTTTGACACGGCTAAATTATATACGAATTTTTTCAATCCGCGATCTCTAATTAAAAAAGTAAATATCAAAAGTATCGATAGGAATGAAATCAAAAGCTAGGTTGGCTCTTGTTAACGCGTCTCTTGGTAAATTGGGTCAAGACGGCCCTGGGCTTCTTACCGCAGGCGTACAAAATTCCCAGGTTGCAACAGGCGGGGAAAACCCTGCATTGTGCAACGTACGTAAGGTAGACGCATCGATGAAAGACCGCAGTCATTCACCCAGAAGCCGTTTATTATCACGACTACGATTATGACATAAGCTCTCATATACGCGATTTTCAACGCTATTTATTATTTAAACAACGATATAATCAAGCGCATTGAAAATTCATAGCCTTGGGGCTGCGAATCCGTTCTTGCAATCGCACTAGAAGTGCATCAAAGGGGAAGTCATTTCGTTCGCTTCCTCACCTCACAGTTATTAAACGCCACGGTTCAACTGGACATGCACGAAAAGACTTTCTCCCGGATACCGAAACCTCAGAGCTCTTCGGGTTAGTGCACCTCAAGCCAGATCCTTTTTCCTAGATATTGCCATCGATCTCTTAACTTGGCTTACTATTTTTCACTATCCACTTTTAGCATGCTCGGTTACACGTAAAGATTAACGCCGATAATTGTTTCTTATCGATAATTTTCATTTTTTGGCGCGCTGATTCTTTTCCTCACCTTTTACACGAAGTACGTCGCGTATTTGTTCAACAATGTTTTGATTAAAAATACTACTATGGTCGATACTTCAATTTTCTTTTACGCGTTGCCAATTAAACGCCCACGGCTCGCGATGTTTTGATGGTACGATTCACTGTGTCAAGGTTGAGCGTTTTATGGTGAGGGAAGAGCGCGTAAAAGAAAGTACTCTCTTCTGTTCAACACGCGTTACATCGGTAGGAAATTTCGAGAGGATGAAGAGACGAGAGTTAAAGAGCGAGAAAGAGATTGTAATCTCAATGAAGTACACTTTGAATATCGTACGACACATTTCCGGTTTAGTCGCTCTTTTAGTTGTTGTAAATTCGTACATTAGCCTGAGACTGAATTGAATATTTCTAAGGCGTTGAATTGTCTGACGATTGAAAGGGCTTCACCTTGACCACGAACGGCGAGGATGTAGCTGAACCGAAAAAACGATGTCGCTGTGAAAGTCCAATGGAATAAAAAGAGAAATGATGCGGCAGATAACGAATTATTACGCGCCTTGGACACTCATTTGGAATGAAAAAAAATACGTTGATGTTTTTGTGTCCTCTAATACTCGCTCGTTTCGTATCGCAGGATACTAACGAATTCTCAACAGCAGCAGCGTGAAATCTCTAGGCGAGATGCGACTATAATGAAATTTCGTAGCCATCGGAAGGGTCCTCGAGGGGTCATCGAACTTATTCTCAACGATGCTACGTTGTAATGCTCTTTTCATCGTCTCCTGTGGGGCAGTGACGGGGACAAAAAAAGCCTTTTCATCCTCGGATGAAATGTAATGCTAATGGTCTGCCTGGAATTTTTGTTATGTTACTAAACCCAAATTTCATTTTTAATACCAGCCTAAGAATCTTTCATATTTATTCTTAATGAATAAAAAAAGTGTATCGTAATTTGAAGAATTGTTTAACGATTAGAAAATCAATCACTTATTCGTAATGTTAATGTTATATTATGAATAAAAATTTAATTTTACAAAAAATCTCTTCACTTACTTTATTGGCTTTCTCATTACGGTGCAACCGATACGAAACAGGATCTTTCGGACTTGGCATTGAGTAACAAGTTAATTCAGAAAAACCCCCATTGCGTAAGACCGAAATACGACTAACGAAATTCCTGTTCATTCATTTCTGCGTACTCACCTTTTATTTTCGGTAAAGTCCTACGGCTGGAAATCTCTCCAGCTACGCGCTCTCGGCTTTTTCCTCGTCCAGGGTCTTTGGGGAAGTAAATAGTATAATATTATGAGAAGCGGCGCCTGCTGCGATAATATCGTGCTATAATTCAATGCTATAGTTGCACAACCCGAGTCCGGATCTGAGAAGCGACCAGGGGATCCGGCAGCATTCTCCGGGAACTCATTTCCAGATTCCGAATTGTGTCGTGTTGAAATATAGCGCCTCTACGTTTCACCGAAGCAAATTATCTAGAAAGATATATTAATTCTTGTGAATCGCCCTAAATATGATCGCTTAGAGAATTACGACGATAGAAAATAATCAGAACTACCGAAGAATATGTTGAGCAATATTTCTAATAATTATTTAAAATATTACTGAAGATTGATGAATAATTATCGAGTACCTTCCTATATTTTTTTATCGTAAACTGCGGTTTTCTTTAATCCTCTATTGGACGAGTCCAATTTCCCACTAAATAATCTATATTTTTTGTAAACAACTGTGACACGATAATTGGGATTTCGCAAGTTGGAATCTAGTCAACTTGAAAAAAAGGTACGCTTTACTACGGAGTGTCGAAGAGCGATTTTTTGCAAGTAAATAATTCATTCCACGAATGGAACGTTGGTTTTTCCGTATTGCGAAAGTCTGCCAGGAAAACCGGATCCCACGACATAATAGTTCACCGTCTTGTATGGCATTGATCCACAATATTTATATAGCAAAATAATCAGACCCATCGAACTGAATAAAAACTGTCAGCGATTTAACTTTTGAAAAGAAGCAATGATTTTTTCTATTTTATATTAGGACCTCTTGCGTTCAGGACTTAATAAATGTTTTCATAATATATATACAGATTCGTTTGAATTGTTGAGGGAACCTCAATCACCTAACATCCCTGCACCCTAAAACAGGATTTGTGTACGTTTTTCTTCCCAATTCTCCGTTATAAAATCGAGTTTGTAAAATCCATAGAAAAGTTCCTCGACGCGATTTCTTCGCTCAAAGTTACCAGCAAGGGAATCGAAGCGTGTCGTCTTCTTGATGTATACTATTTGATGGAAGGTCCGGTTGGTGAATGAATCACGGCAGAAGCCCGATGCTTCGGGGTGGGGTGGCGTAGAATGGGACTTTGGTGAGGACATTCCCTCAGCATCCCCATACCCAATGCCCAGGTATATAAGTATTCGTGATGACCGGTAAAAGCTCAGAGTTTACCTGAGAGCGTTCTTCAACATTGGAAGACACCACAAGGAGAAAGTGTTTGGGATAAAAAGAGATAGAGAGAAAGAGTCAGAGTATATAAAAACGTACGTACGTCGGCGAGGAAACTCAGTGTGTCGTGAGAGTGATTGAACGTGAGAGGTAGGTTGACGAGCAGATTGAAGCCCTGAAAATTAAGAATTTCATTTTTATTAATGTTTTTGTAGACATTAGAATTTCCATGGCGCGATATAATTTCTAAATATTTTAACGGATCAAACGAAATTTCAAAATCTTTACAAATGAAAGAATCTTATCGTCACGGCTCTTTTCGTATTATACAATAAGTAAACAATCGTATGAAAGAAACGTAAAATCGGGGTGTGACAAAATTCGCGGAACACCTACGCTATTTTCAAGTCGCGATAATTTCGTCTGACAACATTGTGACTTTCTCCACTTCGAGCCGGCTCGTAGATCTCTTTGTCGAGATTTGTCATCTGACAATCCCTATTGTGTGTTAATGAAAGACGTTATGATATTCTGCAATCAACTCGGGTAAGTTACCTGACCCATATAAACTTTGAATTTCGGAAAAATAAACAAAAAAGAAATTGCGAAGGTAGTATCGTGCTATGAGTAAGTAAATATTCCACGCTTCGATCCCCCGATTGGTCTTCCTTGACCTAGAACCCTCAACGAGTTTTTACCTAGAAAAAAGTAATATCAATAATCGTCAATAATTCCCCTATCTATTCATTCGTTACATGAAAACGTGTTTCCATCATAATTCAATAATTATATTTTCACATTATTTGAGTAAAAAATTTGTCCTTTTAAGCAAACTCTTCGTCGTTAAATTTATCGTAGCCCCAAAACTCGAGTTGCGTAACTGCTTTCACCGGTCCAATATAATGCTGGAAAGAATTGGAGGATGACGTATGTATCGGTTCTGCGCAGTCGACTGTTATGTACAAGTATACAAGCCGACTCGAACGTGCACAAAGAAATAAGATACTAAAACCGGGTATATGGTATTATATACCATTATATTCGAAGCATCACCGGTCAAACGACTTTCACCCAACTTCCTCTCACTTTCGTTGGTCTCCCGCGATCGTCGTCCCAAGACGGCTCTTCTCTGTTTTTTTTCTCTTTCTCTATGTTCTCTCCGCACATCCCGTATGAATTTATAATTTTACCAACGGACATATAACATCCCATTTGAATTGATTTGAATCCAGATAACGAGACAATCAACTTCGCGGTTCATGAATAATTTTTGTATATCTCTTTATTCGTCTACTTTTCTCTTTCGTTGCGTATGCGTGAGACACTCCGACATTGAAACTGCATTATTGCCAAGTGTACTGGGAGAAAGGTGAGATGCACTTTCTCGCAGTACAAGGTAATCATATCCCATTCGTACTTACTCGGTGAAATTGCTACGCACTCTATCCGACTGACCGGTTCAGAGTCTCGAGACGATTGTAAAATTGTCGATCATAATATTTCATTAGAATTAGCTGTTGTTATTAAAGTTAAAAAATCACTATTTTAATACAGATTTCTCTCTGTTGTCACATTGTAACTAAATAAAGAGCCATAGAACGTTTTTTTCGCGTGACCGGTGAAAACGGTCTTGCCAATCTCGCCTCGCTTCGTCGAGCCTTGTGTTTCTTTCACGTGAGATCACAACCGAAAATACGAGAAAGAAAGCTATGTCGCGAGATGGAAAGTCTCGCTTCCGGAGACAATTTGTGTGCGTTCGGTCGTACGTCTCGATACAAACAGTCACTGTTACACACGGGCGGTAAATCGTTCAAATCTACCACCTACGCGTGTTAAACGAGAGCGAAGACTTTCGCAACGATATCCTCGAAACGCGAGAATCTTGGAACCGATCGAAGCCCACGCAATCCTTCCATAACCGTCGACCTATAGCCTTTAAACGAGAGCGAAACCCACGAGCTTTGACGTAAAACTGAAGATAACGAACCTCGTAACACTTTCGGATCGAAATGGTTTATCGGAAAATCGAGTTAAACGAGCAAACTATTCTTCTTACAGGGTAAACATGTGGTACATCCTCTTAGTGGGCCTTGTGGCCCAGTGTCTCGCGACACAAGTCTCCTATCAGACGTCGTCGGCGCAAGTGGCTTCTTCGTCATCGTCGTCTTCGGCCCAGCAGAATAACTGGTCCTGGCAAGAACCACTCGTAGCAGCGAGCAACCAAGACGATGATTTTCATCCTCTGTCCTTCACGTCCCCCGATGTGACGCAAGATGAACAACAACAATACAACCCGAACGTTGGATCAGAGTCCGGTTCTGTGTCGCAAGTGGTTCGCCAATACACACATCAGACGGTAAAGAAACAAAACTGGACTGGGCAGAAACGGATCTCTTTAATCGAAATAATGAGCTCAATAAATTCTAAGAGCTATTTTAATTCCAGATTGACACTGTAATCGATCAAATTCTCGGCTCTAACCGACAGGGGCGCAATCTCGAGGGTTTCGATAAATTGTACGCTGATCCGGAAGTTAAGAATGCCCTTCAAATTGGAAATGACACGATTGCGAGGGCCTATATTAGAGACAAGCTATGCACACTGGGATTGATGAATGTAAGGAAACAATTTATAGGAATTCGTAGGAAAGACTACGAATCTCTAACTGATATTTAAAAATATAACTCTAATTGATTTTTTGCAGTGCGAAGATCCTGAAGGAAGAAGACCATACTACTCACCCCACCGTGACATTCATCCCCAGGAAATAATTTACGCTCAACCTGTGACGATCAAACCAGTTGGACGTCCACTACCTGCTATAGCGATAAAAAGGCCTTATGGACCTGCCAAGCCAGTTCCAATTCCTCATGGCTTCGGTTCAGGACCTCCCGGACCCATCTACTCTGGCCCACCGAGTCACTTTTCTGGACAACACTCATCCTTCGGTGGACCACCGCCTTCCTTCTCTGGACCCCCGTCTTCCTTCTCTGGACCCCCGTCTTCCTTCTCGGGACCTCCTCATGGTCTGTCCGGACCTTATCCAAGCTACAAGAAACCCCCGCATGGAACTCGTCCTGTCTACGAGTCTGCCGGAGACGGTGAATATGACTTTGAAGACAAATTCCTCGAGAAAAAACAGGTGGTCGTACAACCAACAGGCTCGGGTGTCCAGCAACACGTTCATCATCATTTCCATCACGGTGAAGGCGACAATAAGGCACCGAGCGTACTCGGTACATCCGGACTAGCTGGACCGATTATAAATCCTGGAGCAATTGCTAGCAACAGTCTCAATTCTTACGGTTATGGATCAGGCGGGACTTATGGCAATAGTTACAACGACTTCGAGGACTACAAGAAAGCTTTCAAGATTAAATCTCCTTCGACCAGCAACAGCCTAGACCCTCTGCAATCGACCTCGAGTTATGCAAATCGTTTTCCTAGCTACGAGAAGCCAAAACGTGACTCTATATTCGGCAGCAAAGGTTTCTCTGGTAACGGGGAATCAGGAAAAGTTTTGAACTCTGGTTATGAGAATGGAAATGGCTTTGGAAATACTGGATTTGGCACTTCGGGCAATGGCTTCAATACTGGAAGCAATGGATTTGGCTCAGGAAGTTCCAATGGTTATGGACTCGGATCTACCGGAGGATTGGGATCGAGCAACGGCTTTGGTTCTAACAACGGATTTGGCTCTAATCATGGTTCTGACAATGGCTTCTCATCAACGAGCTACGAAGATTGCGTCTGCGTGCCCTACGACCAATGCGCCGGACTCGACCAAGCTGGTCGCAAGGATGACCTGTTTC
This sequence comes from Netelia virgata, assembly GCA_951802705.1. Taxonomy (NCBI): domain Eukaryota; kingdom Metazoa; phylum Arthropoda; class Insecta; order Hymenoptera; family Ichneumonidae; genus Netelia; species Netelia virgata. Next base: position 52,755,263 of record OX637863.1, read on the forward strand.
TGGCCCTAGATCCGAGAAATCTTGGCAAGGGAATTGAGGCAGAAGAGGAGGTCGTGGTTACGGATTCAAATGGAAAAATGAGCGTCGTGAGAGTTCCTAAAGGTGTAAACGAAACCGAGCAAGCCGAACATAGCAAAGAGCAGGGTAAAAATACGTCCAATGACGAGAAGAAAGAGGAAAAGAAGAGCACCACTGAAAATGTCGACAAGAAGGAAGATTCCAGAACAAAACGAGACGTCAAACACGCCATCGAGGCTAAGGACAAAAAAGCTGATGCTCAAGGCGTAAGTACAAACCTTTATTACATCTATACACATTTCCCTAATTCCTACTATCACAATTCAGCGACGATAGTGAAATATCTAACCCAAATAGCACCGACTAACGAACACAACACACACACGCAATATCAGACTTGAAGATCCCGGACTTTCGATCAAAAACTTTTTGGCAAACCTCTATTTTCCTTACGAACGAGATACCTCATACATTCTTTCTTACCGAATCGCATTTCATGCTTCTTGCTTCTATCTTTCGGCTCGTCACAGCCCCTACACATATCTTGAAACGGCAACGAAGTCTGCGTTATGAAAGACGAATTCTTGGACAAGCTGTAGTGAAGAGAGTCGCCATGTAAATTGTTCGAGTTGTATGTGAGGTCCAGGGTCTTCATCGTGTTAACTGGCATACATCACTTTAACGAATTATCATTTGTTTTTCTAAAGAATCGAAAAAAGAGAAGAAAAAGAGTTGAGAATTATTCGTCTAACAGATAAATGTTAACACGATGGAAAAAAGACATGGATTATTATAGACCTCGAACGAATGCTTTGACTCTCTCGTTACAGCGCTTGCTCCTCGGTGACGTCGACACGTCGAAATTAAACATCAAGCCAACCTGGGGAGTGAGCTTTGGCTTACCGGGAGGCGGTGGTGGAAATCCTTATGGTGGTAATCCACTGGCAAATCCTTATGGAGGATACGGTAATGGCGGAGAAGGACTTAATCTTGGTCTCGTGTCGGTTAATCCATTGGTAGCCCTTCAAGTTACGAAGGATGATTATGGTGACAAAGTCATCAAGCCATTCGTCAATCTTCACGTTACGCCCAACCACGGCTTGGTTCATAAATTAGGCGATATATTAGCCCACAAGAAAGAAGCTCTGTTGGGTGGTCATCATGGTGGTGGTCACTATCACGGTGGTCATTATCCCAGTGGAAACTATGCGCCTGAATATTATCCAACCGGACCACCGATTTACGAAAAGCCAATTTACGTGGAAAAACCTCATTACTCATATCCCCATGGTCCGGAGTATCCAAGTTGGTCGAATTACCACGAGAAACCACAACATCATTATCACAATCACGAGCACAATCATCAATACTATCAAAACCCGCATTATGGCCAGTACAATAAACCACATCACCATTATGATGGAGGATATCCTGGCTATTATCGCGATGGTGATGACTATGATGATTCGTCCTACAACGGTGACTTTGGTCATTACGATGATTACTACAGAAATGCTCGAACAAATGCCACCGATCGGAGATTGCAGAATGGTTTTAGCAAGGAAGCACAACGAGAAAATGCAAATTCTCGGGACAACGGTGGAAAGGTTGCTTTCCGCGACAGAAAGAAACGCGATACCGAGGAACAGGTGGAAAATATTCGCGAGCGGGTAAGAACCGCTCTGGTCTTTGAGATCACAGCGACGTAATGAAAAATATAAAAGCTCGCCAGGCAAACGTTCCAGTTCACGATTCGGGACTATCAATACGGACGAACGAACGAACAAAGAAAGGAGTATCAGTCATCGGACTACTCGATCGTACCGAACTATACCACAGGCCAAATACTCATTCTATATTACTATTATTAGTATTATTGCTAGAAGCTAGAAGTGAGAATTGAAACGATGATGTTGCTTCTTACGATCCATTTTTTCTTCCCTCGCCACTAGCGATTTGCCATATACAACATTTTCCATTCAACTACACGACACTGAACTGCTTTCTACTTTTTTTAACGACTGCTACAAGATTTCTATACATTTCCTACTACACGGTATGCTAAAAGCTGAAAACCGTCGATGTCTAATGACTGTCTATCATGAATTCTACCATAACGCTTTCACCCAGGTGTAAAATTACACTGGCTACTGTACAGTTTACAAGATAGTGTGTTTCCTATGCCTTACGCGGTCATGGTGTACATAGCGTTGTTCCAAACTTATACCGATATGGCGCCTAATGAATGCAAGATCTTAATTTGTACCATTCCAATCTTATACAGAGACAATACGGAAGACCACCAGTATGTGGACCCAGACACGTCTGCTGCCGCCGAAACCAAGTACATCCTGGCAACAATGCTCATCATCAGGGACGCCCCAGACCTGGACAGTGCGGAGTGAGAAATACTCAGGGAATTAATGGACGTATCAAGACTCCGGTCTACATCGATGGAGACTCCGAGTTTGGTAAGCATTTGTTTTGCAAGAACTCAAACAATTTAAGAAAAAAATCCGAGTCATTATTACAACTTGTGATGTTCCTCTAATAATTATTAAATTTCTTTGTTCCTTCCTACAGGCGAGTATCCGTGGCAAGTAGCTATCTTGAAGAAAGATCCGTCAGAGAGCGTTTACGTTTGCGGCGGTACATTGATATCTCCGAGACACATAATGACCGCAGCTCACTGCATCAAGAGTCACGGAGGACGCGATCTTCGTGCTCGTCTTGGCGAATGGGACGTGAATCACGACGTTGAATTCTTCCCGTATATCGAGCGAGATATCGTCAGTGTTCATGTACATCCCGAATTTTACGCCGGCACACTCTATAATGACATCGCCATACTCAAACTCGACCACGAGGTTGATTTCGAGAAGAATCCTCACATCAGTCCCGCATGTTTGCCAGAAAAACGTGATGACTTCATTGGCACAAGGTTTGTGAACTGTCGACAAGCTTCTTATTACCTTCCCCTAATTTTCTGCTAGCGAGGGAAATCCTGTTCTTTCGAATGTCCATTTCTATCTTTTCTCCAAAAATAACTAATCTGTTCGTTGATCAGATGCTGGACCACCGGATGGGGAAAGGACGCCTTTGGTGACTTTGGAAAATACCAAAATATCCTCAAGGAAGTAGATGTACCAGTCGTTAGTAATCAGGTCTGCGAACAACAGATGCGTAGAACGAGACTAGGCCCGAGCTTCAATCTTCATCCTGGTTTTATCTGTGCCGGCGGTGAAGATGGCAAGGACGCTTGCAAAGGAGACGGTGGTGGTCCGATGGTATGCGAACGTCATGGCAAGTGGCAACTTGCTGGTGTTGTATCTTGGGGTATTGGTTGTGGTCAACCAGGAGTACCCGGCGTATACTCTCGAGTCTCTTATTATCTTGACTGGGTTCGCGAAATTGTCCAACAGTATTAGAAACTGCACGACACAGGGATTAATTGCGAGAAGATATAACGATAAGAGACAGAGCCAGACAAAAAAAAGCGTTTCACGATTTCGCGTTTGCTATGAAAGCTGATTGTCATTATTTATTACGCGATTTGAAGCGGAAATCTCTCCGCTTGAACATTATGGAAAATGCAGCAGCGAAATGCGAAAAAAAGGAACGCTTTCTACATTTAAGCAATAACTTATTTCTCGATGTATATAAAAATTCTCTATGATACGTGTAATTGTAACCATTGTACAGGTGTATTCGACGAACTTATTTAATCTATGAAGATACAACGATACAGTATGTGCTGTTGTTATTGTTCATCGTTATAAAGATGCATCATGTAACATGTTGTTAAAATTCGGAGCATTGTGTAGTTCCGGAGCGACAAGTAATGCATTTTCTTTGCAATCTATATCTTTCTTACCTCCTTAGCAACGAATAAATGAATTGTGAACTTTATATTTGTCGTTGTGATCAATTGTATAATAAGAACTCTTCAAACAAGTTTTGAATCGCTTTCGTTCGTCCGGGAAAACTTTGGCAGCGCCCCTATCGAGTCTATCAGTGAACTAAAGTGATCATAATTCTAGTTCCTGTTACCAGTCTAGGTTCCCTGACTGCTTTATGTCCCCATATAGTGTTAACTCACATACCCCCTGTTCGGTGGACACACATAACCTGCAAGATTGAAAAAAAATTTTATTCTCAAAAGTATCGGATTGTTTTGACCATAATTCATTAAAATGCCAATTAAATTAATCGGTCGTACGACTGACTTCAAGGGTAAAACATTATGGGAGATTCTCGGCAATTTAAAGAACTTCGGCGTCGGTAGAATCATCATAAGACACATGATGCAGAGATATCCGGAGCCAACTTACATAAAAGTATTGAAAGTCGCTGCAATGCCCAACGAAGTGAGTGTTCTTCGATTCAATCATTGTATGGCATAACTCGGCAACTTGAGTTTGTAAGAAAAGAACAGTCAAAACCAAATCATTATTTTCACAGAATCCCAGAAAGGTTATGATTCTAGCTGAGAGAGTTTTTCGCGGACGAAAAGATAAGAAAATCGTTCAGATTGACTCTGTGAGTTACAAGGCCGATTATCAGTTGATTCCCAAAGATCAAGAATACAAATATGAACCTCTAGAGCAACAAGAGGAAGTTTTATTACCCAGAACTATGGAATTTCCACCACTTCTAAGAGAAATTATTCTTAGAAGAATTAAAGCTAAAGGCGTAACACCAACGGAACCCATATTGCCTGTTCATTACAATTCTTATGGAAACAAATCCTATCGAATGGCCAAAGAAGAAGAAACACCGACTGTGGGAATCACAATGGCTCTTGGAACACCAGCTAGTCCCTGTCTCTATGCAAACATAAAACCGATATAAATCATGTTTGAAGTATTCTATGCCATTGTACAGTTGTTGAAAAAAAAATATATGTTGTAAGTATACAGTATTCCATTTTATTTGCATCTTACCAAATCTATGATTAAAGCTAAATTTAAAATGGTCTTTCGCGTTTTTTTGCCAACAGTTTGTAACGCTCGCATATATTTAAAACGCTCTTTTCATCATCATTCTTGGAATGATCGAAGCTCTTGTCACCAGTTCTGATCACCTAGACATAATAGTACAATATCACTGGAAGATCAAAAACGATAATACGAACATACTTTCCAAAATTGTCGCATTTCCTGCACGTCTTCGCGTTTTCGTACGAGCCAACCGCGAACATAACGTTGTATATGTGATGCAGCTTTGGTTGTTGACCAGAGCCAAGATTTAGGGAATATGGGTCGAGGTCTGTATTTAAAATTTTCTGTAGTCAAAGAATTCATTGCGGCAGGAATAATAAACTCACTTAAGTCTCATAGACAACTTGAATTGTGGTATGTCGAAAACATCCAGCCAGCCTTTACTTCTTATGGGCCACTGTGGATTTCTATTCCAAAGGTATTCGGCCAGAGAATCTAAACCGTTAAATCGACATTTCTGAACGGCAAGAACATCGAGACTTTTAGCTTGTTGACAAATTTGTTCCATTGCGGGCAATAAAATTGGAAATATTTTATCAGAAAGATATTCGGCTGGAGAATAAATATTTTCCGTTTCCACTTCGTGGCGTTCTTTGAGCCATTCGTCATACGGTGCTCTGAGCTCTTGGGACTCTTCAAGAATCGTATTCCATAAAGATTTCTTGATTTTTTCATCCTCCTCTATTTGTTGGGATTCTTTGCTTGAACTTTCGGACTTTGTATGATCTTTATCAATAGTTTCACATGTGCACTGAATATCCTGGCTTGATTTCGAACTCGACTGACTCTTCAAACTCATCCCATTAGACATGATCAAGTCATAAAGCACACTTGGCTCTTTCGTTAGAAAAAAAATCTGCACTCGACTTTGTTTCTACTCAGAATAAATTCGGCGACAAATTCACATAATATAACTGCCAAATTAACGTCAAATGTCAGCACCTATATCGTCGAACGTTGACAGTAAAGTAAAACTTTCGAAAACTTACCGATGTGAGAAAATCCTCAAGTACAACATATGAAATGTTTAATAAATAGTAAATCACAAAAGAGTGATAAACTTCGTGAAAAAATTGCTCGATGATTAAGAGAATGTCCAAATGCACCATGGATGTTACAAACTTTGTCCTAAAGTTCGAGAACAGTTGCGAAAAGCCCAAGAAGGTACAACAACATTTCCATCATTACGTAGAAACAGATTACCTTAGGGCGATAACGTTTAAACTGGCAGAACCATTTCAGGTCTTGAAATATCCGACGATGAAGATTCGTCGTCGGACGAAAGACCCAGAAAGGTTGCTGGACCATCGGGAGTGCAAAAACTAGGAAGTCCATCAGTGAGAAGGAGGGAGGAAAGCAATCGTTATCCTTCGAGTGCTACAAGTCCCAAAAGAACAAAAACAGCAAAACATCCAGGAACATCCGGTAACAGCCTAACCGAAAGAACACAAACAGCAAAACATCCAGGAACATCCGGTAACAGCCTAACCGAAAGAACACAAACAGCAAAACATCCAGGAACATCCGGTAACAGCCTAACCGAAAGAACACAAACAGCAAAACATCCAGGAACATCCGGTAACAGCCTAACCGAAAGAACACAAACAGCAAAACATCCAGGAATATCCGGTAACAGCCTAACCGAAAGAACACAAACAGCAAAACATCCAGGAACATCCGGTAACAGCCTAACCGAAAGAACAAAAGCAGCAAGACATCAAGGAACATCCAGTAACAGCCTAACCGAAAGAACAAAAGCAGCAAGACATCAAGGAACATCCAGTAACAGCCTAACCGAAAGAACAAAAGCAGCAAAACATCCAGGAACATCCAGCGACAGCCTAACCGAAAGGACAAAAACAGCAAAACATTCAGGAATTTCCAGCGACAGCCTAACCGAAAGGACAAAAAGAGCAAAACATCCAGGAATATCCAGCGACAGCCTAACCGAAAGGACAAAAACAGCAAAACACCCAGGAATATCCAGTGACAGCTTAACCGAAAGAACAAAAACAGCAAAACATCCAGGAACATACAGTAACAGCCCAACCGAAAGTCGTAGATTTGATTTGGAAAGGAAAGCTCAGCGAAGAAGTCAAGATAGTCAATTCAGCCGACGGGAACATGTCCCTGGAGTAGGAAAGAAAGGTATAAATGGAAGGAGACATCCGAAAGTGGGCAAATCTGGTCCTTCAAGAAAGACCCGAGGTCGGAGAAGAGCAGATACCTCGGACGACGACGATGATGAGAAACGGTCGATCATTGGTCATGAACTTTGCGGTTCAGATTGTCGGGTAAGAAAAAAGAGGATCAAGGACGAGCTGGAAAGATCGGACGGATGTGTTGTCGACAAAACATTTTCCTATTTCGCTGATTTATGCAATTGCAATTACGCTTGTTTGATGAATCAACTTTGGAAAGATCCTTTCGTTACCAGTACGATGGCATCGGCCGCAGTTTTCGCTGTCGGTGTGAAACTTTGCTCGGAGTTGAACGGCTGGACTGTATAGTTTACATTCTGATAACAAAATATTTTCCTTTCTATAATTATATTTCACCAACAGTCCAGGGCCTATCGATAATATAATTCACAGCTCTATGTACTATGGCAGTTAAATTTTGTCCTGTTAACGTCGTTCGCCTTAAAAATATTAATAACATATTCACGCATGATATTCATGTTAAATCTTCGATACTCTCTGTCGCTTAAAGACCTTAATCGTAGCGAGCATTACTACAATCGTAACGAGAACTAAAGACGATAATATGTAAGGCAATGCAAGATGGCTATTTATAGATTTTTCAGAACTGATGGAACTATTTTGCGGAAGTACGACCTGAAAAGTAATATCGCTCGACCAAATAATGGTGTCGTTTTGCGAATTTTGGTCGAGGCTTCGAGTTCTTCGAGAATGACCCCCCGGACAATGTAAAGCGCAATCAGAACCATCGAGGCAACCGGTTATTCTAACGTTCATCACCATCTCATCGGTTTCTTTCATATTCTCAAACATAAATGCCTCGAACATCAGATAATTTTCTAACGGTGTGACACGATATTGTTCCCTCGAGCATATCTCCCTCACTTCCGGGTTCAGGCAGCCATTCGCGTCCAGAATCCAGAGGCTGTTCATGATCTTCGAACGTTGTTTTTTTTCCACATAGTGAACCGTCACATCACTGATTCTCGAGTAACGCCAACCTATTCATTATTTTTCATACAATTTATAATTCACAATAAATACTATCAATAATTACAAATATTCATTAAAATGAATTTCACAAAAAAATCTATACATACCATCACCCTCTCTCACCACAGTCCTCAACAATACTTCTTCTCCAAGAATGACGGTCCCTCCTGGTTGTATCTTCGCGTCAAATAAATGACCCGAGCCAAAAGTCTTTCTGTAGAGTCCCACTTCCGTCTCGAAAATATTGTTGTACCCGCCGGTTTCTATCCTCGGAGCGTTCCTGGCTGATCTGAAACAGAAAAACGTCTACCTCGTTAATGGTAGATTCAAAGAAAAATGATCCATTCTCTCACGTTGAATAATGGAGATCGATATTGTAGATTTATAACTTACGTATCCAAGGTCTTAACATTCAGCCTTCTTGTGTGAGAAGCTGTTTTGTCCTGAGTCTTGCACCTGAGCATCACTTTGTGGTCCTCTTTGAGTCTCAGACCGGCAATTGCAGGAATACGCAAATTCAAACAGTAGTAACGTTCTCGATCGGTCGAACAATCTCGTATTCCACAGTTCCAAAAAAGCTCGTTGGTCAAATCAATTTTATACTCGTCGTTTATTCTATCGATCCGACAATTCTCACCGACAACCCCATCGATCATCGGATACTCAAAATTCCTCGGCGATTTTAGGGAGGCTCGAAAAAAAAGTTCTTCCCCGGAATTTTGACAAGACATCGATCTAACTTGAACGTAAGTGGGCACAGGATCGAGTTGTCCGACTCCTGAAGTTCCAATAAATCCTGGCGAGCCAGCAGCACCCTTGATTTCCTCAAAATTCTGACGATTAAACTGATCAACCGGTGTCTGGTCGCTCATCAACGGAGTACGAAGTTCGATGTCAGGGGGTGTGATTGTCGGTGACGAGGGTGTCGGCAATTGCGGGGGTCGAAAAAAATTGCTCGATAATCTCACACGATTGTCGATAACTTCCGGTAGAAAAAATTCTTGTTCATCGGGTGGTAGATAAAGCTGTCTCCCCATTTTTGAAGAGTTTCTTCGTGGGAAATTAATCAGCACCGCGTTACTATTGTCCTGAATCTCGGGCGAACTGTACGTTGGTGAAGCGATTTGCTCGACTTTGGCCGACGTCGTTGAGGCAATCAAGATTGCCAGGATAATTAACGATACCTAAATAAATAATTTTATTGTCAATTAATTTGTATTCATTAAGATAAAATCATGATTGAAAATAACTAAGTAGATAAATCTAAGTGCGTTGAACTGAACATTTTCGCGAACCTGCGTCCGCCAGGTTTCTCTATTCCTCGAATTTGTCATCACTGAACAACGTAGCCCGTAAATTTGCCACATTTTTTGTCCCGACGATTTACGACTCTCGACTGAAACGTCAGCGATGTCGTCGATCGGCTTTTAAAGGATCTCACACGAATTCTGGTTATTGTCGTTTATTTTGTCGAGAAGTTTGTGTGTGGGGGAGGTGGGGATTTACAAGACCCAACCGACGAGGTTTCTCGTCTCATTGTTAGAGTTCGAAAAAGAAGCAAACGCACTCTCACACACACACCCACATGGATTTACGTTAAAAAGCGTGCTGATGACATCGCGAGCGTGTCCATTATTAAGTACCACCGTTTCGTGATTTGGGCGACGATCGGGTACTTAGCATAAAACATCGTCTCGATATTTCTTCTTTTTTTCTTCAAAGAGAATCTTTCTTTCACTCTCTCCCTCTCTCTCTCTCTCTTTCTCTCGACGATTGCCATGGCCATTAGTCCGTCGAGACAGCGATAAAGCCGCTTCGATTCGTGAAATTCGGGTCAAAGGGTTTTGGTGGCACTGGACTGCCTGAACAAAGATCACGTTTTTTACCCAATCGATCGGACACGATCGATCAATACGAACGCGCGAATTTAACGATCGCACCGACCCGGTCACGAAAATCTGTTCAACTTTTCAAGACCAACTCCCTCGATAAAATATCAGATTTCGCCACATTCCCAACAACAAAATCTCGATATTATTAACGAGCACAAAATACGTTTGTCAAATAAATCCGGAAGAAATCGGTAATGATTAAAAATAGCTCATAAATTATCGGTAGTAACGAGGCATCGGTTATGGATGAATTGCAGGTCGTGGAAACAAAAATTGTATACCAATAGGAATTACAATGTAAAGAAGGTACCGTGAAAATAATCGTCTCTGACAAAAGTATCTTCCCGCTTCGACTCGGTGAATGAATCCACTAGGATGCATGATATAATGTATTGAAGTGCTGTTAGACGAGTAGACGCGTATTATAATGATAATAATTTTAAGCCATAGCTGGACGTAACGGATAAGATTCTATTATTGTTAAAAAAAAAAAAGAAGAAAAAGAAAACGAGAATCGTAAAGTTTCCTGCAATATTTTTCACATACGTATGTACGTATATGAAATTTATATCTCGCTTTTATCTAATTTTCTCGACTTTTCGAAGCGTCAAGACTTTTTTCTAGCCTCTCCTTGGGCAAACTTCTTCGTAAGCGCACGTGTAATTCTTTCCCCCACGTGTTTCGATATCCTCTCGACGAAGTCTAGGAAGTGAGATACGGCGTGCGTACACTCGCGTGCCACGTAACAGCTATTCCTCGAGCCGCAAAAGGTTCGTCAGGAATTCGCACGGCCCAGGAGATCTTCCGACGCTAATACCTCTTCTGTGATATTGTTAATATAGCGAATCGTACTCGTAAAAAGTCGTGTAGAATACTCGTTAATAAAAAAAAAAAAACGTATCGTTTCCACACTTCTGGTTTTATCCGGGCGCTCTTGGGCAAAAACCGAGCTCAGCTTCGCTTTATTAGTAATCATCTCGCGAAACACGAGCCTCGTGGCTTATTAATTCTTCGTTCGTTTTTTATTAACTTCTTCAAAGCGTCGTCCGAGCGTAGTTACTGTAATAGTTGGCACGCGCTGAAGCGATAGACGTAATGACTCGAGGCAATTTTGAATTACATCGTTTAATTACTCGTGAACTTTATATACAATTTTCGTTAATTTCTAACGTGAAATTTTATTTTTCTAGGCTAACGAAATATCGATCGAGATACGAAATAATTGTAACGTTACATAAATAATTTCATATATATATTTAATTAAAAATCTATCGTTCTACGATTTCTATCGTTCGTGAGAGCCGAAGAAAAAATCGTGGAAACTTTACGAATGAAATTAAACGATATTAGATACGTCGTTTTATTAATTGATAGACCGTACATATGGCATTAACGATTAAACAGCGAGGAAGAAGAAGCGTGGTAAAGCCAAGTAGGAAGTGTCTCGAGCTAAATTCATGAATATGCATATCGAACGAGAGAACGATGCGGTCTCGCGCCTTTCCACACTACTGTTCGGTACACCGACCCGCGATTCTTTTTTCGGCTATACCGCTCGTCATATCTCTTCCCTCATTTATTTCACCGCGCGACACTTTAACGCGTAAATAAATATATATACGCGAGGTCCGCCGATCGATTCGGGTCACCTCGTTCACTCGGGGCCATCCCGATAAGAGCGAACCGACATATCGAGCTCTTATTTTCCGATGGCTCGAAAACCAAGAAATCCTGCATCCTGCGTCAATCCGATCCGTCGCACACTCTTTCTCAAAAGGATTAAAAGTCGAACGTGAAAATAAGAAAGCGAGATAAAATTTCGTCTCTTCACTCTCGCCGAGAGTGCGTGGCCTTAATAATAACTCGTCGATAAAATAGCAAAGTGGCGTCGATCTGAAAATTTGACACACAGGAAATGGGGAAAAAGACGAGACGTTCTAAAAACAAACAAAAAAATATATCCGAAAGAAGAAACGAGTGAACGATATAAATTACAAAAAGAAAAACAGAATACTTGGCACGTCGACCTCTCGCGATATATTTTATCAACTGAAATCAACGTTTGTATCTATAATAGGGATGCATAGCGTTGAGAAAAAGTTGTTAACAGCGGCCATGGCCCGTGACAAAAGCGGAGCCCTAGCCCCGCCGAGAGAGAGTGCAACGAGTATTTTGCTCTTATAACGGACAATTATATCGTTAATCTCTTGGTCGGCTCGCTCGTCTTCGTTATACGTATATTTTACCTTTATACATCGCATCTAGGCAAACCGCCAGGGTGCATAGCCCGTAGCCATTAAGCGTTGGAAGAATGCACCTGTTTAAAAATTCCGCAGACTCTGTGATGCAAGAGTAGATGGGTGGGAGGGGAATGGAGCTAGAGTAAAAAAACAATATACATAAACAACTTTTAGTCTTTTTAGAATATAATAACGATAACAAAGTAGAAGGATAAATGTATAAAAATATAAAGATTAAAAGGAGCGTCGAGAGTCCACGTGGCTCACGGCCACTTTGTGGAATTATCACCGTCGCTGCTCGTTGATTGTCTAACAAGAACGGACAAAAAGTCGAGAGGGTGCTTGTTCGCGCTTCGTTGAACAAGTACCGAGGGTAACCGAGAAACGTAACGGTAAACAGTCCCTTGCTGAAAAACAAAAAGTCGTAAGGAAATTGTCGCGGTCGATCAGTGAGAAATATCTGGGTAAGGGCGATAGAATTTTGAGATAGGAAAGTACACGTTTGCTCTATTGAAATAACGGTGACGTAACGAGTGTGAATATACTTTGTTATTTTTCATTGAAAGACCGATGACGTATCTCGGGTATTTACTGTTTTCCAGACGATGGAACGTAATTTCTAAGTATTTTTCGAGTAACTCGTCATCTCGACAACTTGCTCAATTCGACAACGAGGGTAAAACCAAAATGTAAAGAAATAGAAATGAGAAAAAAGAGAAAAAAAAGATTCATGTATTTTTCGCAATTTAGACAAAGGTTGTAAAATTCATCGGACTTGGACGATACGAGGTTGGTACTATAATAGACCCACCGCAAGCGGGCAGTCTATTACTACTTTACTACGCTATTTACTGTTCTTCTAGGGTGTTCGAACACACGGAGTAGGGATAAACGCGGAAAGATAGAAAATATAACGGCAGGAAAATCTCTCACTTTATTCCCCTCTCCCGTTTCTCGTGTGTTTTACCTCCACCGTTGGTAGTGAACGAATGTAGCGATAACACGACACGTGCGCGCGTGACAAATACTCAAAGCTGTATAACAGAGGCACGCGCTTAGTCACTGACGTTTACAGTAATACCGGCAAAAGTATTCTCGATGATTGCTTTATTATATAAATCTACGCATTTATAAGACGAGCAGCTGGGATCCATTTGCCGCGCGTGCAGAATATTTTAATGAAATTCACATGAAATTCTTCAGTCTTTACAGATACCAACGGAATGAGAAAAATTCATGAATTTATTGAAAGCGGAGAAAATGAATTAACGAAAATAAAAAATAAAAATAAAAGAATATAAAAAATACGATAGAGACGGCATTGACCTACAATTTCTAAGCGCATACCCGTATGCATATATTCATGCGAATATCAAGAGTCAGTAACCGCTTAACTCATTCACCTGTTATACATCTATATCGCAATCGCACAGTTTTGCGTTTCGCTGACTCCGCATCTGAATTTAAAAATATAGATATATAATATGATATAAATATATTATAAAGTCTAAGAGCAAGATATATATGTGAATTGATGCCCGGGGGTGATCCGTCGCCTCTTGGGCCGTAATAGACGAAGCGTGTTTCACTGTGGGAAAATTTCGCCATCTCTTTTTAGTTTTCTTACTACTGTAACAAAACGCAGCCGAGAGAGTTGAGGCAGAAAGAAGAAAAGAGAAGGGAGAAAAAAAGACAAAATTCCATGGTTTCGAACGTCCGTTATACCACTGACCAACTATCCGAGTTTGCATATAGCACACGTGTGACATTAAAAGAACAGTCGCGAAGGGGCAGAGGAAGAAAGGAAGGAAAAAAGAAAGAAAGAAAAAGAAGAAAAATACAAGAAAACGAGGAAATAAAAGCCGTCTTTATCAATCATTACAAAAGGACCGAGAAGACACGAAGAGGAAATGGAGAAGTGGAGAAGGAGCGTAACAGGATTATATATAATAATAGGCGACTTTCAAGGAATTGCGAATCAAGCCGTTTCCGAAGAAATTGTAACGATTCGCCGTTAAATTCTACTTACTCGGTCGCCTTTGGCCTAGGGCTATCCCCGACAATTTCTCCCAATGTACGTGAAAGAGTAAACGATAGCGTGACGACAATATCGATAAAGAATTTTTCACTGAAGTAAAAAATTTCTGAATCGTTATTTATTTTTATATTCTTTGCATTTTTCGTAAACCGATTCTTTCATTTCTTTTATGATATAAAAATTTCGGTCGAACCCAATCGATCGCTCGATAATATAGGCACATGCATAGAACAGAACAGTAATGGATATTTTTCTGTATGAAATATATATCATCGTCACGGTATCGCTCATTCGAGGCCGTCACTCCTTCGGTAAAAATTTTCCTCCCGCCCGGTTTTTTTTCCCCCCAGGGGGCAAGGAAGAACTATGGTCAAGAGAGAGGATGGTTGTTAGACGAGGCACCGGGCATGCATTTTAACAGTACTCCGGATGGGCCGAGCGCGATATTGCTCTTCTTTCGAAGAGAAGAGGAAGAGGAATTCTTCCTCCTCTACTTCTTCTTCTTCTTCTCGGGCACGACGAACGATTCTATCTCTCTCCATCACATCGTTCACCGAGTTTTTCTCCCTCCCCGTTTGTCTGGTCTAGGGGAAGACGACTACCGGGGTATACCCATCCGGGGAATCCTCGGTGAATTTCGAGCTTCCGCAGCAAACGGCGGCACAGTCTACCGGGAGCCTTCGCGTAATATTGCCTCTCCGAACTGGAGAGAAGACGACTCGTTAGTTTCCATCCCTCGATCGTAATCTCACACGTCCAGATCTATAAAAAAAATCAACAGGATTGTTTGAATCAAGTTGTTTCTTGGTAATATTGTTTTTTGTTAAGTGATCCGATAAGCAGTGCATAAGAATTTGGAGCTGTTTAACATGCCGGTGCGGAGGATCATGTGGCGAATTCTAATCGCAACATTTTTCACGGTGAGAATTTGTGTTAATGTCGTTAAGGGTATACCGGTTGTCGACTGTAAGAAGTTGTTTAACAATTACGCAAAATAATAATAATAGAAATAAATCGAGAAATAATAATGGGTCTAGAACCGTTGGAATAATTGCTGTATGGTGACGAAAATCCGTGTCGTCATTTCCTCATGAAAAGTACTATTCGACTGAATTAAAAAAAAACCGCGTATGCTGCGTAAACGCGATGCACGGAGCAGGAACAGAGAGTTCCAGGGAATATCTTAGGCGCTCAGCAGCCCGTGTCCTTACACCGTTATCACAGGTTGTAGTATTATTGAAGGAGCTCCCAATGCTCTCTCTCTCTCTCTTCTTATACGTACCAACACACGTACAAGTTTATCAAGGAAACTTGGTGCGGTATTTATATACAATCTCCAATTATATTACACTTCGTAGTGTAATAGCGGATTAAACGAGCCGAGCAATTACGCGAATTACAACTGCGATAGTGGGCAATTAGAGACGCGTGCTGCATTTTTACTTTTGTGGAGGAAAAGTAAATGAAACGCTTTCATTAATTTTGATAAATTCGTCATGAAAAATGGGCTGACCTTTCAATCGATATTCCTTCAGGTCGTCGCGACCGTGGCTCAGGACTACGAAGTCTCGGACATTCAGTGCAGCGGTGCAGGAACAGCCTCGGATTTACTCACTGCCAAGATAAAGCGTCCCGTGGGCTTTCGCGGCTCGCCACTTTTCGCCGACGACAGATCTGCCGATCCATTGACCGATATCAATTGTCAGATAAGACCGGAACCCACCGATCCTCAAGAAGATAATTATTTCCTCAAAGTCACGGATTTCAAACGTTGCGGGATTCTTAAGAGAAACGTAAGAACGATGAACTCTGGAAACAGAGAAATTTTCATACGGGTTATTGAAATGTGATTTTAATCCAGGGTTTCATTCATCTGAGAGTCTGGTTCCCGGCGTTTCCCGGTGTCGTTATGCTCGCGGACCAGGAGCTTATTCTAATGTGCAGACCACCGGAGCCAACTTTACTGAGACACAAGGCTGCCGGCTTTGCGGGAACGTTGTGAGTAATATGTGAAAAAAATGTGTGAAGAGTGAGTCTAATCGTAATTATACCTTACAGTCCTCATGGAGCGAGAGTATCGGGCGTCGTCGAAGAAACTCCAGGACGTTTGGAGTATGAGGTTGCGCTTTATCGAGAAGCAACCGGAAATGTATCGGATCCGTCGACTGGCTCGCAGGCCGTCGATCAGGCGGTACCAATCGGTACCAAGTTGCAATTGCGAGCACGCATAAGTGCCGAGAGTGCCTGGGGCTATATTAAACTCCTCGAGGTCACGGTCAGTCCGGATCCCGACCAGCCGCACGCACCCGGAAGTGTCGTGCTCGTCAAGGATGGCTGTAGAAACCGTGACTTTGCCTCGATAATTCCACACCAGCCGGCTCGTTACCGCGAGAAAAAAAACGAGGTATTCCTCGATTTCGAGGCTTTTCTACTCAGCTCTATGAGAGAGAGATCTACGTTATGGATACATTCGCAGATAAAAGCTTGTATGGAACCCCACGATTGTCAGCCGGTAAGCTTTTTTTACATCTCCGTTCACGGTTCTCGATACTCGAAGATTAGTGATCTGAAAAGTAATTCAAGAATTATTAAAATGATAAAATAAATTTATCGACGCGTTGAAAAATGTCTTACTTGTTCTTCAAGGATTTCTGTCTGGACCTGTTCGAGCCTTCCGGGCATGGAAAGCGAAAACGTCGAACTCCTGGAAGCGAAGACGAGCCATCGGACAATTTTCTTCCGCGCAGTGAGCGTTTGGTCAAGAAGTACAATGACTCGACGCAATTTACAAAGTTCAAAGAGAACATTGAGTACACCGTTATGATGCCAGGCGGTAAATCGCAGATAAACAATCTTCCTTTATCTTTGCCTACATTCCGTTTCGATCGTGTATTATGACGCAATTTCAAAATACTCAACCGTGTCTGGGACACAAATTTTTGTGCTCTAATTATCTTTTTTTTGTCTCGCAGATTTATACGATAAAGTTGCCGCTGGCCTCGAGGGTAGCTGCGGAAGTTTCCTCTACGTAGCAACCGGCCTTGGTGGCCTACTCGCTCTATCAGCTTTTATCATGTGTTATCTCGCTTCGCGTCTCCACAGTTTGGCGACGTCTGTGCCACAGAACAAAACCATTGACGAGCTCGTCCGAGAACGAGCGAGAAAGTACTGCGAAGCTACACCCGGCTATACCGGCCGATCGACTGTTCAATAGGATTAAAAATCGATTATTATTGAATTTTTTTGTTAAGACACTTCCGTTATTTTTTTTAAAGGATCGTTCGAAGATCCTGAAAGAATGTCTCTTCGATCAATCCTGGCTCATCAATCCTCTACCGCAAATTGAGCCCGTCGCGAGTCGTAGAAGACAGTTTTTTAAAAGTATGTTTTACTTTTTTTTTTTTTTATTTTCTACTCATACTTGTCTTGATAAGCGAACGGGCAGTGCTATGACGGGACCTGAACCACTGCAATATATTTATTACATATATTATGTATATATATGTGCGTATATACGTACATATATATATATGACATATTAGAATTAATTATTTATTATATCCGGAGTGGGCTGAGAATCGAGGCACTTGGATTTTTGTTTTTCTGGGCTGGTGTAAGGCGCAACTTCGCAATTTATAAACATCACAATCTTTTTTTGTACATATCAAGCACGATTAAAATGTTAAGCGATCGACGATTGTATATGCAAAACACACGAGTGAGAATAAAAATGCACGATCGACGATTCTTGTGATAAAACGTGAAAATTCGTTCACGACTTGGAACGATATTTGAAATAGAGTCGAGTCGACCGGATGGTCTTTTTTTTGCGGAAGTACAAGAATCGTCGAAGATAAAACACAATCGTTTAGTCAATATATAAGTTATGAACGAAGGAGATTAGCAATTGTAATTGTAATTGCGTCGAGCTCTTCGAAGCGTATTTATTAAACAATTAAGATCGTTGGAAATAAAGGACTCTATACGAGTTATAATTACCACGTACGTAACTCACGTGTCCATTCTTTTTCTCCGCTTTATCTCGTATTGCGGAAATAACATTAGATCTCGTCTTTGGTATCTCATTGGGCTGCGTCCGATAGTTTGCAATCACGGTACTTTACATCGAACCTTTTTTTTTTTAATATACAATAAACTTGTTGTTTCTCCCTCTTTAGGGGACTTATAGGATCTTGGGAAGCGAAACAAAACTGTCGGTGATCGAAAATCGAATGTTGGTAATAATTTGTATCGGGAAATAAATTTGTATATCTAAACGTCGATTGTTCATGCCATTTCTTTTCTCATATTTGTACAATTAACTATTTATCATTGTGTTTATATATATATATATGTGGGTATATATATATAGAATGTGCAAAGTTTCGAGAACATTGCATATTTTCCGACCCTCAATAATCACGTTTCGATGTCTCGTTTACTCCGTGATTAAATCGAGCAACTTTCTCTCTCTCTCTCTCTCTTGCCCTCTCTCCTTCGTTTCTCTAGCGACTACATTTTTCTAACTTCCAGCTTATAATTTATTGTTTGTTTTTTTTTCTCCATAAATTATAGTAAATAACTGGCACATTGGCGAGTCATAAGTCTTTGAGGTAATATCCGTAAATCGGCCACGCGAGTATTTTCGCGCACTGTTCGGTTTCCGTTAGTTGAAAAATAAATAATAACTACAAAAAAAAACAAAGAAAAAAACCTGCAGTAATGCTGATATTTACACAGATCGAAGAGAAGATATTGAGCTGAATGTATCCTCCGTGTTGAGGGGGGAGTTCGGGGGTAGAAACTCGGAAAATAAATGTCATTTACTCGCTCAGCTTTTTCTGCGATTTCGTCAAGGCTTCGATAGCTGCGAGCTCTTTTTTTTCCTTCTTTATATTCCTATCCTCGAATTCCAACCTGTAAATATATTTCAAACGCTTTTGTCAATAAAAGATCAATGACTTTGCAAATTCACGATTATGCGATATAAATCGTCAAATACGCGAGCCCAAAATCTTTCCTCATTGTAAGAAAATACAAAAATGGCGCGGAGTCATTCAAATATTAACGAAACAGAATATGTCGATGAGATATTACAAAAGAAAATGAACGGGAATGCGATACCAACCAAAAATATATTTATTGCAATGATATAAGTACAAAAAAAAATAGAGAAGGACACAGCGAGATGCAACGTGTTATTTGTGCCTCAAGCTCTTAGCGATTGAATAAAGCTCCTGGGACCTACGGGAGGTTACAAGGGATCAAAATGATGCATAACAATTTTCCGATCTTAGACATAGATAATCGAAAAAAATATTTAAAAAAATAAAATGAAATCCGTGGCTGGACGCTCGTCCAATCCGACGAACATGCGATAAAAATATAAAAATATGACAAAAATAATATTGTTTTATTCATTCTTACCTATGAAGAATTATCCTCTCGACAATTTTTTCCGTTGTCATGTCGTTGCCACTGTCCAAAAGTTTGAATTTGTTTTGTCTCTTTGGCTCGGCGTAAGGATCGGTCCCACCGTCGCACGGCATTATCGGTGTTTGACCGTGACAAACGATCGAGACGTTGAAATGCTCCATGAGATCCTTGGTCACCTCGTACGGTGCTCCGATCACGACTTCGTTGACGTACTGTACATTATAAAACGTCACGTATATTTTATCATCTCGTTTAATTGGCTAACCTCGATAAAATAATTTATGAAAATATAACCAAATCCTCACCTTGCACGCCAAAACGCTGAGAACTCTCTCATGAAGATTCATGATCGGGTGATTGCCACATTTGTAACGATTCACCGCCGGATCGGTGTGCAAGCCAACGATGAGATAGTCACCCTCTCGCTTAGCGACCTCCAAAAAGTCCAAGTGTCCAACGTGAAAAAGATCAAAAGCGCCGGCAACGTAAACGATTTTATCGCCAGGACGCGGACTCTTGCCGTCGCTGAATTGTATTATTTTCTGTGTTGTTGGCAAAAATTGCGAACACCCGGTCCAGGGACTTCTCGCCGATCTGTCCTGTCCCATGCTCTTGCTAGGTTCGCGATCTACCGTGTACTCGCTGTCGCCTTGTCTGAAATGCTGGCGAGTCATCAGCAACATTCGACCGACGAGATCAGTCGTCGACACACCAGCTGTTCGTTGAACTTCCCTGGAAATAAAACGAGAGATATGTTGGATCTGTTCCATTTGAAATAAATGAGTCGCCGGCTAAACAAACAGTAGAAAGAATATGACGCGTCATCTATCACGCTACAATACACGGGTAGTTGGAGAGGATGCTTTTATAACTTCTTATCAATTTCCTGAATTTATGACAACGGTGTTCCTATCAGATCTCGTTTCGAGACGCACCATTTCGATCGACCAGATAAAGACACTCGTCGAAAAGATAACTGGGAATTTCGTAAACACAGTTCGGTAGTATTTTCAGATTCAAATATATACAAATTCAAATTAAATGTAAATATGTCAAATAATATGAAAATAATAATTTCGATCATTTGTGTCTTACGTGCTCACCTGTACCGTCCAGCCGCTTTAACAAGATGATAAGTATCGACACCATCTGCGGTCATCGTAATATCATCACCGTGTACGCAAAAGTCGCACTTGTACTTGTCCAGAGTATCCAACGTCGTGACGTAAGGCGCACCCTCGACAACTTCGTCGACCCATTTGATCCCACGTACCATTTTGTACCTGGAAACAAAAGTGTTTCTTCGATAACAACAATTGTCACGATGAGGCGTTTGCCTCCTCGTTTCTCATGCCGGTCATATTTCAACGCGGGGAAACTTTTTTTTATCAGCAAGTCGATATCTTGTCTCTCATTCTTCTCTCGAGCCATTGTCCTATCATATTTCATAGCTAATTATCCTGTTCTGAAACAGCGCGAAGATGATATTTACATCGCAAGAAACATTCAACTATTCATACCATTGTTCTGAATCGAATTACAAAACTTGTCGCTAAAACTTTCAATTCGATTAGAACGCTTTTTCACCCGGTATTTATGGAAAAGAGAGAAATGGCATGGAATATCTACCATTACAGTGAAATTAGACAATCGTAGGAGCTATTTTTTCAGTGATAAGAGTAATTTTCGAGCAAGATATGGCAGGAAAGTGTCGCTCGTTCATTGCAGTTAAAGTGGCTCAGAGACGTATTTTCCTTAAACGCTTTACGAGCGTCATTTCACGAGAGAGAGGGCAAAATACAAAAAAAGGCTGGAGCGAAAAAAAACTCAGAACGATTATGAGGAAACCAATATGTGGTAGAAGAATATCGTATATGTATTTATGACTTTTTATTCTAATCGTAGTGCTCTCATTTGATGGAAAGATTTCAAATGGAATAAGGTATTTGTTTAATACAGGAAGCTATTCAGCATGAAGCAAGGCTATATCTCAAACGACTATTGATCAGTTTATGCTCGGTGGAGCGTTGTCGCGACAGTCCTGACTCTCACGTTCATAATTAATGAGAGAGCAAAACGATCAAGGGTCAAGGAGCTAGGACGGCCATCCGGTCGAAACGCAGTTAGAAAAATATTTCAGGCGCTGATTTCATGCGTTTCGTGCAGAGACATGATGAGAGAGATCCAACTGTATAATCAATTTTTTTCAAGCCGTTCCTATTTTTACGTACCTCTCTTCTTGTGTAAAAACTGGAGGTCCTTTGTGTTTTGATATTTCCTCGTCCGTATGAACTCCAACTACTAAATAATTACCCAGCGCCTTGGCTTGCCGGAGGGAATTAGCATGGCCGAAATGTACCATGTCATAACTGCAAATGAATAATGTTTTTTTTTTCAATCAAATTATTTTCATAATTATAAAATAAAATGTTTATCGTAGCCTAATTGCTAAGATTGAAATTAATATAATAATGGGACTCTTGATAATTCTTATTATTCGCTATCTTATGTGATAAATCAATAGTCTCACTTTACCCTTAAAGTCTTGATAAATAATTACAATCGGGAATATCATATTGCGGGAATCACCTTCTTATACCAGTGAATTCAAGACATGCTGAAATATCACTTTTTTTAAATGCTAATATATACAAGCGAGAGTGTACAAATATTCGAACAACACAATACAGGTTACTGGTGATTTTAATTTTCCCCATCCGCAATTACGAAAGCAATCCTCTCGACGTTGAAACAAAAACATGCAATTATTTCGTAACTGACGTCAAAATTGACATTGTCGTCTGGCATAAGGGCGAACGCAAATCACGGGTAGAAATACTACGATTTATATGGCCCATGAAGTTCCACCGGGTGTTCGAATGACACAACGAAAAAAAAATATTCGTTTCTTTCTCGGTAGCAACGAAAGCATTTATATTTTATTCTTGTGAAAATATCAATGTCAGGTGGGTGGGTGTGAACATAATTCTCGGTCTGGTTTCATCCTGATGACATACAGTAGTTTTTCGTACAATAATGT
Organism: Netelia virgata; assembly: GCA_951802705.1. NCBI lineage: Eukaryota > Metazoa > Arthropoda > Insecta > Hymenoptera > Ichneumonidae > Netelia > Netelia virgata. Next base: position 52,778,121 of record OX637863.1, read on the forward strand.
CTAAATGACCCTTGAAAACTCACCATCCATCGCACCACACCCTTACTTCCTTTCGTTCCCCCGCCATTTCCGTAACACTTGTATAAATTCAACCGGCTTTTCAATAATTTCTGATGACACACGCACGTTTTCCTCACTAGGCTATACTGGTAAATCCTAACACTTCGTACGAGAACTTTTGTATCTTTTTTATCGCGAAAAAGCGTAAGCACCGTTGTACGAACAGGTTGTAACATCCACGAAGCACTGGCGCGCAATGCGTAAGTTTTGCCACGCCATGTAGTTTTATGACTAGCCGTCCTCCCACTGTCCCTCGCAAGACGAGGCCAGCGCCATCACTCGGTTAACACCCGGAACCGATCGACGCCGGTAAATCTCGTGACGTACAAGACCGGTTGATAAAAAAGAAAAAAACATAATGGACGACAGACGAAAACAATTTTATACCATTACGTCAGTAAAACGCAACTAAAATGTGAATCATTCGTTCGAGGAATATATTCTCGCTTAAATGAGCACTCTTGGAATCTGCCGTCACCGTCACATTTGCCATGGGACGAGCGTAAACAGATATTTTAAACGTTGGTCAAAGAAACATTAAAGGTTTCAAAGTCCTGGCGCGTGCCTAATTCATATGATCGAGACATTAATAGTTGTACCGGAAATACTTGATATAGATATACTGTAATCGATTTTCAGACACAACATTCCGGCTCATTGAAATTTTCATGGCGTGATAATATGCGCGGTATACTATGAGTAATACTCCCAGATATCTGGTCTCGTTGATAAAAAACAAAAAAAAAGGACAACTTTACCGGCATTGACCACATCGTATGATTTTCGATAGCAACGTCTGCCAATGAAGATCGAGTTTTGTCCCCTCCCACTTGCTACCTTGGACAACGCCACGTTTTAATCTCTTATCAAGTCGGTTCACTGAAACGATATTAATTAATGATCTTCGGACGCGACGGTCGATAAATAGTAAAGCGAATCCAAAATTTACCTCGTACGGGACTCGCTGCACGTTTACACATTAAGAATAACAACTTATGTCTTGTTTGTATTTTGTATTTTTTTTTGTAGAACTACATCGCTCTCATGTCCATTAATTAGTCACTAAATATCGTCTCACGCAATCCGTAGTTTCTAGAATAAGGTTTCTGTTATCTTAAATGTAAGTGAGGAATAGGGGGACGTTGGAGCTAAATTAGAGGAAGATTATCCGGACATCGAATGAACGCGAATGTGAGAATGTTCAAGATCCGCATTCTTGACACTCGGTACGTTGCAGCGCTTCATTGGTTTGCGTTTTCTGATTTTTCCTTCTCATCGTAAAAAGCAAAAAAAATTCTCCTTTCGAGTTATCGTTCTCTCGACTTTACGTTCTCTCATTTTCTCTTTTGTTTCTTCGCATAATTTACATTATAGTGTGTATATAAACTTCTCACTATCGATGGTTTGTCAATAGCCGTTTCGTTGTCCGTAACTTCCTCCTCCGCTTCCGTAAGAATTGCCGTTTTGTCCATAGCCACTCCCGGTACCAGAACTCGATCCGTAGCTACTCTGTTGGAATGGTTTGCTGCTGCTGCTGCTGCTGTATCCACCGCTCATACCACCTATCGGTTTTAAATATAAATAGCAACCGAAAAGAATCGTGTGATATCGCACGAAAAGAATGATAATAAAAATACGATTATTGCGATTTCGTGAGAAAACATAGTAAAGAGAATCGTGCGATAAATTTTGTTTTTCGTGAAAGAACGTGACAAAATTACCGCTATTGCTGTTGCCCCACTTGCTTCCACGATCACTGCCGCGGTCCGATCTTCCACGATCGCCCATGTCACGACCGCCGCGCGATCCTCCACGTGAACCACCTCGGCTACCAAAACCGCGAGATCCACCTCCACCGCCACCGCCGCCGCTACGTCCACCGTATCGTCCTCCTAAAGTATCAACATTACAACATAGATAATGAGCATCGGTGACTGGTGATTGCAATTTTGTTTCGTTCGTGCAGACTTCCAGGAGAATTAAGAATTCTTACACGTTATTTGAACCTTGGCGACTTTTATCGTCTTAATCACACAAGATACGTAAAACTAATCAATCAAAAAACCTTGAAATTTCTAAAGCTGAATTCAAACTGTCTCTGGGCACTAGAAATAAATTCCCCAAAGGATGTTTGTATTCGCCAATAGAATTTATAAGCAGACGATAGAAATGGTATAATGATGTAGTTGACATTGATACGTACTCTTGAAAGTGCCAGGATTTCTCGATAGTTCGTAGAGCTTCGGATTAACGACCTGTTTTGCTTCCTCAAGAACCTGAATAAGGTCGTTGGCCTTGTGAGCATTACCGGGTGTGAAGAAGGCATAAGCCGTGCCTGTCCGTTGCGAACGTCCGGTACGTCCTATACGATGTACGTAGTCCTCCGAGTTTGATGGATAGTCCAGATTAATCACAAATTTCACGTCCTCGACATCTGCGAGAAAGTAATGCTCAGACACGCATGCGAGGAGGAATCGCAACTTGATTCTTTGTGGTTCCACTAACTTATAAAGCAAAATTTGTCAGAAGCGTTAATAAAACTGAAAATTATATAGTCAGCGATATGCAAATGAGATTATTCTGAAATTATAGGTTCGAATTATGAGTATGTTAACTCACAAGAAAATGGTAGACGACAATTACGATGGCATGTATTTGCATATCGCGACAATCACAAACTCAAGTGAGTCGACCACAAAGAGCAAGCATATGTTCAAATTACCTGTCGTTCTCAAAGGCTGGAAATTCAAATACATTTTGTTTTGTTTTTTCGAAAATGTAGAGGAATCAGAGCTCAGATGGTTCTCATAGAAGTCTATGATTTTTTGTTTATCATAGCTTTTTTGTTTCACACCCTTCTCTCCCGCAACCAAAGTATGGATCATTGCTGGACTTACAAATATGTGCGCGGTCGTCTTTTAGCCCATTGCTTCGCCGAGGAGCAGCTGGTTGGAACTTCGGAGGTTGCACCTTTTTTTAAATACTTTTTTCTCAGGGCATTCTCCGTCCAAGCCCCAATGAATTTCACTGTCGCACGCTCGGCACAAACAAACGGAGCGCCTATCGTGGTAATCTCATGAATTTAAAAAAAAAAACAAAAAAAAAAATTGTGTGCTTTTTAACGAAAATTTGTTGCAACTTCGGCCACGAGGATCGCGAGAACAAGTTCCCTAAAGCTCAACTTTCGGTCGTATTGTTTCTGGCTTCTATGATCCGTGCGGTTGGTCGTCGTTGTGACAAACGTATTCTCTACAGCTTCCATACTTTGGACCGTACGCAGGTACAGAGAGTGTGTAATTGTTTTTTTGTTTTCTTTTTGATTTTTTTCGAGTGGCACGGGTGTTGGGCCGAGGCACAGCGTAACGTTAGCTTGTTGCGACGGGGGCGGAGACCAGCAGTCACGCCCCGAATTCAATTATTTATTCCAAAGCAAGCTCTCATCCAGAGTTCTTATCATTGATAAAACTCCGTCGCATGTGCCTCTGAAAACACATAGAACAGCACGTTACTACCAGACTGACAAGACTCGTCTCGATCTGAGGAAGAGAAATCGACAAAGAGAGAGAGAGAGAGAGAGAGAAAAAGAGAAAAACTTGAATTCCCTTCGCTAAAAACAACACACACAGACGCCTTACCTGCTCTCTCGTTCTCACATTCTATTATACCTTAAACGCAATGCCCCACCTTTCAAGCTTCGCATTTTACAATTTTCAAATTTTATAACGAACTTCAAAAATTACATTTTTTGTTTTAATTACCCTTTAATATCGACCCAAAAAATCACTCGAGATGTTTAACCACTTATTGCCAAGTGCGAAAGCTCCAAAGACACGAGACACACTCACCTATTCTATTTTAGCAGCGATCTCTATTTTTCTGTGTTTTAAAAAAAGATTCGAAAGATCACGCCGCGGCGGGGTATCACCGTTGCGTACAAATCGATCGTATCGTGGATGCGCCTGATATTTTCTTTTTGTTAAATAATACGCTCGCCGCGAGCTTGGCATTGATAATTTTTCGATTATCGTAAAATCGGGAAGACTGAAAAATATCTCTTATCGAATTTTGTGTATTGGAGCACCAGCGTCAATCAGTCTGGCACATGCCGTCTCGTCCGTTGCCACATTTTAATACCATTGACTGTTACGACCGTGAAATAACCATCGCAGCCTGACCCTTACATCGTTATCGATCTATCATGAACATAGGAATCTTACCTAAACCTCGCGCAGCCACGTCCGTAGCAACCAAAATCGCCGATCTGCTGCTACGAAATTCTGCAATAAATAAAGACAATCTATTTATTTTAGCCATTACAGAATTACGATCATCTTTGTATAAAAAAGATAATAAAGACTAACGATTGAGAACGTAGTCGCGTTCTTGTTGGCTCTTATCACCATGTATACCAATCGCCTGCCATCCGTATCTGTTAATAGCTCTTGTGATATCGTCGACTTTTCTCTTCGTCTCGACGAATATTATAGTTTTATTTTCCGGCTCGTTTGATATTTCCTCCAGTAATTTCATCAGTTTTCCTTCTTTTTCGTACTCCTCGCAAACATCGACGATTTGAAGAATATTGTGATTAGCTGCGAGTTGCAGCGAGCCGACGTTGATTTGAATGTAATCAGTGAGAAATTCTTCGGCCAGGTTTCTTACTTCCTTCGGCCATGTCGCGGACCACATAAGAGTCTGTCTATCGGGTCTGATTTGCTCGACGATCTTTCGTATTTGTGGCTCGAAACCCATGTCTAACATTCTGTCAGCCTCGTCGAGAACGAGATAGGTGCAACGACGCAAATTCGTCGTTCCCCGTTCGAGAAAATCGATCAATCTTCCTGGTGTCGCGATGCAAATTTCCACGCCGCGCTCAAGGTCCCGAGCTTGCGGTCCTTTCGGCGCACCACCAAATATACAAGTGTTACGAACTTGCGAGGAAACGCCAAAGTCCGCGGCTACTTGTTGTATCTGCTGTGCGAGTTCTCTCGTCGGTGCGAGAACGAGTGCGATCGGTCCGTCACCGCGGTTTAGGCGTGGCTGATTATTTATGTGAACGATAGCTGGCAAAATGTAAGCAAGAGTTTTACCCGATCCAGTCTGAGCAATGCCGACCATGTCACGTCCGGAGAGTGCTATGGGCCAGCCCTGAGCTTGTATGGCCGTTGGCTCACCGAACCCCTGTCTACTTATCTCGTTTAAGACGTACTCGGGAAATCCTCCCTCGTCAAAGTACACCGCTGGTCCAGGAACGGTAGTTCCCTTAACAGTGATTTCTTTGTCTGAACGATAAGCCTCGACCGTATGAGGACCTCGCCCAACCACGTTTGGGTGAGGAACGTAAAAATCCTTTCTAAACGTCTGCAGTGTGCTCATATCCCATCGTGGCTTGCGGAGACGTTCTCCAGGTTGGCGATTCTTGAACGACGAATTGCCAAAACCTCCGCCGTCGCGTCCACCGCCACTTCCGAAACGAGGGCCATTGTCGCGACTGCTCCCAAAGCGATTCCCACTGCTACTGCCTCTTCCGCCGCTACCACCGCCACCTCCGCCGCGTCTATCGTTTCGATCGCGATCACGGAATGCCCTGGACATTTTATAAATGATCTTATTCGAGACTGCTAAACACAAGGGATTAGTTAAAAACAACTCTTGTATAATATAATTAGATAATAATAGTCAAGCAATAAAAGACAGAATAAATTACATTTCGAATAATCTAAAATGTGTATTAGTTGATTGGACGGACAGGATACAGACTGTATGATCTCATAATCGAGTACAATTTCGTACGGTATTTATACTCGGAACTGTAGTCTTTTATATGCATGCATGCTCATATATGTGGGTATATATGTATACAAGGTATATAACCCGAATACGGTACGTCGGGTACAGCAAATTTTCGATAAGTTCGAACAGTCACTAAATCGCAGAGCTTAGGTTTTCAAATTAATCGATCATTATCTAATGGCACAATAGCCATGTCACAACAAGAACCGAAATGATAATATTATGGTCTATTCTACCGGGTATACGCCCGAGAGCGACGCAACAGAGTTAACGGTTCGTCTCGCCAATTCACATAATATATCTCGTATATTTGACGAATAATTGCAATACTCACATTATTGCGTAGTCTCAGTGGATGTAAATAAAGGAACGAACGTTCCTTTCTCGATATAACTTTTCTTGTTGCGTCGAGGTGAAAATGTAACAAGACGCCTTGTCAAAGCTGTGAACAACGTTGCAAATGGAGAAATACGGAGAGCGTCAATGATGACCGACGCACGCCCTTCGATAGTCGCGCCACCGCGAAACGAAAAGTAGTTCCATCTTTAGGAACATTGCATAGGCTTCTGAAAAACAAGATTTGTATTAATTATTGTATCTGGTATTGAAAATAAATATTTATAATGTAAAATAAATATTGTAGCTACTTAACAAATTTGTAGTTCACAATTGCAGAATTGGGTGAAAGCACTTGTGTACATATGTTTACATATAGTTGTAACCGGAAATAGGGCAGGGTCAAGAACATTGCGAGAAACGGGAGGAAATTTAAACCGAAAACATAATGCACGAGCCTATTTTTTAAAACAATACTATCAATTGATCCTAATGTTGCAAGAGAACGAGAACATAATTGTTTATTCGTGTTATAATTACAAGATAAACTTATAGCTACTAAATAATTAACGAGTAGTCAATTATCCTTTCATTAATCGTATGAAATCACAGATTATATTAGTAATTCGTCTTACAGAAGGCCAAACGATATTTCGATCCAGAGATTATCGTCGCCGAGAAGAAAATAAAAAGAGAAATACTGATAGCATTCAATATCAGAGAAAACGATAACGAACCAAAAATAATAATAGTATCACATCTAGAAAAACTAGGAACATATCGGATTGTGCACGAGAGAGATGATTCTTTTTTTTCTACAACCCTCCTTACGCGTTCTTTCCCTAAAAAATAAAAATAAAACAACACATTTGTCAATAACGTTGGTCCATTTTTGCCCTCACGTTACTGAATTACGATAACAATCTCCAAGTCCCTGAATTCGAAGCCCCCGCTCTCGTCGACTCGCAAATTAAATATTTTTCATCTTACAATCACGATCGTGCCTCACAAAACAACACTGTATTTTATGATAAACAAAGTGGGGCACGTCTGAAGAGAGGGGATTTAGGAGAGGGGGCACAATCTCATACATAATTCTACGTATGTATGTCACCAGGCAAAGAAGGGTGTTTTTTTTAAAACTGTATCGACTCTTCTCTTCCGTTCTAATACGCCGAGCCTCGATACTGGTAACCTCCTCCACTTCCGTAAGAATCTCCACCACCTCCGTAACTCTGACCAGTTCCGGTACGCTGACTATTGTAGCCATAACTGGAGGAGCCTCCTGATGGTTTTCCGGATGAATAACCGTTGTATTCAGAACCAGAAAAACCAGCCGAACTCGAGTGATAAGAATTTCCACCGCGTCCACCTCCGCCTCTTCCCCGTCCTGGATTTCCACCGCGTCCACTCGAACCTCGAGAACTCTGACCTCGATCAGCACCACCGCTCGACGAATTTCCATAGCGTCTTCCACCTGTAAATATGGAACGAAAATAGACATCTTAAAGAATAATACGATAATTTAATAATATCAAGATCGTGGAGGAAAATAACTAACTTCGTCCCGCGAAGCTTCCCGATTTGGCCATCTCGGCCATCTCGCTCAAGCGCGGATTAATCGTTTGTCCGGCTTCGCGGAGTACCTCGATCAGATCATTGGCGTGTTTCATATTGTGCGTGGTGAAAAACGCGTAAGCAGTTCCCGTTTGACGTCTTCTGCCTGTACGTCCGATACGATGTATGTAGTCTTCGGACGAAGACGGATAATCGAAATTAATCACGTACTTAACGTCGTCGACATCTGAGAAATAATGCAAAATTCATGTTTCAAACAATTGTTTCAAAATAAATGTCGAAACAAGCTTTACAAAAAAAAAAAAAGAATTATAACATTCGACCAACTATGAAATATTCGCAAAACAAACAAAGTCTTCTCGATCTTCCGAAGCGTCAAAAAACGGGGTAATATAATCAGGTTTTTATATTTTCTGCGAAGAATGAAATATTTTTTGGTTTTTTTGTGCATATCACCCACCTTTCGGCTCTGAGAAGACAATAGTGTGTACATTGCGCGCGTCGTGTTTCGCATCGGTATTTTGATTTTTTTTTCATTCATATGGAATAATCGTGACCGGCCTAAGGATTAGACAGACACAGCGGTGGTGTCTGGGGACGGGATAAAGGCAGCATTTTTAGGGTTTAGGCCCGAGTGCATTTTTTTGTTATAAATTCGTTACAATTAGAGGCAATCAGATGCAACAGAATCTCAGAGGTCGATAAAAAAGTACCGATTAGCGAAGAATCTATGGTATGACGAAAAAACGCCAAGATATCCATTTTTTTCATAAACAAAATAAATGAGAATAAAACAAAAGACAAATAAAGAAAATGAAAGTCACTGTGTCTGCCCAATACTGGCAGTACACCGCGCTGTTTTAGGGAGGACCTCTGTGCCTCTGAAAACAAAGAAGAAAAAACCAGACAGACTCAGCTTGTAGCTTTAAATCGTGTGATAAAAATCTACGATGATCGATAAACACACACATTTTTTTCGCTACGTACTTGTACTGCTCGGCTTGTTTGCCAACTACCCAAATTGCTCTTTTTTTTTGTTTTAATGCTGCAAACGCATCACTGGCTAATTCCAATAAGTGTTGCCAATTCCCAGTCGTGACCGATGACTTCTACCCGAAATTCTATTTGTATTTTGTTTTTTTCGTTCTTTTTTTCCCACATACTTACCTAATCCACGTGCAGCAACGTCCGTAGCAACGAGGATCGGGGCTCTTCCGCTGCGAAACTCCTGAAGGACGTGATCACGTTCCTGCTGATTTTTATCCCCATGAATGCTAAGTGCTTGCCAGCCGTCTCGTCTGATGTTCCTCGTTATGTCATCAACTTTGCGTTTCGTCTCGACGAATATAATCGTCTTATTCTCCTTCTCGCCACCGATCTCCTGAAGCAATCTGTGTAATTTTGTGTCTTTCTCATACTCCTGACAAACGTCGACGATCTGGAGGATATTGTGATTAGCGGAAAGCGTGAGAGAGCCGATATTTAGATGAGTGTAATTCGTGAGAAAATCTTCGGCCAATGCTCGAACTTCTTTTGGCCATGTTGCCGACCACATGAGAACTTGACGATCGGGTCGGATCTGCTCGATGATTTTGCGTATCTGTGGCTCGAATCCCATGTCCAACATTCTGTCAGCCTCGTCGAGCACGAGATACGTACACTTTCGCAAACTCGTGGTTCCACGCTCGAGAAAATCGATCAAACGTCCCGGTGTTGCGATGCAAATTTCAACCCCGCGCTCTAGATCTTGAGCCTGCGGACCTTTTGGTGCACCACCGAATATACACGTATTTCGTACGGAAGATTCGCCGAAGCAATTGGCGACTTCTTGAATCTGTTGGGCCAATTCGCGTGTCGGGGCAAGAATCAGAGCTATCGGTCCATCACCGGGATTGAGACGTGGCTGATGAATTATGTGCATTATCGCTGGGAGAATATACTGAAATAATTTGTCCAGACGGTTAATGCTTGTTTTTATTTTTTATTTTTACCTAGTCATTATCACCTTGATTCATGGAAAATCTAAAAGTATCTGATTCCTCACCCCTAAAGTTTTTCCCGAGCCTGTTTGAGCGATTGCTACAAGATCTTTGCCACTAAGAGCAATTGGCCAGCCCTGGGCTTGAATAGCAGTAGGCTGGGAATATCCCTGAGTTCTGATACCATCCATAACGTAGGCAGGAAAATTTCCCTCTTCAAAGTACTGAATTGGATTTGGAACATTTTCACCTTTCACCGTTATCTCTGCTGCCTGACGAAACTGCGAGATTTCTTCCGCGGTTCTGTCATTAAGTATTTGCTTATTGTAAAACTGCTATTCTGTTATTTTCAACGCTGGCTAATTCGCAATAATAAGTAACGAGAATTTACATCGAATTAAAAATCTCAATGTAACTACTGTAATAACAGAAAAAAAATTACCTGCTCCTCACAGCTGGATGCTCAACATAAAAATCTTTCCTGATGGGTTCCAAGGAACGTGTGTCCCAGTGCAGCTTCTTCAAGGCACTCCCGTGCTGTTTTCCCTTTGGTGCACCACGACCAGTGCTACTAGAATTCATCGAGTCTCGACTATTGAATCTACTGTGACTATCTCCACCACCGGTGTGTCCATTTCTGCCATTTCCTCCTCGTCTGGATCTGCTCTGATCCCTGTCCCTATTGAACCTAGCAAATGCATTATAATATGAACTGAGAAACTCCCAGGTCCAGCTTAAATTGCATTTTCGAGAATGCACAAAAAGTTATAAAATCGATCGTTTATTCGCAAAAAGTTTTGAAATTGCAACTAAAAGAACCTACGGAGTCAAAAATCTAAATGATAGATTCGTGTGAAAAAAAGGACGAGCAAAACAAATCGTTGGTATTGATTGCCTGATTGCGAGTTATACATATCGGGGAGGCAACATACCCGAAGATGGCCGTACCCTACTGAACAAACGAAACGAACGATTGGACATTTGCATGCAAAATTAAGATGTCACGGTATTATCGAGAATTACGAATGATTATTTCGAAGTCGTCATGTCGTACTTACATGTTTAAAGAGTTTCTGGTTACAGCACGACGTGGGTTCGAAACGAGCAGAACAAAGCAACGATGATACACGCGCGCACCACACGTTTGAGGAGACACGAGACAGGGGCCGGTTTGTCGAGAGCAATCAATAGAACCGCGTTATCGATAAGCGACGCAAAGACCGATCTCGCGGAATTAGATTATCACTGATTTCGACCGACAATTCTATCAAAATTATTGCGGGCACAATCGCATGAGAAAAGGGCGTTTGTGCGTTGAAAATGTCCGCACATACACGCCAGAACTTGAGTTTGGATTTGCCGGTAGCTCGCGGGATATACACTGGAAAAAGTGAACTTCCGAAAGTAGTCCCCGGTAAACTGTTGCCATGCCAACGGCGTATTGATATCTCGTGCTCGAACAGGATCCATATTTGGCATTTATGATGGAATAGTTCGACTGAACACCGATAGAGGGAACTATTATAGCGTGATTGTTTTTGTGTCACAAAAATAACACAGATAGTTTTTTTATTTGGTTAATCGTCTTACATCCATCGAATAATCGTTAAGACGATAAAATAGCGAAATACATGTATAATACGATAATTCCAATTGCCGTGAAACATACGCCATCGAGACACATTGAAATATGGTGAGTAAACGACATATACGCAGTCTGCGTCACCTAACCTAAAACATCATCGGTCGCAGTGTTTTTTCTTTTGAAATAAAGTAACGCAATTTTTTCAGGCGTCGGACACACTCAAAGTTCTTCACTTGCCCCCTCACTTATCGGACGAAAGACGCGAAGAATTATTTAAAAAATACGGAGCTACGAAAACTCGGACCGTACGACGTTCCGACAAGTACAGCTCAACTTTTGTCAAATTTCCGTCGAAACAAGCAGCTACGGATGCTTTTCTTCAGTTGCATCAGTTAGAAGTCAAAGGACAGTATCTTTCTGTAGAATTTGCGAAAAAGTCACTGCCTACAGAAACATTAGAAGATGAGACTCAAAATGAAGAAATGGAAAATACAGAAGATACGGAAGAAAAGGAATCGTTCGATAGTAAACATTTTCAAGCGTTTTTAAAAAAATTGAATGGCTGGACGAGCAACGAACTGTTTTCTCAACCTCCTCATCCCAATGTGTGGTACAGATATGCTTTGCCAACAAGAAATACTTTGCTCAGGATAGCGATACAGCTCATAAAGGAACCTGCATTTTATACTCAGGTTTATTAGAGTTTCATTATTTCATAATCCATATATTAATCATTAATGATAATAGAGTAATAAAATAATAGTTTTATAAAAAAAATTCAGGTTTTGCATTTGATGAATAAAATGAATCTTCCTCCTCCTTTCGAGGAGCTGGAGGAAGAATTTCCAATGCTGAGAGAAGCCTACGACATTGAGAAATATCGCGATATACTGGGGCGAGTCGGCAGCGACAGGGATGACACGATATTTCCTGAAGAAGATTCTGAGGAATCCGAGATCGAATCGGACGGTGAGAGTAACACGAATCCTCTTGCAAACATTGGTGTGAAACGCAGTAGACCACAATCTCAAAAACGTTTGAAAATCCCAAAATTCGCCAATATTGTCAAACAAAATATCACATCGACGATAACGTCGAGTAAAGTCTTAAGACCCGAGGACATGTTTGAGTCCGTGCAACGTGGAGAAACAAAGACACGGAAGATTGACTTGAAGCCAGTTGAAAAATTGGATGCTGAAGTCAGATTTCCGGAAATTAGTGCGAGTTCGAGTGCAGATGTTGAGGGTGGTTTTGGTCTTATGTTCCCTGCAAAGAGAGAGGAAGAAAATAAGGAAACTGAGAAGAAAGAAGGAGACAAAGATCAGGAGAAAGATTTCATTACTACTGAAGAGTTGGAAGCTAACAAAATATCTAGCAATGGTAAATATTCTCTTGGAAATACAATGCGAATCGAATATATTCACAAAATTCATTGTTTTAGATCAACGAGTACTTCCCGTATTCAAGAATTATCATGCTGGCAAACCCTCTTGTCGTCTGTACATAAAAAATCTCTCCAAGCACGTGGAGCCGAAGGATTTGCATTTCATTTATCGAAGATACGTCAACGAGAGACTGGATAACTCAGAGTCTCAGTAAGTTGGAATATCAAGATTGAAATATTATGCTTATGTACAGACTGACTGATGATAACGGCATAATTTCAGATATGAAGTTCGTCTGATGCAAGAGGGACGTATGAAGGGTCAGGCTTTCGTGACTTTACAAAATGTGGGACAGGCTCAATTGGCACTGAACGAAACAAACGGTTATATATTGAAGGATAAACCGATGGTCGTGCAGTTCGCCAAAGTTGCTAAGAGCTAGGGAAGATCTGCAGTAAAAACAAATCTGATAACTCATCTCAATGTACATAGTGTAAATTTGCTACGAATAAAATTTCTCTCCTTTTTCAGCGGTTAGTTTTCCATGGTTCATGTTACGAATATATTTCTTAACTTGGCACGTATCCTAATACGTTAGGTGAGTATGTAAGGTTTTTGAATTATTATAAACTATACGAAATTGAACGTAACCGGAAGAAACAAAACGTCTCCTCAATGATGCGGTTAACGAGTCAAAAACGACACCACTTCCGGAAAAGTCTCGGCATTCGTATTATTCCTATGTAAACTCTAGTCCTTATACGCAAATTACTAATGAACGCTCATTAGTGAATATTTACGTTCGGAAACTATTTTCGTGTAATGATATTATGAATAGGATACATATTACTATTTATACATTACGAGAAATGTCCTTCAAAAAGGAAAATGCTCGAAGAGTGATTCTTTTGATTCGTGTGGTTACAGTGTCAGCAGCCGCGTCAGCCGGGGTCGGCGCCCGCCTGGCAGTGATTAGTATGCGAATCGACCGCTAGGAGTAAACGTGTTTTGACCCGCTGCGGTGGCAATTCTGTTGCGTCTCTCTCCACTTAACCCCTCATCACAGTCCGTTAGCTTCGTTGTCGAGAGAGTTGCTCAAAACACACTTGCTCGTTCTAATTCCCTTGACGTGTTCTACAACGCGCGTGAGTATACGTTCTGGAGTCATATCTGTCTTTTTCATCCGCCTCCTCTCGTCCTCGTCATATATGCGGGCATTACAGTCGTAATTTCGTACTCGTATCGTTTCGAGTCTCGGATAGCCTCGCGCGCGTTCTTGGCCGCGACGTTTACACTTCTAGTCTACGTGCAACCGAACCTCAACCTTTCGGAACATATAATTCGTGTGTTGAGAGAAAAGAAGCAAAGAAACTTAAACGTGCAACATTCTCGATTCCAGCATGGACGTGAGCCTGTTGCTGCAACAATTCCAGTACGCGATACCCGTTGGTATCGTTATTACGTGTGCTATTATCGTCTATGCTTTTGGTTTCAAAAATGTTGAGCAACCACCGTTTGCTCAATTATCAACGCTCACCGACGTGGACCGGAAACAATCTGGCAAGAAACGGAGCGGCAAGATGAAGGAAAAGGTAAGAAGACACCTATCACTCGTATCCCCGACAATAATAATATCGTCTATATACATGCGTATACATATGTGAGCGGGACGTTCCCGTAGCTTTTAAGTAACGAGGCCTGGGCTGCTTTAAAAATGTTTCGTGTTCACAGCTATTTTATCGTGAACGGTATTTTTCTCGTAAACGTACCATATGGTTGCTCGTTCCCTCCACCCCCCTGCCACCTTTCAAATAGACACACATACACAGTAGGTAATCAGCTGTGTCTCGCGTTATAGAGGGTGCTCTTGTATAAGCGTCCTACAACTCGAACCCTTCGTGAATCGTGATGTAACATGATTCACGCTAAACAGTAAATTATGTTCAAAGAAATATCTTCTCGACATTAGATATTGTTTTAGAACGTGTTATTTCGAATATAAGTGTACGATTATGTCCTTTGGTTTATGGTTTGGATTATTGTTTCTGTGATTTGTATTTGCGACTGATGAAAATCGCTTGAATCTGATGATTGTTTACCGTTCCTAGAGATCTACCAACACGCAGATTACGAACGAGAAATCGAGCCCAGCGAAAAAAGTTTCTCCCGTCAAGGCCGAGCCTGCAAAAAAATCTGTTACCAAAGCTGCGGAAGAGGTCGATAGTAAATTGACGGAGAGAAAGCAGGAGGAAAACAAGCCGGCGGTCGCGAAGAAGGACAAGAATCAATTGGCAAAATCTGGCAAGGAGAACAAGGTTGAGCAAACCAAGAATAAGAAGAATCTAAAGAATCTTGTTTTGGAAAAGCCTGCTGGATTCGACGATGGTAAGTGCTCGATTAAGAAAATTTCCATCGTCAGGTTTCATTTAATTGTCAATTATATGTACGATCGTAGGAGACTGGGAACAAGCTTATTCAAGAAAGGATAAGAAGAACAAGAAGAAGGAAGAGGAAATTACACCTTCCAAGAAGAACAAGAAGAATAAGAAGTCCGAGCAGCTGATCACCGAGAATGTTGCGAAGGAGAAGGATCACGAGAGAGTCGAGATTAAGGACAAAGTCGCTAAGGAAACGGAGAACAAGGAATTGAAGGAGAAGAATCAGAAAGACGTCGTACTCGAGCCAGTAGTCGACGAAGTTGCTCGAGTTGAGAACAATGCTGAGAAGAAAGACGAGCCAGCCAAGGTAAGAACTTTCGTAGAATTCTTATTAACATCATAATTGGAACAAGTCTGTTAAAATTTATTAATATCACAGATCGAGAAGGTCGAAAAATCTGAGAAGGAAGAAAAGAAGGTGAAGTCAAAGAAATCGAAGAAAGTCAGCGAGGGAGAGAACGTTGCACCTCCCGCTTCACCCGCTCCCGTAATTGAGAAAAAACCTGTGGAAAAAATAAGCAAAAAAGCTGAAGAAACGAAGAAGAAACCCGAACCCGTAGAAGTCCCGACGAAGACCGTCGACGCCGACGATAAAACTGCTCCGGCATTCGATGAATTAGGCGGTAAATAAGAACGATAAAAGATTGAAATTTTTCCGATAAATATGCTTGACCCCCCCCTTAAAAATTCATGTATTTTTCGACTTTCCAGATGTGTGGACGGAAGCAAAGCCACAGAAGAAAAGTAAAAAGAAGGCGCGAAAGGACAATTGAGAGTAAATTAACAGCTGAAGAAAAACAGGAATTGTTCCTTGGGACGGGAAATCGAAGTGGGTGTAAGAGCTTAGCTTCGAACGACAAAGTGACACTTATTTCGTCAGCCGCCTTTAGTCAAAGAGCAAATGTTTGTGCGTGTGTCTCCATGTGTACGTGAGTCTAGAATTGACGAGAATTGGCCGGCGACTAATGTTCCGTTTCCCTTGTACATATATATATATATATATACATATATATAAAATCAAAGAAAAGCCGGAAGAATGAAAAATAATAATTGGGCCACATTTTTGGCTTCATAGAGCTCGTAAAATACATTAGATTCGTTGGAACGAACTCCATAAAGAAAAAGAAAAAAAAAGAAAATGGGTACCAGTAAAATTAAATTAAGAAATTTTTCTTTCAACGATTACTGTCGGTTTTTGCGATATTCGTCCCCTCGTCCGGTGTTCTTTTTTCGCTCGAAGAGCACAGCTGTTTATGTAGCTCGCAATTTCTGTGTTTGCGTTAAGAAAATTTACACAGGTGTAGAAGTGAAAGCGCTTGAATTTTTGTAGTAAATATTTTCATACGGAATCTTTGGTAAACCCCCCAAAATTCAGTTTCGAAGACGTTCCGTTGAATGAAAAAAAATAGTGTGGCCGAGAGCTTGAAAAGTTGTCTGAGACACGTTTCAATGCGAGCGATTATCTCACCTGTGAGAAGGGAAGGGACGAGCGATCGACGTAACACACGGGTGGTGTCAATCGTCGAGATAAGAGAAAACTATGTGATAAGCGTTGTGACGGATATCTGGGAGCACTCTGCAACTTGATAAAGACACAACAACGGTTCAAATTCGATATGAAAAAAAAACAAACGCGGACACGCGATAAAATACAATATTTTTTCGTGCTATCGTATACGAATTTAAATACAAAAACACACAAGTCTCCGAGCTTGGATCGATACTTTATCAATTTTCCGTCACCAGTTTTCATTAATCGTGCCAAAATAACTGCTGACCGGGTCAATCTCGTATTATCCCGTTTTATCGAATCTATCGTTATTCGTTTCATTATTTTCCGACAATATCAATTTCATTTGATAATTATCTCACATCGTTAAAGTCCAATTGAAAAAATCTCTTCTTTGTCCTTATTATTACTCGTAATCAATGCAATTTGTTGTTACCCTTGGACGATTGATGCGCGATATGCCAACCGATTTTTCTGTTCGATTGGACGGAATACAGATTGTACTTAAAAAAAAAAGAAACAAAAAAACGAGCAAACAACGAGAAATGGTCAGCTGTGCCGAGAAAGTGCCGAAAGCATCTCAATTTCGTTTCTATTATGAAAAACCAACTACACAGACACCCACACACACACACACACACACACACACACACACACACACACACACACACACACCCACACACACACACACACACACACACATTTTGTAACGATCAAGATATCATACGATATTTCGCAATGAACTCACGAGCAGGGGGGAATTACTAACGATTGCCGAGCGATTTGCGAATTTCCTCGCGAGCGAGTCTGTAGCGATTGTACATTGAGAAAAGAACATACAAACAAACAAAAAATTGCATATTTTGAATAACTCTACATTTGTACATAATTTTAATCACCGTGTAATCGTATAATATGGTCCTTATTCGTGTGATTGGATTCCATCCGAGAAGGAAAATTTAATGA
Organism: Netelia virgata; assembly: GCA_951802705.1. Taxonomy (NCBI): domain Eukaryota; kingdom Metazoa; phylum Arthropoda; class Insecta; order Hymenoptera; family Ichneumonidae; genus Netelia; species Netelia virgata. Next base: position 52,795,751 of record OX637863.1, read on the forward strand.
AATAATATTCTAAGCAGAGATGTTCACTCTTCGAATATTCCGGAGAATGTCATTATAGTAAAAGAAAAATCATGCGGAACAAATGTAAATATACAAAACTGATGCGTAACGAGTGGGAGAGTATTAGTTATAGTTTTCCTCTACTCGTTACACGTCCGTTTGTATATTTAAATTTGACGAAGACGCATTTGTGAGACCTTTTGGCAGCCGATAAACTCAGATCTAGGAAATAAGAAAATAGCAAAAAATAAACCGGAGGAAAGGGAAGTAACGTTGTTGTAATCGAAACAAAAAATATGAATATTATATTTGTATATATAATTCATTATTATATATAAATATTATATTTGTGTACGATGCGTGTTTTAGACGTGAATTTAGAATCATTGGATAGAGCCAAAAAATTGAAATTAATATTACGATTATTAATGTGCGAAGCGGGCATATAAAAAAAAAAGGAAAAACGTTAAAAAGAAATTGTGCTATCGAGAATCAACGAGCTAAACAAATTTGCATGCTCGATTTTCGACTATCGAGAGCACGCGGCGTGTCGATATAACATTTACGAAGGGGTACGAGAGGAAGAACAATAAGAGTGAGAGATAAATTAATAAAGACTATATATATATACATACATATGTATATATATATATACACACATAAACTATATATTATATATATTTTTCCAGCATTTACGTGCGGCCATTTCACTCTGCCCGCCTCTGCTATCGCACGCATTGTGCGTCTAGGCAATTTGTACATAAGCGTCGAATGATTATTATTATTAACTATATAAATATTAGCGTTTACGATTAAGGCAAAAAAGGATTAATTAAAAAATGTGAAAAGTCGATGTTGTGACCGTTTGAATAATTTTTATTCTCACAGTACATAAATATATATATGTATCTCCTGTATACATATATACATCTATGTGTGTGTGAGGTTAATTCGTTCCGTTGGTTGATCGGGATGGTTTTTTGGGACCATGGGTTATTGGAACTGGAATTAAAAAAAGAAGGTCAACGATCTTAGCGATCGAAACTATTAAAGATATATTGGAAACATTTTTCGAAGGGTTTGACTTTTCGGCAAACCAAACTCTTGCTGTGCTTTGATTTAGGCAATTATATACAATAGTTAATAAAACAAAATTAATCAATAACCAATAACCTACATATCTATTTTCACAATATGCCATATATATATATATAGGTATATAAACATGTTTATTCATTTTGGCGAGCGTCTGATCTTTTTCGAATATTTGCTGCACTTACGTTTAAACTTTTTTACTTTTGCCCCGTTCTCCTCGTCGTTATCATCGTTTTTCGAGGCTTCGCTCTTCAAAGATTTGCTGCCTTTGGTGCGAACGGCGATGCGAACGCTTTTCTTTGAAGAGACACCAATTTTGACACGCTTACCTTTTTTTTTTCTCTTACGTTTGCCACCGTTCATTCCGGCGATTATTGCAGCCGTGTCAGCCGAAACTTTGACTTTCGGTTGTTGAAACGTTAGGGTGACTCTGGTGAATGATTCGTAGGCGATATCACCGCAAGATTCACCGAAGCAATATTCCTCACCACACTCGCCGCATATTTTCACGCACGACTCGATAATCCCCGAACGATTTTTACTACGTCTTATCGGACTCAAAGATATTCGTCGCTCTCTCGCCAATGTCTTTACCTCGAGCTTTCCCATTTCCACCTTAAGAAAAATAGATAAGAATTTTCATTCAATTTAATCGAATTAATTAATATTTATCGCGACGTGTAAAATTATTACCAATCTCGAAAACATTTCTTCGTCTTGACGAAGTTTGGGTCTCAATGGCGTGAGCATTCTCCAGTCGATAGCGACTTGTTGCAATTCCTGAAGATTTAGAGTTCTCATATCCGGTGGAATTGGATCACCGTAAAGCCATTCGCGATCCATAGCTTTGAGTTCTTTCTTCGTGGTGCGCCACGAAAAATCTTTGTCCCTGACTTTCGCGTCTTCTTTCTTGATCTTGAAAATCGTTTAATGAAATTTTTGGAATTTACGAGTCTCGCGATAATAATGAATTAGGATTATCTTTTCTTTTTTTTTTACTTTTTCCGGCTTTATCTTGTACTCGGGACACCTCTCGTGCAGACGACGATATTCCTCCTGAGAATTGCAAGTCGCCTTGCTGAGATCCGGTATGAGATTGCCGTCCTTCTTGTCGTCCCTCAGGAGATCGTCCAGCTGGAAGGCCATTTTATTCAACTAGACACACTGTCGTTCGCTCTGTAATTCGAGAAATTGGCGCGTCTCGTAATAATCTCGCGAATAACACGTGCAATTTTTGCTAATTTCGTATCGTCTCGAGAGTAATCAACTTTTTCTCTTAGCCCACTTCTTCTCGGTCCGATTTTACGTTTTTTTTTTCTTTTTTTCTACATTTCCTACAGCCTCTACGTAAGTCGAAAAGGAAAATAAATTAAAAGTAAATCCAGTCTCGTGGAATTCGGATCGAGATCTTAGTAGAAATCGGCGCCGGGTGACACCAGGCATCGTTGAGGATCCCATTCTCTCTGCTTCGAGAGAAGACCCTGTAAAAAAAGTCCCAAATAACTAATAAAAACTTGATCAAAAATCCGATTAAATATTTTCAAAAATTTGCTTAATTTTTTCCTACATTTCTCAGCGAAGCAAGCTGCGAGAGAATTTCCTCTCCGCACCACAGATCCAATCTCTCGTTATTCTTCTCTTTAGAATCGTCTTCTCGCCTCGCCTTGTTCCTTTTCTTACCATCACCGGTCAAAATATTAACACGACCGTGCTCGTCGATTCTCAGTGGCACGATCGAATTCAGACTGTCCATCGAGAGATCGGCGTCGTAACTATCCAATTTAACTTTTCGTCTGTTCGAATTACGATTCTTCGATTTTTGATTACTCGACTTTCGTCGATCGGGCGAGGGTGATCTGAAACGATGGATAATTTTTCGTCGATTAAATCGTTTCGTTGGAAAAAATTAAAAAATAAATTCGTTACCTCGATCTCTCGTCGCTCGATTCGACTCGTCGTCTTCTGAGTCTCATGCGTCTTTGATAATGAGGATCCTTTTCGCTCTGGGTACGATAACGCGTGCAGGGCCTAGGAAGATCTTTCCATCACTTTGAAACTTCTGTTATCCATTCCCAACCCATCAAATATAAAAAATCGTAGATTTTTTTTTCACCATACGAATAAATGTATCGCGTGACATTCGCTTTACCGATTTGCGTTCCATCGCGGTCTCGATTCCAGGGTTGTACGTGGCTGCGACTTCGATCTCGCGAGGGACTTCTGCGCTTCATCAACCGCTCCGGTATCCGTCGATCTGTGCATTATCAATGTTGAGCAGTCCTTATCAAAATTAATCGTTATCAATCCGATTTTATATAAATTTTCTACATTAACGATAAAGAATTTTCGTTTAAAATTAATTTTAATATTGTAAGTCGAGCGAGGAGAATTACAGGATAAAAAAAGAAAAGAAAATCGTTTACTTCTCAACGTCCCGTCGATTGTTATTAGCTGCTTCTTTTCGATCCTTCACCAAGCTTTCCTTGCTGCCGCACTCCTGAATTTCGCTCTCGCCGTCCGTCTGAGTTCCGAAATCACGTCCGTTTACATTGATCGAGGAATTTCTGTACTTGCTCGGTGTGAGAACGCGATTTTCAACGAGTCTCGGGGAGAGAGTCGATCGTGGCGATTTCCCCAAAAGCACAGGATTGGCTAAACTCTTCATGAGAGCGCTGAGACCCTCGTTGAGGGCGTTGGTCGTAGATTTTTCATTTTTTTGGGGACTCGGCGTAACGACGAGATTCACGAGTTGCAAATTAGCTCTGTTGAGAAATTCCGGATCTTCGAGTCTTCCGCTAAGTACGATCGCGACTTCCTTGCCAACCGGAAGTCGGACGATATTCTTATCTTCCTCCTTGTCTTTCGTACAGCGATCGACGTTGATCGATTTTTCTTTTTCCTCGACCGTGTTCTCTTCGTTTTTCTCAGACTCGAAGCTTTCCACGACGATTATATCGTCGCTGCGATCGTCACGGGGAATATCGTCGCGCGATCTCTCGACCCGTAAATCGTCGGTTATAGTTTTTGAGGAGCAGTCGGGAGTTGGCACGGGCGTCGGGGATTCCCAGCGCGTCGATTCCGGACACTTGTCTCTCGGGCTCTCTCGAGGCTCTTCCCTTTGACGTCGCTGTCTTTTTTCCTCGCGTGCTTGCCTCTCCGCCATCTCCAGCGATTCTCTCATCGCTTCCTCCTTTCTCAATTTGGCGCGCTCTCGCTCGCGCACCCTACGTTGCTCCTCTTCGAATCTAAACGATATAATAATTCGATAAAAAGTTTATGATAAAAACAAACAATTATTTTTTCTAAAAATTATTTAAAAAAAAAGCATTGTTCACCTTTCTTTCTCTTTGTCTCGTTCCCTCTTAATTCTCTCCTCCTCCTCCTTCTCCTCTCTCAACTTTCGTTCTCTCTCCGCCTTTCTCTGCCTGTCCTTTTCCTCTAATTGTTGCTTTATCGCATTCTGAAGTTCCATCGCCCTCTGTCTCCTCACCTCGCGTTCCTGAAGTACCTGAGCGTCGACGGGAATATTTTGACCGCGAAGATAAGTCTTGGAATCAGAGCCCGTCGAGCCGGTCGTCGAGCTGTCCGGGCTACTCGCGCTGTCGTGATTTATCACGAGAATCTATTCCCGTACACGAATCGAATCTTACTAATTAAACGACCGAGGGTAATTAGAGATTATTCTTATTTTAATTAGGAAGAATGAATTGCTTTCGCTCGCGTACTTGACTGGAATTGTCCAGACGCGAGAGACCTCTCTCGAGCCAGGACGGTGGTGGTGGATCGGCTCGTCCGCTCTCGCCCCAGACGCTTCCCCAACGCGGCCTGTTGAGCTCGCCGAGGCGCGTCGACGACGACTGTCTCCTCGACGGTGGCAGTGACGTTTCCGGTGTCTCGCAATAAGGATTCTGCCACGTTCTCTCCGACATTTCACTCTCGATCCGTTTCCCGTCTATCACCGCGCCTAAAGATCCCACTTTTTATTTTTTTTGATTTATTTATTTTTTTATCTACAATAAAAAAATATCGATCGATCGATGTCTCGAATTATTAGCGATTTCTCAAACGTTTGAAATTACCCGAGGGCAGAGGCGCCTCGGCGGAGTCGCTGCCGTAACCGGAAGTCTCGCCTTCCCGTTCCTCGTAAGGAAGAGCGTGTCCAGCCGCGAGGTTCCTCCCGGTTTGACGGTAGTGTAGCTTCTGAGGACGTGGTTGATTGCTGTAACGCGAACCCTCGACACCGAGCTCGCTCGTATTCTCCTTCGTGCGATCGAGGGACGCGAAGAAAAGAAAGTAGTACGAGTCAAGCGTTAGGCTGGCGTGATCGAGGGGAACTTCCAGCGACTGGTCAGTCACTTTTTACCCCACCGTCTTATCGCGATTTCACTATTCGATTAGGCGTTATTACGGTACGAACAAAACTTTACGAAAGATCAATGGGCCAGATTGTCCTTTTGCTGAGTTTTATCGTGCGAAATAAAAAAGAAATCCAGAAGAAACAAAATTACCGCGTTTATCGAAAATCTATGCAATTACATCGACCCCGTCGAGAGGTTTTGCTTCAATCTTTCTGAGAAAGGGTTGCGATTATTAAAGAGGAGGGCTTAGGATTGATAAAGAAAAATTGTAGTTTCGATCTTTTTCTTTTATCGTACGAAACGCAATAGATGGAAACGGGGGAAAAATAGAGCTCGCGTTTTATCTCGTGTCTTGGTTCGTATAGTTTTCTTTTTTTCCTTCGACCCTCGTGAAAAGACTACGAGGGTGCGGTACCAGCATGCGTGCCGAGCATATTTCCAGGCCATCCCAGACTTTGCCCTGGCGTTTTTAGGAGTATAGTCGGAAGGTGAAAGCTCTATAATGATGCCACCCCCTTAATAGACTGGCTCGCTACGTATATATATATATATATACATATAAATATGTATACGTCGCCCACAATCGTGAGGATCGTTGTACAAGAAGTTTCCTCGAAGAGTCGTAGGGTCGACGAACCGTGACCGTATAACATCGAATCGATCGAGAAATTGTGGCCGCTATCGCGTGTCTCTATCTCCGCGTCGAGCCGCAAGATATCAAGATTTATTTATCATTCTCATTATTAATTTTCCGAATGTAATTTTTATTAAGATTTTTTAAATGAAAATTTGAAAAAATTCTTAAAGATTATTTTCTATTATTATTTAATTGAAGTATCGTTATCGTTTTGATTCTTGTTAATCGTACGTCTTTGAATACATTTTCTAAACATATACCTGGACGTATCGCAACTGATGTTGATTCTCCTTCGTGTATATCGGTGGAAGACTCGGGCTACGTCGCCTCGTGGCACCAGGAAAATCCGTATCCTCGAGTAGATTGACCAAACTTCCGGTGGTAAGATCCAACGTACGTAAACTGGTGGTGGTTGTGTGGGGCGAGTGTTGATCAACGAGACTTCTGAGACTCGACGTGCTGCCGTAATGCCCAACGGCACGAAGAGGTTTGTTCTTGACGGTACCACTCGCCTCCCTCGACGACAGTCTCGTGTTTGCCGGATACGTTCTATCGTTTCAAAAGCTTATTTCTATTTTTTTCCTCTCCTATTCACGATTTTCTCTCTCTCTCTTTCTCTCTCTATTTACCAGAATTACTCATGCGATCGTCGTTTTATCTCTGACGAACATTCACGTTCGATATTTTACATAGCGCGGGTCGTTTCGAAAACTCACCGAATATTGGTGTGTTGCGCGCTTTGCTGATGCTTCGGTGGTTGCCAATGGCCGTTTATACGCGCCATTTCCTCTGAAATTATTCGAGTGATATTTTGTTTTGCCAAGCGATTTCTTTTTCTTTTTCATTGTACGAATGATAATGCAGGTTTTGTTTAGCGGCTGAGACGGTGAAGAAAAAAACAGGGTCGAACTTCATTAAGGCGCACAAAGCGTGTTTTCGTGCGGTGCGCGAAGAATTTAATTTGAATTTCTCGACCGTCGTGCATATTTTATGTAGCGGAGTTATGCCACGGGGAGAGAAACATCGTTACGCTATTACGACGCGCACTGCGGATCTCGTATAATATGGGGTTTTATGCAGACTCGTAAACAAAAATAAAACAATTTCAATATTGTTTACTACCTCTCTCCTTGGCCCATTGAAGCTTCTTCTGCTCCACCAGCGATATCTTCGACGTCATCCTCTTCTTGGAAAATATTTATTAAAAAATCAAAATTCTCTTAATTACGATATACGATATATTATTATTTTTATCTGCGAATTTTCTGCGAGTCTCGAAGAAGTGGGTTTTCGATCGAAAGTTTACACTCGAGAAGATTCGTGAAAGAGAAAAAGCAACGGGGTGAAACGTAGAAACGCAATTAGCCTAATTGGAATTAATTCAATGACGAGCGTGAAATTAAATTTAATTATTTCATTAAAAAAAATTACATTCTGGTCGAAAGGGGTAACGAGTCGAATGGAAAAAAATATAACAGCTTGATTCTCTCAAAGGGACGATGAACATCGAAGTCTGAAATCGCGTTTCTGTCTTAATTGGACGAGCCTCGCTTTTCGCAAAATCAAATTCGACTGATAAAAGGATTTTTCGGAAAAATTCTCGATGCAACAGTCACGGCTAATATCAGGAGTAATTAGCGAGTCGCAGAGAGGCGGAGAGATTTCAATTAGAGGAAGCTAATTAGGAATCGGTTGTGCGAAATGACGGAAAAATGTCAAGTAACGTGGGCGAAACGTTCGAGGTAAAACAGAGAGAGAGAGAGAGAGAAAGAGAGACTGTCGAGTTCGTTCGATAAAAAACTCAATTATGCGCTACCTCACGCCCGGCTAATTCGATAAACGTAGTACAAAACCAACGGGAAAACAGTTGACACCGCTCTCTCTCTCGCTCACGCCTCTGAATTCCGAAACGAAATTTCAAACGTCCCGTTCGTTCTAATTACATCACCGTTAAAAAAAAAAAAGAAGAACGTAAACGAATGAAAGAGTAAAAGTTCACGAGGGGATGTCGAAGTAAGACGGAAATAACGTTTTGTCGATACTTTCCACGTCTCGTCTTTTTTAAATCGAACCGTCGACTTAAAAAAACAACGATCATGTTTTTCATTTACTTCTCATATAAAACAAAAACAAGACTATGAACAAAATAACGTTTTCACCTATCGATCGCACTGATTGCAAAACTTCGCTCGATCTACTTTTTTCGTTTTTCTACACTTCTGTAAACGAAGTTTCCACCCGCAATTTAAAAAACCTCGAGAAATAAAACAAAATAATAATATTAAACTTGCGGTAACAATTTTTTTTTACCGCGTTTTTCTTCGACAACGGGGGACAACTTTCGATGAAACACGTTTGATTCACTCGCGTCGCGCGACGACTAATAAATGCGGAAAGTACGAGGCACGATTGCGGCGAACGTGGAAAATAAAAGAAAAAAAACAGAGAAACAAAAAACATAAATCAAGGAGAGGGGAGAGGGTGGATAGGAAAACCGAAACTTAGGAGCGAGGGTGAATTTTGAGGGGTTGAGCGTTCGGTTCGTATAAATATTTGAGACTGCGGGGTATCGTCCCGAGTGTACGGTCGTGGAACGCGGGTCGAACGATGTATATGTCAATTTGGGGTGAAAGAGTGAGAAATAGCTCGAGTAGAGCGCGCGCGCTCCTTCGATCTATAACGCCTATGCGGCTCTCGTGACAACGACGACTACGGCGACCACGACGACGACCACGACCACGACGACGACGACTACGACGACGACGACGACGACGGCGACGACGACGATACGGCAAAAGGAAAACTCTCGGCCGCCGCTTCGATCGAGAAACACACGGGGTGAACCCAACGAGCGCGTTTACGCGTTTCCATAGGAACAATCGTGAATCAACCTCGAGCCTGCCACGGGTCGCCGGTCTTTCTACCCTCTCTCTCTATCTCTATCTCTTTCTCTCTCTCTCTACCAGTCCCTTTTGACTCGCGCTTACTCGCGCTTTTTCATCCAGCCGCGCTTTCACGGTCGATATTATCGAACCGTGGCCGTTTCATCGTGTCCGCGAATGTCGAATGCATGCACGCATGCGATACCACGCGGAGATCTACCGCCAAGCGAGGATATCCTATCGGAGACAAGAATCCGAAGGATAATGACCTCCGCGAAGCAAGGATGTACGAGGGGGGGAGGTGGGGCGCGTGTTACGTTTGTCACGGTCAGACCTTTATCGGACAGTGGCGTGCTGACCCTATCGCTATTATCCCGTATGCATAACAAACAGGAAATTCGAAAGTTCAGACACACCGGGAAATATATTCGAAGATTGCAAATCGATCGTTTTTAAAATAATTATCATTTAGCGTCGTTAATGGGATAATAATCGTTCGTTGGTTAAAATGAATTTGATCGATCGCACGACGAGACGAGGTTTTAATATCACGTTTCGAAAGATCTTGATTTTAATTTGACGTTTGTTTTTTGTTTTTCTTTTTTATAGAAATATAACTCGTAAGTCACGCGTGCTTTCCATCACGCACCTCGCACACGCGCCCACCACCGGCCGATTTTCGAGCTTGCGTATCTGGCCCTCTCTCGCCCGCCGTCTTCTCAGCCGCTTTTCTACCACGAGCGACCAAAGCTGTTTCTATTTCCCACCACCACCACCGCCGCCGCCACCACCACCACCACCACCACCAGGACGGCCAAAGACCACCCTCGCACGTAGCTAGGCACTCTCGTCGCTCGCATCGAGGCTCGCAGTCTCTCTCGCTAGTCTGTCAGTGAGCGATCGAGCGTTGACCCTAAGTGATACCGCGCTTTTTCTTTTTATATTCCGATGGGCTGGCTACTTTTTTATTACTTTTTTATCTCGTGATTGAAAGTGGATTAGTGCTCTCGCGCTTCTCGAAACGTATAATCCTCGGAGGAAAATATACGCGCGGGGATAAATCAAAACGTGATCGAGCACGGTAGACACGCTGATCGAGAGAAAAATAAACGATTGGAAATGTACGTTTGGAAAAGTGCGATTAACGAGATTAGAATTGTAATTAATGGGAGGGGGGCTCGATGGTCGAAGCAATCGATCGATAATTATCCGATGTATAATTGCATCGTTCGATTCGTAATGATCGCGTAGGACGTAGGCCTTGTGTTGATCAACAAAACTTCGTTGGACGATAACGCGCAGCAAAGATCTCGAGGTCTATATATATAAATCTAAAGTAGACGTAGACCGGTGGAGCAGCCGGGAGCTCTCGAGACGTGTCTAACTACCGAGACAATTTTCTGCTCGACGCATCTCGCGAGCTGAGCATAACTGCGTGACGTCGACGATGCCGAGACGAAGTGCATAACGAGTTAAGGGTGGGAAGGCACGTGTATGCGAATAAAGTCACGCGTATATTTTATGAAAAATCTTTTTATCGCGTCGAAAATAGATCGATCGTTATTTTCTCAACTTACGATCTTCTCTCGTAAGTGTTTTCATCGTGTCGCGAATACGCGCACGATAGTCCGCGCTGGATATCGAGAACGAGACACCGGTCGAGAGGTAAACGAGAAATGCGACAAATAAAGATCTAGCCACTCTTCTGGCTCATCTGCTTCTATTTACGAATACGATGAGCTGCGCGAGTAACTATTTTTACATCCGTGTTGCTCGTATTACAGTCGATACTAATTTCGATAAAAGTCGAACGGTTTTTTAATTATCGATGATAATATATATATATTTTTTTAAATTTTTGTATCAGATTAATCGACGATCGACTCGTTGACTAAAAAATATAAGTAACCGGAAAAAGTTTGAGTCTAGAAATTCGTATGAAAGTGACAGGCAAATATACATAAACCTATATATGTGCTTCGCGAAACGGAGACTTGTTGATCTCGTCTCGCAAGAGACACTGACCACAGTTGGAAAGCTCGAAATATCTTTGCACAAGGCGAGCCTCCGCTCACTCGTAATTCGTTGTGATTTCTTGACTCCGACTAAACACAGAGAAAGGCCTCGAGTGCCGCAGCGAGAGAGTTTTATTTTCGTGCCTGAAATACTTTCGATCGGATTCCTCGTGTACGCGCATCGTACTTTGTTAATACAACAACAACAAAAACGAACAAGGACCGAGTTTTCGTAATTCGTTTTATTCGAATATTTTTCATCGAATTTAGCGAACGATAATGAAAAAAAAAAAATAGAATCGAACGTTGCGATCGTACGAACGTATAGATATTCATCGAGACTCTCGAATCCCACTTGTTGATCGCCCGGCGACAATTTTATTATTACTATATACGCCGGAGCTCTTCGGGGTCTTTCGTTTCGTTGAATAAATAGCTCGATATCGATAAATCGCGATGTCGTCGCGCGAAATTCCCCGAGAATACGGGTAGCGTGTGTCGATTAAGTGTATAAATTTATTACGAAAATAGCACGTATTCGACTCGAGTCGGCCATTATTATTTCGAACGTTCGGTCTCGTCTCGAGTCGTCGCGGGACAATAGAGAACGCATTCACGCTTTTAGAAAAGGATGGATGGGCTCGTTCTCTTTACCGATTGGCACCGTCGATCGTACGATTTCGCGATAAACGAGACGAATGCACCCCCGCTCGTAGCTCGTTTCGTGACTTTTGTGTCGAACGCGAGGGCGTTAAATATTCGCGACGGTCGCGTCGTCACGGCAAAAACGTCGAGCTAGCTTTTTGGCAGCTTGGCGAAATGGCCGAAGTTTCAAAGATTCAATCGTCGTTGACGAAAGGACATAAATTGTCCGGACGCGAAGTAACGATTTACGTATAAATTAACGAAAAATGTCGTCAAGTTTTATTTACGACGATAATAAATTTCGCTCGATAATTATTGGTTAATTAGTTGGTAAAAGCTTCGTGGGAGGATTTCTTCTTTTATTTTTCACGAGCTACGAGCCGATAAGCACGATCGATGTAAAACCTTCTCGCTTTCCCCGTGGCAATAAATATTTTTTCCCTCCCCCGAGGGACCAATGGGTATCGAGGAATTTTCCCATTATCGGGAATAATACGGGAAGAGGGCGGAGGCGAAAGATTTAAAGCCTCTCGGTACACGGGCCATGAAAATATATACGCGCGTCTATTCAGCCGCGATGTCAACGTTGTAGCGACCGTAGAAAGGACGGAGGAGACTGTAGCAAAGGGGAATGAAAAGAAAGCAGTGGCTCGTGTCCGCTAAGAGAACTAAAGTGCTGATAACGCAGATGACGAGAAGAAAAAAAGGATCGATCATTTGCCGAGCGCTCGTTTAAGACAGCCCCCTCGACGATATTACGTTTTATTAATCTTCCATTTTCTTTCGATATTTATTACATTTTTATATTTATTATAAAATTACCACGATTCATTAAACAAAAAAAAACGTGGTCTGTGAAAATGTTGATCGTTTGAAAAAAAAAAAAAAAAAAAACAGCTGTCGTTTCTCCTTGCTGGTGTAACGTCGCGAGCCAAAAATTCCTTTACCGTCGTAAATTCTATTCGAGAAGTCGTTCGAGCGTGACGCGAAGAGAGTTTCGAGCTCGACAGTTTTGAGAGTTCGCGGTATGCCAAAAAGGATTTCTGGTAACGGGGGATGCGCGAAAAGCGCAGCGATAATATCTCCGTCCCGAGAATCACCAGAGACGCTCTCGACACTCGCGTGTCCCTGTAATCACGCGAGTTTCGGCTTAAACAAAGAGGGGGTGGGAGAAGAGACAAGAAAATCATTCTCTCGTGCACTATTCTCGGGTTTTGCCATTGTATTTATATCGTCCAAGAAAAACATTTAACTCTCGTGATGCGAACTCCCCGAGCGAGTATCGTGAAAATAATTAAACACGCGCTCCCACTCGAGAATTCGTAGTTTATAAGTGTCCACGTAAACGCGTATATAAAATTGAGAATCTGCGTAGTTTCAGAGTTTTTTTTTCTATAACCACGCGTGTATTTTTTTTTCTCGACACACTGGAGAACGTGTCTTATTTAAAACGCGCGAAACGAAAAAAAAAAAAAAAAAAAAAAAAAAAAAAAAACCAAATCAAATATTTTGACCGTTATAAAACGCGGGTGAATACCGAAACACGAGGCATAACAACGTATTTCGATTACGATCGTATCAACATTCTCTTCTCGTTATTATTGTAACTTTTTTTATCGTTGTCAAGGACATACCGAGAGTTTGAAAAAACGCCACGCGCGTCTCGAACTTCTCTTACCGCGCGGCTCGTCATATTGTGAGGGAAAATGTATTTATAACGGGGACGGACCTCATAAAGGAAATATTTGACCGGACGCGTAAATAATACCCAGAGTCCGTTTCCGTGTGGCAGCAATCGGGACCGTGATGAACAGAAGTAGGTTGGACGTCACGAATTTTGCAAGGGCGCTAAATATTTGGACGATCGTCTCGCGAACGGCTTTTTTCCGTGACGTCGTTAGAACTCTGGCATGTTCTTTTTTATATACGACGGACACGTGGCGTATACGACGATCTTGGTCGTAAGGACCACCTGTGACGCGTCGAAATTTCACGTATAGCGAGAGTTATATATATATATATATATATATATAGAGAGAGAGAGAGAGAGATAAAAGAGATATAAAGAATTCACAGAGCAATTTCCAGTGTCCAGAGCAAAATTGGATCGAGGATAGGATTGTATTAGAGGCGAACGAGATTAATTTTTTTCGACGATATCAATCTCGTTGAGGCGTCTGAAATTGTCTCTGTCTTTTTTCGGTTCGATAGTTCTTTGGCAGAGAGCTGATCACGAAACTGTTGCTAAATATTGTTAAAATTAAAAAGTCGAGAACACAAAAAAAATTCGACTTTTTTTTTACTTATTTCGTAATTCTCGATAAAGATCAAGTATTGTTGTTGCATAAAATAATTCGTTGTGTATTTCAAACTTCAAACAAGAAAGAGTCAATTTATCGTCAGGCAAAAGCACTCCTTTCGTTCCACGCTCTCGTGTACATTATTATTTTTAACACGTCGTAAGTGCGAGTTGCGAAATTGGCGCTCGAGCAATTATTAATGCCCCATATCTCCATCAAGAGGCCAAGTGTCATTTTTCCAAATTAACCGAGAAAATTTCTCGACAGCCATAAAGAGAATCGTACATTCTCTAATCTAATTACGTAAATCTTTCGTCGCCCATATACATATATATATATAGTATCACGTATTCATAGAGATGGGGAATTTATTATCTCCTGTTTCTCAAAGATTTTACGACCAATTTTACGGTGACATGACGTACGAGACGGATCAGAGCGTATCGCTTAAAGAAGTCGAAACTTTGTCAGCGTCTCGCGAGTCTCTAAAAATTGTTAACCCATTAATTACGTTTGAATATTTTTTCTCTAAATATATAAATTTTTATTATAGACCGAAAACGTAGTACGACATACGCTGGCCCAAAATCAAAGACCCATCCGAAGACCGGAGATGGAATAAACACACGTGGATATATATATATATATATATATACATACGAAAGTTACACACACGTATGCACATCGAGACTCGTAGATTCGTTCGAGACATGCACATAAGTCGACTGCCGATGTCGGGGGCAGATCATAATTTCGAAAGGAATTTTGGCTACGAACCAAAAGTCTGGGCAAATACTAGACGCCGGGATCCCTTTGCTCGTTCACGGTTATAGCGTATCTCATCTCGGGAAGGTTGCGAGGAGGGTTTCTCTAAGAAGACGATCGAGTCAATAAGCGTCTGAGAACATTTCTTTTACGCTCGTTTGAACATTATAAATTATTTCGAAGTAAACGTCTCGACTTAATATTTCGATTTATTAAAATCGACGTATCAATATTATAGCGTAATGTTTTTCTTCACTACGAAAGAAGAAACGACGATGAGAAAACGTGACCCGATAATGGAACACGGGATTTGCTCCCGCTGATCGATTTATCACGATACTCTCGTCAGCAGGGTCACACGCGCAGGCCGACTCGAAATATGATTGAAAAGAGAAGAAGAAGAAGAAGAAGAAGAAAAAAAAGCATGCAGAAGAAGAGTGTATGAGGAATGGAGTAATCGCTCACGAAGATCGAGCGAGGTGATATTTTCAAATGACAACCTCTCCAATAAAAATCCTCTCGACCCAGACTCGTAGCTCGATCGCTCGCACCGTCGAGAGAGGAACACAATCGGGGGCTGTGAGAAGAAAAAAATCTCAAAAAACGCCACCTGCGCCGCCTATAGTTCGATGATTATATTTTTCACCCCAAAATAGAGCAGAATTATTCCATTAAAGTAAATTTTGGAAAGTATATTTAATTAAATTCGACGATAACACGTGAATGATTAATCGAACGAGGCGCGGTCGTCGCGTGATCGCCGCCGGCGCTCCTCGACGCCAGAACACGTCATTTTTATCGTCGTTGTATCGCGAGACAGACTTTTGTCTCGTTCTCGTGACTTAATGCATTCAAGTCTGGGCCAGTCCCTCGGAAAAAGAAACAAAAAAAAGAAAAAACAAAAATTAATGGCCATAGCGTCGCGCGCTCGTGCTGCACCGGGTGTACGTAACGTCGTGGCCTGAAGCAGGAGAGAGCGAGGCGCGCGCGCGCGCGCAGCGACGTCGAAAATATCATTCGGGATAAAAAAGACGAGGCAAAGAAGGAGAAGAAAAAAGAGGATGGACGGAAAAAGAACGAGTGGATAGAGGAGAAAGAAAACTGAAGAGAAAGAAAAAAAGCACAGCGCTCACCCGAAATAGAGCTCGGGAGACTGCGCGTCTTTTCTCCGTGGCCAAACTCTTTCGCTTTCTTCTTCTTCCTCGTCCTTTCCCCCCTCGCACTCGTCTCGTATAAATAAATGTCACTCGGAAATTATAACATCGCTTCACTCACGAAAAATATGACTTATCAAAAAAAGTGTCGAGATTCCAGAAAATTTTCAAAGATTTTCAGAGTGATAGTACGCTTTTTTTTCTCTCTCTTTTTTTTTTTTTGTTTTCTTTTACGTCGCAACGCGAATAGATTTTCATAGGGTTTCGCGCTTTTTATTTCGTTTACGTTTTCGCACGAGCGTACAATGTCTTAGCTATCGCGTTCGGCGGTTTCGTATACGAAATCTCGAAATATATATCGTGAAAGTTTCGATGTCTTACAATTTTAGCTCGCACGGGGCTAATAGTAGCCCCGGAAAGCGCGCGAGAGTTTCGATCAAATAAACCGAGTGTCACTTGAGGCCTGCTGGCTGTGATAAAACGCTACGGGGGTCGTTTCGACACGAAGCTATACCACGTGATATATATATATATATATACGTCTTCTGTTTGACTACCGTATGAGATACACGTATATCCGCGTACGCGCGGCGAAGACGAAGACGAAGTGAGACAGAGGGAGATTAAACGAAAAACGTCAAAACTCCCGATGCTCGAATAGGATTTCACGTCTTTTGTGTTCACAAAGAGAAGCTGCACGAGAGTCAGCGGTTTCGTAGGATGAGAGACATCAATGTTTTATAGCCACTGTGTTATACGGGCCATTCCGTGCCAACTCGGTTGTAAAACGAATTTTAAAAACGACATTTTTTTTTAATAAAACAAATTGTCGTTTTATGTAAACGATCGATAGAAAATTATTCTCATTTTTATGGTTGGCAAGCAGGCGGCGAATTTGAGAGGAATATGGCTCGAAAGATCGACAGAGTCGAGGTAGAAAGCCTTACACGTACGAAGTAACGATTGACGTCATCAAACTCCATGCACATCGCGCACGAGGGCGAAACCTTGCGGTTCGCAAGAGAGAACGATCGTTTCTGTGTTTCTCGGTGAACAACGTCGTAACCTCTTTGTAAAGACGCAAGCGTTCGTGTGTAGGAGTCTTGGAACGCTGCAAAAGCCGGGAGCCCATGACGGGGGAAAAAGTTTGAGGTTGATATCAGCGGCTTTCGTATTATGCACGCGTTCAAAAGTCTACCTCAAATCGTCGAGTTTCCAAACTCAATCTCAGCCCATTATTTCATAAATAACAATTAACTTCGAGCCGATTATAGTTGAAAGAAAAAATTTATAAACGTATTCGAGAAAATATTAAGCAATTCTTTAATAACTTTCGAGAATGAGGAAAATTTTATAAAAAAAAGAGATTAAGAATAATATTTGAATTATTTTCGTTGATATTATAAAGCCATAGAGGCCATGGTAGTGAGTCGTCGCGACACGCGTCTCGCAGGGAGACACAGGTCGTACCCCGCCTATACTTAGAACCCTAAGGAGAGAAATAGTTTAACGGTCACGACGTCATAGTAGCGAGAGCTTTTGTTTGTCGACGAGTGTCTCGCCAAAAGGTACGAGAGACACGTTGCGAGGTGGTTGGCTGAAAGCTTCCGTAACAACGATCCATAAACAGAGTCTTCTTCATCCCCCCTACCCCGTTTTATATATCCTGGCATTGTGGTCAACCGGTGGTGTCACGTTCTCTCATCCCCCTACACTGTTTTCTTCTCGCTCAGTTTGCCCGGCGTAATTCAATGTTATGCCCACACGTCGCTCTATGCACGTAACGTTTCGGTAGGGTTTGCATTACTCTCCTATAGTTAGCGAGCCTCCCGGATGATCGTCCACAAGAAAGACGACCCTTCCGGCCTTCCAATCTGTCTCCGCAAGCTTCTACCCTTTATCCTCGATATACGGGACGTTCCGTCTCAAATGGAATTTCGTTAATTAATTTATATATTCTTGTTATCACTGAACCGAAGATTTTTATCAAGAGTTTCAAATAAAGGATAATTTTTTGTTGACTCTTTTGAATTATCGTTATTTTGATTTTCTTTCGAAATTCATTATTTTGTTACTTCGTACGGAGTTTTGGCACTTAAATTCTAACAGAAAATAGGGAAATTCGAAGGATATCTGGCACAAGCACAAGCCGGGCTTGGTGAGACAAGAAATTCGGACAACGCCTCGAGTCATCTCGCGTGTTCTATATATGCGAGAAACGCGGTGTGCTATAATACCGATGAGGTTTCAGCATCGTTTACATCCGACGTTAATGATGAGCATTGTTCCTCATTCGTCCGACGTATCTCGAACGCGACGCAGCAAAAAGCTCGGCCTATATATGTATAACGAGAGTGGTGGCAACGACAATGTAGTATTAAACGTCGGACCGTTGACTGGCGGAGCCCAGTCTTATTCTCCTGTCGAGCGGCCAAAGATATATCGGAGTATCGTGAAAGTGGTGTCGGGACGCAATTACAACGTTATTCCTCTCGAGTTCACAGGCAGTGCAATACATTTAACTAATTTTAATAGACGAGCGTTTTTTTTCGATATTTATCGCGAAAGATTGTTCAAATTATTATTTTTTTTCTCATTTTTTCGATACGTAAGTTTAATTTCAGCGAACACAAAAATTCATTTTAACGATACACTATACTCGTTTCTATTTAAAGCTAGCGTAAACAAGACATAAAGTTGACGTTAAACTTTTCGTTATCAAAAATTTCGTTGCCGGGGATTTATTCGTCAAATAAATGTGTAGTGCATCGTAGTTAAAATAAACGAGCAACGAAGAATATATCTTTCGTAACGCGAGCTTGATGATTAATTATTATACGAGGTTATATTGTATATTCACAAACGCACACGTACATAAAAAGGGAGGGAAAAAAAGATCGTTCGGGTTACCGGTTGTTCGCGTCGTCGCTGGTCTTTCAAAAGCGTTCACTCTCGAAACGTTTTGCGAAAGTGGCAGTAAAAGCGCGGGTTATTGTCGCGAGCGGAGCTTTTACGACACGGGCAATTAAATTCCAGACGAGATATGTCTATGAGTGGCTCGTTTCTCAACGCTTCGATATCGATAAATAATCGTGATTTATATCGCGACGATCGCGCGAAATGAGTTTTTGAGGAAGAGAGAGAGAGAGAGAGAGAGAGAGAGAACAAAAAAATCGAATATCTTTTTGTCAAGAATAGTTCGAGCCGATTCTCTTTTATTCGATTCGCCATGTATTTTCGTACTTTCGCGATCTTTCGGAGAAAAAAAATCTATCTACTACAACAAAAATTCGAGTCAACGTGTGGCTCATGAAGCGAGTCACTCGCGTGCTACACGTTGACGCTCACGAGATTATTATAACACGTTCTACCTCTCCCACCCGTCTTCTTTTTTTCTCCGTCGTTGAGAATCGGGCTGGGACGCGCGAAAAAAAAACACGAAAAATTTCTGGCACGGCGCTGCGAACGCGAGACACGAAATTTATATTTGTGCGACTCTCGCACACGCTGGACCAACAACATCAAAGAGCGCGAGTGCGACAGTCGAGAGAAAAGGGTTGAACGAGAGAGAGAGAGAGAGAGAAATAAATTTTCGATAACTTCCAGATTAACAACGATTCGAGCGATTGCATTATTTTCTTTTTTCGTTGAATTTTTACAGCCTTATTTCACGAAAGTCCCTTCGCTCTGTGAAAAAGTTCTGCGTTAACAGTTTTTTCGACGAAAAGCAACGGCACGAAAATGTGATTGAATCGCGTTGAATTTTCCGGATCTGTAATCGGAACTTTTCAGTCCGGCGTATGCGATGATATATATATATATGCCCGAGGGGCTGCGATCATAATCCAACGAGAGTGATATAACCAGGTCGCATCATCGAGTTGAAAGGCTACTCGAGAGCTTTTATTCAACCGTAAAATTCATTCAGCTTCGGCAAATGAATCCTTTTTTGCCGACTATACGCCATAATATCGATTAAAAACAATCAACGACTATCAACGGTTGCTTTTGATTGAATTCGTCCAAGTATTCTCTCGGGCTAAAAAGTGTAAAATATTAATATTCGTGAAAGGAACCGAGTGAAATAAACGTTAAAAGGATCGTTGAAATAAAAAAAAAACGTTTTTCCGTAGTTTATATAAAACAATCCCATTAAAAATGAACGATTCGTCAACCCTAGGGCGTCAATAATTTCATAGTAAAGTGAATTTTTGGAATTGTGAAGTATTTTTTGTTTTCGTTGGGATTTTGCTACGACTCGAAAATACGTCGAGACGAAATGGCGAGCCGGATGAAAGCTTTATACAACCAGGTAAGTAGCGCTAGGAACGTTCAAGACCGCAGAGACGACTAATACGCGATGATCCGACGCCTCCCACGAGCTGCCGCGTGATACTCCATGGCATAAGCTCATAGTTTTTCTTTCTTCTCCTTCTCTCCCACTCGGCCCCTTTATTCGATTTCCCACAGGAGCTTTTATATCCCACGCTACCCCGAGGTTTCCGCCCCCCTCTGGCAAACAGCACTTTTGGGCTTTCGTGCTACGAGAACTTTTCTCGTCTCGCCTTCTTTCATACATCTCATATAACGTCGATTTTACCATGAAAGCTATTTTCCGATCGACCTCCTCTCCTTTTTCCATTCTTATCTCAAAAGACCGAGTTGAGTGTGTGCAAATAGTTGTTAAATTTTTATTCCTTCTTGTCGCGATTTCAAATTTATTTCACAAATTGAATATTACTATTTTGACAAAAGAAAATATATTATGTATAATATACGTAACGATTCGTTGTTAAATTTGTTTAGATCGTATTCGAAAGACGAATCTTGCTGGGTTGTACGATACTCGTTGGTCTCTCGGTTTGCATATGGGCGATTGCGATTGGTACAGATCATTGGTTCACCGTCGAAGCTCCGATTCCTGAAAATGGTTTGCCACTCGGTGACGCTGGTAAGCCAGGAAGAATGCTGGTCTATAGGCACCAGGGATTGTGGAAGGGTTGCATCAAGGGTCTCGTACCATCGGAAAATAATTCGACGAATACGAAGACCCTCGTGTCGTACTGTGAGTGGCAACAATCTTTTTTTTCCAATGAATTACCATCGAGTAATTAATTTTCATCCTGTGAATATTTAATTATAGACGAGTGCGTGGACAAGGACATGTTTCCTGAGCATCCGAAGATCTATCAGGACGACACGACCCTCAGTAAGTTTAACGAGGCACTGGCATTAATTTTCTATCGCCTTGAAGTTGCGAATGGAAAAAAATGATCAACGACTTTACGAATATTTAAATTTATGAATATTAATTCGTATCGATTCTTCTGGCTATGTTTAAAAAGTGATTGTATAATCAACAGGCTATGCGAGGACCGAAGTGTCTTTCGCACTTATCAGCATGTTCGTCATGCTGATGGGCTTCAGTTTTTCGATCTACACTTTTCGAAACCCTCGTTACATGTTCAAGCGATTGGCCGGTGGTATTCATTTTATCAGCGGTAGGTTCACGAGTTTGTATTCAATTTTTTTTATATAAAAAAAGGTATTAAATTAATCGCAAAAATAATAATTTCTTTACCAGCTGCCTGTACAATGGTGGTGATACAGGTCGTCCTGTCTTCGGTCGAATACGAGAGTAAACACGTCTACCAGACTTTTCCTAAGGGTGCGATACTCGAATACGATTATTCCCTCGTCCTCGCTTGGGTTGTATTTCTAGGTAATCTTCTAGCTGGTTGTTCCTTCATTCTCTTCTCGAAAAAGCGAAAACGAGATAAAGCACCGACGGAAGAAATCGCAATGGCCGACGAACCGACGATAATTGGTCGCTGAAAGGAAAATCTCGTCGATATTTTCCTCTCTCTCTCTCTCTCTCTCTCTTTCTCAAATCCTTTTTTATTACTCAGATTATTACTCATACCTAAGAAAGGATTACCATTGCCTCGACGTGGACGTCGGCGAAAAAACGTCCGCGACCAAAAAAAAAAGAAAAAGACACTTGTAAATAAAATTTTTGAAAAAAATTGCTTCCCATATGGGAAATGTCATATATAGATAATTATATCGTGCGAATGGCTGCGTGATTGCATCGGGCATTCGCCCAATTTTTATTGTATAATTAATAATATCGATATCGACGAATGAATGAGAAAGAAAAAAAGAACCATGTGATACACTCAATACGATTATTGGGTATTTGGGCGAAACGCTTCATCTTCTTACAAAGTACAAAGTTATATAATTACCGATTAACAGCGAGTCGTATTAATAAAACGTAATAAAATGCGCCTGACACGCCGGAAAGTTTTTTTTTCTTCTTCAAAGCACTATTGTCCGATATATATATATACAAATTTATATATATGGTAAATTATATATAAAAAGAATTTTCCTCGATAAATTACCACATATATCTACTCGGCATTATATTCTTTTTTTCCCGATATAAATTTAAAAAATGAAATCTTACATAATACCATATACATATACATAACAATTACATACAATATACCTATATATATATATATTTTTTTTTTAAATGCTGCATCGCTCGTACGAGGGTAAAAACGATATTTTGGCATTTGAGTTTATCGATCGTAATTATCGAGAATACTTTCCACGGCGAGATTCTCCTCTCTTCGGGCTTGGGATATGAAATTTTGTGCTTATATTCTTGTATTTTCGAAGGAGAGAAATAGAGCGAGATTCGAAGTTATAATTACGTTGTGTATTAGTATCATAGCAGTCTCGTACTTATTGGTAGTGGAAGCGATTTGGAAGAAAATTCGCGTCGTTCTCTCGTGTATATTAACGTCGATGAAATAGAATTTTAAAAAATCACGTTCACTCGGTTTCTTTTTTTTTGTTTTGTGAACGTTCGTAGATTCAATATTTAGTCGAACGACCTATCACTCCGTCGCGAGAGCGCGAGTTTCACGTATTTTTTTCATTCGCTTTTTTTCTTTGTTTGTTTGTTTTTTTCTTTACAACAACTTATCGAGTTCTTTCTCGTGGCAGTGGTTGAAAAAAGTTTTCCCCCTCGCGACGTACTTAGGTCGTTTTTTAATCGCGACGAATCGATCGTCATTGTCCTCGAGACAGTGTCTCTGGCAGTAGTACTTTTTCGAGCGTAGGTCCGTCAAGCTCGTCGTCGAGTAGAGGATCGTCGATCAAACGCGTTTTTTCATCGTTGCAACTCCAGCTTGGATCGATGATGCAACTCGAGGCGTTATCGTTCGTTGACTCCCGGTGCATCGTCGTATCGTCGTACTCGTCGTCGTTGTCGCCGTCTGAATTATCGTCGCTCGAGTCACAGGCAGTATACTCCACGAGCTTGGCGTACCTGAAACCAACGATAGTATTTCAAAATTCTTAATCGATTTATATGACTTTTTGATTTTTTATGAAAATAATAAATAAAACCGACCTAACGGTGTATCAGACGGGAGTCGTGCGTCTGAAAGTTTCGTGAGGCCATTCGGGACCTCGCGAGGGTGGAGCGGGTGGCGATGGGAAAGGTGCCTCGAGATCGAAAGTGACGAATTCGTGTTGAATGCTCGGACTCGACTCGTCCTGAAGAACATCGGCAGTGGTGCTTACCTATTACGAGGAAGCATTAAAAAAACAAAAACGTAAGGGAGAGAAGAAAAAGTTAAAAAGTTAATGTAGGATAATTAAAGCTCTTCATCGTTGAATATCGGAAGCAGAGGTTTCCTCCCTGAACTTTCATCGAGCTCGTAGCCGAGTCGCGGCTCTCATAAATATTCATGCGATTCGTATCTCGGGCGAATCTTATTCATGACTAGCAAAATGCCAACGATGAAAAACTTTTTTATCCGCGTGACGAAAAATACCATCGACTTCTCGATTTTACTCCTGATTTATTTTCACTCCCCTGACGCGTGTACCTTTCGTCACGACTGTTATTACAAACCGTTTGAGTTGTGAGATCGCGTGGAAATTGTCTCGAATAATCGTGATAATCGAGGCTAGGCGGGGGTGGTAAAAATTCATCATAATCAACGTGATCGATGGAATCTCTGCCGAAGAAATAACGCTTCTGATGCCTCTCGCATATGAAACTTCCCGGGTGTCCGGTGTTGCTCGTCGCGTGAAGGTTCGGATGACGGCGCACGTGATTGCTGAGATGATAAACGTCCTGCGGTAAAATTTAACGATTATACGATGAAACGAAATGAAGATGAAACAAAAAATCGTTTTGTAAAAAAATTGTACCGATGTTCGAGGCGTGTAGAGTGGGCGTAAAGTGAATTTATTCCTGGTTTGGCATGGGAACGAGACCGTACGTGTATAAACGTTAAATTCACCACGAGATTTTCCCTGCGCGAAACGTTACGCCGTTTGCCTGACCAGTCACTGGCCGTAACTACTGCAGAGACGCTGTAGCCACTGCAACGGGTCAGCCCCCGTCGGGGATTACTCGCTCAACGGAACTGCTCGTCCGTGCACGCCCGGGCGTAATCACTTATCGACTTGGGACCCACCGACGAACCGAGCCATTATTTTATTTATTTCACTAACGTTTTACGGAATTAAACGAAATTTAAATCGGTGCGCGTAAACTATTCAACATTCATAGAAAATACTTCTCGAAACGATTAACGTCGTAAGGTTTTTATTGAATTTTATATATTAAAAAATATTTAAAAAATTTGGAAAGTTATTTTTATTTTCTGTTATATTTACCCCACAATTTTTACGTCCGTGATCCCGTCTGTCGTGGTCCCTCTGATGCCAGGCTATGTACAGAAATATCGCCGAAGTTCCGGCAACCTCGGTCGTGATGAAACCGCTAACGTACAGTAAAAATGAAAAGCCGTATCTGTAGGTGAACGGCGGGCCCTGGAAATGAAAAATCGAAGACGCTCACCGCGAGCCACCAGCTGTTGCGGAAAAATTACTACGATTCTCGGTGCAACGCGACAATTTTCAGTCTCCTCGGTTGTACATCGCGTTGAGACTTCTCGGAATAAAAGCGATAAACAGGATATTCTCGTTGCGGTCCGGGACCGTGAGCTTTTATAACTTCGTCTCCCTTCGGCACTTTCCACGATTCACTTTACGATTCTAGCTTTTTCCGTCTTTTCTTATCACAGCTTTTCATTCGAGAAAATTCTCGTGTAAACTAATCCTTCGTAACGGATTGTGTTACACCGAGAAAGGGCAATTTTCCATTTTTTTTGTACAACCTTTTTTTAATAATAAAAAAATGTATTATGTTTCAAGATGATAAAAATAAATTTTATTATTAAATTGAAATAGACTGACCTGAAACGAAGATCTGGGCCTCAGTTTACTTCCCACTTCCGCTTTGAAAACGGATATGTACATGACCATCCCCACGAGCATGAGAAGACCTGTTGAGTTTACACCGGGGCAGAAGGGGGATGATAAAAATAACAAAAATTGTATTATGATAATTATGGATCGTCTCTCTCTCACCGCATACTGTGAAAACGACCCCAGCGACGAATATGCACAGCTGGTGACGTGGTCGTGTTACGTGAGCCGTGAGGTAACAAACTTCGGCAACCACCAGTAGCAACGTCGCCACGAAGAAGAATATCGCTGACTTTGTGACAGCGTCTGATGATGGATCGTTCGAAAGGATAGAGAACAGAGACACATTTATAATAAAAAGTAACGAGTCGTTTTTTCGTCGTTCGCGGAAAAGCTTTTTAATCGATGATAAAAAGGAGAGGAGGAGGTAGAGGGAAGAAAAAGAAATGGCACAAGAAAAACCGAACATTTTCACATGTTTTCTATTTTAGAATAATTCGAGGTACGATCTCTCGCTACTACGTCTTATATACGTGTAACGCCCATTTCCATAATCGACTCACATGGTATCGCCATTGTCGAGTCGCTCGGATCCGGGCTGTATTCCTCGTTCGGGAAGTAGTCGATACTCCAGCACTCGTACTGCATACGAGAGCCTGGCAATAACCAAAACAATGGTAATGTTTGAATCTCGAATGTAACTACATCCTCTTTTTCCGACTCTCGTATCGGAGAATACTTATCGTAGCGTCGATTTATATGTTGGAACGCGATTAAATAATGAAATAGCGAGGAGTTTGAAAATAAACGAAAGATATCCTTTATCTTCGTGAAATATGTACAATGAATTAATTAGCCTAGCGAACGATCGAAAAATGTGCAAGTTGTGCACTCGGAATTTTAAACATACGCTTACTAATGAGAACAACTACGCAGTGAGTTTACATTGGATTTCACGTTGCTATTGCGGATATCCATACATTCGGCGGCTTAATCACGCGTAGCGTGAAACGCTGAATAACGTAGTTCACTATCACGTACCTACGCTCGAACGTGACCGAATCCTCGTTGAAACGCTCTCGGAATCGGAAGATTGAATAAAATTTTCAAAAATCATTAAACTCATCCTCCGAATTTGCGAATTTCGAAAAAATAAATAAAGCTTTCTCGCGGATTTATTCAAAATTTTCTGCAGAGGTCGAGCGATCATATCTCGTCATCCCTCGTGCCAGAATTTTTCACAAGGGTCTTGTAAAGAAAAAAGTTCGAAACGGCGGATAAAGAGAAAAAAAGAAAGAAAAAACTACGTGGAAAGCAACGTCACGTTTTTCGACGTCGGCCAGTCCACTCGTCATGAAAAACACGCGCCTGGTCGGAAGTTGTCGTTGCGGTTGGCCGATGTGAGGTCTGGAAATAATGCGAGGGACGCATTGCTCCGTGGCTCTATGTATATCTTCATATATTTTGACAAAACGCTCGGAGCGCAAACTCGTAGAGCAGTCTGGCACAGCGTTGTACAAAATTCGGAGTGTACAAAAATGTTTCGAAAACACGTGTATGAGCTGGGCTATAAAATAAAACAGTCGGAGGAACGAGAAAAATTACATTTACAAATATTTATAAATATTTGTATGTTATTAGATTTCTAGTTCGTACGAAAGGTAATAAATGTAGAATCGTGCGTTGGTCGAGATAATAACCGCAAACGCGTGAACGGCAACTAACGTTCGTATCTTCCTTCTATTCCGTCTCACCGTTATTCGTTCTGCCCTCTGGCGCAACGATGGAAACTGGTGGAATCGGGTTGGCAAGAGAGGAATGCTCATTTCCGGCACGAGCCGGAAGCATGCCGTATTGCCTCTCCTTCGATAATCGAGAATCGTGAATACGAGGAAACGTACATGGGGATAGGAGCGTCGCTAGCACATGGGAATCTATATTTCTCGATATATCGTGAAATAACGATAGCTTACGATATCCATATCAATTCAAGAAAGCTCGGACCTCGTATAAAAGCATGCAAACAGTGCGATTGCTATTTTTTTAAAAATGATGAAAACGAAAAAAATTGTTTGATATCTTTTATCAATTGAATTTCCGGACCGTTTGATTCGAAATCATAGCGATTTGCTCGTTTGACTCGTTGGACACGAATTCGACAACAGGAAACGGTACTTTAGGAAAGGTTCGTAATCGAAAGACAGAGAGAGAGAGAGAGAGAGAGAGAGAGAGAGAGAGAGAGAGAGAGAGAGAGAGAGAGGAAAGATAAAGGCCATAAAAGAGATCCTCTCGAGTTTTGATCACAACCCCGTTTTTTTCTATCCCGACGAGTCGAAGGTCGAAACGCCCAGTGTCTGTACAGACGGTAGTCGAGAAATTTTCGAGCTCGAGATTTTTCGATCTCGGATACCCGAAGGAATGACGGAATTGTCGAGGGGTTGGGTCGGAGATGCGCGAGGGCGAAGGAACGCTGCAAAGCATCGGGTCTACGTGGAAGACCTCCCAGAGGGGCGGAAGAAGAAGGAGAGTGGTTTCCGGTGCGCCGAGTAACGAGTCATTTCCTCATACCCCTCGGTCCTCGTCTCTCTCTCTCTCTTTCTCTCTCTCGACCTAAGAGGGCATTCCCCGTTTCCCTTACGATCGACGAAGTCTCTTCGACGTCGTCGTCGTCGACCCTCTCCCAGCTTCGAGGACTAACCACCCTGAATCCGTCTTGTCGTTTTTTTCAAATGTTCTTCTGACCTCTTCCAGTCTTTTTCCTCCCTCGAATCCCTCAATTTCCATACCTATCGTCAATTTTCAATCCGTCAATTTTACCGTTCTGTCAATATTCCACGTCTGAATTTAACTTTTATTCACTTCGATTCCGTCAACCCCTTTATTATGTCACGCTGTCGCGCAGGACGACCCTCGAAACGACGCGGGATGTCTCTGTCCCGGCTCAACGAGTGCGTACACCGTGTTGTTTTCACGAGCGCATGCATCTTCCTGTAACACTGGGTACTGTTGCGACACGATGCTCTCGGTCCACCGAGAGTCTGCCGTGCAGCTATCCGCGCGGTGCCCCACGAGTGAAATTTATCGGTCAAGCGAGGCCAAAACTTTTCTCTTAGTTCTATTCATCCCCGTGTACTCTCGTATATAGCTCGCGTGTGTACACTGCGCGTGTACACACCGATGTGATTCGAGCAACGGACCGTCCTCCCCCGATGGCCGAGAAGCGCTCGCATAAAAATAACCGTCTCGGTATTACAATACTTTTTCGTTACGGTAGTAATACTTTTGCTACGTCGAGAATGGCAACACACTCTGGGAATTTTTATTTCTACTTTCCTCGTAACAGGACGACGGATAACGGAATATTACGGGAAGGTGGGGAGGGCACATTTTCATATTACATGAACCAAGACAACGGAAGGAAAATAAAAATACTGCGTATAATTTTTTTCTTTTTTATCACCATTTGTTTCAACTTGTGACTGGTATTTACGAGGAGGGTTTCCACGAGTAAATGGATTAATGAGATATTGTATTAAATGAGATCGAGGCTTATTAATTAAATTTATAAAAATATTTGATAATATTAAATGTAATAAAATATTATTTTATTATCGCGTTGATCATCGAATAAAGATGCGAATTCAATTATTCGCGTAACGTATCTGTTTATTAACATTGATAGGTCGACGATAAATCGACTAGACGTTGGAGATTAACGTGTACTCACTTGTGGCAACGCAGACCCTCCAAAGTCCGCTGTACGTCACTTTGCTGTCGGGCTCGGCCGATGCGTTCGCCGAATAAGGCTTCGGCAATTTCTCCTCCGTGAGTAGCCACTGGCCCGTGCCAATTGCCACCGACACGATTACGAGAGAGAGCAACGCCGATATACCGGAAGCTATGCCAAGACCGTTTCCTCTCTTACGTCCTTCACCCACGACAGACGTGATTTCTCTGTCGATTGATCTGCCGTGTCTGCCGTAAGCCGCGGTGCCGATCTCACCTTCCTCTTCGTCCTCGTAGCAACAGCAGCAACAATAGTAGCAAGACATCACGAGCACGGCCTCACCCTCTGTCGTCGGAGCATCACTTGAAACGAGATTAATAAAAAAGAAGAATCATACTTTTATTACAATTATCGATAACTTATCAAATAGGAATTTATCAGACTGTATAAACAAACAAAAACTTTGCTCATACTTCGTCGATCGAAACGAACGTTTGTGTCGGATCTTCGGTCCCTGGGAAGTTTGGCTAGCTCGTTGATTTATTACTCTCCGAGCCGTACTATACTTCCCTAGGAGACTCCTCGAGATGAGGATATATGGCGAGGATTCGCTACATCTCAAATAACTCGGTGCATGCGAACCCAAGGAACCGAGGAAGCATCGAAAGAGCATCCAGGCCGATATTGGCAAAAATATCGAGCTTCCCTTTTCACTTTTGACATTGCGACTGGCCTCGCTCCCCATCTAACTCACTTTTGCCCTTCTCTTACTGCGTCGGACGGTCTTAGCAGTCTAGTTCGAGGGACGCGTCGAGTCTGCTCCGGGGAAAAGGAGATAGAAGGGCTTCTATCCTGCCCGTAGTAACGTGTATACTCGGATGCGGGTCACGAGCTACCCGTTCGATATGTAAGTCTCTCTCTTCTCTTCTCTGTTTCCTTTTCTCTCTCGCTCTCTTGCTCCTCGCTCTATACTCCACGCTTTTCCTACGATCCTACGCTTCCATTTCATTCCTATATCGCCATTCGCTTCTCGAACTCTCGCAAGGCTCCGGTATAGCTCTCTTTCCTATGTGAAAGATTTTCTTCCTTTGGGCCAAAGCTCCGGGACGCGAGGTACGACCGAGAATATGGGCGAATGGAGAACAGGTATTTGCCGTGAGACTTCCGCCGCGGTGAATTTCTCGTGGCACCGTCTAGCGGACATTGAGCTTTGCATTCCTCCTATTTGTCTTCCGGTGTACCGAATCCCTCTCGCAATTTTTTCGCCTCGAGATCCGATTGTACTCTCCGGCATCTCTCACCGCAATATTCACCCCGTCTATATCCCTCGCGGGTTTTCTCGACATTTTCTTTTTCACGAAAACGAATCCAATTTTATGGGAAAATCATTCGATGGTTCGAGGGATCGATCGGTATTATTCTCATAATGCGAGACGAATATTTTCATCGATTTTATTATTATCGTATTTTGCAATTTTACGTTATCGCGCCATCTATCGGGGAAATTGCGATTTCGACGATTTTTCACTTTCTCACAGGCTTCCTAATCCGATTTCTATTAACCCAAATAATAATTCGAGCGATTTATATCCATCGAACGGTACGAGGAAAAAAAACGCGATCTCAATGACTTCTGGCTTTGTCATTTTGGCTCTCGTCCAACGGTTTAATACCGTCCTTGAACGTTTTATCATTTTTCCCAAGCAGCCAAGGGTGAAATATATAACGCGAAACGAGATTTATATCTGAAACGAGGAAAGATCATGCCAGACGCCCTTTGAGCCAATCTCGCGTACCTCTCTCGCACTTTCTTTACCACTTTTCTTCGGCTCTCTTTCATTCGTACGGCATTAAGAGTCCACCGAGATCATTGATAAACCGCGGATATTTAACCGAGGCCTTTGGCCACGTTCTCCGTTTCCCTTCACAATTCCCTGGTTATAGCTTGAGTATATATATATATATATATATATATATATATATATATATATCTGTATTACGGTGTACTTTAATGTATAGGACATCGAAGACATACATGTACCGGTCTCCTTTAGGTACTCCGGCAACTATCTGGCACGGTGATTGCCTCTCCTTTTATATAGTTAAGTCGAGCTACCCCCTATTCCACCGGATTATCGGGAATTGAGCTCTGACCCGAACATATCGATTTTTTAGCCACGAGACTCGCACCTCCGGAGGAAATCAGCCTCTTCACTTTCTATAAATGTATATATGTACATTTACACATAAATGTGCACGTGTACTTTACGAGGATTCCAATAAGACGTCCTTTTGAAACCTCGATATATATATACGTTCGCCCACTCGAGAGTTACGCAAAAGATTCTCTACGGGGAAACCGGAAATAGAATTTTAAAAAACCCTCCCCGTGACGTCACTACGACGTCAATAACGAAGCAAAGTATCGTGATTAACGCGACGTCTATTTTTGCTTGACGGTACGAAAAGTTGGAAGGCAGAGAGAGTGATAGAGACAGAGAGAGAGAGAGAGAGAGAGAGAGAGAGAGAGAGAAATGGAAGAGATCACAAGCTTTGAATAATAACTCTGGTCGGAAGAGACGAGAGTGGGTGCTTCGAAAACTTCGAGCCACTATCAATCACGACGTCCATGTAAATTAACGATATTCCACTGGAAGAAGTAGAGAAAGAGAATTAAGAAATTGAAGAGTTTCGTCCAAGAAAGAATACGAGGATCGATAACGCAACTCGACGCAAATTTCGCAAACTTTTAAAAAGCAATCGTCAATTTAAAGTCGGGCTTTTTCATTCATTTCGATGCGAAACGAAGTTTACCGATGACACGCTCAATTAAAAATGTGACGACGTTAACGAGTCGTCAGTTTATATCGATTAATCGCGCCTTCGCTCGCGAATTATGATCGCGTCGAGTCCTCCTCGATTTATCAATATCTCCTGTCACGAACGGACAATGAGATCAGACCGAGTTCCGCACGTTCGATAATAATGATCTATACCAAGAGACGAGGGCGAACGAGAGAGAGAGAGAGGGAGAGAGAATTTCTGGACTAGTACAAATATGCCGTAGGGGCCGAGCCGATACTCTAACCGTGTTCACTGTACATCACACACTTGGCGAGCAATCCTCGTTGAGCACGTGTATCCTTCCTTCCCATCGAACGTCGTTGCGGAACGAGAGAGAGAGAGAGAGAGAGGGAGAGAGAGAGACAGAGACAGAGACAGAGACAGAGAAGAGAGAGATAGGCTCACGTAGTGTGTGGTATCAGTAAATATACGCAGCGACTAACTCCACAGGATCGTGCGGTGGTGTATACAGCACCCGCGACGTTGTACATGCTACGACTCTTGTTGGTAACTGCTACTGCATTCTCGTTGCACACGCGGTGCATTCAACTGCCGTGGGTTGAGGTAGACATATATAATCAAATATCCTGCCCCAATACACGTATATATATAACCCATATACGTGTATGTTCATCCAACTTTTGCGCAATATAGACAGAAATTCAATCAAAATATGAAAACAATATTTTTCCTACATTTCTGAAAATAGAGAAAAAGGTTATTCAAACACTTTTCGCCGATCGTACAAAATTCGACACTGAAAAAACAAAAATAAATGTACAAAGAGTTATCGAGTTCCAGCGAGAGAATGGAACGGCAATAATGATAATAATTAATTCTCTGGGATCAATTGAAGAATGAAAAATATGAGAAGTAATGTTTGCGCTTAATGATATCGCGCAATAAACAGAAATACTCTCGTACATATTTACGAAGTAAATAAATAACTTGGTCGAGGATTATGTAGAGAGGGTGTAAAACCGGGGTGGCAGTAGTAGCGTGGGTTCAGCGAGAGGAAATGTAGGCTGGCACGTAGCGTACTGCTTCTTCGGGAAATAATGCCAGCCACTTCGTTAATGAAGCGTATACGAGCGGTGAAGTCGGAGAGACACACGCTAGGGGGCTGGAGGAAGGCGCTTCGGTAATTTGGATAACGAGACTCCCGACTTGCATAAGTAAAAAGGAGAAATGGGGAGAGAAGACTTCGACTTCTTTTTCGACCGGATCCTCTTAGCCTTTTTATGAAATCGCAAATTTCCTATACAACGTCACGAATATCACAATCATTTTTTCGACAGATTATTCATCCGTCGATATATTATTTTATTTTATCGTTCGTACGTGTTTTCAGTGTAACGAAAAAAAAATATTGTAACCTTTGTTCGCACTGCGTTAGAGCGTAAGTGCGGATAGGACAGGCCAAAAATATCGGTGAGCGTTGCAGCTGTAGCGGAGAGGGCTTATCGACTTTTCTGCCACAGCTGTTTTATGTAGTGTGAGAAAAGGGTCATCGTCCTCTTGCGAAATGTTTTCGTGCGAAATACCATCGCGTCCCTCGTGTATGTAATCCGTCACAACACCCGAGCTCGTGGCGAGTGCGAGACGTCTGGGAGAGAGAGAGCGAGAGAGAGAGAGAGAGAGAGACCACGTATGGTGCGTTCTTCGGATTTTCCTTGAGATCGGTCGTGCGTCGGACCGTCACGATTTTTTGTCCTATCCCCTTGTTTACGTTGGAAACAAGGTCAGTAGAGTATTTTATGTAAATTTACTCACGCGAATATATCTGTATTATTGATGCCAAATTATGTATATATGTAGATAATGCCGGCCTGTCTCGATACGTACGTGTATATCTATATAGACTGCCGATGACTCACCATAGCCTCGTCTCGATATATATATATATATATATATATATAGGTATATATAGTGGAGTAGAAAGAGAGAGGCTAGCGGTAGGCTCGAGAGTTGTAGCGGGGTGGAGGAAGTGGCTCGAGCGCACCATTGTTACCTGTTCATTCAAGCGCGTTAATCGTTCAAGGCTCGGCACGTTTGTACACAAAATAGCGAATTACCCATCGACCATACGCTCGAAATATTTAAGGTGATTTAATGTCTCGTGTATTTTTAACCTGTAATACGTGTCGAGTACGATAAGAAAGATTTATCGCGAGTAGAAAATTTAATAGACGTACCTAATGTCGAAAATGCGAAATGAATGGAAAAAAGTTGAAATTTTTGTTTCGGATCTTGCCAAGGATAAAGGTTATCACTAAAGTGTCGATAACTTTTTGAAAAATGGTCTAGAGAAGCCGCTGTGTCCACATTCTATTCCCAACTTGTCAAGCTTTAAAATGCTTTCGGGTCTATCGAAATGCGATTTTTAAATGATTTATCGGCGATTTTTAAAGTGCTGTCACGCTCGCGCTATTCGAGTTATCACCATGAATCCAAAGCCCTTATCTAACCCGTATACAGCCCTGATACGGCTGACGTCAGGACCGGATTAGGCATAGTGTTACACTCTCATTTCCGGCCAAATCTTAGTCCGATCAAATTTCTACCTGGGATAATATTCAAATATTTGTTCAAATTATTTTCATAGAAATATTGGTATTTATATTTTTGTTATTAATAGCTAAAAAAGTTCGTATAATCGTCGCGGGAATTTTAATGGGGCTATCACGGGCTGCAAGAAGTTCAGCCCATTGAGAGCTTTCTACGTACTTATATATTTATATCTTGATGTGCACATTAGGATAAGTGCATATAGAAGCACACACACACACACATATATATATATATATATATATATATATACGAGCGTCTCGTCGTCTGTTTCGCGGATCTACGTCGTCTCGACGACGACGACATCGGGAAGGGGGTCTCTCTCTCGCGAAACTGGCACCTAACTCAGCACTGAAACTCCACGCTGCCACTATTCGAGCCTAATTGCAATCAATCCTAGAGGAGCGCTCGTTAACCCTTCCTCCCGCTCCAACTCCTCCTTCCCCTCTTGCGTTCCCACCGGGCAACGAAATTAAGGGGGAGCCTACGGAGTTATTAAATTACCGTAGAAAGGCTCGAGTCCTTTCTGCGCTTGGTCCTTTATGTACATACATGCCTGTGCTACTTGCCCGAGACTCTTGCTCCCACTTGGTCTCCCTTTCTCTCGTTGCGTACATTAGCAATGGTCCAGTCTCGTACGTAGCACGTATGCTGCCGAGTTTTCCGAAGCTTTGAGAGTCGCGAGTTCACCAAGTTTCAACATTTTTCTCAAGACAGGAAAAATCGTTAAAAAAATGCGAGGTAAAAAAATATGAAAATAGAGATTACGTTCTTTCGTTATAAAAATTTCGAATATTGATGAAAAGCATGAGAAATTAAATCCTTTGAATGAAAATAGAGAATAACGACGGTACGATTGACCCGTGGATATTTTAATTTTATGAAAATTATATATCCCGTTTCATAAAAGCCGACACAATTATTTCACCGCGTTGTGAATATAATAGAAAATCCATTCAATTTTTCGGACTCGCTTTTCTTCACAGCGCACAGAGACGCGTACGTCGTACGGTTATAGGTCATGCAGTTAGACGTATACTGGCTCCCCTATATGGGAATATAATTATAAAGCCAGTGGTAGGAGAGTGAGATTGCAAGAGAGCAAAAGAGTGATGCCCGGAAGATTAACTCTCGGGGATAATATGTATTTGTGCCGCTGCACCAGCGGTAGATGAAAAATCTCATCAGCAATCCTATATATCATCGTGCACAGATGCGCGGTTTGTTTCTGATGAGTATTATCCTCGGTGAAGACGCACACATAATACGTACGTCTACATATAAATCCCTCGAGGTATAATTATACCCGATTTCTTTTTTAGAACTCGTCAACTATCGAAAAAAGAAAATCGTTTGAAAGAAAATTCTGGTTCGTTAACAATCGCGAGTCGAGAAGAATTTTGTTATTCACTCAGTTTCGACTTACATAACCGAAACTCGTTACCTCGAAATTCTATACAATTTCAACTTCATCCCTTCCGCTACTTCGTACTTCTCTCGTGACTCCCTTATCCAAGAGAGAGAGAGAGAGAGAGAGAGAGAGAGAGAGTTGCGAGTGTATACACTCGAGACACCTCCGGATTGTCTTCGCGTATCGCGATGCACGTCCAACGGTAAATTAGCGGAAAGCTCGTCGACGTAGTTTCGTCGTATCCTATCCGATATCTTCTCTTATACGTACGTGTCTATATATATATTGTGTTTACTCGAGAGATACCGACGAATGGAATTTATACATGCATCGGTAGTTCCTCGACGAAGCAATGTGACGTGACGGTACAAGGCACGCCGCGGAAACCCTCGAGTTAAGTATATCAGTCTCTGGCAGATATGACGTGGCTTCTCTCTTTCTCTCGTGCTTCGCACAAGTCTCTCGGGAGTTTCCATCGTGACCCATCTTTCATCGGATTTCATATCGTCGCTACCTTTGTAAACCTATATACCACGCTACGTACTTGTATCACTCGACTATTATAATACACATTTTATCTTATGAATATATATATATATGTATATACTATGTAAATATATATATATATATATATATAAGATATAGAATAAGCACAACTTTTCATAAAAGTCCACGACGTGACCGAGCATTCGCGTTGGACTATCGTGTTATAACGCTTTTCCACCAGCTTTCGCATCTCGCGATCTTCCTACTTGTCTCTCCTTAATGAGAAACCGAGATTTTTTTGTTTGATACGCCGAATACGGTCGTGCTCGAGATAGTTAAAAAAAATTGATAAGAATAATAAAACAAAGGATATTAAAATAATTTGTATTAGACGGATGAATTTGTGATCCTTTTCAATTTTACCAGTCGCGATTGTAAGAATGGATTATAAATAATAACTTGGAATGTTCAATTGTGCGCTGGAACGTTGAATAAAACAGCTCGCGCCTCGTTGTCGTAGGGAGATATATGTGAAATGTGAACGGGGGGAGGGGGGAGGAGGACCCAAAAAGACCGAGACCTACGGTAAAGTTGGTCGAAATTCAACTCGTATATGCTGTATGCTCGGAAATGGTAATAAATGGGGAAATGAGCTAAAGACGAGACGAAGGTACGAGGGTCGAGAGGGAGAGAGAGAGAGAGAGAGAGAAAGAGAGAAAGAGAGCGAGTGTCCGGGTTCGTGCGAAGCGTGTGGGATTACGACTTCCTCCCATGCTCCATGAATTGCAAAGTGTCTCCGTTTATATTCAAAGATTCTCGTCGACGAAACCTTCGTCCCTTTCGAACTCACCCCCGTCTCACCCCCTTATATCAACTTCACACGGGCATCGTTGATACCGAAGCGGCGCGTTCACTGTCGCAAATCTCTCCCCCCCCCCTCCACTCCCCATGTATAACCGCCAAGGGACGTTGAAAAATATTTGCAGGACAAAAAAATGAAAAGAAAAATTGACCATCGGGTCCGGAATATTTTTCAACCCCTCTCCTCTGAATACGAGACCTCCAAAGAAATACAGCACTCGGTGCCTCAATTTCTCGTTACGTTTCCAACTTCCGTGACATTTATTATTCGATGATCGTGATATTTCAGTGGTCTACAATAAAAAACGAACCAAACCCTCGTACTCCCTTTTTCCACCCTGCGGCTGGAGACTTCGTGATCTCGCCAATTGATTTACGAGAAAAAGAGAAAAATGAGATAAATAATGGAATTGGGATCTCGGATAGATAGACCCGGATAGATATACAGCCCCCCCCCCCTCCTCGCCCCACCAACTCTCGTCGATCGAAAATCGTCGTCGTCGTCGTCGTATCTCCCGCACGTTATTCTCGTATTGCTTCGGGGAATTCCTCCGCACAGACATAGTCGAGGTCCTTCTCTCGTAACGGTAGTAAAAGATTCGTGTCGTATCATGGATATATGACGCACGAGGGATGAAAAGCTTGGCTCGTGATGCGAAAGAAGACGAGGTCAAACGTATCGTGATGACAAAAGTGTTCGAGAGATTATTTTGCTAGTCCCGAATGCCAAAGGCTCGAAAAAATCATATCAATTATAAAATATCTGTTTAATTGATATCAATTTCTTTTATTATATATATATAGTATACGTTCCGGCCCTCGCGGGCATATTCAATCTCGTGTTTCGATAAAGCTCCATGGACCGTGAGATCGACCAAATTAAACTCTCGTATTATGAAATCCGTTTGACAGGATCGTATGACAGGAATCAATTAATTTTATAAGCGATTACAAAGTACGAAATAATAGTAACGATAATATAGTTATAAATAATAGAAAGTTATCAAATTACGTTCGTACGAACGATGATTCGTGGTAAACGAAAGTCAACGTAAAAATAGTCTCGTAATCGTGCTTTTTACATACGTGTAAACAAAAACGTACGAGGCGGTAATTGATATCAACGATAAAAGATAAAGGAGTTAATTGTGTCTCGATTTTCATCGCTCGAACCAAGTCGTAACGCAACAGCAATCGTACCGAACACAATATGTACCCGCCGAGACAATTTTCATCGTCGTTCCCACACGTGACGCGT
Source organism: Netelia virgata (assembly GCA_951802705.1). Taxonomy (NCBI): domain Eukaryota; kingdom Metazoa; phylum Arthropoda; class Insecta; order Hymenoptera; family Ichneumonidae; genus Netelia; species Netelia virgata. The sequence continues at coordinate 52,834,060 of OX637863.1, forward strand.
TCTTTTTTTTATACAGCGTAGTCGGAAAATTGCAATATACGTGTGTGGCTTTGTCTCTTTTTTTTTTTTTTTGGTGTCCATGGGTGGTAGTTTTATCACACGTGATTCATCTAGCTCCCTCCCCCGGACTCTGGCATTCTCTCTCTTTCGGCTTCCAGCGTGTGTTACGGTGTGGCAGCGTATAACATATAGATATTTCTACCTCGGAAACAGATCAAAGGTATCACGTACGTAATTTTGTACCGGACGCACGATCGAACTCCAGCTGCGGCCAATATATTTCTCTGTGGTTTATTTTTCTTCCTTGTTCCCTTGTACACGTATATATAAAACGGTGGGCAATATCCACGCCGAATATCAGCGAGATTATTTCAGCCGTAAGGTGCGGGTTTCGTCTCGCGAAATGAGATTTCGTATCGGGGAATATAATACGAAGCCCTCAAAAGTTCGATTAGCGAATCGAGAAACGTCGAGATCCGACGTTAATTAACTCGATTTTCATCGTCGATGTCTTAAACATATAAATTCTTAATAATGTAACGACGATTAAAAATATTTCTTACCGGAATTATCTTTCTTTCCGTGGGCAGAGTACGCTCCGCGAGGATAATGCTCGTCACGACGAGAGAAACGTAGACGAGAAATGAATTGATAACACAGGCTCGCGCGCTAGAACGTAACGTAGCGTCGTTACGTACGAGTACCGCGAGATGGCACGAGACGCTCTTCCGTAGATCACACCGATCGATCGTAGATCGCTGCAGCAGCGACACGAGATGGTCGCGTCGCGAAGTCGTTTCGAGTCCGCATATTTCACCGGGGCTAACTCGGTTCCGCGTTTCACCGGACTTGCAAACTTTTCCCCCCTCTCTCTCTCTCTCTCTCTCTCTCTTTATCTGCCTCTCGTCAAACACACAGAGTTTCAACACGAATTCTACTATCTCACATCGACGCTCGTAGTAAAAACTCGTACGTAATGAAAAAACTAAGAACCGCGCGAATCCTTCGTACGAGGAAAAAAGAAGAAGAACAATTCGAGCGAGCGAGAGATCCACAAATCATTAAAAGTAAAAACACACGAAAGAAGGATACGAATAGAGAACAAGAGAGAGAGAGAGAGAGAGAGAGAGAGAGATAGCAAACAAGGGTGAGGGAGGATAAAGAAACGAGGGAAAGAATGAAAAAGTCACGGTAGAGAGATTTTCACGGCAAGTTCGCGCGATCTTCGAGAATGAATCGTTGAGAGAAGAGTGGGTGGTCGGAATGATCGAGGAGGGTACGACGTAGGACCGAAAGGGTGTAAGATATATACGAGATATGGGTTGGTATTATTATTAGAGGAGCGCGCCGTGGAAGCTGCCCGAGCGAGGCGGTGAATTCGACTGCCGGTCGACGCCCGGTCGTCGTCGCAACGCCCGCGCGCCCGTCCCCTTCCCCCCCCAACTCCCTCGTAACATCCCCTCCGGTTCGCACCCTCCCTTCACTCTTTTACTACCCTCTCGTAGCCGCACCACACGGAGCAAGGGACAGCGCGCGCGCCACCCTCTCGTCTAACCAACGCAACCCACTTCCCATCCCCGCTCTTCTACCACTTCGCAGCACGCCGACGAGAGAGGGTCGAGGCGCCACCTGCGCGCACTATCATCCTTTATATCGCTGCCGCGAGACTCTACCGGTTACAAGCTATACCTACCTATATAGTTACATACACCTGTGTATATTTCTCTCTCTCTCTCTCTCTCTCTCTCTCTCTCTCTATTAGTATATATATAGAAACATAGCTGAACGGGAAGAGATAGCGACACGAGGAGAGAAAACCATCCTTACGGTCGCAAACGTCTTATAAGGATAGTTAGCTAACGTTCTAGCTGCGCGTTTCGTTACCCATATTCTCTGTCTCGAGTCCGCAAGAAAGTCATCATTGAGGCAAGTATACGGTGAGAGAGGGTGAAAGAGGGTGAAAGAGGATTCAGTGCATGAGAATACTATGGGGGTTGAAAAGTTTTTGGCGCGATGCGCAGTTCGCGGGTTATGCAATAACGCTAACCCCGAAGTTACGGGGTTAGTTCGTACCTCGGGTATACACCTACCCTTGTTATTATTACGTTATATATTTATATATACCTCATGCGGCATCTTACGTCCGCGTAACTCACCGCGTAAAGGTAGATTTTGATACACGATCGATCTTCCAGCGACAGACGTGATTACATTGCAATGTTTCGTTTCTAGATTCGAAAAGCTCATTTTTAGATCGTCGAGAGCATGAGACATCCTTAATTTTTATATGGATTTTTTTACTCGTTGGGTTTTCTTTTTACAAGCGTTTATTTATACTTCGAAGCATTTTTCTTAATGGAAATATCGTTACCTCGATGGGCGATTTCGTTATAGGGCGCAGGAATCTGTAGTCGATGGTGCTACGAATTGTGAAACGAGAGGTTGAAAAAAATAGCTTCGAGCTCCCCTGTTGGCTCCACTTGACGCCACTCACCCACGGTGTACGAGCGGTTTTTTTCGGTCTTTCAGGATCGACGATGCATACACGCTTTTAATTGATTTCATTATATAGTATATATATATATATATATATATATATATATATATATACGTATGTATACATGGGCCCGGAGAGACAGAGGACAGTTTAACACCGACGATTTTTCAACTCTTTTCGACGACTGCCAGTGAGGAATTAAAATCCTTTTTATTCCCACTGTGCCGAGGCTGACCTAATTGGATCGATCTTCGTTGGATGAATCGACGGATTTGGCTTTGCGAACTTTCGGAGAGTTCCTTGAAAAGTTGAACGAAAATAAGAGAAGAAACAAAAAAAAAAAAAAAAGAAGAAACAGGAACTTTCGCGGAGAGGCAGAAAAATCGTCGTCCTACCGAGATAAACTTTCGTCGAATTATTATTTCCCGCTGCTCGTGAATATTTTCCTCGGAGGAAACCGCGATAAAACGTACCGCATCCCGTCGTTTCGTTGACATTGCCTCGTACTTTCCGACAGTATCGAAAATTTGCCAACAAAAATCTCGAGAAAGAAAAACTAAATTTCATCATTCGATCGAAAAATAATCGAGGAACTATCAACGACCGTAAAATCGATCGTTAATGAATTAAACGACGTACGAGTTCCAATTTAACAAAATTTCATCAAGCGCATCGAATTATCCCGCGTCTAAACTTTACTAATTTCTTCATCACCCGGTATATTATCGTCCTGTCTCTTTTCTCGGTGACGCGTTCTCCCTCTTCCTCGTCCGCGTTGTCGTCATCGTGGTCGTGGTCGTACGACGCAACTACATCTTCCACTTCTCGCATGCCGCATCTCTCGCTACCACGCCGGATTCTCCCTTCCTCCGGCTCGCTTCTTTCACGTGTATATACGTGTGTGTGTGCGTGTGTGTGTTCGACCCATGACGTCTCTCACCAATACGACCAAACTGACCATGCCCGTTACTACCGACGCTTCCATCCTCGTTCCTCCCGCTCATGGCCAGCAATGGGCGACCTTCCAATCTCTCTCTCTCTCTCTCTCTCTCTCTCTCTCTCTCTCTCTCTCTCTTTTTCTCTCTCAGGATTATACGTATATATTTTCCCCTCCAACAAATCCGCTGTTGCTCGGCGAACTCGCGGCCACTCTCTTCTACACACATGTACACGACTGGTACGTGTGTTTTTACGTATGTATATAGACTCGTGTCGTATCGATACGTGTGTTGGACATGTACGTAGCGACTGTGATTCTTGGGTAGCCATACTGAATTTCACCACCACACTTCTTCTGTCTCTCTGGCATCAGTGTCGCAGTAACTTTGCTGTGGAATGGATCGTTCTTCTTCCGTGCCTCGAGCATACGGTCTGGTTCGTACGCATTTGTTCTACTTTTTTTTTTCTTTTTCTTTTTTCCTCTTTTTTTCTCTTCATATTCCAAAACATTCGAAAGATTTCTCTCGTTTTCGTTTCATTCAACGCGGTTTATAGATCGACCTTCTTCGTTTCCATTCTCCAACGCTAATTAACGCGAACGAAAATAACTTGAGAATTTCGCGCTGCGGTAGCTTTTGAGAATGCGACGATTTTTACGCGTACAGTGAAATGTCAACAACGACGTTGTTTCCTCGTTCTCGAGTATATTGTTTTACTCGAGGGGAGGTTGACAAAGTACGACAAGTTTTAAGATTGTTTCAACTTAATTTGACATAGCAATCGTGACGCATTCACATGACTCGGAATCCCTCGTGGTTTTTATTCGAACAGTTTTATCTTATATATATTGACGAGTCTCTGGTAAATGCGAGAGACCAGATATTTTCGTTTCGTATCCGTGAGAAAACGATAAACGCGAATTGTAGCAGCCTTCGTCCGCTTACGATAAGTTTCTATATGACGTTAGAGTGTGCTCGAGAGCACGAATGTTTGCCTCGAATCGTACACGTGTATCAGAGGCGAAAATCACGCTGCTACGATTCACGATTATACGAGAGCTTATAGAAGCGTCGTAGAATGAGAAAAAGAGAGACAAAGAGTACCGGCGTGACGACGGTCCAGTGGGATATCATGCAGCTGCCGTTGGTTATACGCGCGTTATATATACGATCAAAATTCGAACCGGAGTACGTGGCTACCGTAGCGTTTACTCGTACGTCCGTTTATCATTTTTCATTCTAACGTTGCAATTTTTTTCAAACGTCGTCGAAATACCAATATTGACACTCGCGCGAAATTCATTCGAATCTATTGATATTTAGCTTCCACCAGGCCGCACGGACTATGGGAAATATACGATAGATTGACTCGATGAACGAATGGATGAAAGCTCGTGACTATGGGAATTTATCGATTTCTTATTTGCAGTTTATGATTTACTGGCCGTTCATCGATATTGTGCAAAATAATAATGGTTGATCATTATATCATATTTGGCACATCGATTCGTAAACACAAAAAATTAATCGTTGAAAATGTACGTCATACGACGAATTAAAAAACAAAATTGCCATTTCTACGGTCTTTGTTGTTTGTTTTGCGAACGTGTATCAATGTACGATGTATGTACTGTCTATTTTTCATCAACGTCGTTTTGATACTATCAATCTTTAGAATATTTTCTATGGGCTGATCGCTTTATCGGGATATACGAAGTAGTAGTCATAAATTCGTAGCTGGGTGGAGGGAGTGGAGGGGGGGGGGGGGCGGTGTCTCGAGACGAGGCACGTTATAACTCTGACTTCGCTCGGTCGGCGTTTAGACCGTTGAGAGACACCGTCAGTCAAGGATTCCGCCCGCGAATTTTACGACGAAATATTTCAAGGTATTCTTCTCGTTTCTCGATCTAATTCGCCTTCGCACCGACTATACTCGCATTCGTTCTAACCTTTTGTTACTCTTTACAAGGGTAATTGCGACACGACATTCTTTATACTATTTCGACGAATGAAATGTTTTCTTGTTTTTTTTGTTGTATATTTTATATGTAATTGTTTAATTATTATTGTTGCAGATTATGGGAACAATTTTACAAACGGCAGTCGTCTGCCTTTTTCTACTCTTCGTCGCGCAGGTCCACGGTTCACCCTTTTCTAGTAAGTACCTATAGCTTCGTTTCAAATGGCGAATAATTTTTCTATAAAGTTATTGAAAATTTCGTACAACACTAATTTTTATTTTCTTTAATATTTCGATGTTTGTCTACGACATGCAATATATAATTTCTGCCTTCTAATCAATATTCACGTGCCGTTTCTACGTGACTATCGACGCTTCCCACTTCTCGAGTCTTTCATTATTGTACTAACGACGGCTATAGTCACGAGCAATTATCCATTTTATAGATTCGTTCTACGCACGTATAATAGGAAGGAGGCTTCTTTTTCTTGTATTCAGGGTCACGCTTAAAGTTATTAAAACACGAAGGCGCGTGCCTTCTCGCTTCTATACGTATATATATGTCGTGGCAGAAATATACCGCGTGTTGTATTAACAAAATGTAAGAGAGAAAGAGAGAGAGAGAGAGAGAGGGAGAGTTGGAAATGTGTGACATTTCCTGCGGGGTAACGACGTCATCGAGCAAACTAGGCGAGTTCCGATAATTATATCGAGAATCGATTATGATGGGCGATGGTTGGTAGTTTTCCGACCCTCCGGATGTCCAATCGTTTCTGACGTTCAAATAAAATTACTATTAGTCGCGTCACAAGGTTAGGGCGTCCGCGCTAAGCGTCGAAGTGTTTGGTCTTCTTCTATAATAAGAAACAAAAAACTGCTCGGTAATCTCGTAATCTTTGAACGATCGTCCATCTATTATTTTTTTTAATCTCTTTCCATTTTAATCAGAGCGGAGGATCGATTTTCGCAAGATTCAACATTATTCAAAATACCGTTAGGGTACACGCCACCCTTATAATTATAATTTTCTTTTTCCCCTTTTCTTTTTTATTTCCCTCCATAAATATTTTTACACGGACAAAGGCGAGGTAAGGGGGTTGGGAAATACGTGGGCGCGAAAAGCTGTCGGACTGAACGGTCAAATGCACAATAATTGCCGTTATAACCAATATAGAGATTGTTCTATAACGATACGAGAGAGAAAGCGAGAGAGTTAGCGATCGATGCACGCGGGAAATATAGTTTAACAGTATTTTTAGAGAGTATGTGTGTGTGTATGTAGATGAGAATGAGAAAATGCCACCGCCGTCGTCGTCGTCGTCGTCGGCATCGTCGGGGGCGCCGATGATAAAATGGCAAGAGGTGGCGTCCCGCATACGGTGGTGGGCGCATTTATACCTTCCTGAACTCACCCCTTTTTAGCTCTTCTCTCTCTCTCTCTCTCCAGTTCTCTTGTCGTGAACAAGTATCCTAGCTCACTCTGTCTCTCTCTCTCTCTTTCTGTCTCTTCTCTCTCTCTCTCTCTCTCGAAGTATATAATGAGCCACCCCACACCACTTCTCGCGGTCGCTCTTCATTCGTGACTCGAGGGACTTTCCTCTGTCTCTCTTTCTCTCTCTCTCATTCTCTCGACGCGATACCTAGGTCATACCAACCTCCCTCCAACCCCAATAGTCTCATAGCGAAATGAGCATTTTTTCTACTCGACGATGAGACAGAAAAATATGACGATAAAATCGAACGGAATTTTACGATGTGGACGAATTAATTAATCGACCCGCTCGATCTCAATTTCATTCGTAATTAACCAATTAACGTAAAACAATATTATTCGTTATTTTTTTTTTCATTATAAAATGAAAAAAATATTTTCATTTCTCACGAATCGAAGTTACAATTTGTAATCTTATCGCACGATTATTCAACGTTTTTTTGTCTGAATTAACTGTGACGTTGTAGGACGAGTGATCGATAACCGACGGTGAGACGGACGTGAAATATCGTATTTTTAGCATGTAGGGACAGGAAGAAGAAAAAAAGAATGGATAGAGATAGAAGAGGGATGAAGTGATGAAAGACAAAATACAACGGACGATAAAGTGGCAAGAGCTGGCTGGTTGAATTAAACGCGCGCGCTTCGCCACGAGCTGTGACGCCAGCGAGCGTTTGAAGTACGTAATGAGCCTTCTCGGAGGTATTCACCGTCAGAGGGCACAATGAAGGGGATGATATAAGGGACAGAGACCGAGAGAGATAGAGATAGAGAGAGAGAGAGAGAGAGAGGGATAGGGAGGGGGAAGAAAGGGTTTTTTCAACTGGGTAAGGCAGCTATCGCCTCGCTAGGGGAATGCGGCTATTCTCCCGTTGCCCAACATATTGCAGTACGTGTAATATTTTTTTTCTCGTTAACAAAAAAAAAAAAAATTTGCATCCCCTCGGGCCCACGCACACACATATACATAAATATATATGCTCATACATGTCCACCAGATATTTTCCTCCCACTTCTCTTCCGTCTCTCATCCCCGTGACTCTCTTTACAGCCAGTCGCAAAAAAAAAAAAAAAAAAAAAAAACAACCCCCCGTAACTGGAAACTTCTGAAACGCTTACCGCCCTTCACCATTATACGCCAGAGATGAAGGCTATTCCGCTACTCTGAAGCTGCTAAACTGCATCGTATCCGTCGAGACACTATTATGCTGAATTGAGGATTATAAAGCTGCGAATAATTGTGACGAAAATTACTCCGTCACTAGAATGCCCTTTATTCTTCATCTTTTCATTCTTTATTCCTCTTCCATTTTGTGTCACGTACGTGTTTGCCACTATGCACGATCTATGAAACGCCGGCTTTTATGATCCGTCGTAATTCGATTTAATCCTCGGCGTGTGTTAAAATGTCTCATCGTCACGATCGAATCATTAATAACAAATTGTCTATTTTTGTTTGTTTTCAGAATATGGAAGATCCTGCCAGGATATCGGTTGTAAATCCAGTGAGGTCTGCGTGATGGCAGAAGATCCTTGCAGTTACGGCGGAAATCGCGATTGCGGACGATATCCAACGTGCAAGAAAGATCCAAATGCGGAAAGTAAGTCAAACGCGTATAAATAATAATTTTTATGCTTTTATAATTGAAAATCGACCGAGGCCTTAAATTTTTCGCAAGTTTTTTCACTATTTTTAGAGTCGCGTTTCTCGTGATTAAATTGTAAGTAGGAGCGAGTGTTTTTTTCGTCGTTTGCTCAATACTCTCGTACGAGGCAAGTACGAGAGCCGTTAAAGGAAATCGTTTTACCACATCGCGGTCTTACCGAGGTTGACGTCACGTCGTTAAACGGAAGGACGAAAACGCATATCGCCTCACAATATTTAACCGATAAAGACAAATCTCCGTCTCAGTCAGTACATTCTAGCGAAATAACACAAGAAAATTATATGCAAATAATATTAGTATCCTTTTTCCAAGCGATTCGTAAAAAGCGAGGGGGGTTGAAAAGTTGGAGCGAGGAAATTCATGTCGGTCGATCGAAATTTTGCCCAATTAGAACGAGAATCGTATTGTTTTTTCAGTAAGCTGCAGAACGAAATTATGCGGTGGTGGTCAAGAGTGCGTCGAGGATGCAAGAGGCCAGCCAACCTGCGTCAACGCACCAGATCGTGAGTAGCATTGATCGATAATTCATAAAATTGTCACAACGATTAATCTTTCCCAAAATGTTCCATCATCGAATTTTCTCCTTATTGTCTATGCCTTGAAAATCTCTGCCAATTATTAAACTAGTCTCTGTCATAGATGCACATTTAGCATGATAGCTTCTCGTACTTTCCACGAACTATTTTCGACATCACGATCTTTATTGCATACCGTATTTGCTCCTGCACGTTTTTTTATTTTTCATTGAATATTCGAAAAAAATACTTTACGTCCGAGACGCTTGGAAAGTCTATTACCTTTAGAGTTTACACGAACGATCGTTCGAACCAAAATTGAGAAAAAGGGAGGGAGAGAGATGGAGGGAGAGGTAGAGAGAGGGAGAGAGTGAGAGAGCGAAAGAGAGTAAATTACTCGGCTTGGGCCTGTGCGACGCGTCGCAACATTTTCACAGCCTCTCTTGCCTCTCCGGCGATACATGTCGTATATGTCGTACATATATATCTATATATACATGGTACATGCACCCATGTAGTGTTTTACGCGCGGGCACTTGCAGGAGCAATTCCCTGGAACACCTTTCAAGCGGTGTGGCACCCCTTCTCTCACTCACTATTTTTATATTACATTTACTATATTACGTATACGTGTATATGTATATGCACGTTACTATACACACGTAGACACACATTTTCACCCTCTTGGCTGCTTTCTTTCTCCGAACGACTCGCGCTAGTACCGAGTAGCGGAGTACATCTCCCACCACTCTTCGATTACCACACATACGCACATATTTCCTCGCACACGTCACGAGTAACGCATGCAACGTAAATAAAACAATAAAAATAGAAAATCAAATAAGAACTAAAAAAAAACTAGAGTCGGGTATAGACAACGTCGAAACGTTATAGCAAAATGTAAACTAACAAAAAGTCTTAACAAAGATTGTACGGAAAATCGATTCTCTTCTGGATTTCATGCGAAAAGTGGTTTATTTCGGGGTAATTTACGGATAAGTTAATTCTTTTTTTTATATTTTTGATACGACGATTCGAGTTTGAATTCGTTCGCGTTCATTTTCGAACGAATCGCCCTACCGCTGAAAATGATGCACTCGTGTGATTGCTAATAATTGGATCGCGATCCGAGAATTTAATGACTCGATTGTCGTTTAAATTGAACGCTCGTTTCCCAAACAATTTCATCGAAATGTTTAATGTCACGTAGAATTTTCGAGCTACGTATTATTCGCACGAAATAGATGGATATTTCGTTGGCGAATGAATATCCCGCGCAACGTTAAATTACCCAGAAATGTCGAGTGGATCGCGCGGTTTTCATAATCGCTCGTTGGCAATTGTGCGAAAATGCGGGAATAATTTTATGTTTGTTTTTTGTTTATATTGTTTTCATTCTATCGTAGAGTTTATCGATATTAAGGCCGTGAGAGAAAACGGTTTTTCATACGCCCGGGGTGTTTGGGTTCGCGTGCACGTATACGAATTTCTAAAGATCGTTGCATCATTTTTTTCTTCCTACATCCAACGTGCGTATCTACAGCAGCCTCGAAAATTCCCTCGTATATTTTAGCACCTGAGTCTTCCAGGTGCGTTAGATACGTATACATAGAATACGCCGAAGCGTATATAGAATATATTTCCCGTAACTTTAGCCTCCTCCTCCCCTTCGTCGGTTTCTTTTCCAACAGTTTCCTTTGTATTTTTCTTTTTTTATTTCGAAATTCTCCGGACGAACCCTACAGCCCCTCGGCACATACTCGCGCACTCGTGCAATTCTAACACACGAGATACGTGTGCACCCTACGAAGTTCTCCGGACTCCATTGATATCAATGGATATATGTATGTGCGAGAGGTGGTGTTTTTTTTTCTTTCTATTTTTATCCTCGCATGCTTCATCCTTTCGTTCCATCACTTTTCCTTCCTCTCACTTTATTTCTCGCTCCTTCATTTTAACACAGAGAGGCACGAGAAGCTCCCTGCGATACACCTGGGCCACTTAGAACTACCCGTTCTATGTTCACCCTACCCCAAACTCTCCGAAACTCTCGCGAAAACTCGCCAACCCACTCTCACCCATCTACTTATCTACTTTTCGAAGGCTTTTCTTTTTTCGCACTCCACCTTTACGCGGTTGGTACACCCTGGCGGTAGAGAGAGAGAGAGAGAGAGAGAGACTTTACACGAGTCCTCTAATTTTTTCGACGAAAATTCGCGATTTTTGAGGCTGTTGTACGCGCCGAAGGGTGAAAAAAATTTATGGCGAATTTCATCGATGAACGTTGCATGAAAATATTTGTTGGTACTAAAAAAAAAAGGAAATATTTGATGGTTTGAACGATGGGCATGTTAATGTTTAAAAACGAGGGAACGATGTTATCGTCCCGATGTATGTGTACTAAAAGTGGTGAATAGAGCTGCGTAAAACGGGTAGTAAGGCATCCCCAAAAAATGCGCTCTTTAAACGTAATTAAACCTGTGGGAATGTGCATGAATGTCGTATGGTTAAATGTGCTTTTCGGCTCGTAATACGCGGCAGCATGATGACGCGTAATTATACCCCCGGCTCGTAGCGTGAAACGAATCAAAGCCCACGCACTTGCACGAGTACCCAATTTTCATCGAGATAAATCGAGGATGTACCGGTAAATCATGGCGAAGGCCTCCGCATGATGACGCGATTCGTTTGACCCGCAGTAGTGATACGTTTCTCCTCTCAAAAGATCGCGCGAGATAAGAATTTCAAAGCGATAAGATTCAAGAACGTAGATAAAACGAAAATTGCCCTCGAATCTTATTACCCTCGAGACCAAATGAAAAATAATAAATTAAAAAGAAAAGAGGAAAAGAATCGCGACATCATCGGTAGCCGGATCTGTTGACCCCCGACGTTTTCCAGGGTACAATTCCGCTGGTGTATCGTCGGTGAACGGTCAACGGATACAAACCAACGGAAACAAGAACACCAATCCCGAAACCGTCTCGACGAACACGAATCCTTACGCAAATGCGAACGCTCCCCCGGTCGAGGAACCTGGAAGAAATTATCCCGTCTCGGCCGGCACCAATCTCGGCTATCCCCCTTATCCGAGCAACACGAATAATAACAACAATGGTAATTCCGGGACGGGATATCCGTCTTATCCGCCGTCATCGGGAACCTCATCGTCCGGAACGAATCTTGGTTATCCGCCTTATCCGACGCAAAATCGTATGCCGATGCCAGGACAGACCGGCGTTTATCAGCAGCAGCCACCACCGCCACAGGCAGGGGGATATTATCCTGGCAACAGCGCTTCCGGCTATCCCTCGTATCCCACCAATCAACAATACCCCGGTTACTCGAATTATCCTTATCAAACGCGAAATTACAACACGAATGCGCATTATCCGCGACACAGGAACGCGTCGACGAGTTCGAGCACGGCGCGAGGTACGACCGTCGCACTCGTGGGAATCGTTCTCGCTATAGTTACCAAGTACCTGTCGTGACGAGATTCGCTCGTATCGCTCGTTCGTTAACTCGTTACTCGTACACCTCCTCCCCGTCTCTCTCGCCTCGACGATCATCGCGAGGCAGCACCTGTCGTATTTGAAAATATTTTTGTCGCGGGTACTTTTTTTTTTTCTTTTTTTCGTTTTTTTTTCTCGTCGTTTTGCATTCGATTTTACAGTGTACTATTCGTGTACCACAGTATTCGAGAGCGAGGACACTTTTGTGTCAAAGTTTTACAATGAAGCGGTGGAAATATTGTTTTTCTTTTTCTTCTTCTTTCTTTCTTTCACACGCGACAGAAACAATTAAATTAACAAAAATATTTTCAACGTTGTGTACATATATGTAGGATAGTTTTTAACCCAGGGAAATATTCAGATGTATTTGTGACCCACGGTGTTTATTTGTGCTTGAAATTGAAGGTAGACGAAGAAGAAACGGTGGTACTATCGAAGTGCACACGATATAACGGGTGTATACATTGTACAGTGATGCATAGAACGCGCGAAGAAACGTGCGAACATCCAAGCTGGCGTACATCCAGCTAAAACGTTGAATCTTTTATGCGTGGATATATAAAGGAAGAGAGAATGTGTGAGCGAGGCCATCGGGAAGAGGGCAGCATAAAGCTCTCGGTGCGAATGGGAGAATAAAAAATGCCGGGATGTTCGCAGTTGCTCGTTCTCTCGTCTCTACATTGCTCTATCTCTATTTTTCTCTCTTTCTCTGTCTATCTCTATCTCTATCTCTGTATCTCTCGTGTTGATGCAACGACGGAATAATGCATCGAGAGACCGAGAGATAACGAGAAACGATTATTCGCTTAAAGCTGCATCAAAACGTTGAACGAGGAAGGAAAAACGAAGTTGCGCTGCACGCGTGAATCGTGCTCTCTCATATTTTTATATCGAAATATTAAAGTCATTTCGCGTTGATGATTATTTTCATAGTATTATTGTTAGTTTTCTTTATGGGAACTGGCTGACGATGAGAGGTGAAGTCCAGAAATATAGATATATAGAGAGAGAATTGGGAATATTAATAGAACTTTTGATGTTTCTCGCACTGTAGATGTTTTCGTTTCTCTTCGATTTATCGTTCAGGTATGAGCAGCTGTCAGTCTCACGAGTGCGTATTAATCACCAGACTTTACAAAGAATTCTTTTTTAGCACGATGTATTCGTGTGTCGTTTTTTTTTTAATCGCCGAAACGTAAGATAATTTGCCAGTTTTTTTAACTTTATGGGGCATCGTTATCGAAAGTGGGTCACAAAAATTACCATGACGAAGTTTTGATAAAATTACTCGATTGGATAAAATTACCTCGAACGAATACATTCGACAACATTTTTCGAGCCAGACTGTCGACCAATTATAGTTAATGAATAACTTTTTTCTTTTCGTTTCTTTTATTCTACGCAAAAATAATGTACCTGTGACGATCGTAGTAGATATTACGAGGCGAGATGATATCGAACGATATTGTTCTCGCACGCGCGTCAAACTTGAAGAAGAAAATTCCGTCCGCGGTGGCAGCTTCCTCCGGATTTTTTAAGTATTTAAATCTCTCTATCACCACCATCCACGGAGAAATTATTATAAAGTTATATACATAAATGATAATGATAATGTTGTACGTGTACCTACAAATAAACGAGCGTGGCCGCGTTATACGTCTGAACTTTAGTCGAAAGAAAAAATAGCGTTCATCGTAGTAGCTTCACAGGATAAAAAAAAAACATTTCCACTTCGCTGATTCTTACGCGATTATTTCCAAGCATTCTCTTTGTATATTATCCTTTACGAACGCGATCGAAAATTCTTCAATTTCTTCGTAATCGCGTGTTCTGTATTTTTGTCAACAAATTTCAAGCGCTTCTCATAATTGAGATTGTGCTGAAACGCAGCTCGACCCATGACCCTCTTTTGCACGAAGCGATTACACGCTTCCTCGTGTACGTACGAATGAATATTCTCAAGGAACCCTTATCAGTCGAACCGTGTTATCTCATTGGTGTCAAATTCCGACGCATTTCATTCCATCGACACGCAAACATAGACACTCGCAAACAAGCATCTGCCACTTTGAACTCATCATCGTCTCGACATATTTCGTACAACGGAGTTACGACGAGAAACTGTACACACTTGAGAAAATAGAGCAGCGTCAATACAAATCGACGAATGAATTCAATCAGGGGAACAAATATGCCGAATTAGACACTTTATCGTGGAAAGAGATCTTTGCGGACGGCAATTGGCATTTCTCGACCTCGACGAGAAGAAATATTTCTTTTTTTAATTAAATTTTTTGGCAGTGTGCAAATTACAAAATGATTTTTATCCCAATGATCCTTTTGTGATGAAAAACAAAACGTAAAATCGACATCAACCAATGTTAAACTTAGGACGCTTCGCTAAACCACGTGTCAAACCGAACCCTGTGATTGCGCCAGCATACCCGCGAGAACGGTCTCGTGGCTCTGCCGGCGGTTACGGCAGACCCACCTGGAGCTCGGGTCGAGATGACATCAACGGCAGAAGTGGCCCGGCACGTGGTGGTCGACCCATTAATACGCAGACCGGTGGAAATAATCATTACCGAACAAACGCGTCCAGGGATTCCCAGGGTAATCGCGTGTGGACCTTCTCTCGTCAATAATGACGAAATTTCGTCATCGTTGACAGGAAATTCTCGACACAACCGCACAATTTCACCGGAGACTTCTTTTGCCAGTAAAATGAAATAACGATTAATTTTAAATGTAAAGATTCGCTTGAAACACATCTGTTTTCAATATTGATCGATTTTGTGTCACATTTAACTGAACCGAACAGATAATTGAAATAATCAGCTTTCTCAAGGATCCATCGAAATCTTCGATCTCGAAGAATTCACCGTCTCGTTCCTTGCACCAGTGCCATTATTGTTGTTATAAATGTTGCAAATTTTAATCAAGAACATATGCAATATGTCGTAGTGCCTTCGAATAACGAACTAGAATAACCAGTTCCACGACTTACTTCCTGATAAGTGATTAAGTATCTATATAGCCACCCTCGAACTGCATTTATACGTAATATTAATGATAACAATACTGTACTTCGAGCACAAAGATTGTGTGCTTATTATTGCCAAAGCACCAGTAAATAAAAGCATATACATACATGTAAATCCACGACCTGCCAAATAAACCAGAAACCAGCTAGAAGCTAACGCGACGGAAGACAGTTCGGTTGCATGTTGCTTATTCTACTAATTAACGGTCCACACCTTCGTCGATCATCGACCTTTCGATCCGATAAACGACACATTGGCATCTTTGCTTAAAAAACAATTATCGAACCATCGACGCGTCGACACGATCATCAATAAAACAAATATTCATCGAATAACGTTACGTCATCAGCATGATCACCAACCGCGAACTCTGGCGTCGATGACAACCCGCCATGTTGGACTCGGCATGCATCGACCTGGACTAAGCATGAGAATCTCTTGGGGCACGTACGAACATGCGGAACGAAAATTCTATGAAATTCTGCTGGTGTTTCTTTCAGTTGATCTGTATCCACCAGTGTTGGATATTTTCGCAGAGTACAACGGTGGTGAGCCGAGAGACGTTAGCAGACGTCAGAGCTCGGGTAACGTCGAGTCATCGGCACCGGGGGGTGCGCGAACTTCCGAAAGTTCGAGTTATCCAGCTGGTTCTGGTTATCCCGCGACGTCATCGAGTGGCGGAAGTACCGGTGGATCTTCCGGATATCCAGCTGGTTCGGGCTATCCTTCGGGCTCCTCCAGCGGATATCCGTCGGGAAGTTCCAACGGTTATCCAGCTAGTTCTGGCTATCCAGCTTCTTCTTCTTCTTCTTCCGGTTATCCTTCGGGCTCCTCCGGTTATCCTTCAGGCTCCTCAGGTTATCCTTCGGGTGGAAGCTCCTCGGGATATCCTGGATCGAGTCCCAATAACGACCCCATGAGACGTGCCAGTTCCAGTTCCGTAAACGCTGGTTATCCCAGTTCGGGCAATTCCGGCTATCCGAACAACGGTGGATATCAAGGTCAACAGAATCGTGGCTATTATCCGAGCCAATCCAACGGGAATCCAGGAGGCCAATACAACAACAACAACGGGGGTCAACAGTATCCGGGCTCGAATCCACAGCAGGGTTACCAGAATCCCGGATACTACGACAATCGTGGCTATCCCAATGGAAATCCGGCGGGTGGTTATCCTGGACAGCAACAGCCGCCGAAAAAGCCCAGCATCACCGAGCAAATATCGAATTACGCGAAAAATCTGGCGCAACGAGTTCTTACTCAAACAATTATCAACCAAGTATCCGGTCGTCATTAAATAACCGTGCGATTAATTAATTACCTACGGAATGGTTGTAATGTGTTATCACAGGGCAAGCAGAGTCGTCGAACGACAAATATTATTATCGAAATGAAATGAAATACTCACTCGCGTAACCTAATGGGCTAGGCAAATAAATTGTACTAGTGAAATAGTGTACGAACCGATAACCTCGGTGTATTTAATAAAGAGATTAATTATTTCCCGCCTGAGAACGAAGAAGATACGAGAAAACTGTGGCCTCGAAGGACGATACACCGTGACTTCTCGAGTTGCCTCGACAATCCCTTTTCATGGTTATTATAGCTAATGAACTTCGTTATGAAAATCATAAATATAAACGGAAGAGAATAACGATGGAACGTGGAAGTCGCGACGTTTTAATTCCCCTTGAGTCGTTTCCGAGACGGATTTACTTCACCCGCGCTGTGCAACTCGCGACTTTTCGCAATCGATTGGCAAACACGCGGCGAGAGAGAGAGAGAGAGAGAGAGGCAGAAATAGGGAGAATCAGGAATAATAGCAGACGAGGAGAAGGAGCGAGGATGGAATGTAACGCGACGAGAACTGTCGAGACGACGCGAGTTGGTCCTGGAAAAAAAACCGGAAGAGAAGACTCGTGTATCGCTTTTGGACAAAGCGAATCCGATATTCCAACGTGTAACGCGATCGGAATCCTTACTACATTTTAATGTATTTGCAACGCGATACGAATTCTTCGATCAATTTCCATAGAGGCAACCGATTATTCGTATTTTCTTTTTATTCCTCCTGTACTTCGAGGAGCGAGAACTTCCCATCGAACGAAATAGAAACCTGCCGCATACCGGGAATATTACAGCGCAGTTATGCTCGTATTGCAGCGCGAATATCTTACGACGCTACAACGGAAGATATCGAACGCGAGTTCAAAGACCTCTAGTTATAATTGTGAACCACCTGGGGTACCCGACATCTATTTTGTCATGCTGATAAGCACACGAACATACGCAAATTTCTAATCACTGTGGGAAATATCGTGGAAATGATAATGCGGGGTGACACGCATAATTTTCATACGATTATCGAGATCGAAGGGAGGACTCGAATTTACCGCCAATCTCGCCGAAGGTAAGTTGGATTCCCGAACGGCGCGCGATCTACATTGCCTACTGTGAAAAAGCAGCAGGAACGTCGGTTCCTTACCGGTAAGCTGCTCGCTCGCTCGCTTACTCACCGTCGATTTTACAGACCACGTGGTTTCGCGGTTAAATTATCCAGCGAGAATTCTACCGCGACGAAAATCCGAGAGATGGCGCTGCACATCCGAATACGTTTCTCGTTTATAAGGTAATGTGGGAGTTCCACCTTACACCGCCACGTGGCACAACAGTTCCAGCGTTTCTCACAAGTGATCGCAGGCCCGAGTGGTCACATATATACAACGTTCCCCTAGTTTCTTGACACCCAGCGCATCTACCGGAGACGAAACGTACTTTCCTCTTTTCGGTCTCACTCTACCTTATCGACTACCGGTCATCTTTAGGTCCCGACAGTAAGCCGTCGAGTGGCGGTCTCTACCGTCGGGTTTCGAGGAACGTGTTCATTCATCGAGGATCGCGGCGTGTACGATGACCGCGCCGACGCCGTATTAAAGCCGCGACCTCGCGGTCTATTTCAAAGAATGCCGGCAGTCGAGCTTTGGCTATTCAGATCTCGGACTACGTTCCTTCAGAAACGTTTTGACGCTCGTGGAAGACGGAACGGTCGCACTCTACTTTTTCAAACCCCCTCGACAGGGCGGTAGAGCACGTGATAACGCGCGATACTCATGATCGGCGTATTTGTTTTTAATATATTTAAGAAAAAGCTCAAAGTTCCAGAATCGAAGGAATTTACAAAAGATTTTAAAAAAACAATGAAGTCTTAACAATTGGCGATGAATCGACTAATGGACAAAGTTTAAATCGACTATAAAATTGTAATTAATTTAAGAAGAGTTTCTGTGAATCGCAAAATGTGTCTGTCGTGATATCGTGGACACTGTTTCTCTCTTTTTTTTTTCACAAATCTGGATCAAGCTGGTCGATGGTAATAAGGGGTGGAGATTATCCCACGAGAATGCGGAAATCAGCAATTATACCGTCTGGATAGAAATTAACCGAACACGATTTTCTTTGCTTTTTTTTTCTTCCAATTTTTCGTCTCGCTCGTTAATTTTCGTATGCGATAATCCCCTCGCGAACGTCGGTGGAGGCGTCGTTTTACGGATGCCGAGGTGTCGATGGAGGGTGTGAGAAAATCGAATTTTAATCGCGCGGAGGAGAAGGCGCGAGAGCCATGAAAACGAGCGGAAAAGCCGCAGTCGCGTTATTAACGAGCGTTGATCGAGTGGGAGGAATGATTTTGGTGTTAATCGGTGAGATATCGAATTGCCATAGGATTGTAACCGCGACTGTTAAAGTCGCGCGAGAAGAAGAAATATAGCGAGGATTCGGGAAGATTTCGTACTTTCGTCGTGCTTGGGAATGCCTGACGAACTTAAACTACGTTTACAAGGTAATTAATCTCTCCTACCCTCGTTCTTGTCCCTCTCGAGCAATTAGCGGTAATGCGAAATACACGTAATCTCACTTCACGCCCGAAGGCGTGAATAATGGCCTCGTCAAGGGGAAAAGGAGAGGACGCGACGATGCGCGACGATTTAAAGAAAGTTTAAAACTCTCGAAAGTCGAAATAACTTTATCATTCTTTTGATAGATTGTTCCAATGAATTCAATTTTTTCCCTCTCGGCCACTTTTCCAAAATCATTAATCACCGTCGATAATTTTTCGCATGCTTTTTTTGTTTTGTCAATTTCGTAAATTTTATATATATATTTTTTTTGTCAATCAAATAATATATCTCGTTAACCTCGGAATTGTGGTTTACCCTTGTCACGAGGGTCGTCCCGTGAAATTGGTCCGCTCGCGATTTCCGCCGAGCTTATCGCAGAGATGAATAATCCCGCGATGACGCGCGATACAGAGACAACGAGTGTCCCTAATAACCGTAGGTTGATAATTCCACGCTCCGAAAGCTCCTATAATCCTCGAGAGTCCTCTAAATTTCTCAAAGGCGAGAGAGAGAGAAAGATGCTGTTTCGAAGCTTCGCGCGTAAGTAACTAGATATCTCATTACGTGGAAGGGAGATATAGAGGTAGGAACTTGTAGTTAGCTCGGTCGTATCGCCGATGTGGCGAGCGAACTGACGATAAGATGACACGGACGCACCCCTTTCCTACCCAACTCGTTACGTACGAGTCGCAAAACTCGCCTGGACCAAAGCCTGGACTAATATATATGTCTCGTCCAATTCGGAATGTTCCAAAGCACGCAAGGCGAGCTGGAATACAAATTGCTCCGACGGCTTTGTTTTTCGCTAACTAATCACCATAATAATATTCAAACTTTCAAAATTGGCCGAGTTCGTCTTCATTCTCGATGAATATAGATGCGAGGATTGATATATGCATTTTTTAAATAAATTTAAAAAAAGTTTAAATCTCTAAATATGATAAATCATTTATATTTAATTAAAAGCATAATGAGATTTTAATCGTGTACAGATTGCGGTAGATTTCTTTTTTGAGCGAAGGATCATGGGATTTCCAACAGTTTGCTTACTTTTTATTTCTTCCTTTCTTAGTCGATCCTTTTTTAGACGCTTGAAACTCAATTTTCTTTTCTCAACGTGTTTTGCCATTCCCGTTCTCGAGAAAAATGGCATTGGGGAGGAGCGTAACTTTTTTTTCCGACAAATGTCACTATTCTATATTTACCAGAGGCAATGAGACTCGAGAGCTAGAAAATGTCTTGCGACTAATGCATCGCGGGTACATTAATACGGAACGAAGCTTTGCATGGAAAATCCGCGAGTCAGACCCCCGAGAGAAACGAGAATTAGAGAAATAGCGACGGAGGGAGAAAAAAAAGAAGCGTCGCAATGGCCGAGGTCTCGTTAACACAATCCAGCCATGTGGCTCGCGTTGTAATCTATCAACGTCACTAGCTATTTCCCCCTTCCCTGGTTCGAGCACCGGTGTATTCCCAAGCTACATCCCACTTTCATATTTGTTATTCGCCTTGTGCATCAAACATTTGCACTCGCGTCAAAGAAGGATGGAGATTGCTTCGTACAAAATGAGAACCTTGATGAAGAAGTCTTGCGCAGAGCTTGCACAATTTCCTTCATAATGCACTCATGAATTTTTCTTCTTTTTATTATTATTACTATTATTAATATTGCAGTAATAAGCGGTTTCACGAACACGAAATCAAAGAAGGAGGGAATAAAAGTGAAGAATATGAAAACGCGTATAATTTCGCACCTAATTAAGTTGTCGGTTAAATTTAAAATGAGCTTTCCTTCGACCGTGACTCTTTCATCCCTCGAGTATATACCTACGCGTATCTACTCACTTTGAAAGAGGCGATGGACGGATTGATTAATAGTACGTTGTCGACGTCGCGAAAATGCCGTTTCATCGCGTAGATTACAGTACAGTCAACCTTACGATATACGTCGAAGTATCCCTCGGTTAGATTCATCGTGTAATCTGTCAACGTCGAGCGATAGTTCGTCGGCTAAAGTCCTCCGAAAATATATATATATATATATATATATATATATATATATATATATATATATATATATATATATATATATATATATATATATATCGGACCAAGAGCCTGGTCCCATTATCGTGTAACATCGATCATTAAACTCAAAGAGGATATTCTCCTCCGTTCATTCTTCTTTACACTTTTCCACGAGCTTTTCACTCCTTTCATTTTCTCGACTGCCCATTGTGTACTCGATCCCATTACCTATACGTCGATAAAGTGCGAAAATGTCAAACTTTTTTGAACGCTTTATAACGGGAGGCCGATGGAAAAACGCCCTTGTTTATATACGTCATGGCAAATAGAGAAGAAGAAAAAATGAGGGATAAAACGAAACGGCTGTATAGCGCGAGGTAAAGGATATTCGATTCTGAAACTGAAACAAATAAAGTCGATTCCATCCGGCAACGAAAAAAAAAAGAAGAGAATTGCAATTTCGAGGCTCGGGATTCGTTTAATTTCCAATAGCTCGGAGTAATCGTGGAGAACTTTTACCCCCGGTAAAAATGATGTTTCGCCTATATATTTCACGAACGATATCGAATCGTCAAGTTTGCACCCTCGAATCGCGTTTTTCGACCTGGCGTATTTCGAAATTCCGTCGAAACAGATCGCGTGTTACTTGTCGGAGTTTTACTAGGGCTTTACGAGGGGTAGAGAAATATCACGAAACTCCGTAGCACTTAATGAAATTCACGACAAACCTCGTACCAATTAGTTTCACCGCCTCTCTCCGGCCGTTCGACCGATAAAGCGCGTATATTTGCGAGGTTTCGGTGAGAGCGAGACGGACTTTCGATCGAACGAAACACAACTCGCGCTGATTAAAAATAACTCCAACGTTTCACATTTACATTTATTTATTATATTTACAGCTCTGGCCTATCGATGCGATCTCGAAAAAGAAGAAATTATGCGAGCCGTTACAACGTTCGAGAGGTCCGACGCGTCGTCATCAAATGCAAAACGAGACGCGGTTTCGTTCGCATCATCGAAAATCGTGAAGTGTTGAAAGAAGTGTAATTTTTCGCGTATTCGCGAATAAGCAAAGGAAAAAGTGAACATAAAAAATGGATTCGCGCGAAAGTTGGAACATGACGCGAGCGTCGATGTTGGAGTCGTTGCTGGTAAACGTTACGACGATATGCGATTTTGGGAACGATACCGATCAACCCGGCTGCGAAGAGATGATGTTGTATTACGATCGTGAATTGATCGAGCGGGTCGTGAGCATCGTCGTACCTCTGTCGTTCGGTGCGATCGGTATTATCGGTCTCGTCGGCAATTCTCTCGTCATGATCGTCGTTATCGCGAATCCGGGCATGAGATCACCGACGAACATTCTCATAACGAATTTAGCCGTCGCCGATCTTCTCTTCGTACTATTTTGCATTCCTTTCACCGCTGCCGATTTCGTCCTGCCGTATTGGCCGTTTGGCAATATTTGGTGTAAAATCGTTCAGTACTTCATCATCGTCACGGCATGCGCGAGCGTCTGGACTCTCGTTCTCATGAGCCTCGACAGGTTAGTGAATACAATTTTAATTTTACCTTTATTTATCATGAAAATTAAACCGCCGATGAAACTGGAATTAATAATAATGATTATCGCTAAATATTGACGTTTCTCGACCGTAATCAATCTCTCGTTACTAAAACCACCAATCTTTATAATTAGCGTAATTACCGACCTCGACACGAATATTCGCGGTCAGGAGCCAATTTTCCAACGTGTTCAATTTTCCGGGGTGAATCTCGCGGTATTTATTCGGATCGATCGGTAAATACTATCGATATGTATTTATTCATCTCCAACGAGAATCCCCGGAACGTCGAACGGAAATAATTTTAATCATCTCTCGTGACGGATATTCGTTCTAACGCGCTTTTAAACGCGATCCATCAATTATCCGGCGACGCAAAATAAATTGCCGGTTTGTGTGAGATAAAAGCGCGTGTCGGCATCATCGTTAGCATCGATGTAATACTCTTCCTCACATATCTCTATAACGATGTATATATATATGTATATCCCATGAGAGAGTAACGAGAACGGTGTTTACGGGACATAAAACAGAGCGGAGATTTCAGGCCTGCGGTAATGCGTACGCACACTTCAATAAACAACGTCCCGTCGTATCACTCTCCCTTTCGCCCTGTTGCTCGTAAGTTTATAGTACGACCGCGTACCTTCGAATCAAATTTCTTTCGTAAAGCAACGTTCGTGAAAAAAACGAATATTGCGACGACGAGATTATCGAGGCGCCGACGTTGGTAAAAAAACAAGTAATTCGTCTTAATTTCAGATTTAAGTAAGATCGATCCGAGCGAGACAAGATATATATATATATATATAAATATATAGAAGAATTGAAAAACCCAAGGTTTTATTATTACTTTTTTATATAAATTATTCCAGACAAATTTGAGCGAGATTTCTCTTAGTTTTTTTTTCGAGCTATAAAAATCTTTATATTCGGGTCCTCGAGAAGTCATCATTTATTTTATTCTTTCCCGCTTCTCGAGTCCCGAATTTAATATATTATACAGCGCGATCGAGCCTTTGGCAACAGACTCGATCGAACCTCTTGTATTTGATATCTTTTTTATTCCTCAGGTGCTTGGCAGTCGTGCATCCGATAGCGTCGAGATCGGTGAGAACGGATTTTCACGCTTTCCTCGCTATATGCATCGCTTGGGGTGTTATACTCACAGCTTCGGTGCCGACTTTTATCATTCACGGGGAGGTGAGGCTCTGTATATTGAACAGAATTTTCGCCATTTCCGGTGCTCGGTCCCTCACAATTTTCTATTGCTCGAGGCAATCTTGCATATATATATATATACATAGACGTGTGTCTGTGTACGTATAAAGTTCACCAAGGACACGACATTATCGTACAACGTACTGCATGTACACATACACATACACACACATATATATAGATGTAAAAACATATACGTGGTATAATACGTTAGGGAGAAAGCACGCGAGCAAAAATAAAAGCTCTTACCGGTGTTGCTTTACACGCAACGTTCTCGAGGAAGGTGACGTATAACACGTACCTACCTCCTATCGGAAAAGAGTCTCGTGAACCCGATTCCCATTATTCCCATAGACACATTTTACTTTGTACCGTAACACTTGGTGTATATCTATATATGAAAATTGTAGAACGATACACCGCACGAGATGACTTATACGAAGCTCGTGATCGATTTACAAAAAAGAACACTACATTTTTCCATCACGAGGAAAATGTATAGGTCAAAAGCGAAAGAGACGCGAACTTTCGATAAAAATGTGTATCGCGAAGTCGCCGCCCTTTATGTATGCAGATTAATTTCGTTTATCAGGTGGTGGATTATTCGACGCCGGAGAATTTTACGGCGTGTAGAATAACGCCCGAGTTCAATTGGCCCCTCTTCCAAATATCTTGCTTCCTCGTCAGTTACGTCATACCACTGACCCTCATATGCGGGCTTTACATCTGTATGCTCGTGAGACTATGGCGAGGGACGAGAACGAGCGCCGAGAGCCGACGCGGCAAGAGACGAGCGACCAGACTCGTTATCGTCGTCGTTGGTGTATTTGCCATTTGTTGGTGTCCGCTTCAGGTAAGATGCGTCCAAGAGTTCACGATTGAATGATTTTAATTGAATTTGTTTTTTTCCTTTCGATTAAATTTCATTTAATTCAAATTAGTTTCACTCAATTTTTGATTAATTTCATTTTTAACGTACTCGATAAAATTCACGTTAAGATTAATTTCCTATTTTGTATGTTCGACAGGTGATACTCGTGACTAAGTCCCTAAACTCATATCCGGTAACGTCAACGACGATAATGATACAGATAACGAGTCACGTGTTGGCATACACGAACAGCTGCGTGAATCCAATTTTGTATGCTTTTCTGTGCGAGAAATTCCGTCGGGCATTTCGCAAGATAACGTACTGTCGTCCGAAACACGATACGCAACACAGGCTCGGACCTCAAACGAGAACCACCAGAGCGGCAAGCAGCGGGAATGTACTCTAGGTACGTATACGTAGTACACATAGAAATTTCTTTACTCCCACATACGAAATAAAGGTAAAAAGGTGCTTTTATCGTGATTGAAAAATCTTCGTGTTCGAACGCCCAAAGAACTTTGGCGTCTCTGACGATACGATCATCGATCTATTTGCATAAATTATGTCGCGTCGGCAGATTATCTCGGTTGACGAGACTCGAAAGTTTTCGGTGTAGGCGAGATAATTTTTTTCTTCTGACGGAACAATCGCGAAAAATGAGTCGTGATTCGAGATGAAAATGCGAGCTAGAGCTCGCGTTTTCATCTCGATTCTCGTTGTCGGATGCGCGCGATGAAATTGACCAGCTTGATTCTACGAGCGACACAACGGCCTGCTTTCCCGTACCGCGTGGCAATTTGTCTCGTTGCGCGCGCCACTACGCCGTAATTTCGCACAGATTTTTCTTGATTTTCCACTTTATTTTTTGCGTTATTTCGGGGCAAAGTACGAGGCTTTATTACAGTTGGAGACAGAGACAGAGATAGAGAGAGAGAGAGAGAGAGAGAAAGAGAGAGGTAAGAGAAAAAAGAAAAAGCGAGAGGCTCTGTCTCGTTCATACTCGAATCAAATGGTCTCCTTGACACAAATGCAAATGGAGGTTTGACTTGACGCCCGAGAAACGACGAGTGTGGAAGGAGGGGAGGGGTGGAAATTCGAGCCTGCCGGGTGAAGTAGGTGTAAAGGGTTGAACGACACACGCCAGGCTGCAGTAACGTAAGACAAATGAATATATATATGTATAACCGAAGCAAAGTACCAGGCCGCGTGTAGATACGACAAAATGGTGGATGACACGAGTGAGTAACGATGACAGAAAGAAAGAAAGTAAGAAAAAAAAAAAAGAAAAAAAGGGGATGATTGTTTCTTCTCGTTTCGTACGAGCACCAGTCCGGCTATAGTCACGCAGTTATATACAGCTCACTCGTGCTTCTACGAGTAAAAGCAATATATATATATATATATTTGCATCATACAAAGAATAAGTTACCAGAGTTTCTCGCTTCGTTTCTTTCTCCACATTTTCTTTCTTTTTTTTTTGTCATCCATTGCATACCAGAGACACTATTACGTTAGCATCAGGTGGTGAAGAGGACCCGCTCTCTCTCTCTCTCTCTCTCTGTCTCTCTCTCTCCGTACCGGAGACTTGACATTAGCTCTGTAATGAATAATACAAGAGGAAGACCTCTCTCTCTCTCTCTCTTTATCGTTGAAAGGGTTTGCAAGAAGTCCAGAAGGAGTAGATTTGAACAAAACAAGCAGAAAAAAAGAATGAGGTGAAGAGCGACAGTGGAAGAAAAAAATCTTGGAGAAAGAGTGACGCGAGTGCCGGGTACGAAAAAAAGACGCGGAAAGAGGAGTAATGGAAGACCGAGAGTTAAAAAAAATAAAAGGAAGAGCGAGAGGAGACAGACACAGAGGGAGAGAAAGAGAGAGAGAGAGAGAGAGAGAGAGAGAGAGAGAGGAGCCAAAAATCGAGAGTTCTTGGCTGAGGGGTGAAAACATTTTCACTCCCGGCTGGCTCGGAAGATTCGGCAGTTTTTGGATGTGTTCCCAAAGCTCGAGCCAACAAGCATTATTCTAAGGTTTTGGGCGGGCTGAAAAAAGAATCGAACGAGAAACCCGTTTACGTTCGGGAATTCGCGTATGGGGGTTGAATAACGGGGTCGTCCTTCTCTCGGAATGACTCTCGATGGAAAGTTCATCAGAAAAGTACATCGTTGGAGACCTTCGAGCAGTAAAAATCCAAAGGAAAGAGAACGGTTTATTTATTTCGGGAGTGAAATACGAGATATATGAGAAATAGTGTTGGTGCGGAGGGTGAGAAAAGAATGCGAGTAAGCCGAAACTCGAAAGCGGAAATGAAGTATCGAGCAAAAAATTAAAAGAAATATCTTTTACCCGAAACCTCTCATTTTTTGCGCCCATATTTCTTTTCATCCTCTTTCATTTCCTTCCCCAAACTTTTCTCCCCCTGTGTATCAACGCGAGCCCCTTGTTTATAGAGCAAATATCAAAAGAAAAAAAAACCAAAACAACAAAAAAACAACACTGGTGTTTAATAATAAAGATAAAGAGCAAATATGAACGTTGCACTTCGGCAACGAAAAATCCTGTCAAACAGCCACAAAAATATATCCCGAGGGATCCCCCGAGGGATTCTCTACGGCGCCGCTCTCGCTTGTTTTCATCAAACCTGTCGGTATGATTGAATATAACTTTTAGATTGCTCTTGATTATGAAAACAAACTGAAACGATCATCTATTTTCCTTTCGACATATTTTTTCTCATAAAACACGTCAACGTTTTTTTTCATCGATCGACAAATAATGATAAAAATAATCGTTCACTCTTGTTCGACATTTTTCAAAAAAAATTGCGAAACTGATAACGAGGCTTTGGAAAAATATGGCACAATGTTGCGGAAAACAGAAATTAAGAATCAACGAGTCGTGTGTGTTTTCTTTCTTGCCACCCGGAAATTGGCAAAGGGTGAACAAATATTTCGTCTCGTTCGTTTCTCGGGGCGATATTAATCATACACGTGGATATTTCCACCTATCGATATATGCGACTATATCTCATATCTACGTAGCGCCGAAGAGGGCGAGGAGGGGGGGGGCGGGAGTGCCGTTGGAAAGGCTTTTTCTTGCTCTCTGCATTTCGTATCGATCGCTGGCTCTGGGATTTAGCGACCGCGTTTTCTCGTCTCCCTGTTCGGCGTTTACACATGGACGGGTTCCATTTTATATGTGCGAGAGAAAATTCGGGCCGGGGCCACGGTATCCCGAAGCTGTCATAATATAACCCTCGCACCCGAAGAACAACGTGGGGGGCAAAATGAATCACTGTTAAAAAAATAACGATTTCCTGATATGGAAAAATTGTTCATTAACATGATATTAACTTAATCAAAACATTTTCAACCGCGATAGCTACATCGTCATTTCCTGAATTTCTAATTTTTTGTTTCGTGGGGTTTTTATGCTATTGGCATTTTTTTTTCTACAACGTGTGATTTTTCTCCGACTTATTCTCATACGTGTAAATAAGCTCTAGAGAGAAATGGTTTAGTCAGCTCGAGATTTCGCGAAGGTGTGAATGACTGCCGATATCTATATTTAAACTTTTTGTGTCTGCTAATTATACAAAAGTTCCTTGTATTTCGATTTCGCACATACCGATAGCATGAACAGTAATAATAATAATAATAATAATGATAACACTAACGAGCCGCTCTCGCCATCGGTGATAAAAGTTTGTTGAAAAAATTGTCATTCACCGCGATGCACTGATGATAAAATATTAGCAGCGCGGAAAAACCCTCCCTTTTGTCACGGGTGCTAAAAGCCCACGCGCATATTTCTCGTATTATGAAACTGGTCGTAGAAACACGACGATAAACAAAAAAACGTTGCTTTCGTCTGCTTTTAGTACATTTAACAACAACGAATAAATAAGTTGATGGAACATATTGTTTTATCCCCTCGTGGATAAACGTGGAATAAAAATGTGGCAGCTTTTTATATTTATCTTTTTCGTAATATTGTATGACACGGTTTTCAAGGAATTTTACATTTACTCGACAGAGAATATGAAAAACATTCATTTTCATGAGAATCTACATGTAATTCTTTGCATTTTATACATACCGCTAACAATAAGCTTGTTCATTTAAGCCGCGCTGACAATGGTTAAGAAGGATCGCATAAAATTTCATCCGAATTTAATTAATTATCCATCAATTATTATCGAATACAAATGTTCATCTATCTAACTTTTGTTCGCTCGCTTTACTCTTCGTGATTGCAACGGTATTAATTCATCCTTTCAAATGAAATTATTATTATTTCCATTAGCCAAAAAGGAACTTTCATCTCATTATCAAAAGTTATAACGGTCCTGATTGTGTCGGCACGAAGGCCGAGGGCTGCTTGACACGGTGTAAATGAGTCAATGTTCATAAGCAATAAAAGTTCAGGTTTCTGTCGAAAGAATCAACGGGATTATACGAGCGACCTGACTTTTATTGGTAATTTCGTAAGTGCACGACTCTCGCATCATCCGTTCTCGTTTCGCTTTTCTTCCTTTCACGTGTTCGTATGTATCGACATGTACATACATATATATATTTATACAAAAAACAGTGAATACGAGAGACCCGAGTGTTTTGACGAGATGTGACACACGATGCGAAAGTGATACAGGGGGCAATAGAGATGATAAATAGGGTCGCTAATTTCGTGAGTGCCAACAGCTCTTTCCCTCGTGACAATTTTTCATTGTGCTCCCGCGTATTTTTCTCGATAACAATTCTCGAGAATTGTCTGCCGATTCGCCAAATTCCCTCGCATGCATTATACTCGGGGTGAAAGAAAATCATTGTAAATTTTCTGATTCAAAATACAAATAATATTCCTGCAAAAAAAAGTCAGAATCTCTAATTTTACAGAATTATTTTTCTAAGCGGTACGTCTCTTCGTTAATTGTATTCTTCATTATTCATCCGCCGATTTATCACGTCGATAAAAATGTTCTCCTTCGGTAATTATTCATGTCTGCAAAAACTTTCGGCTCTCGGATTGGGAAAAAAATCGAATTTATGAGTGTGCGAAAGTTCCGCACGATTGAGCGAATAAATACGATGGGGTTGAGAAAGGAGAAGTTGGAATTTCACTTTTAAGGCTCTGATCGCATTGTGTGTTTATATATATATATATATATATATATATATATCCCTTTTTATTTTCTTCATCGCACATCCCTCTTCATTTATGTTTACTCACGCTTTTCGTCTGGCCCATGCTTCGATGCTCTTCATACTCTTTCCATTTATCTCGTATTTTCTTCGTGGTCCTCTTTCCCTTTACCCTTCGGTAGTTTCCCGAGCTTTTTCTTATTTGCATATTCCGCATCGTCTGGTTTTTCACGAACTCGATCGCACCCCCGGCATGACGAGGTGGGAGCGATGGGAACGAAGATAGAAATAAAGAGACAGCGTGAGAGAGAGAGAGAGAGAGAGAGAGAGAGAGGGGGAAAGAGAGCGGAATAAAATAGCAAGATTGCAAGAAGACAGAGTGGATCTCCTTGAGGGGTAGGCCGTTCTGAAAAGCGGAAACGCGAGGCTGAGAGGACTCGAGACGGCGCTGAGAGGGCACGAGACCACGATCAGAGAGCGAGAAATTCAGTAATGAAAATTGGATTCGGTGCCACGAGCGGACGTCCTCTTAACCTTTGACTTCCTTCATTTTCTTTCTCGTTCTCGTTTCGATTTTTATCATCCCCCTCGGCATCGTTTCGATTTAACTTCCAGAGTAGACCGAGACAGAGAGAGAGAGAGAGAGATAAGCCGAATGTCAATAAAACATTTTTTTTTAATCAGATTAATCTCATCGGGCCAAGTTTCAAATTATCCAATTTTTGTGTTTTTTTTTTTCGAAATATGTTACAGGAGGACGCGACGTTATAGGAAAATATTTAGGTAATCAATTGCGGGGAACAAATTTCGATGCAGAAAAATGGAAATAACGGAAGCGACCGGTTCACTCGAGAAGCATGAAAATATCGCGGAAAATGTACGTATTTAATTCGAAGAGAAATACTAATATGACCCATAAAGCGAAAACTGTGATATAGATTATACGAGTTTCTGGAATGTGCGCATTGTATACCGTGTGGCAAACTCGATGTAGATTCTACGAGTTACGCGGTTGCGTAATATTGTTAATGCGGGTACGGTCAAGATCTATCGGTTGCGGGAAATTGTTTTTGAAGTAGGTACTCGCGTCTAATTGATCGATATGAGTTTGGATGAAAGTGGAAACCGTACATATCTTCGTATATATTTTACCGTCCACTACATACTCGTTGACACGAATAAACAGTAATTGCCATTCGCTACAAATTGCATGAAATTCGCGTACAAGAACGTTCCAAAGCTCATTATTTTATATAAATAAGGTATATTTATTTTGATTTGTTGATCGAATAAACAAAATTCGATTTTAAACTGGGGTAGGAGAAAATTATGTACGATAGAGCGTGAAAGATAGGTCGGCATGAATAAGAGCGTCGGATCACAGCAAGACTTAAAAAAGGCCGACAGGGCGTCTTGGCAGAGACTCGAGGGGGATCGTACCAAGCTCTTTACTTCGGCTCTTAACAGCTTCGAGTGTCTCTCGTTCCTCGCACTCGGGATGCCATTGGCTTCATCCACGTTGCATAGCCAAAACATGAAGAATATTTTCATGAGAAAAAAACAAGATTCTGGACATAATTCTCGTACTTACAAGCGCGAATAGATAAATATCGAGAAATTTCTCTTCGTATTTGTATTTGCAAAGTGCGAAGAAAATTCTATATTGGTCGAAGATTGTGAAAATGCACATCCGTAAGGACAATTGGAAGAAAGAGGTCAAGTGCGGAGTTGGAGACCTCGATATATATAAGACTCGGTGATCATCATCAGTCTCCCTTTCTTCTCCTCCCCATCTCAATCGAGCTCCGCGTCTTGAGACCTCGACAAAGCACAATATACGGAGGGAGCGAGCACATGGATAACACCTCGTTTCTGAAACTCTGAAGTTGGGAGAGGAGGTGATTATTATCATCCTTGACAATCCACGTGGCTATTGTATGTGAGAATGCTTGCGGTAGAAAGAGAGAAGGGGAGAGAGACAGAAGCCCTGAACATCGACGGGGTCAAAGCAAGAGGGAAATATAGAGCGATGATAACTTCCCTTCGTGGAGCGTCTTGCGGTAGCTCTACTACTTTAGCAGTATATATATATATATAGTAGCGGAGGTAATGGACACGATGCACACGGCTCCGGCATGATAGGGGACTATAAACAAGTAGTGAATGTACCACGAGAGAAACTCTTCCGACGGCCACGCTATTCGAGGTTTCCCTATGAATCTAACGCTGCGTTGCGGCAACTTGAAATTTCACGATTTTTACGGCAAAGTGAGAGAAAAATATTGATTTTTTTGTTATATCTTCCAAAACAAAAAAATGTTTAGCAGTAAAAAGTTCGCAACTCTTTTGAAAAATGGTCTGGCGAATCGCCTCGTGCACATTCTATTCGGAGCACGTGCACACTGTTTATTTGTTTAAAATCGTATTTATCGGATGTCTAAACGATACATGACCTAATTACGAAAAACGCTTTTGAAAGTGTTTGACGTTTGTTTTTTGTTTTTCAGCTGTTGAAACATCAAAGCTCGTCAACACTACGACGTCTACCGTTCCTCGGCCCACGTGAACACTGCACGCAAATATAGTGGGCGCAAATTTTATAAAAAATAACATAAAACTTTAAACAAAGAGCAATTTCCGAGTTTCCCCAGTCTTCGTTCGTGTAAGAGAAAAAGACTTAGATAATGGAGTTCACGCGTCTTATCGATGGAGAGATTCATCGATTTCCTCGTTGTCGAGAACGAGATATCTAAAGGAATCGTCGTGGACGCCAATAAATTTCATTTCCGCCCTGTCTGGTGCAGCAAGTAAGATATATCAGAGAAAATTAAAAAAAAAAACTGTAAACTCAACTTATTCTGTCTAAATGTGTAAATAGAGGAAATTGTGTAAGATAATAGACGGCAGGGAGAAATACGCAGTACTATACATATGGTGTATGTATTACGTAAGTGTTGCGGTGTAATGAGAATGCGATAGGAAAAAAAGAAGATAATTCTTATTCGTCTACAAATTGTTAAATTCGTATAAATAAAAAAAAAAGATAAATTAAATTCTTAAAAACGTTATATCGACATGTGTAGAACATATATGTGTGATATCAAAAGTATATTGTATACATAATGAAGAAAAGACTTTTAATGACGGATATTGAAAAGTCGTTAAAGGAGTGAAACTCTGAAGTTTGAAAATGGACTCGCGGGTTCGAGTTTCGAGAAAACCACATGTGGTTGTATATTTATAAAGTGTCGAAGGAAAATACTCGTACGAATATAAATATAGATATTTATAATTATTTATGTATACACACAAAAAAAACATACACACACATACATATAGATAAAATAGATTGACTTGCTGTTAAATAATTATATATGTATAAAAAGTGTGTGAAAAAATACGAATGGTGCGAGTGTTTCGTCGGTATTATCGATTATCGAATCGAGTGGATCACGACACATGAGCCCCCTGTCTCTTCCACGCGATTTAAGACAACCATAATACGCATGAATGATTTTACGAATGGAAATTAAAGAATTTAGCTACGTAGTTGTTTTATCTGTAAACTCACTACTACGTGTATAAAATATAGTTTTACAGATTTTCCCGGGAATGTTTGGCATAAATTCGTGTAAATGTATTACGTATTGTACCTAATGTATTATCGAGAATAAATTATTACCGTACTTAGATCGGATAAGAAACCGTCTCGTATAATTGTATCATCAAGTTTGCATGATATCGAGAGTTTACTGCACTGATTCACCATAATTTGATTTTTGTTTTAATTAGGTCGGATATGTAAAATGATATGGATGTAAATTGCGTCTTCAAAATAAAAGAAATCGGTAGAGCCCGTCTACCTGTAAGGCCACACCTGTAAGCATTGTAATCTATAAAACGATTATAATAAAATTCTACTTCAAAATCATGAAAATATGATTCGAGTCTACTTATTCATTGGCAACGGATCCCAAAAATAATATCCCGTAATACCCTGTCCATATTCAATTTTTTCGATGCATCGAAGAGAAAAAAAATCGTGCATTGATTCGAAAAATTCAATAAGATGGTCGGGCTACCGGGGTTGCGCACAAATATTATACAAAATTCCGTGTGCGATACGAATAACATTTCCATATGGCTCTTTCTCCTCGTCGATTCGATATATGCAATAAAGTTGGAGCGAACCGGGCACTACCTCGGCGTAATAAGTGAGTTATCGAAGCCAGCGTACTGTGAGAGTAAGTGCATCCCCGTACGTTTGATCTCGATTTTTATTGACATTCATACTTCGAGCTTCTCGATCGTCAAACGGTATGAAATTTCTACATTGCATTCATCTCCTGTATTCCACGATCGTTGCCTCGCATTCTCCACGAATCAAATTGAAGAAGCTTCACAGCATACGTTACGATGCAAAATGGACTATAAAAAAATTACAATTTTACAAATATTTTTCATATCACGATCAGAGTTACTTTCATTTGTTTTTAATTACCGCAATTAATTTTAAACGATGGTCAACAACGTTTTCTAATTAATGCTGCCGGTGCATCGTGAAATCCGATTGTAGGATTCATCTGGTACGACTGGATGCTGCTCTAACTCTGTTAATTTCACAGAAGTGATAAACAGTAGCGGTGATAACAGCCCGTGGCCTTTCAGGCAGAAACCTATAACCCGTCTATGTATATTACGACGGTACAGAAACAATGTAGCGAATCCGGAATAATACGTGAAGCGAAAACGTGTATCAGTCCCTAGGTATATAGACGACAAACATTCGCTATCTCTACTCTACTCGTAGTTGCGTAGAGTATTTGTATTGTTCGGTCAAACGGAAGAATTTCTTTGATTGGAACGATTCCATCGTGACTGATCACACCTTCGTTCTTGATCGAATTGTCACCGGAGAAACTACAGCCTCGTCAGGATATCGAAAACAAAAGAGAAACATCGAGATCACGTACGAATCCGATGCTTCGTAGTTGAAATGCGTCGTACTATCAAGCAGATTGCGAACTTTAATCGGAATACTTTTCATACTTGCGACTGGGTCAAATCCTTCACGGAATTCATAATGCCAAAGAAGCTTTTCGATCAAATAATTCTTAGCCGAGAAATTTAGAAACATGATAATTCCCGAATATTTCGTCAAAACGTAATGTCGTATTTCACAGTTGCATTTACGACTCGAGGGTTATATGGAAGACAAAATTCATGAAACGAACGAGGTTAAAGAGATAACGCGCACCATGTGCCATGACAGTTGTTTTCATCCCTTGGAGACACATCGCTTCTTGACGATCTCACATACGGTGCACACGTGTATATATATAACCTAGGATTTTTCCCATTTGGACTTTTATAACATGTTGTGCAGTTGTTGCGGTGTACGGTGTTGCAGACGCCCGGGTTGACTGTAATCCGTGAAAAGTGAGGAGATCCACGGTAAAAGTGGAGAATAAAAACGAAGCGAGAGAAGGTAACGCGACGTGGTGATATAAAAAGTTGTAAAACGTTTAAAGTGGAAGGAGAGAAAGGTTCACGAGGGTTGGAACGAGAATGAGATATGTATATTACGAAAAACCTTCCGTCATTTCGCTCGTACCGACGCGTGTCGGATGAAAGTCTATCTTCGGATATAAACGATACTATGTATTGTCAATTTTTCCACCCTGACGACGAAAAATCTATACAACTTATTTCACACACAGACACTTTCACAATTTCATCTCGTCGATCACACTTTTTGCCGATGTCTCACGGGAAATCCTGTTTGAAAATTCTATATAGGCAAATTGGCCGAGATAGACCGAGGAACCTTCGAGACTCGTTCGAAAATTCTTACTCCCGTTTTTCTGAGAGAGCGATGATTTCAGCCACTGTCGTGTTAAACGACCGAGGGAACAATGTTATAAAGGTAAGATCACTTTTCCGACGTCCTCGTTCGCGTGAACGCGATGGGCTTGAAAATAACTTTCCTCCCTTCTTTCATCCGAGTCTTTCGTATCCTTCGGCAAATGCACTTTACTATACTAATATTTCTTCGACGATAATGGCCGTCGTAGCTAATATCACGGACGGGTATAAGCCCGTCTATTTTAATGTCCCGAATGCTTCAATACGCGATGAGATAAAAATGAAAAGTATAAATTTAAAACGGTGGAAAAAACGTCTTCGCAATTTTAATATAATTACGTCGTTTGATAAATTCTTATGATTTTACGGGTCCTCGTTCGACGTTAGCGCGATCTAATATTATCTTTATAATTCGCGTAACGTTCAACAGTTGCTACTCTTCAATGTTGTCTCGGTTTATTATTCATCTCGGCAATTTCGAAAGCTCAAAAGATTTTTACACCACGGACATAGTCCCGATGTTTCCTTTCTCTCGTTCGCTCTTTCCTCTAGCATACGTGTGCTATTTTACGAATTCCCTCTCCGTTCTCGTAGATAGTTGTTGTCTTTCGCGGTGAGTGGTCTCTTCGCGCGAACAAAAACCCGTCTACGCTAGAGACGAACGAATGGTTTATTTGCAATGGAGAAATTGTGCAGGCGTTGCTTTTCCTTCGCGTGTAGGTACGTGAATTTTGCTTTGTCGTACAAAATCGCTGAGAGATCGGGATACGAAAATAATAGTGACGCAAAAAGTACGAAATTGCCAATCTTCGAAAGCTCGATTTTCCAATTCCGGAATTTTACGCTCCTATCTGTAGCTTGCTTTTACATTGGATTCCACTTGATAACGTGATTATACCGAGTCGAAAGTGCAAGAGAAACTTGGACGTAGAAAGGAAAAAAGGTGAATTCTTTTCGACGCGTCGAGGGAAAATTGCTCTCGCGAAGCGAGAATTTTCGACGAGAAATTGTTCCTACTAGCGATATATAACATATATATATACATCGATACGCCAGAATTTCATTAAAAAACTAGAGTGCTTTCGCAAGAAGCCCGATTGAAAAGCATCTCGCTCTTCGTGCGCGGGCGTCGTCACACTTATCGAGAAGAAAAGTTGGGAAGCTGTCGGGGTGTACGTCGAGCAAGCATTATATCGATGGTACGTAGGTAATTAGTTTCAGTCAATTAAATGGATACGAGTCTCTGTTATAAGCTACGAGCAAAAAGCAAAAATTACCAATCTATCGCGAATACTTCGAAATTTCGAATATAATAAAAAGTGTTTAAAACGTACTTACTTTTAAGAAAAATCTGAAAAAAAGAGAGTATTACGAAAGACGGGACGATAAAAGAGGGCGATGGCGAGCTTATACGCGTGACCCTTCTCGAGAAACGAGAAGCTCGAGCAAAGCTCACCTCGCTCGCAATTAACATACAAATTTCGTTATTACCCGGCGGCTCTCACGAAGCAAAAGAGAGTCAGAAAGGCCCGAAGCGATGACTGTAATTCTTTCTTTTTTTTACTCCAGTAGAGAGAAAGAGAGAGAGAGGGAGCTGGAGAAGTCCCATTTGAAATTAAGTCTTTTCTCGCGCTTTCTTGAAAAATAATTACAAATTTCCACCGTGTGCCGGCCGCGATTTCGAGACTTCTTACTCGCGATTCAAAAGCTTCGAAAACTCTGACCAACGTTTTACGGCCTGTCTTATGTCCGTTCAAGTCCCGTCGCATTTAAATCGCTTCGTCAGGAACAGCACTCGGGCGGTTCATAGAAAACGGTTTTTCAAAAACGTGTTTCTCTTTTCAACGTAAACTTCGTTACGAGTCTTTCACGATTGCCGCGGGTAAATTAATTCTCGCGGGAAACTACAGTAATAATAATAATACGATAATAATAATAGGGGGGTTTCGGTATATTCTACGATTTATTCGAGGTTTTCGTTATTAGCGAGGAGAACCGGGGGAGATTTTTCATTTATATCCGGCGGGTACGACGGAAGTCGTGGTCGAGTTACGCTTCTTCCTCTGGCGCAAAGTGTGGGCGTAAGCCCTGACAATTCGTTTTCGCATTTAGCTTACAACGCGCGAACCAGAGAACGAACGATTCGTCGAAAGAGTTTTCGTTCACGCGCGCAACCCCTCCCGGCTCTGCAATAACCGTAGCGCGAAAAACAGGAAATAGAAGAAAGCCAGTCGTTCGAATAACGAGATTGCACTCGACAACAAAAAATCTAACCAGCGAGAGATACGCGGACGTGGGTTTTTCCATGAAAATTTGTTTACGCTCTAGCTTTTAAGTCGATAAGCGTGAAAAAACGTATTATTGTAAATTACACGGGTAATTACTTAAATTCACTAACGCGTGTGATAACCCTCGCTGTCTTCCGAGGGGTTGGAGAATATTCGATTCGATCTAAATTCCATTCACCGTTCGCCGATGATGCAAAGCGCGTCGACATGAGCGGGACCACGTTGTAAGGAGGAGGGACGAGCAAACTGGCTGATTGATGTATCTGGAAAACGAACGAGATTGAATCTGTCACGAGGTTCGTTCGACAGTGCGCGGTGCATAATTTCGGCAAATTCATTGTGAAATTTCCCTCGGTCCGCCATCGAGTGACATGACTCTGAGAAAGAGAGGAGGAACTAATTTCGTCGGGATAAAACGAAAAACAAGAGAGCAAAAAAACTGTTCTATAGTGAGGTCTCGAGAACGAGCGATAAATTTTCATTACGTTAAGAAAGAAAAGGAAAAAAAGAACAGATGCCTTGCCCCGGAACGATACACGCGCCTACATCGAGACGCGAAAAGGACACGGGAGAACTCCTTACGAAATTTATATCATTGCCATGTAGTATAACTCTCTCACGGTTCCCTCGCGCAGGAGAGAGGTCGGCTTACCCAGCAGTCTGCTATTTTACCGTATGTCACTTAATACGATATCCTCTCGTCGCCAAGACCACGCGACCTGTTTCTCTTATTCTCCGATAGCTATAGTCTCGCTAAAACCACCGACCCGGAATCCTTGTCCTTTCTTATACCGCGACGACAGTCGTCGGGGGATTTATGAGCCACGACAAATTGAAGATTGCAAAGTGTTGCCAATTCGATGTATTGTAAACTCTAAACTTACGCGACTTTGATAAAAAGTGTGCATACATGTAAATAATCAAAACTTTTCATAATTAGTTGGAACATTCTATAGAAAAGTTGTTCGGCAACTTTACAAACTTACGACGACGAAAGTACGCGAATATGTCGTTAATCCGTTCGCTCGGATAATTCTGTAAATTTCCAAACTCCCGAGAGTCTCGTTTTCGTGATTAAACGCAAACAAAACAAGTATATACGTCGAACGATAATTTCCAGGGTATTGTTTATGGTACGGGATAGGAAGGCTGTTGCGAACATTCGAGGAAATGGGAACGTCCGAATTGACGATGAACGGAGATTCTCGCGCACGCGTCCCTCGTTACATATTCCCCGAGCGACCACAGGGCTATGATCTACGTACTGCTGAAATTTGAGAGCGGTTCGACGAGGGTTCAGAGAATACGGGAGAGAGAGAGAGAGATCGAGAGAAGAAGAAAGATCAACCTGAAAATATATGCAAGGGCACGTGTCCGATGTAATCCGTTTCTAAGCTCAAAATCTCCATCGCAAATGTTCAATGTTCGGATATGTCCTTTCCTTTCTCCAACCATTACAAACCCAGAACGCAAGAGAAGCTTGCTAATTCATGATTCGAGGCAATAAGTGGATCTGCGCGTAGAACCTTGAGAAAGCTTTCTCTCTCACTCTGGATCGTACGAAATAGGACGGTATTAAGGAATAGAATAGAATAGTATTAAGGACGATGTCGGATTCGACGTCTCGAAATGATCGTTTCAAAATCCCCAGGTAAGATCGAAGGAGCGGATTTTAAAATTTTATCCAGTCAGCGGTAATATCGCCTAATTGACATTCTTAAATGAGTATTTATTCGTCGTCAAATATCGTTTGATCCGTGCGCAAATTAACTCGTACCTGATAAATTCCCTTTTCTCGTTATATTAAAGGATGTCATATCGCTGACCTTGCGAACGAATCAAATACCCTTATAAGCCGTGTATAATTTCAAAGCGTGGCCGGACCGCGCTTTGCTAATGGTGAAACCAGTTCCCTCGTTTGTATGCAAATATCCTCGACTCCGCAATCGGGGATCCTATATTGGCGGTAATGTCATAGAATTACGTGAAACGATGCATCTAGGGACGATAGGGATCAAAATAATAGCGACATTGTTTAACGTAGTAATTAGGACGTTTTGGTCGACCGCGGCGAACGAGTAATTGGATTTTTCACTCGCTGTCCATTACGAGGGCGCAACGAGTCGAATAAATAATCGAGCGTTGGCGATTATTCCGATACAAATATTTGCGAAAAACGGACTAACTTTTAGTCTCTCTCTCTCTCTCTCTCTCTTTCTCTGTATGTGTGTGTTTCGGTCGATGAGAGGATTATCCATCAGACCTTTACGCCTCTCGAAGCTCTCGCCCCTTGTTCTCCGATATTAACTATAGGTACGTAAAACGTTTTTCCCATTGGGATAAAAACGTATACACGCGCGATAAGCTTTATGGAATCATGGAAACGTGAGTACACTCCGAGGTAGTATTATCGGCTTACTGAGATATCATCTTTCGTTCTCTCGATCGGATCTCCCTATTGCGACAGTACGTGCGCGACCAGAGAGAATTTGGGGAATGGAGTATCGGTCTGTTTAAAAGCTTCTTGGACTTCGATACTTCCTCGGATCTGTCATTTCCGGTATCTACAAATTTATTTCAATAACAAGGAAATATCGAGATGTTGAATAATATATATATTTCAAAATTCAAACTCGGTCAAAGAAATTTCTTCATTTACGGAAAATGAAAATAAACTATTTAATTTTTCGCTCTAGAATTGCCTCGGACATGCCTTTATTCCCAGGACAAATATTTCCCGTGTTTACCGAGACGAGAAGCACGCGCTTCAACGCCGAGAGGGCTAAGGGATGAGAATCGAAAGAGACGGTGAGTCTGGATTCTAAGGGCGTGTACTGTGACGGATAAATTATACTTCACGTGGGGTGGCCTAGGCGTGCGCGCATCTTCGTCGAGTCGCGTCGGTGGGATTACACCTGGCACTCAGAGTAATAACTTCGGAGTTGCCTCGAGAGCTCTCCCGTCGCTGCGTCGACTCCCTCTCCCCTGAGACACCGGCTTTCCTTCGTCCCTTTCTCACCATCCTCCCATCCTACCCCGAGAAAATTTACCTTGGCAAAGTCGTATCAACGGACGAAAGAAAAAAGGAAAAGCGCGAGAGAGACACGACCTTCGGGCAAATTGTACATCGATATCGGTTTCTTTCAATCGCGTTTGACCAATCGATCGTGTTGCAAAAGTTCAGGTTAATGAAATCATGATTTTCGAATTAAATCATCTTAATCGATAGTTCAATTTCATTCGCTCTCGTTTCGAATGAAATATCCGGAAGCTTTAAAAACGGCGAGTGCCATTATTCTCAGGATTGCCAGAGCCGATTCGCAGGTTTATGAGAAAATAAATGAATACCGGCTGTTCGAATAAAAAGTTTTCAAAGAGAGAGAGAGAGAGAGAATGAAGAAAAGAAACAACGGTATCGACTGAAGCGAGTTCGCAATAAAAATGAATTTTAATAATGGCTCTTTCTTTCGGGAGAATAGGGGACGCAATAAGCAGAATTGTTTCCCTCGAGGTTTTGTCGTTTCAATATTTCGATTAATTCCCATAAATATATATATTCCCATATATACATATTTTTTGCATGCCGTCTGTGGTTCTAAGCGACGTTATTCATCGAGAGTATCGCGCCATGAGTTTCGAAACATGTAAAAATCTGCCGGCCTACTTCATTTATGCATAAAATTGAAGAAAAAGAAGAAATGTTATCCCAGGGCAGCGAGCCAGCGAATGCTTTTGTTGGCATCATCATTTCGGGGTTCTTGTTATATATTTTCTTTTTCTTCCCTCTCTCTCTCTCTCTCTCACTCTCACCCTTTGTATAACGAGTTCGTACGTGAATGAAAAATAAAAAGAGGGGTCTTTCCTCTCATGGCTTTAAAGCCCCGAGGGATCAGAGTGAAATTTTAATGGCTGCTTTAAAAAAAACGTCTTGAGGAACGAAGCTGTCGTACTCTCGAGTAAAGGACATAGAGGATTTTTGAAGGGTCCAAGCGAGACGTAACGACGACTATACACACGCATACCTCTGTGCAATAAAAATATTCCCTAACCGTTAAACGAGACTGTACGAAAAATATTTCGTTTCGATCAAAATATTTTCAACCTGCAAAAATATTAATTTCCAGTCTCTGGTAGTCGTATACATTAAAACGGTAATAATACGCGCCAAGACATTCCGATTGTTCCGATGATTGTTCGCCATTCCCGTAGCTCCTATTGTACTCTCGGAAATTCCACGAGCGCGATATATACGTGTATGGGAAACGATGAGCCGAAGACGAAGATCTCGAGATACTGGCCAAGATCTTCCCTCTTGACGAGAAAGCAGCTGAACTAAAAGGGTCTCGAGGGTGTGAGAGACCTCGAGAGAAACAATGAAAAGTACAACAAGCCAGAGAAGCACGTACATTCAAAAGGAACGAAAGGAGGATAATAAATGGAGACCGAGGGAATCTTTATAACAAAAAAAAAAAACATCACACAATTAACGATAAAGAATCGTGAAATCGTGTCAACCACGAAGAGACGCAAAAACACGCGGTTAAAGAAAAACAACGAGTGCGTAACATTTAAATTCCTCTTCGTTCTCGGATTTTAATACAATCTTAAAGTCGTGGTTTTCATCCCCTTATCACAGCCGTTATTTTTTCGACCGTAGATGTTATTTTACGAATAGAGAAAAATTTATCGAAAGTCTCTCAGGTGTTTATGTACACACAGGTATTATCCTCCCGTAGAAAATAGATCCTCGATCGACTTCACACACCAGACTATCCCTTTGCCTCGCTTCGTTTATCTTCTCCCGTGAGAATTCAATAGATAAGAGTAAACTGAGATAAATTCTCGCGAGAATCTGTTACCATAGTAGTCGATATAACACAGACGTATAGAAATCGCATAGAATTGCTATCGCTGACTCGATTTAGTATTATGGATATCGAGCGCATCCCTTTCAAGTCCCTTGTGGGCAATATCGC
This sequence comes from Netelia virgata, assembly GCA_951802705.1. Lineage (NCBI taxonomy): Eukaryota > Metazoa > Arthropoda > Insecta > Hymenoptera > Ichneumonidae > Netelia > Netelia virgata. The sequence continues at coordinate 52,877,539 of OX637863.1, forward strand.
TGCTTTATAAGGAATAAGTAGATTTCTGATATCGAGTCCCGGAACCGGGATGCAGCTTCGCTTTCACCGATATCGTGTTCTATTGCTTATCAATTTATCGATCGGTATTATCTCTATCGAACCATATTTCGTCGCTAACGAAGTCAATTACGATATTGAACGATACAATGTGGGAGTGTATTCGTATTAATATACGAGTCGAGGTTCCTAGAAGCGTATAAGATATTTATAAAAACAACGTTGTTTCGTCGAATAAACAGAGACGCGCTTGTCCTTCGTATCAAGTTGCACATAACGATATTTTTTTATCGTTTTTTTTTTCTTCTTCTTCTTCGCGTCGAGAAATTTATCTCGAAACCGCGTCTCGACGATTTTCGTTCGCCTCGCGAAGAGTCGAAACCCCGAATCTCGTGGCGCACCACGATCGTATTTTTTGTACGTCTGAGCAGCGCGATTTTTCGTAGAAAAAGTTTTCAGCCCCGAGAGTAGACGTCGAGGGAGCTCTCGCATTCCCTTCTCGCCTCGCGAAGTTCCTGATCGTTGGCGAATCAGACGAACTTTCGCGATATAACGGAGAATAAAATAGTTTTCGGGACTCGTGGATATGCGTGGTAAAAAAAAAACAAGTTCAAGGAGAAGGAGGACGGGAGTCCGTAACGAACGGTGGCCCTTTTCTTTCTGTATCTCGTGCCGCGAAAACTTTTTATAATTATATTATTATTTGCGAATTGCACTCGCGTTTCATGAATTTTATCGAAACTTTCCACGGACTAATGAGATTAAACGGAGTTAAGCTTTATTATAAAGTCGGATCCCGACTGTGGACCAAGTCGTGATAAGTAAATATACATCGTATACAAATACACACATAAATATATGAAACGCTCGCGCTCGTTTCTCATTGTACAGGAAGTACATGTACCGGTGTACAATTAAACGTTGCAACAGCCGCTAGAACTGCGCGTTGGCTGCAAACTTATGCAAATCATGGCGTATATGTGCGTTGGTCTGTTAATGAAAGTCATAATTAATTCATGCAATATGCAGATGCGTGCATGCTTCGTCAGGCTCCCTTACTCACCCCCTCTCTCTCTCTCTCTCTCCCTATCCCTAACTCTCTCGCCTCACCAGGCACAAGAAAGGCTAGAGACTCTATTCGTAGCATACCCAAGAGATCGATTCGATAACAGAAGCACGAGAGAGCTATGATTTAGAACGTGCGACGACGCATCGATGCCGAGATTGCGTCGATGATTGCCGTGGGATAGGGCAAGAACGTACGCGTGCTCGCCTCTAATCGTTACAACGAGTAACCGAGCGCGCGATTTTTCACCTACGATCGGACATGATGAATTGCCAACTCCTTCTCCTCTCCTTATCAAAATCAAACTAACGAGCATGAGAGAAAATAAGAGTGCACCCTAACACGAACACGGGGATTTGAAAAACGTGAATAAAAAATATATATCGATAAGAATCGTTCGACGAAATAATTGTTAAGAATTATCGTGCATTATAGAGTCATTGTTTTCTATTTCGAATAAAATGTCTATGTAATATATTATAATCGAGGAATATTCCTGGTCTACCCGGAAATTTGTTATCGATTGCCTATCGATCTGTTAGTATCGAAGACAAAGGCGATGGAGAAAGAAGTACAGAATCCGATTGCCGTTTCCCTTCGCGAATCGTACGAGAGTTATACACATATGTTGTAATAGCAGTTCGCGGCATAAACGCTCGTCGATCACAGAAATCATCTCCGTCTCATATATCCGGCAGCTATCTCATCGAAACCTCGCCCGTAGGACGATCAATTCACAACGCTATTCGGCCACGTACCAAAACCATTTGTGAAAGAAAAACACAGGGAGCTATTATCCTCCTGTGACTCGAACGTGACCGAGGTTCGTTTATTTCTCGACTAGCGATTCGATTCCCTTCTTTGGCTCGTATCTCGCTGTTTCGTATATATAACAAGCCCTTTTTATTTCCTTGAAAGGATTGCATGCATGTATAAAAAAAAAAAATAAGAAAAAAAAACGTAAAAAGTGAAGGATGGTAGGAGGAAAAATAATTTGTAACGAGATTCGAGCATATTCTGCGAAAATCTGATGCTACTTTGAACAAAGTACACACGCCATTTACAAATTACGACAAACAGCGACTTTTCGAGGAATTTTTGATGTATAATCTCTTGCAATTCTATGAACTGGTTCAAACGCGCCCACCCCGAATAAACAACCTTGTAGGTATCTATGTTCCGTATATATACATATATACGAGGTACAAAGCGTACCGATATAGATTCGGTGCGTGGAGAGCCCTGAAATTGATGAGACTAATACAAGAATCCTTGGGTCGTATGTACGGGGAGACGAGAAGGAAAAAAAAAGGAATGATGAGGCAACGCCCTTAATCCCGATGGAATTTCGCCACGGGGTGTTCGAGAAAAGAGATAAGAAGGAGAGGAGAATGGAGAGAAAGAGGGATAATGCGAGAAGGGGAATGGAGGACGAGTGGAAAGGTGAAGTTGGTTCGGGCGATGTCCTGTGATTTTTGTAACGAGCGTACACCATTTTCCGAGAATTCGAATTTATCGAGTACGAGGAATTCCGAGGACATCTTTCCTTACCAGAGATTCTGATTTCGTGCGGGATATGTTTTTTTCGTCGTCCCCTTTTTTTCGTCTCTATTTTTCCTTTCTACCATGACCCACTTTTCTTACAAATCGTGGGCTATGAATAACAACGCGGTCGGTACGTAACGATGGAGGAACGAGGGGAAAGTAAGTGTGTCCGACAATCGTTGACTCGCACTACTGGCCATGATCTTTCGCGATAAACACAATAATTCGACATGAAAATTGACACCTGGTATTTGCTGTAATTAATAAGAGCTGGATTTTACGTCTTACCGATATCCGTCGTCTCATCGACAATGAGTCATTCCTATCGAGCCAACTTATCGAACGTTGTTATTGTGCATTCCTATCGTTTACTTTTATTTTTATTTTTTTCAAAATAGTCTTTTTAATTGGAAAAAATAAAAAATATATCGAGTCGAAGAAGAGAAACGTTTCCATCTCTATCGTATCTAATCGAGAATTCATTGAAGACGACGAGTGCAAAGTGTCGTCGCGAAGAATAACAAATACGAAATACGTCGACGATCGATGACCGTGAATTGAAAATCGCTTACGTGGAATCGACGAGTTTGTCACCGTTTCTCTGTATGTATATTGTAGATAAATATACGTGATAAAAGGTTTGACGACGGTTAAATTGTAACAGTTCGTAATATTCGATGAATATTCTTAACGATTCGACGACACTTACCTCGAAACGAAAAACGTATGTAATCTTGAACGAGGCAATTATACAGTGGATTTCCGAGTAACCGCAGTTGAGCGTTTTAACAGGTCGGCGGGGAGCGCGAGCGGCGCAGATAAATGACCGCGATACTTAGAATTGTTTATATATACGTAAATCGCTGTTCGCGCGTTGTAATCTACGTAGGTGAGAACGAACCGGAAGTTACGCGACTTTTATTCGTAAGCGAATTAGAACTCGGAGTCGTTATCCGTTTGACTCTCGCGATAAATGGAGTTTAGCGGTGTTATATATTTATATTTATCACAGTCGGTCGAAAGATCTTAGTAATCGAATCACGGATTGCCGCAAACATATTTTTTTTTTCCTTTTTTTTCAGACAAACAGAAAATGGAGATTCGAGTGGAATCGAGTTTACGACGTCGCTAGTTACTTTTCGAGTAGATGGAAGGTTTCTTACGATTGTACATATGTAGAGGGTGGTCGCCTGGTACATTAGCCTCCCTCCTCCCAGGTCGCCGGAACTTCCTGAATCTTTCTCGAGGAGAGAGTCAAGTCGTTTGGAAAATAGGAGAAACGCATCCGACTTAATCGAAGCTCGGCTCTCTCTCTCTCTCTCTCTCTCTCTTTCTCTCTATCTCGACTCCAGCTAGCGAGCACCAACCCCTCGAGCGGAACGTGCAATGCCCGTAATAAATAGCTGCCATACGTGCGCCGACGGCAATGAAGAGCTTCGGAACGCTCGAAATGAGAACGAGGACGAAAGAAGAAGATGAAAGGAAAAGGAAAAAAAGAAAAAGAAAATGATCACCGAGGGTGACGGAGCGAAAAACATAAAAATAAAGGAAGTAGTAGTAAGGGGGAAAGCGAAGAAGAGGGTTGAAGAGAGCTCGGAAGGGTGATGTATATAGAAAGCTTGACGCAGCAGACCATGAAACAATTATCTTCTCGCGGGCGAGAGAAAAGAAGAAAAAAAATGAGGAAACGAAAGGGGAGAAGATTTTTTTTTGTTTTTTTTTTTGTTAAAAGACGAGATTCGTCGATAGATTCTCCCGTCTCGAGACGTCTGATACAATAAATTGTACGCTCATTTGTAAATATTTAATCGATACGAAAAAATATATCACGTAAGATACGATTTACGCGAATAAAAATTATTCCCATAAATTTTGTTGTTTATCATTCAGTTGTTAAAGTCGGCTCTGGCTCGAACGAAGTCTTTCGTATCATTAATATATTTCACCTCGTTCGTCACATTCATCCCCCGTGCGCGAGGGTGTTTCCGCTCTTCGGGTATTCTCTTTTCCATCATGCGAATCGTTCCCATCATTCTCCTCGTTTCGTGGTTCGCGGTTCTTGTCATTGATCCGGGAACCGGCAATTGCATCCTTCCGGAAATTCAACGAGACATGCGCTTCGATCGTTTGAATTTCACCCTCGTATCAGTTTCCTCTTCGCGTTATTCTCGAGTCACTCCGTTCAACGTTCCAGATTCTATAGATTTATATAGAACTGTGACGTAGAAACGGAATAGGATGAGATCGGTGGGCGTGCAACATTCGGAATGGGGTAAGAATTCACATTTTTCTCACTTCTCATGGTGAAAGTATTTCAGGTTTGTGAGTAAAGAATGTAAAAAAATGGGAAGAAAAATTCTATAGTAAAATTGGAACTCGTGTTCACGGAAGCGAATCGAATCGTTCGAATCGAAGCTTAACGGTTACGACCGCGGGTCACGTTATTATTATTATTGATTTTATGTATCGGAAACGTCAATTCTGATTCGAGATATCGCCGAGTGGCAACTTCATTGAAGTATTAATTAATTAATTAATTCGTATAATTCTGTCATGCTGCCTATTCCAGAAGGAATTTAATTATAGCAATTGCAAGGAGCCATTGTTTAATCCGCCAGGCTCGTATGATGGGTTTTGTCTGAAATCGGCTCATCCCCGGATTGTACACTGCCGGTGGGTTATCCTCTCCGCGAGAGAAATTCATGACTCGATGTTGAGAGATCTTCGTGTAATACAAATCATGATAACGATGTTACAATGTATAATGATGCATTAATTCGAGCTTGATGAAATTATCCGAGCAAGTGACTATCAGAGAGAGAGAGAGAGCGCGAGAGAGAGTAAACCATGCCAGGGTACTCTAGATATTTATACAGATAGCACGATGTCTATCCTTGCTAATATCACTTTGCTCGTCGTGTCTATTATTTTCTCTAAGTCAACAATAACAATAAGATTTACAAATTATCTTTATTTGTTTCTCGTGCCGCTGTGAAAAACAAAGTTTGCACTTGAGAATTATCAATATCGCCGTGACATTCTTAATCGTACACCGCACACACGTGCTTGACGAAAGAACTGCGGGATGTTAAATAAATTTAAAAACAAAGCCAGCATCACCTCCACCACCTTTCATATAATCAGGACTTACGTAATCCACTCGCTGATTACAGGTCTCATTCCTCGTCTCGACGGTCTCAATCTCGAATAAGTATCCTTCTCCTCGTCGTAGTTACCACGTCAAATTCCAAGGTTTTGGAGTTTTATTTGTTGCAACACGTAGAGAGAGAGAGAGAGAGAGAGTAAAAAAGAGAGAAACAATTATAGAACGACAGAAAAAGAGCCCGTATGTTATCTGACCAAGTTCAATTGCACAGGTGTACATTTGTGTACGGTTTACGAATGAATTTGCACTCTGTAAATTATTCATGAGCTCAATTTTACAACATTCACAAATACCCAAACTGTGGACAGATTCAACAACCGATTGAATTCGTGGAACAGTTATTTCCCGAATTCTAGTTACCGGAAACATGGAAATTCCAATAACTCTTTTGTACTGTTTTCCATCGTGAAAAACGAAACGTTATCTGTCGAAAAACGATCATTTTCTCAATGCTTTTGATCCGATAAAATAAATTAGCTCGCACGTGTACTCGATAGACCTATCGCCGTATAATCTAATGTAAATTTGTGTTAACGCTATTAAAACTATTCCTGTAATAAATTAATAAAATTCCTGTAATAAATTACAGGAATTTGCACAACGCACACTTTTTGCGTCCTCGCGACGTAATCAACGACCAATAAAACATTTTGTATTTTATATGCGCCACGTTTTCCCACCCAATCCACGACGATTGTGCGTCCGGGCCCTTATCAGTTTTCGACGACATATAACTGACCGCGAGTACGAGCTTCGGTACGTCACTTCGCAACTCGTGTTCGAAGAGCTCACCGGGTGAGCTCTTCTGTGTGTATATATATATAGAGAGAGAGAGAGAGATAGATATATACATATATATAATAAATATATATATCCGTCGATCAATCTGTCTATATTAGTCATCAAAAAAAAATAAAATATAAAAAAATTTATATTTATACACACACGTACATATAAATAAAAAATAATTAATTTTTGGAAGGGAAATTGTATAAGTTACATAAAAACTCATCATGGCAAGATACGTGCACGCGTCAAACATCGCTCGTGATTTTTCTTACCTATTAATTATTTGTCTACTACCCGGAAATCTCATCGACGCAGCGAGCATCGGAAATTCCGTGTTTCGATCGGACCTCTGTGACAGGTGAGAATAAATTCATGGAAATAATGGAATAATAATAATTCGAAGAAAATAAAAAATAATATTTGTAACGTATGTACCGGGTTGAAAATAATATTGTGGTAAATCGCTAGCCCGAAGACACGGCTTAATGAGAAATGTGAAAGTACGCATATGCGCGAATTCCCTCGGGGGGAATCAGCTATGTTTGTATACATTTTTGTTTCGTATCAGACTTGACGTTTAATCGTGATAGGATTTTGACATTCCTCAATTCGAGATTATATTTTAGATTGCTCGAAACTTATCGAAAGGATTTTAATGGGACTTAGACGTTGAATTCCTACATTCAATAAGAGAAACTTGGGCGATGTAATCGCGACACTCGAAATAAAAAATGGTCTCATACGCTCCTCTATCTCAATATCCGATAAGCTATCACGGGTCATTATCAATCCGTCCGTTTCGCACCCGGAAATAAATCCTCGAAGAGATTTCGACGCGGCGAATGGAAAAAAATACCGGGGTTTCCTTTTTTTCGCTCGTCATCACTCCCAATGAATCGGCCGAAAGAATTCTTCGATCGTTTCTTATCTCGCTCCCTTATCACTCGTACATATATAAGCAAGGGTGGAAAATCGAGTATCCTCGCGTCAAAGTCTATCTCGGTAGAAACGACGTAGGATATTAATCGTTAAAAATAAAATAATATAAAATTTATAACTTTTAACGATCTTTCTCGATTATTTTAATTCCCACGTATTTCAGTTATTTTTCTTTATTTATCTAAATTCTGTTTTTCTAAAGAGTTTCGTGAGATTTCGCGTCGGGTCGAAGGTAACGTCGTATCGAAAAGTCTACGAATGGGTTTTCTGCGCGTTTTCTGAATGACACACGTGCGTACGCCCACAATGTATGTTCGTCAATATTTGCCATTTATGTGAAACGAAGCGAAATAACAGTGCGAAGTATTTTCCGGGCTCGTTATCTTATCGGATGTAATTTGATTAATACGTGTTAACCCAACGAATTTACTGACGTAATTATACACCATTCGTTTTTTTTCCGGTATCGTCACCTCGTACCTTAAAACGAAACTTTCTGGTTTGAGGAAACTGGCGTCTGAGAACGTGGCCAAGAATTCGTTCGAGTTTATCAAATCGTCTCGGTGTCTGCTTCTCTGGTCTGTGAGACAGAAAAGCTCTCTCTCTCTCTCTCCCTCTCACACACACTTTTTCTTCTTATCGTGCGACATGAGATTCGACCGAGAGGAGTTATATGTGCCAGACGCCTCTCTCTCTCTCGCTCTCTCTCTCTCTCTCACTTTTTATTCTGTGCTCTCTTTGAGAAAGAACCCGTAGCGTTGCCACACGCTGGCGCCGCATCAGCGCGATACGCTGGGAACTCGACGATTATCGACGAGGCCTGAAGCTCGGCTCGAGAGAGTCATTATGTTGGTTGACGCGATATTCCGTTCACATACATAGAACTCTTGGAAAATTTTGCACCGTTTCTATATCGCGCTCGTGACCTTCGCATTACTTTTTCAAGTTTTATTATCACAAACATAAATATATGTATATATATGTAAATATATATACAGACAATATTGACACGTAGTAATTTTGTTTTTCAACCGAGAATCCAGTTAAGACCAACTTATTTTAAGGCGCGAATTATTCTCCGAGCTTTTTTTGTTTTACTTTTCTCGAATCTACGAACAATCATATTTTCCATATTGTTACGTTGCCAATCGGGAAAATAATAGGAAATCTTTTATTAAAGACTGTTTATCCAGCGTTCGTATAAATAGGGCTGTTGTTATGGAAAGAAAAAGCAAGAAAGGGTGGAATGGGGGAAAAGATCATGGAGGTGTTTTTTTTTGCTCGGGCCGGGAGGAGGACTCGTTCCTTGAATTCTTAAAGAGTTTGCCGTACCGCCTAAGGTCTCCTAACGAGAAATTCTCTTTACTCCGACGAGTCCTCTTTCAACCGCCCCGTTGACTCCCCCGCTTGTTTACTTGCACACGTGCCACTTCCGTTTCCGTTTCTACGACCTCCACGGCGAGTCAATTCGTACGAGGTATATCTATATTGACTTTTTTCCACTCACGTACATCCACTACATTATACAAATATCGCTATAGCTTTATTACGTACTTAAACCATTTACAGCTTTTACCTTATCCAGTTTCCGAGCTACGTGGCTACTTTGCCATTTTATTTTAATTTCTCTCGTTACGGTTAAACGTGTCCTCTCGTCGCACTCGTGTGTTCAACCACACGTGAAAACGTCGCGAATCGTATCACGGAAGGAAACAAAAAATTTCGATGCAAAATTAAAACAAAAAAGGATCGTCGTATTTTCAAAACTATATTTTCTAGAGTCTCGTTCGTCATCGCCAACGATCATAAAAGCGAGGCGAGTCCTCGTGGGAATTTTTTCACAATGGGAGAATGGATTAAGGAGAATTTTTTTTTCCGGCTAAACAATAAGCACTTGTTCGATTCAACATTTTTCCTCCCGAATGAATTTAGTTCGCATTCACGAATTCGGTGTATGACAAAAACAAAATAAAATAAAAAAACGAAGGAACAAAAAGCACGAAACATTTTCGCTCTTGCAACGATCTCCCATGCTCTTTTTTTTGTTTTTTTTGTTTGTTTTGTTTATTCCGTATACGAAAACTTTGAAATTCCGTGCTCGGAGAACTGGCTGAAATCCGACGCTTTTCACCGGGAACGTGTAGGCAATCGATAGCGGGAGAACAAAAGAAAAAGCACCGGTAACAGGAACTAGGGATTTCGAGGAAAAGGGGGAGGGGATGGTTGTAGTGAGAGAGCAGTTGGAGTGAAAAATAGCCGTGGAATGGACATATTCATTAAAATTGAAATCGACCGGGTCTCTCGGCCACCAAGTTAATGAATGAGAACAGCCACCGTTTGCTCCGGATTTTGGGGGAACGTCGTAGATTTACCGCTGCGGGTAACAGTAAAAATATTCACCCTCTTATTCTCGTACTAATTCTTCTTATTCTTCTTTTTTTTTAACGATTAATCATTTCGCGAACTTTTTTCCTTTTCTTTTATTTTTTTTAATTATTAAGATAAATGTTTAGTAAAGACGAGAATTTTTGAGTTAAAATAAATATTAATATCTTTACGTCTGATCGTAAAATTAATATTGATCTGCTTTCCAAAAATATTGATCACCGGCTAGCCAGTTTTATTTTGATTTTCTTGGTATTGCTTTTATTCAGACGGTCTTTATCGAAACGCGGGTATCGTTTTTTTTTCCCGAGAAATAACGAACTATCGAAAACCCGAGCAGAGAGGATGAATTTAGAAAAACAAAAGAAACTCATAAAGCAGCCTAAAGAGGGATGGCTCCGTCTCGTTGTCGAAGGGAACTTCCGGAAACCCGGACGTCGATGACGAAAAGTCCCTTGGTAACCGTGTGACCAGCATCCCCAACCCCCCAGCAACCGTTTCCGCGAAAGGTTCAAAAGCTTCGCGTCGAGGCTTCAGCGACAAACTAGAGGCAACGGAAACGATCCACGGTAGATTGAGCTGGGAAATGTTTGGAACGTGAAAGCCCGAGACGCGACCACTCGAACTGTTATTATTGTCCTCTATACGGATATATACCCTACCCTTGCATACTCGTGACATAGCCAGACTTCGTGCTTTACGAGACGATTTCGCGAGCCGGATGGCCCGTGAGAGGCCATCGATCTGAAAACGCTCGAGTCGACGTCGTCAACTTCGTAACGGTCATTTCCCCGTAAATGCTTTCTTTTTCTTTTGTTTATGGAACGATGAAAAAGTCAACGTCGCCTTCTCTAATCGAAATTATTTTCGAAGATAAAAAACCAGCTGAACAAATAAACGTAAAATCTTTCGAACTGTAAATTAAATTAATCCATGATTTTTGTCATTTAGTTTTTTGCCACTTTTTTGTTTACCGAAAGAGATAAAAGCTTTAATTCGTATAACACGTTTTGCGACGGAAATATTTTTGTCTCGGTCGTATCCTCAATTTTATAACCATCGGATGAAATTGTGACGCATTTATTTTTACAACACCTTACGCGCGGTGGACAAACAAGTGAGAGCCCGAGCTTTAGTCGGGGGCGTGGAGAAAAAGAATCAGACCATCATACATATATATATATATACATATATATAAGTAGGATGTATATATATATATGGTATATATATATATATATACGTGTACTATACGCTTCCCCACGCGGATTTATTTCCTCGGTGAGGCGAGCCGCAGCAACCACGAGGGCAAATGAAAACGTGAGCTTAATGATTTTCCTATACACGCATACCCCGCCAGGTTATTTCTCCGTCGTACAAGCAACTATTATTGCTGCTTCGAGACTTTGAATGTCCCGAGTGAGTTGTTATACACACGCTACACGCTTTGTAGCTCTGTAGCTTTGCCCAGTTTCGACGATTCGACCGAACCGCGCCTTCTCCCCGTTTCTTCCTTTTTTGTTTCATACTACTTTTTTCTCGATTCCCTATCACTGTACGAATTCTGGTCAATCTCGGGGGAACCGCTCGGATGTTTCAACCGTTTCGACACGAAGAAGAAATAAAGCAGAAGGACGATTCTCTTTTTATTTCGCCAGGACCCATTACTCCTTTTCACCCGTAATCACACGATATACGACGAGCCTAGAGAACTTGCGAAAATAAACGAAACCGACGTTATTTTTCCCAAGATTTATATCGATCGATATCGATTTGTTTTTTTTTTGTTTTTTTTTTTTTTTTTTGAATAGCTATAAAATTATCCATCCATCTAAAAATAAGTACTTTGTTCCTTTCGAGGCTTGCGTGAGTCTAGACGGTCGTATATATACAAAGTTTCTATGTATACATATAAAAGTCATCGACCCATTATTCTCGCTGACTCTCTTCCACTTGAAAAGATCAACTTTTATTTATAGTCCCATCGGTTTATTGATAAAATTACCTATATATCGCGGTCGGTTATTTCGATGGATTGCTATTTGTGTTATTATATAGATATAGTTATTTTATAACGCGTGCGCGTGATAGACATATATATATATATATAACGTATGGAACCTTATAGCGAGACGAAACGATAAAAGATATAATACTTTAGCTAAAGTTTATTGACCATGAAAACAAAAATAGATCGAACTCTTTCACCTCTCCCTGGCAGTATATAAAGTCGTTTAATTTTGAAAAATAATTTTCTTACGAGTCGCAAGTTTTTCAACGTTCATCGGTTTGTATATTTAACGGATCGTTAAATGAAATAATCCGTTGGTGAATATGATATTTCTACCCTCGTTTCGGCACTATTGTTTTAATTTTAATCCACGAGTACGGAAAATACTCCATTCACGCGATAAAGAAGAAGCCAGAATTGTTAATTACTTTCCGCACGCGTAATTGCGCCATCGAACGGCCCACAATGGCCAATCTCGCGATATCCCGATACTCCGTGTCATCGGTTACGCGACTACGAGTTTCCCGTTTTATACTTTCATCGTATCCGGCGATTGGAAATACCGAGCACGCTTCGCTCATCCTCGTAATATCGTCGCGACGATAACGGAAAAAATGATAACGGAGAGAAAACAGAGCAAAAAAGCAATTACGATTCTGGAGGCCATCGGTTGTCGAGACCTCGACCCTTTAAAATGTTATCAGCGGAATCTCCCCGCGCGGACAAAAATATATAATCTTGTATGTAAACAAAATGTGGAGTCGTGATAAAGATGGTATCTTTTCATTATAAAAGGTGTTTATCTTGTGGTTATTAAATTTCAGCCCGATCTACTGCAATGGAGAATTACTAAAAACTGTCCAACTGGCAAGGATCTTCAACGACAGCAAAGATTTCGTCGATCACTATCAGCTCAACGATCCGGAAGTTACGCTCGCTAAGTGAGTTAATTTTTTCAATCTTCCTTTTCTGTTCTTTTTTTAATATCTACTCCATCGCTCTCGCCTCGTTCGATTTTTCGAGGGGCTTTTTGACGTTGACAAAAAAAATGAAAACGTAGCACCGGCTCTCTGTTCGCATAGTCGCGAAATTAAATTCCATATGGGCGGACAAAGTGCGAGGCGGGAGGGAGGATAGATCGTACAGGGTATGATCGACTGCGTTCAGAAATTCTTCAAATTGGGTCAACCTGTTCCGAGTACGGTTATTCGCTGAAAGGAGATGAAATTGTTCGCGAAAAAAGTGAATTTTGAGTTGGAACGATCGACGGAGATTCGATAAAAAAGGAATTCAACTCGGTCTTTTTTTATTTTATTCCCAGTTTCGCCACACTCATGACAGAAACCGGTGGTAACCCGAGTACGGTTGAAATTAAGCGTTACGTAACCGAGAACTTCGATCGTCAGAACGAATTGGTCGATTGGACTTTGCCCGATTGGCAAGAAAATCCCACGTTTCTCGAGGAGATCGAGGACGCTGACTTTCGCGAATGGGTCAAGGATCTCAACGAGATCTGGAAAACTTTGGCGAAAAAAATTGCGCCCACCGTATTCGCCAATCCCGATAGGCACAGTCTCATTACCGTTGATAATGGTTTCGTCGTGCCAGGTGGCAGGTTTCAAGGTAGGGAAAAAACTTCTAATCGAATTTCTTGGTCCCGAGAACGAATTAAATTTTGATTCGCGAAACGAAAGGCAAAGAAAGAAAACAAAAACAAAATTCTGAAAACCATCTCTTTCTCCACGTTCGCGCAGAGTTTTATTACTGGGACAGTTACTGGGTGATCGAGGGTCTTCTACTTACGGGAATGACGAACACGAGTCGGGGGATGATCGAGAATTTCTTCTCGATGGTCAATCGTTACGGTTTCATTCCCAACGGTGGCAGAGTCTACTATCTCATGAGAAGTCAGCCTCCTCTTCTCACCCCCATGGTAAGTAAATATACATTGTTCGTAAAAAAAATGCAGCCATACATTTATATATCCTCATAATTACACGCATAAAAAAAAAGCGAATGATAAAATATGTACAGCGTAGCCGCAAGGCGCGGTAAAATTGTGCCTCGCGATATAATATATTTTTACGTGCACGCAGGCGTTACGTGTATAGCTTAATATTCCCAAGGACCGTGAGAGAAGCCACCAGTGCCCTTATTTTCGTTATTTTTTCTTCTCATCTTACCCCTATGTCGTGTACGAGATGAAGTATTATTTTTTTCGAGCTCACCCCCGAGGGATATATGTTGCTCGCCCCGGTTTTTTGTTTTAAGCCAAATGATAGTGGTATATACGTCAGTGCCACGGCATTCGCCACATACGAATAAGCCACTTTTTTACTTCAAGTTGTTGTTCGCATGTTTACCAACACGCGATTCGTATTCCGCATAGACTATTTTTATTTTAACTCTTAATTATACATAAATTATGTAAATCCGGATGTCACACGGGTGAACGCGCATGATGAATAGCAATGCGATACGACCGACGGGAAGAAATATATATTAGAAAAAAAAATAGCAGCAACGAATTAACGGAAAGTTAATGATAAATTTCGTAAATTTTTCTCATTATAACGATTCCGTTTCGAGAAACTGCCAATTATCGTAAAACTGCCAGTCACTGCACCTTAGTTTCCCGTATAGACGGTATTTTACGAGCCTCTTGGCATAAGTACGAGCCCGAGTTCTCCCAAGGGTGAGAACCAAGGAGCGTATATATGTGTGAGAGAGAGAGAGAGAGAGAGAAGGGGGAGGATGGTTGGAGGGTGCAAACGTGTGCGCGAGGCACATGAAAGCCATTTTGCGAAGACCTCTCTCCCTCTCTGCACCTAATGTTTTCGCCATAGCGAGCTCACAGAGAGCCGCAAGACTCGCATATTTCTTCCCGCTTTCGCGCCCGAAGCTTCTTTATATATGTATATAAAGTGGAAGAGCTCTTTTCGCGCCCGAACTCACGCTCTTTTTTGCATGCTCGAGCTTTTCGCTCGCGCTCGCATTGTTGCACACACATTGGCGGCACGACCGTTACCGTAATACGTGCTACACGTGGTACACGTATATAAAAATACCCGAGGGGTAGAAAAGAGCACCGAACCAAGCACAGCGCGACGACATTCTCGTCGAGACACACGACAGTTCTTCTTCCTTTCCACGAAACATACGCACCCCTGAACCCAACCACCGACGCTCTTCTTATATCTTCACCCTCGTCGAGGAAATATTAATATCGTATTTTTACAATCTCCAGTGGCCTTATTTACAGGCTGAGGTAAAAAAAAAAAAAGAAAAAAAATATATATAATGACAAGTTAGACACCGGAGGGGATAAAGGAAAAATTTTAATCAGCGAGGCATTGTTAGCGTTCTCTTTCCTTTTTTTTTTTTTTCATTTACATACGAGGGGTGGTTACGTTCCTTTTTCTTTCCAGCCTGGGCTTAAATTTGATCGAACGTTTTATAAAAATAGTATCGAGATAAATTATTCTTATTTACTTAAAAAAAAAAAAAAAAAAAAAAAAAAAAAACGTATCCCTCGTACGAATTTCGCAAAAGATATTTTTCGTGGCCACGAGCCTCTCGAGGCGGGAGAGAGGAAGAGAACAAAAATCGAAGACTATAAATATAAGGTCGTTCGATAAGGGTGTCGGGTGGAATGGTGGGGAGAAGAAGAGAAAAAAAGTCGAATCCCGACGGCGGGATGAATAAGGTTCTTCTTCTTTTTTTTTTTATTTCGGGACGGGTGAAAATCACGGAGGTTCGTAAAGTTTGCATATATGAGATTCTTTTTTTCTTTTTCATTCTCGTATTCAGCCCGCGTCACGCTATCTTCGCTCTTTCCTTGCTCCTAACCATATATAGCATGACGAGCGATAAACCTCCGAACGTTTTCCATCTCATTTTTCCTCGGCCTATCCCCCCCCTCCCCCTCCCACCCTCCTTCGACCAACCCGTCTCCAACTCGCCGATTCTCGACGACCCGTCGAATCGTGCAAATATATTTCATCCGAGGATTTTCAACGGTGTCAAGATACGTGTGTATATTGTATATGTCTATATATATATAACGAAAGGTGTCCGGAAGCTCGGATTTTAACAGGCTTGAGATCGGATTCGATGCGAAGAAATCGTTTCGACCTTGTATATCCCTCTTTCAAGGAAGCTAATTCGCCCTTATATCTCGTCAAACAGGACGTAGGAGATAAAATTCGCATATTTCAATATCGTATATCAGAATTAGAAGAAAAAGAAGAAGAAGAAGAAGAAGAAGAAAAACCCGCGGCACCATACAGGGAGTACAAAATTCTCCGACGCGCTACCAATATTATATTTTCAAGCCAGACAGGAAAATTTAATATCCCAGCCAGACAGTCACGAAATTTCATCAGACCGAAACTACCCTCGTGTGCCTTTTCTCTCGGTTTTTTTGTTCACCCGATCGCGACCAACGAAAGAAAAATCGAGCTTGTGTACAATTTGTTGTTGTTGGTTTTTTTTCTTTTTGTTTTTTTTTTATCGAGTTGCAAGATAGAACGAAAATAAAAAATCTTCCAACTCGCTTCTTTGAAGTCACGGATTTTGGTACGTTCCCAGTGCAGAAGAGATATGACCGTGTACGAGAACGACGGGAGGACGCGAAGTTCGAAACCCTCAGCCCCTTTCCCCCACTTCCCTCTCCCTTGCCCAACCTTGTCGCAGTCTCCAACATTCTGAACTTTGGTAATCCTCTTTAGTCAGAATCCACACGCTTATAAACTTCGTCGTCGTTTTGCTTGTGGTAGACGCGTGGAAGACCGCGAAAAGCTCGAACTCTGCTGTTCTCCACTCTTTACATTCCCACCCATGTTCGCCCCGGTTGGATTTTGCGGCAATGTAGGAATATGTACACCTGTTTAATACGACGCGAGCAGAATATTGCCTTTTCGAGTGTCGCTCAGCATCCCAGGGAACATAACATCGGCCCGGCATGAGCCGCGAGCTACGGGCCTTTGAGGCAACGAGAGGGACGGTGGGGTATGCTGATGCAGCTCGAGCCTGGAATGGAAGCGAAAAGCAGGAAACTTCGTTAGTACCGCACGTCGTGTTTGCCGACCAGCTGCGAATCGTGGATAAATATATATATATATATATGTGTGTGTGTGTACATGGTCAAAGGTCGATTTGTATTGCGCGCAAAACAATTGAAACTCCGATAAATCAATTTCGCTGGTCTTTTCTTAAAACTAGAATGAAAAATCTTCTTTTTTTTTGTAACTCGTAAAATTAGGTCGAGTATATAAAAAAAAAATGAGTACTTTATATTTGTTACATAGGTCGAGCTTTATATCAAGCACACGGGAGATGTCGATTTCATGCTGGACAATCTGGCGACCCTGGAGAAGGAATTCACTTACTTTCAGCGCGAAAAGACCGTGAAAGTTGAAAAGAACGGGATTTGTTATAAAATGGCACGATACGTAGTCAGCAGCGATGGACCTCGTCCGGAAAGTTACTGGTGAGTTTTATTTGTTTTTTCGATTATTACCTACGTTAAATGTTAGCGAAATAACAAATTTAATAACTTTTCGTTGAATGATATTTTTTACGATTCGACGATTACGCGATTCGGTTAACGAAAGTAGATATGAACGTATTCAACTTTAAGAGAATAATATACGTATACATATATATATATATATATATATATGATCCATTATCGTTAATTCCCATTCACTTAGGGAGGATTACAAGCTCGCTGCAAACTTGCCGGGGGAGACGGAACGAAAGCAACTTTACGAGAATCTGAAGGCCGGTGCCGAGAGTGGCTGGGACTTTTCGTCCCGTTGGTTCATATCGCCGGACGGTGGTGTTGGTAACCTATCGGAAATCTCAACTAAGGACATTATTCCGGTCGATCTCAATGCATTCCTACAGCGTAACGCTCGTCTACTCTCCTCGTACAACGTTATGGCTGGAAAAATTGCCGTAAGATTCGAAAGAACTTTTTTTACAATTATAGCGGATCACGTTTTACTTTTCATTATTTTTATAATTTTAAAATAGATCTTCGCGATATAAAAAAAAAAGAAAAAAGAAATTGTCTCCGAGCTGTTTATCTCGCGAAAATCTTGAACAATTATCCCTGAAAAGTACGGAAATTTTTCTCTCCTGCTTTTCAGAGATAATTGACTTCCATTTCGCCCAACCGGTAGCGGGATATAAACTTTTGCCTCTCGCTTTATACACATATTTTTCGTACATCGTTGCGGGTAAGATTTCGCGTTGAAACTTTTACCCCCGACGTGTTGCTCGGCAAAGTGCTACGAAAATCCGGGCATAAAGTCGTCGCGATATAGCAGTCATGCATCCCGGGGGGGATGCGCGAGAGGTGTATCAGTAATAAAGGTCCCGTTATAGTTAGCCGCGCCTTTCTCGTTCCTCTCGCGTACCACTCACCATAGCAAAGAAGGCTTTCAAGGGAAAATTCGCGTAACCTCCCATATACGCGAGACTCGTGGCTTATGATTTATAGTAGCTATTTCCTGCTGAAAGATAACAAGGGCCAAGAGGACATGACGCAATCTCTCCTATCATGTCCACCAATATACGCTCTATATATATTTTAATATATTCTCGTTAGATTTTCAAAGTGCACTTCGATATAAACTTTGCAAAATTTTCTCATCATTTTATTTCCGTTCAAAGAAAAGTATCTTTCGAAGTAATTTTCGTTTGATCGACGGGTCTTTCGAATTCCTACTGTTTCAAACTAATTTACGTTTTTAATCGATTTTGTGAATTATATATATATGTATATACGTCTGTAATAAGAATCAAGAAAGTTTCAAAGTTTCATTCTCCGAGTTACGAGAGTTAAACTTTTCCCGTTTGCCTGATAATATTTTTGATGCACGTTATATCGCACGAAGTTTGCATGGAAGCCAAGTACACGTGCATCCAATTCATACCGAGCCGTAGAGCGTGTCAGTCATAGCCACTGGGTTTTCTTCGAAAGTCTCGAGAATGGCCAAAGAGGAAATGAAGTCGCAAGGAAACGCAGATAGGGAAGACCTATCTTTGCGAACGCGTAGCTCGTGATAAGGTCGGATGCGTCGGGAGCTGTACAAATGCCAAGATTGCGAAAGGACTCGTTAAATTTCGTTTAACTCGTATATACCTATATATATAATTTCGATTCCTAAAGGCGCGACATAGTGTTCCGCGAATTTTTCGAGTTATTGATCATCTCTGAGAAATATTATTCGCAATTTTTAATATTATTTTCGATCGGTAGTTTTTATTTAGTTGAATTATTTTCGCAGAAAGCGAAATACTATAGAGATATTGCTGCTGAATACCAAAGTGGAATAGACAACGTACTGTGGAACGAGGAAGAGGGAATTTGGCTCGACTACGACATCAAAAATAACAGGCCAAGAAATAATTTCTATCCTACGAATCTGTCTCCACTTTACACGGAAAGTTACGATCACGGAAAAACGGAAGCTTATGCCAAAAAGGCCGTCGCATATTTGACGAAAAATAAAATTAGCGAATATATGGGTAAGATATTGATAGTCTTTGATACTTTTTGTGTTAACACGGAAACGTCATAATTTGTTGGACGTCTTCGGACTTATGATCGATACAGGGGGTACACCAGCCTCGTTAGCCAACACCGGCGAGCAATGGGACTTGCCCAACGCTTGGCCGCCTCTTCAATCTATCATGATTCAGGGTCTTCGTCGTACGAAAAAAGAACCGGCGACGAGTCTCGCGAGGGAACTCGCGACTCGCTGGCTCAGGGCGAATTACATCGGTTTCCTTAAATCCGGTCAGATGTACGAAAAGGTCAGTGAACTGTCGCATTAATTTTCAAATCTACTCGAGAAAATCACTCGCGAAGAAAAAAAAAATAACAAATTGTTGTTATCGAATTATTCGATGTTCGTTTGTAAAAAAAAAAAAAAAAAAAAACGATTTGACGAATATCCCAAGTTTGAAAATTTGATAAATCTTGCCAGAGGCTCTAATCCACGCGATATATCTTGACTTTAGTGTCACCGGATCAGAGGAGGCAAGCTTTTCTAGCCCTGGTTTTCAATAAATTTCCCGTCAATTCGCGGTAATACTTTACAAGGCCCTGTCGCCAAGCAGAATCAAAGGATGAACGAGCGAGAGAAAAAAAAAGAGAGAGAGAGAGAGAGAGAGAGAGAGAGAGAGAGAGGGGGAGAGCGAATTTAAAATAACGGAAACGTTCCATCCCCAAATCGCTGTCACGACGTGGAGGGAGTAAGAGCAGCCCGAAAGGCGAAAGCACTAAATTCAAAGCGAAAATGCCCCAAGAATCGAGTCATTCGTCTTGCCAAAGAGGGAAGAAAAATCTTTGGGCCGTAGGAGGAAGCGCGATGCGTATCGTCGTTTGTTAAGGCTAAAGGTGCGAGTATCATGTAGATATATATACAGTGGAGCGACCGAACGGACGAAATGGAGAGGGAGGGAGGGGGCTTGACACCTCCGAGGGTAGTTATAAATCAACCCTCCGCTCGAAAAAGAAACATTCTTCTCCCACTTGTCTCGCGCCTACGTATCTTTTTCACGAGTGCCATTTTTTAGTTCACACGTACGACGCTCTGTGACGCACGTGTTTCCTCGAGGGTGTCTTTCAAAGTATCGGGAAAATATGTTTTTCGCGATGTATACACGATACTTTTCTCGAAATATTCGTGTAGAACGCGCGAGTAATTTCCTTTATTCTCCCGACGACTCTTCTGTCCAACTTTCCAACGTTGTTTCAACTATCGACTCTGACAAATACGGAAATTATCTCGGATTAAAAATGGCTTTATTCTTTACTATCTTCGTCGATCGATATATTTATTTATAAAGTACTATAACGAAATATTACTGCGGAGTCGAGAAATCATTCGTGGTCGTTGGCAATCAGTTATCGGAATTGGTACTTCCTCCTGTATATTTAACTCGATGCAGCGCGTTTAACTTTCCTCGAACGATCGAAGCAAATGGGAAAACTTTTCGAACTGGTTTGCAAACTTTGTCGAACGCAAATCAAATACGTATATACGGAGGAAACGTTGAAAAGCCGCTATTTTATTGGGATTGAAATCTTCGACGATATTATTTATCAAAAAATCTATCGAAAAGTATTTATAGAGAAATTTTACGAATCACGTTGCGAAATAAAACGACTTTTCTGCAATGAAATAGTTTTAACGGGGAGGAAGTTGGCGGGACAATGAAAAACAAAATTGGAAGGAATGAAGCCATTAGCGGGGAAACGAGAGGACGCGTGATATGGCCACGTTACCGGACTCTATCGAGTCACAAGCGTGCAATAATGCATAATAAAAACGTACACGGTCCGTGCCTCGGGGTAACGACTCGGAAAAAATTATCAACCGCGATGAACTTAGCGCTCCGTTGTCCATTTTTTTGTAGCCAACCGGGACTAATTACTCGTTTACAAGAGGCAAAGATATGCGTTTATTTAACGAAAAAAAAGGTCGCAAACTCGTTACTACGTTTTCACGAGTCGAAAAATATACCGACTCGTATATATACATCGTGACATAAATAGGATGTACCATAAAAAAACTTCCCCGGAAACGTAACTTTACGAGAAATATTGTTTTACTTTTCCATATTCCGCGTATATCTTCGTGAGTTTTATCGCAGCCATGGGACTTTAAGGGTAGTTTTGCCTACACACGCAAACGTTCGTTCGGTTTAATTTTCGAACGAGGCACGTGAAATGTCGGTCTTTCATCTATCCAACGATGATTCTACGACTTAGTGGAGTACATTAGAGAAGAAGGCGATGAAAGATACAAAGAAAGAGAAAAAAAAGACTACGAAAGAAAAAGAGGGCAGACGTATACGCTGTAAGGGGTGATGCGAGGGATCGACAAGGTCGAGAACTGGAGGGTCGAGGATTCCTAAGTGGCCTCTTTATAATATGGATACGGTCATTGGGAGATAGCGAAGGAAATAAGGGGAGTCAGCGACAAGAAATATTGTGGTCAAACGGGTCGACGATTCACCCTGGTCTTATTTAAAAGAGCGACTACATTCCACCCTGTTTAACTTGATGTATATATAACCGTGTCGGGAGAAACATTTTTGTGTCGGGTCCTGATTTTGTTCAACTTCGTAAATCAAGGGTAGTTCACCCTGTTAAAGGGGTGCTACGATTTCAAACGATATTCTTTACATAACGCCCTTGCAACGAATATTTTTCCACCGATTTTCATAAAAATCACGTTCCGCGCGCACTCGGGTGGAATTACTGTCGGAGTTTTAGGTGAATTGACGAGGTGGCGCCATCTAGCGGCGACGAGTAGTTACTACACGTTATTTTCAAGCCAAAGTGAAATTCACCGAAATTAATTATTTTCCGTGACAATATCGCTTTTAATTTTATAACTTTTTAGCTTTTATACAGTTTTTATCGTCCCGAGAGAGTCAAATATATCGTAAAAAAAAATTAAAAAAAAATGTGTCCTAATTGCCTCTTTCATTTTGAGAAAAAAAAATGTTTAATTTAGAAAAAAGTAATTAACAGCCTACATCACTCTTATAAACGTGCACAATATTCGAAATTATTGAATTCAGACTCGCTGTACTCGTCGCGACGGATCTATCCAGGGAAATGAACCAAAGTAATGAGGGGGCGCGAGAATGGGGGAGGAAAAAAAAATAAATAAAAAGAAGAGGTACAAAGAAGGATGTGGGCGAGAGACCTAGACGGGGGTTGAGAGAGAGAGAGAGAGATTTTGATTTCAAGCGAAAGGAGGAAAGTAGGGGAACGCGTCTGTCGGTAAATCTGTCCCGTCGTTCGTCAGATCGGGCGATCACACGAGCATTTGGTCTTGCCGTTTCACTTTCATTTCCTCTCGCTTCTCGAACCGCAAGGGCTAAAGAAAAACCTCCTCCCCAACCCCTTCATTTTTTTCCTTCATTCTCCCCCCACCATTCATAAAACTGCTCGACACGACGACCCTTGATAAAAAGTATCTACACGTATCTTGGTCTCTGTATCCGTGTGTATGCCGCGATGAATAGGAAAACGAAAAAAGAAAAATGAGAAAAGCGACAAAACCTCGACACGTGTCCGTTTACTCGAATCGTTATATCGACGACGAGGCAAGGATAAATCCTTGTTCGATCGACTCCACGACGTGGCGAACCGGAAGTGAAATAACCAACTCGGCTACGTAGGATCTCAAAAAAAGGGGAGGGGAATGAGAATCGAGACAGTACATAAGAGGGGATGAGCTGACACGAGCAGGAATTTCACCCTTGTAAGAGAACAAAAAAGAAAAAAAAATGCGTACCTCTTCGTTTCTCGCGAACTCCACGCTTTTTGCACCCCTCTCATCCCTCGTCTCCACCACTCAAGACTCATCTACTGTTCTTTTACCCGCAAAACTTCTGCCCTTTTTTTATTTTATTCTCACTCATAAAGCCAGTTTATCGCTCGTTCTTTTTTTTTGCCTTCCCCGCGGTGGGGATATATCCCACCTTCTTCTTTTTTTTTCTGCACGACGAGAGAAGATTCAACGTTGAATATATACGGAGAGTTAAGAGCACGAAAAAGAGCTCTCGGTTTCGCGTACGCCCGAGAGAATATATTTATTCAACGAAAATGCGACGTAGAAAAAAAAACAAGACTAATGCTATCTTCTTGTTTTCTTTTTTGTTTTTTGTTTTTTTTCTTATAAAAAGCGGGAGTACTTATTTTAAAACGAATTTTGTTTATCGCGATGAAAACCGTGACAAAGCGTCGTGATATTTTCGAGCCAACGTGACAGTGACGTTTTTCATATGGAATACGAGACGATCGCTTCGGGGAGTTGGTTAGCCGGCAACGTTCGATCAATTTCGGGATGGGGGTGAGTAACGATTAAACGCGATATTTAGGGGGTGAATGATATCGTGCGAATGACAAGTTTTAGCCACACAGCTACTGTACAATACCGACTCGAGCTCGAGTGTGGTACATAATCGATACCGCTGGATTTGACAATGGGTGGGTTTTCACTATACAACGTTTCGTGCATACCACTCACCTGACACCCAGTACCGCAAATACAGCCTGGCAGTCTCATGAACAAAGCACGTTTCATAGGCTCGCCGATATTCTCATTCGACGAGTCAATCGGCGATTATCCAAGATCCTTGAACGAATCTCGAAATTTAACCACCGATTAAACAGACGCGTTTCTAAATAATCGACGTTTTGGGAACCTGATGAAATTCAATTAAATCTGTATTAATTAACGCAAGATTATAATAATTGCTTTGAAAATAAGCAAAAAATAAAAGGTGAAGAAAAAAAAAGATGAATTAAAGATTTGAAAAGATCGGAGTTTTGTTTCCCATTCTCCGTCACGATTGAATCGTGTGGTTGAATTTAAGTATACCGATGGCTGGCGGGGAGGCAAGAAAACTTCTTCCGTGGATGAAATACGAGTTTTGGCTAGGGGGAAAAGCAAGAGTAGAGAAAAAAGCAACGAGAATGAAAAAGAAAAAAAAACGAGAGCAATGGAATTCGCCGCGGGGTTCGCGCGAGAATGGAGGTGGGTCTATTATGCCGGAGCATACGCGGAGAGAATAGTTGGGGGAAGAGGGGGACGAAAAAAAAACATCAATATTCTCTTTTTTGTAGCCGTGAGGGGTGAAACGCTGTGATTTTTCAATGCGGAAAAAAAACGTGAATCCCGGATATTTTCTTTTTTTTGTTTGTTTTTTTTTCTTACTTCAACCGCGAGTCGACCCACTCGTGAAAACGTTCGAAAACACGTACGTGCGTACTCGTGACATTTTTATCATCGATATTCGTATCTCGTCTCGCTCATCCTCGCCTTATTTTCAACAATACTAAAATAACGTCGACCCTGATATACGCTCTTATTTTATACTGACGTTCTTATTTTATATAAAAGAGAAATAAACATAAAAATGATTTATAACAAAAAAAAACAAATTTATCGGTTCGACCAGTCGATGGAATCTTTCAGAAACTCTCGAATCTCGAGTTTGATGCACTCCTTTAGCGTTATTGCTTCGCAGGAACGTTCTCCTAGCTTTTCGTTTATACGAACTTACCAGCTGTCGTCGTAACGCTTGTCAAATACAGCTCGAGGTACTGCGCTCCAGGATTCTCTTAGACACGCTCGTAATATATAACGTATATAATGTATATATGTAAAGTGACATTACCAGATCGCATCAGCCTCGGTAGTTTCGGTACACGTTGAGGTATGTTAGTCGACTCGACAGGGTCACGTACGATTCAAAGATGTATTTCCAACGTAATCTTCGTTCGTGCACGTGCACGTAATATTTCAACATTTTTCTAACATTTCTGAATAAGCATTACAGTCAGATTTGTCTCACAGTGGTTGAGGATAGTTTTTTTTTTTGATTTATACGATTGTACGAGGGGTCGTAGCCTTTTCGAATATTCAGATTGGTAATCTCGTTGATGTTGAGAAAAGCTCTCAATGAGATAAAACGTTGCTCCCTACCTTGTCTGGTAATTCCATAGAGATCCCTCGCTGCATCCCGAGACCGAGAATATGTAAATGAAATTCTTGTTATTTCGAAGATACACACTTCCGTCTGTTGTTCGGGGATTTCTTTCTCGGTATGTACGTGACTTCGGGATATCGACGTTCGTTCGCACGATTTCTCATACAATCCCTTGTAACACGTTTCGCTCTCATCGAAATTCTACGGGTTTTTGTACAGAAACAAGATCGTTCGTAGATTGCAGTTATCGAACTTTCTCTCGGGAAAAGGTTTCATGAATTTTGAGATCCTCGATGCAGTGTAGCGTGTCTGTGAGAAATTAAGAAGAACAAAAATACGAGTGCATTTCGTTTTTCATTGCTTAAAAGTCGGTCACAATTTTTTGATATTTCGTATTTACGTCCAATATTGTAAAACTCGAGGTAATTGCCCGTTGTGAGTTGCTGGGCGTTCTCGTCGGTGAAACTCGACGAGCCTCGCGAATAGCCGCACCATCCCTCGCCATTTACGTTTTTATGAGGGGTGCACATGAAAAGCGCGTTCTTGCTGTCTCGTCAACTGCCAATTCCCAGAACTTAATCGACTTTTAGACGAGAAAAACGTGTTGCCAGTTGAAAAAGTGAAAAACGTCACGAAAATTGAATAAAAAATAAAAAGCTTAAAGCGCACCATTCTCTCTCTCTCTCTCTCTCTCTCTGTCTCTCTCGTGTCCCTGTAGAAAATGTCGGTGCACTGGAACTTAAAACATGAAAAAATAAATAAAAATACTTGGACAAAAGCTTTTCTAGCCAATATCTAGCCCCGTCCGTCGCTTCCCAGTTTCCGTTTTTACGTTTAACTCTCGCGAAAGGATGGAACTAAAGTATATATATCGAGAACGGTAAGAGCAATCGAGTAGAAAGTTAAGATACGCGTGAAAGTTGTCTCGGGGTGAAAGCGATAGGAGAAAACGATAGATCGACGATGAAGTTTCGCGACCCTTGAGTCATACCTCTCTCTCTTTACCTCTTTAGCTTCGAGAAGGACTCGTTTAATAATATTCTCCATCCCGTTTTTCAATCTTCTCTCGCATCCGTCCTTCCGCGAATTTAGATACGAGATCGTTCGAAATATCCGAGACATCCGACTATGATTAATGCGAAAGAACTCCTAGGAGACGGAGGATAATGTGATCCAAATCGAGGAGGGTTGGAAAAAGTGGTTCTGCGAGAATGAAATACTTTCTTTTCCATCCATCATCTTTTGTCTTTTCGATAAATTCCAGTACGACGCTGAAATACCTGGAGAATTCGGTGACGGTGGTGAATACGTACCGCAAAAAGGTTTTGGCTGGACGAATGGCGTTGTTCTCGAATTCCTCGGAAGTTATCCGGACGCGACTTCGAGCGACGACCTGTCCGAATCCGAGGAATGGTAATAAGTAAATGGTGAGTACAGGGGAAATAAAATTTTGAAAAAACATTAAATAATAATGAATTTCATTCTCGTCTTGGATATCGACGAGAATAAAATAGAAAAACAATATTTGTTCAACCTGGGACGAAGGGTTTGTGGATTTTTGTTTTGTATAGGTTGTTACGAGTAAAAGTATAATTTCAGCCACTCTTTCTGGTAGTTTCCTATAACTAATCTACCGAGTTAGATTAAAGGATTAAGTGGGCGATATAGCTTTCAGGAACATTCGAATAAACAGAAAGTGAGATGAAGAGAGTATGATGAGCGAGAGGAAAAGAGTTAGCTATATACCATTAGACTCGTAAACTTTCCAAGTGACCATAACTTTCTTGTTGATCCAATAACGAGATTGAGGGGGTCGAAGGGGTATAAAAGTGGGGTCGAAATGTCTGAAAGGGAGAAAGTTGCTTGTATATCGTCGAACGACCGAGACACTCTCTCGTAAACGACGACACCCTCGGAGACGCAATAGTGGAATCTAATTTTAAAGAGCTCTCGTTTTTGCCACCTCGGGCAACCTCAGTTTCCAACTAGATGGCCCGAGCCTGTCCAGCCTGTTCTCAATCAGGATTCATAACGAGCGAGAACGGGCAATGGCATAATTGAAGTCGAGATTCTACTTTGGTAATTTGTAACTTTGCAACCATAAGTATATACGTAGGAGATCCGCTAGATTTGTCACTCGAGCATATTATAAAAAGGGAGAAATCTTGATAACATCAGTCATATCTTTTTTTCTTACGAAATCTTCATTTCTCTTATTTGTTTTTTAACGCTAGAATATGATTTCGAGGAATGCTGGGTTATTTTTCATACTTTACGAGATTGATACCAGTTTGTGATTCATAGAAGTAATTTCCCTTGCAACTGGATCCTTTTTCCCTTTGCCGAATTACTCGATTGCGTTGAAGCGAAATGCATCGCTGTGTTATGAGAATTGTAGAGATAGGGAATATGTTTCTCGGAAATACTAATAGGAAAGTGTCTAACCTTATTCATCCTCAAAGTCTTGTTCACAGAAGGTCCAATTCAATTACGCCGATCTATCGGAACGCTCAGGCTATCAGCAATATTAAACCTGATTTTCGAGGAAATCATTACACGACTCGAGATATTCTACGGATCTTCGCACGATGGGAGCTTACGAGGAACCGGTCTGAAAATTCGAGCCAGCAGGATGGAGTTTCATAATTAAATTCTAACGTCAATATACCGGAGCGAAGATTCTATCAATCCATTAAATATATTGCAGAATCTAAGCTTCACTGTATATACATATACTAAGAAATATCAGTATTTTATTGTCGTTAATGTGATTGCATAGAAAAAACTATAGAACAAATGAAACAACGCGGTGAAATTTCAATTTAAGCGAAAACATTATATCCTTCCACATTATACGACAAATAGGAAATATATTCATGGAAATAAAAATTAGTGCGAGAATATCTCGGAGTTTTCTTATTTCAAACCTTCACCCAATTTCCTCAATAATAAAAATCTCACAATCAGGTTTAAAAAAAATTATTTATTCATGCTGACCTCTTATCGCCATTGTCATAGCCCAGTTTGAAGAAATCCTTCAGGACGATGTTGAATGTCATCGTTATTGTACCCTGCACTCTCATGCGTGTCACTAAAACCCGTACAATCCCAAATGTAATTTCTATCTATGGATAAATAAGGAAAACGACTGCTTGAAATTACATTCTCTGCCTGCTGCGGAGGCCAGAATGGAAGGTTCGATTAATTCCGGTTTTCTGCCGGTCAACCAAGCTGCGATTTTTTGCATCGACGACGAGGATTCTAACGAGTACACCGTGACCCTGAATTTATTTCGCAAAAGTATTAGGACAAAAGTGCGATAACACTTAGAAGACAAAAAAATGTGTAATTCTTTTCATGAATAAAGATTTGGCTCACTTACTTTTTTTCGTGATGTCCCGTGGTCAGAGGCAAATGACAAACTCCGTAGCCCCTGATGACGTCGTGACCGAAAAGATCCATTCCATAGATCGAGAGTACCAATTGCGGCCCTGCAATTAACCCATGTGCAAATCAGTACACGTGGAAACGTTTGAGCAATCATGCCCGAAATAACAAGCTTTGCAGGCGGTATTGTTGCTCCGTTTGATTAACAATCAAGACTCTCGCTGTGACGAACGAATCAATGCTTTACTGGACATATAGCGGAGTGGGCAAAGCCAAATCAAGGCTCCGGGTCTCGAGCGGCTTTGCACTTTATTGTTGCGTTGACACGTACGAGATTTAAGGTTATGTAAGGTTTGAGAAATTATTGGTTTTTTTTCTTACATCCGTGTGGATTTGTAGATCTGAATGTGATGTCAAGTGGAAAATTCCAAACTGCCAAACGCCTCACGTCGTTGCTGCACTTGCTCATTTGCGTCAGACCCTCCTCGATACCCTAAGTTGCGTCAAAAATTACAACCATGCACCCTAATATAATTATCTTATGATTCTGGGTAAATGGATTTCGATCCAATGATCACTCGATCGTTAAATGTTATGGAAAATTTTCTTTTTGTCATTCCTTACCGCAACGACATTCCACTCGTTTCCGAAGTGATAGCCGTACTTGCAGTAAGCGTTGTCAATCTCGTAAAACTCTCCAACCTCGATCGAGCCCGTTGAACACACAAAAAACTCGCCGTCGACCGTCATGGCCACTAAAATTGTTACATGTTGAAGCACAGTTCGTTATTAAAAAAAACTTTTTGATGATAACTATTTACGAACGCATCGTACATATGAAATCGCGTGAGGTTAGACGTTTACCGACGCTTACAAGTTTGTCGTGCAGTACTCATGGTTACGCGCCTGCGCATACGTAGGCGCGTAACTACGGGTACTGCGCCGGCGTATATAACAAACATATTACATGCTAGATTCGCATCCAAATGACCAAATACTTATATGTGCGATGTTAAAAACACATTGAACCATCGTGGATTACAAAGTATTGAAAAATATATCGCAGAGAATATTCGTGATTCAATCCATGTTTGTTTTTGTAATACCTTTGTCGAAGTTAATTCAACATCTTCCACCACACAGTTCCTCTTAACGTTTTTGTTTTCGGAATCATACAGGGTGACAAGACGAAGACGATAAAAATTCTCGAGCATCTTGGCACTGTCCCAGGACGTGTGTATAATTAACATATTGTTGGGTCGTCGTTGACAGCGAGAAGTGGAGAACAGAAAAAAAAAGAAATAAAACAAAGTATCATATAATGTAAACAATATTTATGCGGGTGATCACGAGCTCGTGCACTGAAAAGCGAATAACACTTGCTTGTTGTATAATAATCATCGTCATGAAAGTTCGTAATCACTATTATTGTATGTACATTCGTGAATATCGAACGAGCTTAGAAATCATGTCGCGTGTAATCGTGCGAACTCATAAAAATGGGGCAACACGACGCCCAGAAAAAAAAATCATGAATAGATCAAATATTTGATGATTTTTTTTCCATTATTTTTATTAATTTTTTTCTATAAAACAATCTCGACCCGAGACGCCTCGTCATTTCGAGGACATCTCGCGCCGATACTAAGACTCCCTAAACTTTCTTTTGCTCTCTTTTTTTTCTACAAATTTTTGTTCTTACGGAAACACGACCGTGCGGTTGCGTTCTAAACGCGGTATATATATATAATATTGTCAACTATGTATATAATCGTGAGGATTTTCAACGAGATTCATCGAAAAGCATCGAATCTCAATATCATTCACGAATATTCGATTTCTCACCACACGATCTTGTTTCCGGATAATCTTGGGCCGGGACACGCACATGCTTCCGGTCTTAATTTCTTTCGCATAATTGTTTTTAATATATTTGTTTAAACCTTAATTTTAGTGACCAGAGGCGATTTCCTTCATCCTATTGAGGGCCGAACCAGCCTTGAACCAGCCGATTTGCTGCTCGTTCAATGTGTGGTTGAGGGTGATCGGATCGACCTTGCCATCTTTGTGCTTAATCTCTGCCTTGAGAGGCTGTGGACCACCGAACAAGAATACATATAATGATGCAATTGTTCGATCGACGAAATATAAAAAAGAATTGGAAATAAGCGAATGAACGTCTTGAAATACCTTGCCAGGTGCGAGGTCTTTAAGTCCTAGAAGACTGATCTTATCGGTTGGCTGCACTTTGTCGTAATCACTGGGATTAGCGAATGTGAGAGGCAACATGCCTTGTTTCTTGAGATTGGTCTCGTGAATACGTGCGAAACTCTTAACGATAATGGCACGTCCACCAAGATGACGGGGTTCGAGTGCAGCATGCTCGCGGGACGAACCCTCGCCGTAGTTGTCGTCCCCAACAGCGACCCACCTAATGCCGTTCTTCTTGTAATGACGAGCAACATCAGGTACTCCACCCCACTCGCCAGTCAGTTGATTCTTGATTTTATTGACCTCGCTGTTCTCGTAATTGACCGCACTAAAACAATAAAAAAGAAGCATGGATTGGTCAAAATGATCGATATGTTCGATATAAGACCAAAAGTTTGAATAACTGCTCAATTACCCGATAAACATATTGTTCGAAATGTTGTCGAGATGACCGCGATATTTCAGCCACGGACCAGCAGCAGAGATGTGATCGGTGGTACATTTGCCCTTAACCTTGATAAGAACTGTAAGATCAGTGAGATCTTTACCATCCCACTTTTCGAAGGGAGCGAGGAGCTGCAACCTTTGAGATTTGGGGTCAACGTCGACCTTGATTTTGCTACCGTCCGCTGGGGGTGGATCGTAAGTTTCCTGACCAGCGTCGAAGCCACGGGATGGTAATTCATCACCGAACGGATCATCGAGCAAAAATTCCTTTCCATCTTGGCCCTTGAGCTTGTCGGTCACGGGATTGAAATCGAGACGACCGGCGATCGAGAGTGCCGTGACTAGCTCGGGACTTGTGACAAACGCATGCGTCGCTGGATTAGCATCGTTGCGTCCAGTGAAATTCCTATTGTACGACGTGACGATAGTGTTCTTGTCGCCTTTCTTGATATCCTGACGATCCCACTGACCAATGCATGGACCGCATGCATTAGCGAGAACGACACCACCGAAGTCGCGAAGAGTGCCGGCCTAAAAGCGTAACAAAAGAATGCTCGATATTTCAGTATGACAAGAGATATTTTAACTTTGGGAAAATAATCTGCCGAAAGCGTTTCTACTCACGATTCCGTCACGCTCGATCGTAGCTCTGATTTGCTCCGAGCCAGGTGTAACGTTGAAGGTTGATTTGGCCTTGAGACCGTGCTTGAGAGCCTGCTTGGCGATATTAGCGCATCTTCCCATGTCTTCGTAAGAACTGTTCGTACACGACCCGATAAGGCCGACCTTGATCTCGTTTGGCCATCCGCTTGACTTGGCGGTGCTTCCTGGTGTAACAATTCAACAAGAACCGGGCCACTGTGACCGATGTCTTTTATCATACGTTCACGCTATATAATCTATTAAACGAAAACTCCGAGTTAGCCACTTACCGAGTTTGGAAATCGGATGTGCAAGATCGGGGGTGAATGGTCCGTTTACGTGAGGTTCGAGTGTCGATAGATCAAGCTCGACTATTTGATCGTATTTTGCGTTCGGATCAGCCGTGAGAAGACTCTGCTTGTACTGATCAGCAGCCGAAGCGATGTTCCCTCGTCCCGTTGCTTTAAGATAATCCTGCATACGGTTATTGTACGGGAAAACGGACGTCGTAGCACCGATTTCGGCACCCATGTTGCAGATGGTGGCCATTCCCGTACAACTAATGCTATCAACGCCTGGTCCAAAGTATTCGACGATAGCTCCAGTACCTCCTTTCACAGTTAAAATGCCCGCTACCTTCAAGATTATATCTTTGGGACTCGTCCAGCCTTTCAATTTTCCCGTTAACTTGATTCCAATAACTTTAGGACACTTGAGCTCCCACGGTATGTCAGCCATTACGTCTACGGCATCGGCACCACCGACTCCGATGCAAAGACCACCGAGCCCACCGCCGTTAGGTGTGTGAGAATCGGTTCCGATCATCAGAAGACCAGGAAAGGCGTAATTCTCAAGAATAATCTGGTGAATGATTCCCGAGCCGGGGTTCCAAAAACCAACTCCGTATTTAGCACCGGCTGTTTGCAAAAAGCTGTACACCTCTTTGTTCGTGTCTTTGGCGCGTTGCAGATCTTTCTTGCCCTCGACCTGAGCCTCGATCAAATGATCACAGTGAATGGTCGAAGGAACAGCTACTTTTGGTAGTCCTGAGAAAATTGGAAAAGTCGTTGAGTATCGATCGCAGGTGAATTCTATCGAGATTATTTTCTGAAATAGGATTTCGAAATGTTACCGGAGCTGATGAATTGCAGCATAGCCATCTGAGCGGTGGCATCTTGCATCGCCACGCGATCAGGTCGCAGACGCAGATAACTCGTTCCACGTTCGATCTCTTGTTTATCAGGTTCGTCGATATGAGAGTATAAAACTTTTTCCGAGAGGGTCAAGGGTCGTCCTAGCCTGAAGCGCATTAGACATTTATAAATAATATCTTTCTAACTAATCATGGTATTTATGCCAATAATTATCTACCTCTTCTTCACGACCTTGATGTTATCATCCAATTTGTCATAAGGAAGATAAGTCGACTGATCGAATTTCGACATAGCGACCTTGGCGGCCGCAAAACTCAGGGGACTCACGCTGAAGCATCTTTGCTGTATGTCACCGGCAAAACCGGTGAGCTTCTGTAATAAATATCTTTGGTTTCAACATGTGACTATGCACAGAAAGATAAGACGTTCATTCGGTCGGAATTCATTGCTGACGAAACTTAATCTAAATTGATATGGAGACTGTTATGTGACTTCGTTATCAGATAAAATGTACTTCATTGTAGTAGTAAAAGTATTCACGTTCAAATGTGATGTTCTGACGAGCTCGCGTTTATGAACAATTCATACAAGACTTCATTCTATAATTAACATGCACCGATATACCTTAAACGAGCTTTCATTATCAGAATTAACAAAACAAAAACAAAGATTTCGTAACGTACTGAGTATCTTGACGATTTAGAGTAATAATAATAGAACGCAGGATGAAGACGAAGGGAGGGAGGCTGCAGTTTAAATTTTCGCGCCGAACTTGGCAAACAACATTTCAGACGTTTTATAGATTCATTGATCTTTCATCGAATCAATTATTACTTTCGTAGGCGTGATAATTGTCCCAAATGTCTAGAATCGTGTAATATTAGCAATAGCTACTACGAGATGCATCTACGCGATACAACTCAACAGTTATTCTAACCTAACAAGCGGCCAAAGTGCACTCGACATATGCGCTC
Organism: Netelia virgata; assembly: GCA_951802705.1. Lineage (NCBI taxonomy): Eukaryota > Metazoa > Arthropoda > Insecta > Hymenoptera > Ichneumonidae > Netelia > Netelia virgata. Next base: position 52,911,800 of record OX637863.1, read on the forward strand.
TCGAATCTTGTTATGTAACTTACAAAAATTTCATCTCTCACTTCGCATGCCAAAATCTATTTAAATGGGAATGCAACATGACGCAGAAAACTCGGTAACAAGCTATAAGCATTGTGTGAACATTCGGTCTTTAATTGAGACATCGAATAGTCACATGCAGCTCCGCATTAGAAATGAAGATCAATCGGGGCAGGGAAGTAAGACGTAGAAAGAGATAAAACTCGCGAAATCAAGATACTTCGAAATCTCTGCGTAGAGGGCAGCAGGGGATGGAGCTGTTCTGTATGCAAAAATCTGGCGATCACATAACGATGGAAATATTGAGATAAAAACTAAGGAAAAAATGCTAATAGAGGACTCGAGCTAATTGATTTAAATTAAAGAGTGACATTCCGCAAATGCTTGAAATATTCAAGCCGTTACAGAGATATAAAAAGAGATATATAACGAATGTGCTCGTATGAACTTGTTTGACCTCCGGGATCGAGGTCAACCAGATGTTGTCCGGCAGGTGAAGACGAAATATTGGGTTCTTGCAAAGAGCAAGAATCACCAAAATGAAACAGTGAGAAAAAGAAAATTTGAAAACGAGGCGGAGTCATATGTTTAGCACCGCACGATTCCACGACTCCGACGCCATTCGTAGCCACATTTAAACGAACGGAGAGAACACTACCGTTTTTCGTACTTTTACGTTTCATTGATTTCAAGACTTACTTGGACCCGTATGAGCCGGGCGCAGTACGACATTGTTACAGTATTTGGATCCCCGTTGAAGTCGTAACACAGTTGCAGTAAAGATGGAAGATTTCTGGCTTTGCTCAGAAAAGAAATGTTTTATCTCTTCAGCGTGGCAGTCCTTCTCAAACCGGCCACAAGAGAACTGAACTAAAATTGCGAACAATTCAATACATCTGCGTGTCGAACACGTCTCCCCCCATGGCAATGTTAAACGGTCGCGCATGCGTATAATAGCGGATAGAAATAGAACCGAACGCGAACAACCGCCAACTATCGGTATAATAGAGAAGTAACACCCAGCCGTCGATATAGCGAGGGCTACTCTACCGGCTACTAAACTAACTAGGAAACTGCATAACCGATACAACAGGGCAATTAAAGATGGCGAAATTGTAACATAACCTAATCGACAGTTCTCAGTAGGAAATGTTTTGACAGTGTTGTGATTAATTACTATCGGTTTAATTAGTTGTATGTTATTGCTGATTATAGCTTACTTATGTTAATAGTGTGCCTAGCATTATCGATTAATCTATGGAGCTAAAAGTGTACATACGTATAGTGCAACTATACATCTTAAAATAAACGTGTATACATGAAAGTTGCGTTTTGGCTATTGAATTAAAAAAAACCCTAAAATTTGAATCAGCCTCTTAGTCTTTTACTCCCTATTCGTGCAAACAAGTATTCTGGGTTTATCTCCACGATGAAGGCCACGCGTAGTCTGGCCAAAGTAGACGACCTTGCGAATCGATACCGTCGACCCAGTCTCCGCAGGATCCGTGGACATCCGAGGACATCTTCAACTAACGAAGATCTGGTGACCAATGTGCATTTTGTAATCGAACGAGATTACTCGCACTTGCAACGAGCATCGTTTTACACATGCACATCGTCGAAGCCAAAATAAATCATTGAGTTCCAACAGACTGACTATCTCCAAGGATATCAAGGCTACCGCAATGTTACCTTGATACGGTCCTAGCTTCGAGTCGCGCTCCGCTGTTCCAAATTCACAAACATCCAGCGTACACCGGTATGTCGCGAAGTCTTTTGGCCGCTGAGATTAATTCGTACTGACCGAACAGCGCAATCGACGATTGCGATTATGCGAAAAACAATCGAGAGGTTGATGCCCTCGGGCAAATTTAGTACCGATTGAATAACGTTCTGTCTTGCGAAGATTGTTACCGCTACGCCCGCCGCTTATTTATCATTCATTGTCTACCGGAATGACTCAGTTTTTTTTTTTCGATCGACGTTTTGAGAGCACGAAAACTCGGCCTACATGACCTACATGAAATACCTCGGTAAATGAGTGATCTCTCTCGGTGATCAAACGCGAAGTTAAATTGACCCAGAGGCGCCAGTATATATATCTAACGCGTAACAACAAGCTAAATGTAATGGTTCTCTCTCACAAACGTTACGCGGTTTTCACACACGAAGCGAGGCAATAATAACAGCCACAGGTATTCTCTATCGCATGATAAAGCTATCGTAAAGTATAATGTGAAGAAACACACGGATGGTGTCTTTGATCGGTGATTAAAAAAACGTATTAGAGCATGTAATCACGTCCCAAGCGACCTTCGTTCGATACTTTCCCTGGAGGGCAAACGCGCAATGCGATCGCGACAAATCGTTTGCAGCTACGGATCTCTCGACATACAACGAATGTGTTCGATGTCTTGTTCTTTATAAAATCGATAGCTTTATCGGTCTTTTATACTCCAGGGACCAAAGAAACAGCTACTGGTAAAGCGTACAGGCGTGACCCGTACTCTCGTTAGCGCACGGTTCTATCAGTATCGATAATTTGCGGTATAGCGAATTACAGATCGAACCGAATTCATCGGTTCATCGAGCATAAAGGGCTTGATAAATGATCCTCTATTATTACACGTAGTAGGAACTATCAATTTTTTTTTTTTTTACAGAACTCTCAAGCCGTCCAACGACCCGGTCGTCGAGCAGGAAGAAAGAAAAAAATCTCGAGCCACGCTGGGCGTGATTCTCGCGTGGTCCTTAATTCAATATTACATTTCCGCGAGAACAGCGGGGCAACGAAGAAAGAGCTCACCAAGTTCGCAACGCCGCGGGACCTTCCTCGAGCTCTCTCTGCCGAGAATCGTAAACCGAGATCGAGATCGAACTCTTACTTTCGCCGGTCCACCAAGGGTACCCCGCGGCGCGACTCCAACGGGCCGTGCCTCGCCATAAGTTTTAGGGGCCTATACACATTTATAAAATTTACCGCGCAACGACGTATCTCCCTCGTACGTGCGAACTCGTTATACGACGCTCTGGGATATACAGCGAGCCACGAAACATAATAATTGTGGTCTTTTGTGCAAGAATAATTTATTGCCTTCGTATCGAATCCCATCTCACGTACTCAGTGCCGATCAAAATGTTTTCCTCGTTTTTTTTTTCATTTGTTTTGTTACAACGTGGGAAATTATGTCTTTTGAGAATTTGACTATGAGCTAACTCCATTCGTGTTTCAGATCGTCAATTTCCTCGTATCGAGACTGTATCGATACGATATTATCGTCGCATTGACAGTGATGGCCAGTCGAGCGTTGAGAACGACCGTCGTGCGTGGTCAAGCGCGAACGGTCGATGTCTCTATAACAACGCATACCCGGTAATAATACACCGGATTCTGACATTGATGAAGTTTCCTCGCATCGATCCAAGTCTTACCAAGAGACGAGAGCTTGTTCGATCAGGTGGATTCGATACGAGAGATTCGGGACTGAAGCCTTTGGTACATAATTGGATGATTCATTTAGCGTTTTAATCGAGGCTTCGTACGACTTTGCGTATAAGGAAAAAAACGATTAAATTTGTAACGCGTGCCACGACGAGACAGGGCGACGATACAAATAGGTCCACTTCGTGTCTCGTTACGTCGCGATAATATCTCACGCGACGTTAACATATAGTCTCGATGGTGCCTGGATTCGCGAAGAGGTCTCGACATTCTTTCGGAAGGCTCGCACGCCCGTTTGATACGTCGCAATCGGCACGCACAGCTGAGCGCATTCCGGTTATCTCCTTAAACAGGTGACAAGCTCGAACGAACACGCGGTCGCGTGCCTCCTCTAGTTCTCTGTCGCCTATTCCAACCGCTCATCCGAACATTAAATCGCGATCTTGTAATTTTATAATCGCGCGAACAATTTCAACCTCGTTCAATGTTTTAAAATAAATGTCCATAGTGGGACCAATTTAACGTCGACTCGAGTTTTTCCACGGATTAATAAATTTAATTGTTTTACAAATTTATAGGTCAGCTGGATTCCAGAACGAATTCACGAAGAAACGGAAGATGAATGATAAGTGAAAAGAAAAGCAAAACAAACAACAACAAAAAAACAAGTCACGTCGAACCAGTTTCATTTCTCGATCGGACGAATTTCGCTCGTACCTCGAGGGCGGTAAATTCGTCGCCTCGTCTTCGTCCGAAGCGTGACGTAATCTCGCACAGCGAGAGAAAGTGGAGCCGAGCGAAGGCGGGTCCACCAAGTAACATTGGCGAAGATTCGTGGCAAAGCGTGCTTTTTTTTCTTTCGCACACGTGTGACACACACACACACAGACGGAACTCGGCTACGTGCTTTCTAATATTGATTTATATAGACGTAAATAAAAACTACCCACGCGCCAATCGTTATTTCGGCTTTGCTCTCGCGACATCGACGATCCCTCGTTGAATTTATTCCGGACAAGGTGAAAACCGATTGCGCAATAAATATTCGGACCACCGAAATGGAGCACGCGAGTTGAAATAAATGTGTAGACACAGGTCTCTCTCTCTTTCTCTCTGTCTCTCTCTCTCTCTCTCGAGAGAGAGAAATATTTCGACGTTTAATCACCCGGGCGTGTCTCGACGGCGAGGATACGCGAAAAAAAAGGTCCGTTCGGCTGATCGGTCTTGCCCGATAAATTCCCTCATTACCCGGGAACTAGAACAACGACGTAAATTTATGAATGATGCATTAGAATATAACAAAGCGAAAACCGACGCCAGGTCGAGATTAACATCGCTCGCGGTTCACCGGCAAAGGTTCGCGACATCGAGCTCACCACCGGCAGATTTCATTTTCCGAACTAAGTATACCGGTTTTATAAACGCACCGGAAGAAGTAAAAGAAGAAAAAAAATGCAACGAGACATACCGGGGCGAAAGTGACGCGAGTCACGTAGGTACTTACCATTACGCTTCTCGTTGATATTTCACTTGTAATTTACACAAACGTAACATTAATGTGAAAAACTTTGTGATAACGGAACTTGCATAACTTTAAGAATTATTATCGATAAATAACGTACCCGGAAACGATTCAAGGACGTATCGTTCGAATTTAAAATTTACGTTCAATTCGTAATCGATAATTATTATTATTTTGATCGAACGTCATCGCATACCAAGCATATTTACGAATGAAATTACCCTCACGCGCAGGAATGTTTATATCGATTATTAACGGGTGAGATAATCTTCTAAAGAGAGAGAGAGAGAGGGAGAGGATGAAAAATTAATTTCGTCATACATCGATGAGACGAATAGATTGTTCTCTCGGGCGATCGCGTGCCGAGACATAATGAGTCAAAAAATAACAACGAATCATCGATACTAAATGACGCGCTCTTCACTCGAGTACCGAAGATTTATCTCTCTCTCTCTTTCTCTATATTTCTGCCTGGCTCACTCTCTTTCCAGAGAGAAATTCTTGCGTCGTTGCGTCACATATGGCCGGAGAAGGTGTGGAAGCCTTGACAATGCAAGAAGATCCTTGAATCTCTCTCGTCTTACGCCTTTCGTCGAATTATTACCATTATCATTTAAATATATATATATATAGATATATATATATATAATCCAGAACAATAGCATCAGATATAAAACGTACACTTTTTCCAGATAAAAAAAATTTACGAAATAAAAATAACTATAAAAAATAAATAGAGAGCAATTTTTCTAGCATAGATATTATACGACGCAAATGTGATCAATATTTGTGAGTAGTCGAGTTCGCGAAGGGGAAAGCCATAGCCTCTGGCTTTCGTACGATCCGAGGGGGGGACGGATAATGTTATCGTTGGCCCGGGGCATGCGGGTTCGCGTGAATAAATATAACAAATATATATATATATAGGTATTAAAAAATACGTACTACGCCTACCGCACGTAATCGAGTAGAACCCTCTCGAACACGTCCAGTCGAGTGGCCCTCGGCTCGACTCGACACATTCGCACGAGCCAAGATCGCGTAAGAAATCTTAATAAATGCTTTCTTCTGGTCTATGAAGAAACAAAAACAAATAAAAAGAAAAGACTTCAGGCGCCGGTTATGGTCAACCGTCGATCGATCGTTTCGTCTTTTTTTCCTTCCTTTTTCTTCATTGAAATAATTATTCACGCTCCAAATGAATTCTTTAGGAACGTCGCGTGTCGTCTCCTCTTTCTTTTCATCTCGTGTCGGTAAATTCATGTTTACGACACGCTTAAAAAGCATACAAAGAAAAATCGAGCGACCGCAGTGACGCGTTAACGAGTCGAGAGACGCAAGAGTCGCAGACGTTACGAGGTGTTCGTTTTTGGGTCGAAGCATCTCGTCTCTCGTTATTCATTTTTCTTGATACGCGCGATCGGACGTCGATAGCCAGGAGGCCCGTGGAAAAATCCACTTATTCGTGCGTTCGTGCGCTTCCGCCGTCGACTACTTTCGCGCAAATTATTTTCGGACGAATCGAGAAAATAACATGTTTTCTTTTTCTTGATTTTGTATTTTTTACAAATCTTTTCGTCTCGAGTCACACGCTATATCGAATAAAATACATTCGAAATTGTAATTAATTTTTGCGTTTCGATGAAACGATACAGAAACAAGACAAGTTTGGAGACACCGATCGAGACCTATTTGCCGTGGAGAATTTAATTGCGGTGCATTATACGCCGTACAATATCAATCTTCGTTACGACAACGGTTAATTCGCGTGGGACGTTTTTCCAATCGCGAGTACCATCCAATCACCGATTTTCTTTTTTCTTTTTTTTCTTTTTCAAACGATCGATACAACGGTAAAAAAAATTGTTACAAAGTCCTTGAGATGCGTTCGTCGGTCGGAAAGGGAGAAAGAGAATCGTCAACGGAGATTGTCGCGACGAGATCGCTCGACGCGTAATGTCGAGTGCGTTTTAAAAAGCTTGTTTATTTTTTCTTTCTTTTTCAGACTGGCGAACGAATCGCAATGGGCAAAACGATCCTTATTTTTCGCGCCGCGTATACATTTTTGTCACGAGAAGAGAACGAAGAGAGATCTCCGTCTGTCGCGGGTTCTAACGCGCTTGACTCTCGATCGTGTTCGCGCGCCTTCGTACACGAAGTGCGTACACGACGAGCGATCGAGCGAGCTACTCGGTATTAATAGGTATAGGACACTATATAAATTCCCATATTTGGCCGCACGGGAATTTGTATCGCGATAACCCGATGGTAAGCTCGAGACATTATACATTGTCTTACCGAGAATTAAACGAGCGGCGAATAAAATTCCAAAGCCATAAGCATATACAGTAGAAATTCTACGATTTTTCCTGAATCGCGCGCGGCACGAGAGTTGCACAATATTATCAAAGTCGGATTAACAAAAACAATATATATCTCGATACAAAATTTAAGGAAAAAAAAAAAAAAATCGTTAATTTTCTTGTTTTCGAGCGCTTTCTCCATTTTTCCTTTTTCGTTCCGCTCGATCCTTCGTCCATAGGCGAGAATCTACCGGCAGCGGCGCGAATTTACGATGACGCGGAGTTGACACACGCGTGTCGTCCGTCACCGCTTTCTCCTTGCTACAATTTGTTATTTTGTTCGTTTGTTTCTTTTTTGCCCCTTCTTTCTTCTCGAATTACAACCCTCGGATGTTCATCGATAACTTTTTAGTGAAAGAGATAAATTAGTCGCGACAGCGCTAACGACAGTAAAAAAAAAACAAAATCAAAAAGAAAAAACAACGATACGTAAGATCGTACCAGAATTAAACGACTTACGTCCACAGCATCTCGCGCGAATTCAAATGACTTTTATGCTCGCGAAGCCACCGCGAGGAGAATTACCTTGGGCGTTTTCAATCCCCCTGATTTTTGTTTTTACGACGTAATCAGGTCGACCACTTATTTGCATGCCCATGTATAAAACACGTTCGTTACATATGCATGGCATCGATTCCGTACATAGAGTCTCGTTCGTTTCGATTTCAGGATCAAACCTTAATCCTCGTCTCTCCTTCGATTCGCGCCAATATGAGAAAAAAGAACTAAAAAATTGAGGAAACAAAAAAAAACGATACCACCCACGCGATTCGAAGGTTCGCGATCCCACTGTATTTTTATTCCCTTTTTTTTCTTTCCCACATCGAGGCCTTTCCCTTCTCATCCTACGTCGATCCTTATGCACCCGGAGAGCCTATGGTGTTATGAATGCCGGAGACGACTGGACGTTGCACCAGAATGCCCCGAGCTGTTTTATGGAAGAGTGATCGACTCACGGATTTCCTCGATTCGCCCAGACACACACATATATATATATATATATATATATATATGTGTGTGTAGGGTTGCAACTCTAGCATTATAATCAACATTTGAGTCATAAAAAAAAGGTTGTCGAGACTGCCACTTTGAATTATACCCGAGATTACTAAACTGTCACAATTACAATTCGGTCGAATAATAAAGAAAGTCAAAGATCCTGTTCCACATATTTTCTTTTTTTTTTTACTTGAATGTCTCAAACGCCGAAGAATTCAATGTTTTTTGTTTTTTTTTGTTTCCAGTTTAAGCCGCGACTTCTTTAATGACCTGGTCCGATTAAACGCTCAATAGACGAAAATCGAATGTAAATTAATCTCGCAATCGTGGCATGGTTTAGTACGAGTCCAAAAATGCGAGAGCAAAGCTCTTCGAGCGAGTTTATTCTCGTGTGTGACGCAACGCGCGTAACGTCTCCGAGGAAGAACGACGAGGGTTCTCCGTATATCACCGGGGTCTAGCTTATCCCCGTATACGTTTTGCGCGAGGTTCTTTACGCACCGACTTGCATACACTCGGATGATATAATCGTAAGAAACGAGAGAACCGAGGCGCGATATAGCCGGCGGGAGACGACCTTACGCTCGTCTCTTTCACGGTGATGATTCATTCGAGCCAGTCGGTCCTCAATCTCGCGGCAGTTGCATCAATGCGATCGACTTATTATCATTGATAATTGACTCGCGGAACTGTATAAGAATTTAATGATGAAAGAAACAAAATTTCGCGAGTTCGTTTCATCGACAGAATTTTTACAACTGCTGCGACTTACGACTGTCAAAATGAATGATGAATCAAATCTACTCGAAAAGAACATTCCTGAGTAGATCGACCACTCGAATCGTTAAGTCGAAAACATTGTTAAGAACGGGTTGCAACACGAATATATCGCTCGATGGAAGTCCGGGCGATCATTAAACGGAACGAAAAAAAAATTGGCTCTCGTCTGACCAAAGCGAACTTTTTCCACTTATAATCAGCGAATTTTTCGAACCGTTCGAAACCTGGCACGCCTCGCTCATTAATCCGCCTTCTTAAGGATATTTTTAATTTATCGTAATCCTCGACGTCTTGGTAATTATCTCGTGTCGCAAGAATCGCGATAATTATCGATTAATATTATCCATCGGAAAACCATCGCGTCGAACCTTTCAGCAACGATTTTCTTCACCCCTCGCGTGTCCCTTAGCCACCAAGTGCTTTAAGTTCGCGAGTCGTGTGTCCATGAGAGGCATATTTCTGTCGCCCGTCTATCGCATCATCGTACGTCGAGTCCGAGACTCGTCGCGAGGCTTAATTATCGACTCGTAACGCGGGAATTCTACCGCAAAGTGAAAAACTCTACGACTGCGAATGTCCAGCGGGGTTTTACGGATAGATACGTGTGTACTCGTTAGCGAATGGAATAACTTATTTTATCTACTATATTACGCTGTTACATACAATATGTACGAGATAATCGATGAGCATTGAACGTAGGCGAGGATGCTGAGGCTTACTAGTTCGTCTCGGGCTATCGCGGCGCGCAGGTGATCGGAACTTTGCTCGATTAATCAAACTCTCTATCTCTCTTTCTCTCTCTATCTATCTATCTCTCTCTCTCTATCTATCTCAACCCTTAGAATTTTTCAATCTAAATCAAATAAATAATAATAATTCGCTAAATGTACAAAAGTAAAAGCGACGCGTGCGATAAGTCAACGGGAGGTTAAACTCGCATCACCGGCTCACCTTCGAAAAAAAAACGATTAATTAAACGGAGGCGCCACCCCCGTCCAAATGCACAAACAATTTTTTGTCGTTCTCGAGCTGGGTTAATTGATTCCCGAGTCAAGGTTGTAACCCCGATGCCGGATTGTCGCGTTCGCGTTGTGGCAAAAATAAAAGAAAATAAAATTCGTCGCTCCCCGGGACGGAGAAAAGATCTCGGATAATGTTTATATAGGTATTGGGTACAGAGAGTGATATATATACTGCTGGAAGATCCATTGTGACTCGGGCGAGTTTTAAGAGTTTGCGCGGCGTTTGGATCAAGGCCGATACGTCTCTTATATAAATATATATATATATATATATATAGCCTGTATGAAGAAATGAGTTCACCTCGCGTGGCGCGAGAGTGTCTACGTTGAAAAAAAAAATATCCCGAGCAACGTATCACCCTCAGAAGCGTCGCTCGGCGAAGACCAAAGATTTAAAAAAAACCATTCGCACAAAGACGCGAGATATAAATTTTCAAATCGGAAAAATCTTCGATCTTCGATTATCGTCTCGAGCGATTTTATAACCAAGTATAGTGAAAATCTATGACACGCGAATCTATGACACACGCTAAATTCCTGAGCGTTATAAGGACCGACAGTCACGGATCGCTCGACCGTCATATCAACCCTTCTTTGTCCCAGATAACAAAAAAAATAAAAATATCCCTCGTAAATTATAAAAATACGTTGAAATATTTCAATAAAAAAAGAAATTAAAAAAAAAACACCCTATCCTTCCTCGTTTTCGTTAAATCGCAATTACGAATATCTAGATGAGATCGATCGATCCAATCCCGTAAAACTGTCCGATCGACTTTCTACGCAAGATCGATCCATTATACGCGTATATACGTATCTTTATAATAACCGTTACGTAAAATGGTAAGATCGTTCGCGGTATATCACAGAGACACACACACACAACCCGTGAAGGGGAAAATTCATGGGAACTCGTAGATTTTTTTTAGTTCGAACGACGACGACGACGCGCGAACGAGAATGGAATCGTTATAAACCGCGAATACGAAGCTTAGCGCGATACCCCGGGGGGCCCGTTCGCGCTATCGCCAACCTCGCTCGCCCGGGCGAAACGCCCGCGTAACGCGCGCGCGGGAAATCCTCGATCTGGGCCATAAGAGAGGATGAAAAACGAGAGGGAGGGCGAGATCGTTGTTTTCAACCCGATCGATCTCTCCCACCCTTGGGCAAAAAAAAGATCGCGAGAGGGAGGGGCGAACGTTACGAGCCTCTGGTCGATCCTTCGAGATCGTCCCCGACTCGCGGTCCCCACGTGTTTTGCGTCTGTATGTGCGCGCGCGCGAGACAGTATTTTTGCGAAGTAATCCCCGAGACGGGAGGAACTCTTTGGCGTTCACCGTTTCATCCGGGGCCCCCTCGAGAGCGACGCGAGATCGCGGACCCAGGGGTTTACTAAGTGAGCACGCGGCACGACTCTCGGTCCAGTACGAATCGTGCACTCGAACCCGAAGGATTGTCCCAACTTGTAATCGAACGAAAAGCAAAAAAAACAAATAACGATCCTCGTCTGCTCACGAACGAAACTGCCTTTATTCCAAAGAGACGCGAGATTATTTTCAACCCCCTTTGGACATAATTATTCACAAGTTAATGTAACGAATTATAGAAATTAACATAAAATATATTGTAGTAACGCGACAGTCGGAGGATCGATTTTTTCATTAAAAATAAAGTGGGTACTCTTGATTTTTGTTCGATCGTCGAAGGCTCGAGTGGATCGAGAATCGACGGTAGGGTCGAGATAAATCGACGAGGGAGAGTGCAAGCGGGAGGTGGGGCGGGGGTGAAAAATAAAGTGGAGCATGGGGCGTCGGCTCGTACTGCTGCCCCTCTTGGGGTTGTTCGCTCTCGGATATGCAGCTAGTGAGTATTTGTAATCGTTATCGTTATTTTATTTCTATCGATGAAAAAAGGGAAAAAAACAAGACGAGGTTATTGAAAAATTGGAGATGTGCGAGGTCTCGGCACGATGTCATCGCGAACCGTCTCGTCCTTTAAGGTCGGATTGCGAGATCGGCCGAACTAGAGCGCACCGGTCTGCTCAGGGACACCACCATTTCAAGATATAATCGAACTTATCCATTCGTAGCTCGTCCGACTTTGTTCCTTTGGTAGTTCAACGATGAGTCGTTTCGTGTTTTTAATCGGTGGAAGAAAAAGTACGACAAAAAAAACATAGGTACACATAGAATCAACGACGAAAAAAGAAAATTCTCGTTTAACAAATTCTTTCCACGGTCCGACGATGAAATTTCCATTGCGAAACAGCGCGAAAAAGGAGAGTTCCACACCCCGGCGCGAAATGTGAGATAGAAATCTTTTTATTTATTTACTTTTTCCTGTTCTTTTTTTTTTTTTTTTTTTTTTTCGACGATGCAACGACGTCGATCCGAGTTTCGCTGGAATCTCGCGAGAACTTTTCTGGAATTTGCGATATTGCTGAGAACGCGGGAAAAATCGAGCGCGCGGAGGATTTTTCTTTTTCTTTCAAGAGTCGCGAAAGGGTAAAATACGGCGTTACAGGCTCGTTACAGAGAGAAGATTGAATCGTTTCCCTCCCGTCTACGACCAGCTTTTCCGCGTTCATTATTATTTTGTCCACATTGACGATATCCGGTGAAATTAAAATCGCGTTCTTTTTGTTTTGCCCCCTTTGATCTTTCGCGCGAAATCAGGATTCTCGTATTATGCGAAAACGTCATTAACGTTATTAATAAATACCGGTACTCGTGTATGAGCTTCGCCGAAGTCTCGGGCGACTATGCAAACGATTATTATAGAAGCTGGGAGCGAGCGTCGATGATGTCAACGGAAACTCAAAACGTTCGCGACGTCTCGTGCTGTTCACGACGTTTCTAACGATTTGTCTTCAAAATCGCAATTTACCTTTCAGAATGTCCGAAGCAACGAACGTCACCCGGACGAGAAATACTTTGTTACACATCGACGAACGATGTCCAGGCTCTCAAGGACTCGATATGCAGGTGTACGACTCTCGTGCATCAGGGCTACGATCTTCAGGATCTCTCCACTTCCGGTAAGAATTTTGTTCACCATTAATTTGGAGAAATCTTATTATGTCTTATTTTGTTTTTATCGAGAGATCAAAATTCGCAATGAATTTCAAATTTGTATACAAAATTCGCGCAACAATTGAAATGCGTATAAATTTGTTCATCTCGAATGAAACACTTGGAATAAATCGATCGAGGCGAAGTGCGGTAGGTACGAGAAATTGGATCGTCGTAAGTGAAACCGGACACAAGGATTAATCGTCCTCGAGGAATTGCGTAAACGGACGAACTCGTTTGGACGCATTCGATGTATCTATGTGCGAAGGCGATTATGTCATTCCACGTATAACGAACGTCCTTGCACTTGCAACAGGATATCGAATCCTCACGATCTATGCCCCGTGACTAATCCTCGTAATCTCACGCGTATCTGGGAAATCCGGACAAAACTCGCGCTCGCCCGTACACGATAATAAACTTTGTTAAATTATTCATGCTAATTCGAAGTATACGAGTGTTGGGTTTTCATTTTTAATTCTTCTTCGAGAACTTATCATCATTTTCCGATGTTTAAAAAAAAAAAAAGACAACAAACACAGCGGCAATGACGATACTGAAACTCTCATCGAGGCGTGAAAGAGTCATGATTTATCGAGTACCTGTCGAGTGTTGCGAGAAGCGGTCCGTCCATACGGGACCTTCGCACGCAAATCTCAAGAAGAGTCTTGCTCGAAAGATTTGAAAGACCGGGGTGTTCGCTGGACGGTGAAGGAACGAGGCAAAAAGTCTCCTCCTGCCTTCTGCCATCTCCAGCATCGAGGATAATAATTCGTTGTGTCTTTATTCCTTCTTTTTCTTTTTTGTAGGAATGTTAAATCAACGCACGGTTCGTTAAGTCGAATTTTCCCAAGTTGAGATTTCACGAGAGCTGAAGAAACGAGAAAAAGTAACGGAAGCCAAAAAAAAAAAAAATACACTTTAAGAAGTCGCTTAAATATTCATTTTGCTTGTTTAGAGAATTTTTAACAAGTCGATTCGTCGAAATTAAAACAAAGATTACTCGTCAATCCGATAGAAACATTATTTTGGTATTAGAAAAGAAAATGATAGAAAAATCTGATTGAATTTATAGCATCGACAATCGACGTCGCAACAAGGTATTTTTCATAATGATATTCATGAGGGTTATATCAAGATCGAAGATCGTGTTCGGATCGTTGTCGCGCGTCCACCCAAGGAATATTCAGCACGCGATGGCACTTCGTTATAACCGAACGCGTATCAAACTTTCGTTTTCTTTATTATTATTAGAAAATTAGATCGCGACGTGAGACTCTCGAGATCGTTTTTCAAGGAGGGGTATCGACGAATCGTCTCTTCGGTCGAGATCCGGATAAGGCCCGAAGACAAACTCGCGGCAACGCCTCGTCCCAGAACTTGAGTCTGAATACGCGCTCTTGCGCAAAACTGTAATGAATTTCTTTACAAAGGGACTTTCGTACACGCCCGTTATAAAAATGCCTCGCGCACACGCACGAGCAAGAAAAGAGAGAAAAAGAGAAAAAGAGAAAAAGAGAAAAAGAAAGAATAAACAAGTCGTAGCGAGGCGGTCGGGCGTAAGAGCGACGGAGAGACGCGAGGACTTGCGAAACTCTACGAAATGGGTTCACGACAGGCCCGGAGGGCCTCCAAGGCCCATGGTGCACGCTCGCCGTGCTTCGTATATGACGTCGTTTATTATTATCGAAGAGCGGGACAGGCGTGTTTTATACGCTATAGAAATTATAGTTTTACCGCATTGGCGAATCGTGACGTACGATACTTTGTCAAAGTCCCCCGCCCTGCGTCCGCTCGCGCGACTATAGACCTGATAGATTGGTAATTAAATCGGGTGGTCTCCGTTTGCACGCTGATGTATGTTATAACGATAATTGACAAGCTAAGATCACTTTAGTTCCATGACGCGAGTAAGATCGCAATGGATAAAAAGACACTGGTATTTAAAATAAGATAATTAATTTTTTATTTTTTTTTCAAAATATTTTGTTTCCATTCTCCGATGATGTTTTTTGTTTTCATGCTTTTTGTCAGTCCGTTATATACGGGAGTGAAAGTAATATGTATTCGAGGAAGAGGGGAACGAAATGAGAATGTAGCGAACTAGTTGATTCTCCAAATGCAGTTGCCCCGGGGCAAACGTGGGCAGTATTCGCGACATTTATTTTTATTCGTTAAACCGCCACGAGTGTCAAGATCACAAATCCCACGTCTCTTTACGATTTCTACTATATTGACTGTGCGCAGCTGGAGAAAGAAATGAAAAATAACCGGCTTTCCCGGGTGTAGCGCGTTGACAAATTGGTATCGCCGCGAAAGAACTATTATTTAATTCAATTAGCGCGATGATTGCCTTCGAGGCGTGAAAAGACGTCGTTTCGTACATTTTTTTATTCCGAACCAAGCGGAGTTGATTCGAGTCAAACGAGTAGTTAATCGATGTATAATGATTGATTTTAATTAGCGAGTGGCGAAGTCGCTGTTGCGCGACGAACAAATTCAAAAAAACACGTGTCTCGAAGCGCTCAACCGGAGCTGAAAGTGACCGTTAGATTCTCGGTCAAACTTTTGCGAGACGTCGATACGAACTCATTGCCATGACATTTGACACGAGCGAAAAAAATCTTAACGACCCCGTTGCTTTTAATCGAGCCAGTGGCATCACGCACCTGCGAATCTTTCGATGCAAAGCCGTTTGTCTGGTTTATCTCTCTCTCTCTTTTCCTTTTTATTTTTGCTATACACCTATCACCGGTATTCGTGCATCGCTTGCAAACACGAACTCGAGACGCTACTATGGCGAGTGTAACTTATCCCATCGTAACGCATAGCGGGTTTGCCTTGAGAAACGGTTATTATAACGACGAACATGGAGAAATGATGCTAAAAAGTTTAAGCGATTAGTAGATAAGGCACGTATTAGTCAGACGCGATGAATGCCCGAAGTTTGAAGAAAATTGATACGGTGGCGCTATCTAACGGCGACCATGAGTTATTACATACGTTATATTGTACGAAATTGTTATAGGTGTCGAGGAATTCCAGAAGTCGTTGAAGGAGATGAATCCTGTTCTCCAATTCGCGATATCAATCGACGATCAGCAGGGTTCCTTGAAAACTTCGGCTCGAGTCCGACAGGAAGCTGCAGCTCGAATCGTTCGGATTTTGAACGAGGTAAATGACATTAATTTTACAAAATTGCGAAGTTATGATCGTAATGAATAATGGAGAATGAATTTTCGAAATGTACGACGGTCGGAAAAAAAATCGCGCATAACGACAAAGTCGCTAATCGATAATGAAAGTGGTCCGTGTGACGAGACTGTGTCTACGGCTCGAGCAAACAGCCGTCGGTTAACCCGAAGAAGAATGGCACGATTCTTGAAGAGCGTGCGAACGAAAGTACACGAAGTCGAGGGGTTTCGATTTGCTATCGTGGTCAACGCTCGCCTCTCACGCAAACGTACGCCCATGTGGTAGCGAGGAGATAGGCGTTTTATTCTCTTCCTATCGAGAATTCTACGAGATCTTTCGCTGGCATCGCAACCTCTCCCTCGTGGACTGCACCTGCACTTCCGGCTTCTATCGCGCCGCGTGATTTCCGTCTAGAATTCAGCGATTGGCTTACGCGAAGAATTTTAGCCTAGCCGATTAATTAAAATTAAGACGATGACGAAATTTGTTTATTCAATTAATATTTTCGCCTGTCAAGGTCGACGCGATCGAGCTCAACGTCACTGCCGGATCTAAGGAACGTCTCGTGCATTTCGTGCAGGGACTGAAAACCGAGATGGTCAGAAAATCGAAGGAAAAACGAGTTTTACTCGTCCTGCCGACGAAGCCGCAGGATCTGGCCAAACAGTTTGACGTCAAAGCCCTCTCGAAGTAAGCGGTGTAGTTGTATAACTACTAATCGAACTCTGAGCACGTACGCGAGGACTCATAGGAATTGAGACTGTGACGTTCTTTTGAATATGGATGAGTCTTAGCGTTGCAACATTTTTGGCTCGTACGACTCTTGCGATACAACCGGTACTTTTTTTTTATTTTTATGTGTTTTTCACTTTTCAGGTACGTCGATTTGTTCACGATACCGACGCATTATCTGATCGACGACGAGGAGGCTTATCGAACATTTCATCCGTCGCGTCTGATGGGACTCTTCGATATGCTCAATACCGATAGTCTCGTCGACCTCGTGACTGGTATGGGCGCTAGTAAACGCAAAATCCTCGTTTCCTTGCCAGCGAGTGCTTACAAATTCGCACTGAAAAACAGCATGGAAAATACACCAAGAGCTCCGACGAAGGAAATACAGCCTGTAGAGATCAGCCGATCTGAAATGTGCGAGGCAATGGAGAAGGGCGAATGGATCGTCGAGAGGGACGAAGATCTCACGGCACCTTACGCCTTCAAGGACGACAGCTGGATCGCATTCGAGGACAAAATTTCTGCGGGTATCAAGGTCTGTCATTGATGTTTTTTTTTTCTCTGAGAATCGGATTAACGTTTCTTCTTTTAGATTTGTTGAAATTACAGATTTGTTTTTCTATCGCAGGGAAAATATGCTCTACTTCGTGATCTCGCCGGTATAGGAATTCACAACGTCGAGAGGGATACAAAGACGGAATGTGGCAATTCTATAACCGAGGATATTTATCATTCTTTCACGGACAACAAGAGAAAGAGTCGGGAGGCTGTGTTGACGTCTCTGACGAAAGATATTCAGGTGAGAAATGGTTATGGCTTTTCGATCGACTAATTACGCACGTTTTATCATCGATGAATAATCCGTTTTTATATTTATGAAAAAGCAAACCGATACGGCGTATCCAACTCACGTTAAATCATCGGAATACAGGATCGTGCGAGTTGTCGATACCGAAGGTCAGGTACATGCAAATCGTGAGAATATGAATACCGAGTTCGCGTGTCCGAGACAAGGATACTACGTTCATCCGAAGAGTTGTAACAGGTAAATAAAACGTGACGAGTATTATCTCGTAGGTATGAACTCGATAATTTCATTGTCCATTTCAGATTCTATCGTTGCGTGAAATTTGATCAAGGAGTCGACGACTACAGCGTTTTTGAGTTCGACTGTCCGGACGGTTTGGTGTTCGATGAACATGCCGAAGTTTGCGTGTGGCCTGGATCGATGGAAGGTTCCGCTTGTCCGGGAAGTAGTGAAATCGCACCGGTGAATGGTGCTAAGTTTACGTGTCCCGACCGTGCAGGATATTATGCAGATCCGCAAAATTGTCGATTTTTCTACGCCTGCTATGATCTTGGTAAGGACCTTGATGGATATACGGCAACGTTGAAAGTTGGAAGGGTGCTAAATCAATTACTATTGCTCTTACAGGTGAAAACGAATTGACTGCTTACGAATTCGTCTGTCCCTACGGATTGATGTTCGACGAGGAAAAATTAATTTGCGAGTGGCCATATCTCGTAAAGGGTTGCGGTGGTGGCACTTATAACCGTAATGATTATGGTGGATCCGGTCAGGGTGGATCATCGGGAGGAGGTTACGGAGGTGGAAGAACAACTCAATCGGGATATGGCGGTGGTGGTGCACATGGTGGATCTTCAGGCGGTGGTTACGGAGATGGGCGTACAACTCAGTCAGGATATGGCGGTGGTGGTGCACATGGTGGGTCTTCAGGCGGTGGTGGTGCACATGGTGGATCGTCAGGAGGCGGTTACGGAGATGGAAGAACAACTCAGTCAGGATATGGCGGTGGTGGTGCACATGGTGGATCTTCAGGCGGTGGTTACGAAGGTGGAAGGACAACTCAATCAGGATATGGGGGTGGTGGTGCACATGGTGGATCTTCAGGCGGTGGATACGAAGGTGGAAGAACAACTCAGTCAGGATATGGCGGTGGTGGTGCACATGGTGGATCTTCAGGCGGTGGTTACGAAGGTGGAAGAACAACTCAATCAGGATATGGCGGTGGTGGTGCACATGGTGGATCTTCAGGCGGCGGTTACGAAGGTGGAAGGACAACTCAATCAGGATATGGGGGCGGTGGTGCACATGGTGGATCTTCAGGCGGTGGTTACGAAGGTGGAAGAACAACTCAGTCAGGATATGGCGGTGGTGGTGCACATGGTGGATCTTCAGGCGGTGGTTACGAAGGTGGAAGAACAACTCAATCAGGATATGGCGGTGGTGGTGCACATGGTGGATCTTCAGGCGGCGGTTACGAAGGTGGAAGGACAACTCAATCAGGATATGGGGGTGATGGTGCACATGGTGGATCTTCAGGCGGTGGATACGAAGGTGGAAGAACAACTCAGTCAGGATATGGCGGTGGTGGTGCACATGGTGGATCTTCAGGCGGTGGTTACGAAGGTGGAAGAACAACTCAATCAGGATATGGCGGTGGTGGTGCACATGGTGGATCTTCAGGCGGCGGTTACGAAGGTGGAAGAACAACTCAGTCAGGATATGGCGGTGGTGGTGCACATGGTGGATCTTCAGGCGGTGGTTACGAAGGTGGAAGAACAACTCAATCAGGATATGGGGGTGGTGGTGCGCATGGTGGATCGTCAGGAGGCGGTTACGGAGATGGAAGAACAACTCAGTCAGGATATGGCGGTGGTGGTGCACATGGTGGATCTTCAGGCGGTGGTTACGAAGGTGGAAGGACAACTCAATCAGGATATGGGGGCGGTGGTGCACATGGTGGATCGTCAGGCGGTGGTTACGAAGGTGGAAGGACAACTCAATCGGGATATGGGGGTGGGGATGCACATGGTGGAGCAGGAGAGCATGGAGATGGACGTACGACGGTTCACATAGGATATGGTGGTGGCGTTGCACACGGTGGATCATCTGACGGAGGTTACGGGGATGGCCGCACAACAATTCACTCAGGAAATGGGGGTGGCGTTACACACGTTGGAACATCAGGAGGAGGATACGGAGATGGACGTACAACGATTCACACAGGATATGGTGGTGGTGTTACACACGGTGGATCATCTGAAGAAGGTTACGGGGATGGCCGCACAACAATTCACTCAGGATATGGGGGTGGCGTTATACACGGTGGGACATCAGGAGGAGGATACGGAGATGGATATACAACAGTTCGTCCAGGGTATGGCGGTGGAATTACATATGGTGGATCGTCAGGAGGAGGTTACGGATACGGGAATACGACCATTCGACCAGGATATGGTGGTGGTGTGACACACGGTGGAGGATACGGAGATGGATATACGACAGGTCGTCCGGGATATGGTGGTGGCTCCACACACGGTGGATCATCTGGAGGAGGATACGGAGGCGGACATACAACAGGTCGTCCAGGATATGGTGGTGGCGTCACACACGGTGGATCAACTGAAGGAGGATACGGAGATGGATATACAACAGGTCGTCCAGGATATGGTGGTGGCGTTACACACGGTGGATCATCAGGAGGAGGATACGGAGATGGGTACACAACAGGTCGTCCGGGATACGGTGGTGGCATCACAAACGATGGATCCTCTGGAGGAGGATACGGAGACGGACATACAACAGGTCGTCCAGGATATGGCGGTGGCATCACACACGGTGGATCAACTGAAGGAGGATACGGAGATGGATATACAACAGGTCGTCCAGGATATGGTGGTAGCGTCACACACGGTGGATCATCAGGAGGAGGATACGGAGATGGGTACACAACAGGTCGTCCGGGATACGGTGGTGGCGTCACACACGATGGATCCTCCGGAGGAGGATACGGCGACGGACATACAACAGGTCGTCCAGGATATGATGGTGGCATCACGCACGGTGGATCAACTGAAGGAGGATACGGAGATAGATATACAACAGGTCGTCCAGGATATGGTGGTGGCGTCACACACGGTGGATCATCAGGAGGAGGATACGGAGATGGATATACAACAGGTCGTCCGGGATACGGTGGTGGCGTCACACATGGTGGATCCCCTGGAGGAGGATACGCAGACGGACATACGACAGGTCGTCCAGGATTTGGTGGGGGCGTCACACACGGTGGATCATCAGGAGGAGGATACGGAGATGGATATACAACAGCTCGTCCGGGATATGGTGGTGGCGTCACACACGGTGGATCATCTGGGGGA
The DNA here is from genome assembly GCA_951802705.1 of Netelia virgata. Lineage (NCBI taxonomy): Eukaryota > Metazoa > Arthropoda > Insecta > Hymenoptera > Ichneumonidae > Netelia > Netelia virgata. The sequence goes on from OX637863.1 coordinate 52,933,132, forward strand.
GGATACGGAGATGGATATACAACAGGTCGTCCGGGATACGGTGGTGGCGTCACACATGGTGGATCCTCTGG